>OY751322.1:9131979-9731979 GCA_963564615.1 Rhorus exstirpatorius | reverse complement strand
CCCCGATCTTATACGGTATGAACTCCAAGTATATAGAGAAGGAACGAAAATCGAGAGACCCCCCCGTTAAAATGGCGAACGTGTCAGCGCCCAATGGACCGGGAGAGCGAGAGAGAGATCATTCTCAGGGTTTGAAGGGAGAAAGAGCAATTTGAAGTCTCCGCGATGAGATCGTATGTGGCGACACACAGACACACACTCGATATGCGTCACCCTAGGCACGTACGAGGGTTGGGTAATGGAAGATGTGATAATTTAGTATGCACAGCGGAGTTTATTTGAATTTTATTGGCGTTGGAGGAAAGTGAGAGACAGAGACAGAGAGAGAGAGAGAGAGAAAGGTATATCGACGTGTCGTCTGGTGTGTGACATCCACACGCAGTGCCACTCTTTTATTTTTCCCTCGATTCGCTCTCGATCTCATGGCGCGGTATCCGCGAGGATGCCTGCCGACGAGAAAAAGTCGAGAAAGAAAAAGAATATAGACGTTGCGGAGGTAGGAAAAGCATCGGAAGAGCTGGCACAAGGATCGAAGAGGTCGTGCTGTGTACCCCACAAGGGTGTGCTAGCTCTATATCGAATGTGGATCGAATGAAACGAGTGAAAGAGAGAGAAGCTCCGAGCACACCATCCCCGCGGTTTCTCGTTTCCCGGGGGGACACTTCCGCCCGACCAATATCGCCGCGGTGCCGCAAAAGTCGCGCTTCACACACACACACACACACACACACACACACACACACACACACACAAACACACGCGCGCGAACCGTGGACGGGATCGGTTCCAATATCTCTCCAAGTTCCCGACCGGCCATGAATAAACTATTCTCGACTTTGAATATCTGAGCGGTTTTTTTCGCTCAGCCTAGGGTGGTCGGAGCTATGGATGAGAGAGATGCGACAGGAGAAACAAATATGGAGGAAGCTTGGGTGTCGCGAGAGGAGTATTACGGTAAGAAGACGTTTTCCGGAACGAAAAACGATTCGATGTTATATATGACATCGACGAGTGTCTCTTGGAACCCAGCACGAGCTTCGCGGGAGCTTCGCCGGGACATATCGAGTGGCCGGTTTTATAATATTTTCGCCTAATGTTTGTTTTTATTTGCTTTCTATGTCGAGAAAAGTCTTTCAGGATGTAGCAGAGGATCCGGCTCTAGTCAAAACGTCATCACACCGAATAAGGTCACCCGCATCATATAGTTTAGGATGGCAATAGAACCGTCTCTACCCGAATGAGGTAGACTTGTTTCATAACGGGATTGAACCTAATAAGCAGAGAGGTTGTCCGGATAAAGATTTTAACGTTAGAGACACCTCCTGAGGGATCTGTAGAGCTAATCATATTTCCCCCATTGATGTTTATCAGTTCTGAGGAAGAAATATATGTTCCGCCGTATAGCCAACGAAATGTTAGCTGGCATTGACTGAGGACAGCCATGGAGGAAGAAGAGTCTTGGGCTCGTGGGCAGAATTAGATTTTCATCGGACGACCCTGTATACGAGGCTATACATTACAATGATGAAATCAAGCGGGCTCGCTCAAGATCGCGGAGGGTTGATAGAAGGAAGATAGAGAGCGATAATTAGGATCATCTTGGCGTTCGGCAATTAATCGAGACTGTCGGAGAGTTACACGTTATATATATATATACGCGACCTCTCATGATGATTATTAATATTCAGAACGCAAAGTTGCGTGACGACGAGACGAGAGAAGCGCGAAGGTTGAGGACATGGAACGGGACAATGCCGAGTGACAAATATACCGGGAGAGCTCTGCCTTCCGTTTCTCATGCGCCCATGTACAACCTCTTCGTCGTTCTACAGCCCCTCTTTCACTCTCTTGGCTCGCAGCTCTGTAATTAACGCTAATTTCTCGACTCCTTTCCTCGACACTGCGCTCATACCCCAGTCTACTTCGTCCTCCGTCATCTGTGCTTAACTTGGCAAAGGAGAAGGAGAGAGAGAGAGAGAGAGAGAGAGAGAGAGAGAGAGAGAGAGAGCAGAGAGAGGGTTGGCACTCAACCCTCATACCCGACGATATAGCATCGACTGCTGGCAAACAAAATGGCGCAAAACACATCATTTTTTGGGGATTCGTATAACTCTTCATTGCTGCTAAGACACTTTTTACTTGACCTCAAAATCCTCGTTTTCCCACCAAACCAGCTAGAGCAACAATACACTGTAAAAAATGTGGTGTTAAATTCAACACTAATTCAACACCGCTCACGAATTCTATAGTGGTCCACCCCGCTCTGTGTGACCTGTTGGTGTTGATTGTCCGGTGTTAAGTATTGATAGTTGACACCAGACTGCGGTTCATCCGATTTGACACCAGGACGGATTCTACAGTGGATTCTAACACTTTACAGTGTGTTATAATAACACACTTTAAGTTCGTTATTTTTGTACGCATTTATCGTGTCAATGAAGCCAAATGAAAAACGCGGGTCAAATTGGCATAATAAATATTTTTTATTATTTATAAATTAGCAATTAGGAATGATCGATGAATGAATTGAAAACAGTTGTTCCATTATTTTTGAAAATCCTGTAAAAAAAAAAAAAAAAAAAAAAAAATAAGTCGTTGACCGGGATTTGAACCCACTATCCTCCAATCGACGAATTCAGCACTTTCGACCCTTAAATAACCATTTAAAAAAAAAATTAAAAATTTGGAAATTATTTTTTTTTCACGAGTGTTTCCGGCTTCGAAGCGCGGACGTTTTTCCGTCGAAATTAATTTTGAGCCTACCTGAGATTTTACCTGAGACCTACCTACCGACCTACCTAACGACCGACACTCTACCACTACGCTATTGATTCCTTATGAGTTTCTTGTATTTAAATGATATTAGTATACGAGTTCTCATACACCATTCGGTGTATCCTATGACTCCAAACGAATTTATGTATGATTATTTTGGGCGATTAAATTTCACACATTAAGTCGTATATTTCAGTATATGCGCAACACCGTCATGTGTGAAAAATTACCACCGAACAAGTGCAACGCAAATTCGTTTCTAGCTAACACCGCCACTCGGGAGATATTCGCTCAGAACGGCGTTAACATGCCGTTAATAAATATTCCGGGTTCATTCTTTAAGTCTGTATATCTCCAAAGTTGTTTGCCGAAATAAATTATAATTTTAATTGAAATAGCACTCAGTCGGTGAGTTCAACTGCGCCTTCGAAGCATATATTTACACCGGATTAACTAATCACGACATTAGAGTGGTGTCGTATCAGAAGATAAACGGTGTACTTTCGTGACAAAATTGTGCGCGATGTGGTGAAACACGGGGTTTAGTGTTAAATTTTGATGAAAAATCGCTTAACACCGATATACAGTGTACGAGGTCAACCATGATATCAGAACGGTGCTGCCGATAACACCACAGATTTTAACCACTAACACCGCACCAAATTGACACCCCTGATTTTTTACAGTGTACCTGTATAGGAAAATATTCCTCCTAAAGTTTACTCGACTTGTCGAATTTCTGAGTAATTTTGGGCAACGGAAGCTTCGTTTTCATTGAAGTGAGTGCCTGCCGATGTTACAGTTGGACACCCTCAGAGGTGAAATTTCAACAGACTCTCTTTCTCTATCCAAAAATAGTGGGGTTCTCTTTTCCTCTGCTTCGCCACATATCTCTCTGGTTTACGGCCCAGTCGACCACGAGTATCCTTGATTAAACGCAAAAAAGCCCAGCGAGACGCGATAACCACTGAAACTGTTCTACCGCATGTTTTCTTTCACACACACACACACACACATTCGCGTTTTTGCTCTTTTTGTTTCACGTGAACGACCCTCTGCGAGAATGGTCATCAAGACGACCGATAGTGTATAGCCCCAAGTCGCTGCGGAATTGAATTGAGAGAAACGCGCCCGGGGAAAAGACCGTGAGAATTTCTCGAAGGGAATGGACATGAAGAAAGAGTATAGAAATGTTTAACATTGCCTCCTCATAATCATCACTCATTCGCAGAGCTTACTCCCTGAGGGAGCTTTATCGCATTGTAAGAAATCGTAACAGGACGTTTCCTCATTCCTTGATTCGTTAATGAATTTGGAAAGAACAAATTGCGGTCAATAACGTTTGTTCTAAAGTCCACAAAAATATGAACCCCCATCATGATTTCTAACTGAACTCAATGACTTGATTCAAAGTTCGATGATACCCTCATCTGTAATTTAACCATATAAGTCGTCACGACGAACGATGAATCATTTACTGAACTTATTGTCGTACACTCTTCAATCGTAAACTCCACAATATCTGCAGAGTTGGAAATTAAAAACAAAGAAAGAAACTTTTGGACGTCTTTTTCCGGGATTCTAATAGTCTCGATGACTCGACGGATTATGTTCAGAAATTGGTTTCCTCGTGCTTGTATAGAAATGTGGCACTCACCGCGAAGTTCGGAAAGTGTGCGCGCGACGAGGGTATACACAATGTGCTTATTATTAAGACGCGTGTCATTCGCCATGAAGGCTTCTATCCTATCATTATTCCATATAGGATTTCTATTGTTCGTAAATACAAGTGGCTGTATGTACGAGCCCCATAAATACTTCCATATGCGCAAATCGTTTTTCTCGTACGTGAACGAATGTTGGATCCTGCAAGCAGTTTTCCATCCGCGAATCTGCCAGGGAGAGGTTGATGGTGAAAATGAGAAAAGGGGTGTTTGAGAGAGGAAGACAGAAGCTGCGTTTAACAGTGGGGACCATGATAATCGGGGATGACGGAACCCGAAACAATGCGCCATGGTATTCGTTCGAGAACGAGACTTGAGGGGGGTTGAACGATCTATTTAAACATATATATATGTGTGTGTGTGTGTGTGTGTGTGTGTGAATGTAGATAAGGGAGGGGAAGTTGTGGAGCTCGGTTTCAGGGGTTGATGTCAGAGAGGTCGTGATGTATGGCACCGCTCTAGAACACACACAGTGAAAACGCCACGTGCCCCTCTCTCCAGCCCCGAAGAGAACCGTTATATATAGTCCGCGAGCTTGCGAGACCCCCCTTTTCGGAGCAAGGATTATACGACACACAGCATTCCGGATCGTTTTCCAGTCACATTATTATATATCATCCGGCAACAATCCGCAATTCTTCTTTTCTTCTTCTTCATCTTTATCATTAACTCAGGCGTGTTTATTACACTATCGCGAAGAGGGGAGGGGAGGGGGGGGGGAAGAGGGTCGATTTTTATTGGTG
Organism: Rhorus exstirpatorius; assembly: GCA_963564615.1. Lineage (NCBI taxonomy): Eukaryota > Metazoa > Arthropoda > Insecta > Hymenoptera > Ichneumonidae > Rhorus > Rhorus exstirpatorius. The sequence goes on along the minus strand of OY751322.1, from coordinate 9,726,737 downwards.
GGATTATTTCGAAAATTGAATCAAATGAATTTTGAGTAAATATGTATGAGAAGGCTATGCGCATATATCATTTTACACGAAATTTTTGTAAAAAAAAATGTTTCAACACAAAACCAGCCATACATTCCGTCTAATCGATAACGTAAAGAAAAAAATAATCCAAATTTTTCGTATTAAAAGCACTTATATTTGGTTCCAATGAGAGATCGACAGGTTTTTTTTTAATTTTATTTCCCATGCCTCTATTTCGCATATATCGCCATTTTTATATCTTTAGGAGCTGCGGATATACGTTTTCTCATTTATAAACATTCATGCATTTTCACATCTGACCACAACTTTTTTCTACATTGAATATTATTGAGGGATAACGCCACTCTAGGATTTTGGAAAATTCGATTTCTTTATTTTTAGATTTGAAAATATTTTAGGGTCATAAAAACAATGTCCAGTTGGTCCTATAGTGAAAAAAAATAATTTCAAAGGTTCAATTCTCGATTTTGCCCCAGTGCAAAATCCAGTGCAAGGATTCAAGCGCTCGTAAAACTTTGAGCGTATTTTTCTCGAAACCACTTTTTTCAAACTGGGAAGACTTGAACACACCGTTGCATGGATCGATTTGAAATTTTGACAGTAGCTTCACATTTACATTCTCTATGGGAGTACGTGGCCGTTTTTTTTTTTTTTAATTTAATGTAAACTTTTTTTTATAAACAATTTACTGCTTATTTTTTGGCCAAAAATCGATTCATTTTTTCAAAAGTGCAGCATTTCTACGAAATTTGATTTAAAAAAAAAAACCCTGCGTAGTCCCATAGGCAATGGTATGTAGATTATAAAATTTTTTGGTTTGTTGTTCCAGGTCTTGTACTTTACGAGAAATCCGTCCTCCCGTGAAGGAGTTTAAAAAAAAAAGGCGGTTTCAAAGATTCGCTCTGTCACCGCCATTTTGCATCAAAATGATAGTAAAATTTTTTTTTTCATACTTCAATACGCGTTGAATAAACCCTCTGAAAAGAAATCCTATTCCTTGTTCCATACTCCCAAAATAAATCGTCAAAGTTGGGCCTTTTTTTTCGGTAGTTAGAAAGGTGTTACCCCTTAAGACGTTCAAATTTATAGTAAAGGCGTCAAAAATTATAATTAAAAAAATCAAAAAGAAACCTAACGCGTTAGATTTGTGTCTTCCATTTAAAAAAAAAGAAAAACGAATTTGTAAAAGAACTTATTCGAAGACAATTTTTTTTTCGCTCGGGGAAATATTTTATGTTGACAGAGTTTTCTATTTTGCCAACAGTTGGTCAATTGTCTACGGTCAATAATATGAGCTCTGCTTTACCGGTGTACACTGAGTTTCATTTATTTTCAAATATTATCATTCGAGCGGAAAAAATATGGCGGTGAGAGAAGAATGAGAGGAGGATGACAACGGGCAAACAGACCTGATGATCACGAATCACGAATCGCGGCTGTTAGTCCGGTGGGGTCCTTGAGCCTTGGAGCTTGAGACCGAGAATTGTTTTCATCGGACTGACTAGTTTTGCTCGGACTCGCTCTCAAACATCGCGTTTGCCCGCTAAGAAATAGAATTTTTTGTCCCCCCCCTCCCCCCCCTGTTTTTGTATCAAATTAGGTATTTTTTTTTAACAAAGATGTATACAAATTATCGTTCATTCGTGATCATGGCTGTCGTTTTTGTGCTAAGCGAAGCTACTTTGCCGTACAGACCCCTGGTTGTGATACACGGAGTTTTGACTGGAAGTGATAGCATGCAAATAATCAGCGATCGAATACAAGAGGTTAGTTTGTGTATGGCTAGGGGGTCTAGGGCTATTGCAACATGTGGTAAATTGAGGAGTGGGGGGGGGGGGGACACAAAAAGTCACTGGTGCTTCGGTGTTCTTGTATTTTTTTTGCTGGAAATTCGTTTATGTGGATATTTTTTACGCCAAAAAAACACGAAAAAAATAACCAAAGTACATGAGAAATGGAGTAAATTCATGGGGAGGAAAATTTTGAAAGTCTTTTGAAAATTGATCAACGAATCAATTTACACTCCGAGCGGACACGCGATTGGTCATTGGACGGTGCGTTAGCCAATCACACGTCCGGGATAATATTCGGTGGGGGGAGACTAACCGAAAATGAATAATTGAAATTATGGTTCTTCTCATAAATTACAGTTCTTTCTCTTGAAATTACGGTTCTTTCTCATAAAATTCCTATTAAATATTCATTGATATAATTTTTTATATTTTTTTTATATTTTTATCTTAAAAATATTCGCATAATCTTTGAAATATCGCTAGGTTCGCCGCTAAATACATTTTCGTTAGGTTGGATCTTTCGAGGGCAATTTTTTTTCTTCTACGCAATGAGAAATATTAGAGAGAAACGAAAAAAAAAAGAAAATTATTGAAATAAATGTGAATTTCAGATTCATCCGGGTACTCAGATATACAATACACCGAGATACGCCGGCTGGAGTAGCCTCGAGCCGATGTGGCATCAGGTCGAGGAAATTGGATCCGACGTTATGGCGATAGCCGCAGCATTTCCCGAGGGAATTAATTTATTGGGCTACAGTCAGGGCGGCCTGATCGCCCGCGCTATTCTACAAAGATTTCCCGAGCACAATGTTCGTAATTTCATATCCCTGAGCTCGCCCCAAGCTGGACAATTTGGCAGTGAGTTTGCTTTTTGAGTTAAGAAGAAAAAAAAAAAAAAAAAAAAAAAAAAAAAACAGAATTTCACACATTTCTCACGAATTCATCGACTCGCTCCGTTATTCCCGATATTTTCAGCCAAATTTTTGCATCTATTCTTTCCCGATCTCGTTTGCGAGACCGCCTACGAATTGTTTTATTCGAAAATTGGACAACACACGAGCGTGGGAAATTATTGGAACGATCCTTATCACCAGGTCTGATTAATAATTCAAGGTCTCTTATGAATATTTATTCCGGAAAGGTATCAACGGGGTGAAATTTATTCTCAATATTACGATTCACGTTTATTCGACAATTTATATTTCAAATGGAGCGGGGCTGTTTCTTCATACTTGCCGCTTGCCGCGGAGAAAAAAAAAAGCTAAAAATCAACAATGATAATTATTTTGATTTACGGTTTTCGTAATTTTTCGTCGTTTTTCGTCACCGTTGATTCGTTCCTTTTAATATTTCAAAAAATTTCAAGAATTTTACACAAAATTTTAACGAAAAAAAAAAAAAGATTTTTTCTTCAATTTTACTTTCAGAAACTCTATTACGCGTACAGCAAATTTCTGCCATTCGTGAACAACGAGGAGCTCTCCGCGAACTCCACGTCGTTCAAGGATGCCCTAACGAAATTGAAGCGCATGATACTGATTGGCGGGCCGGATGACGGTGTCATAACACCATGGCAGAGCAGTCAGTTTGGTTATTACAGCGGCAACGAGACCGTCATAGAGATGAAAAATCGTGAGATTTATACGAAAGACTCGATTGGCCTGAGAACCCTCGACAAAGCTGGAAAATTGAAGCTTCACACGGTACCGGGTATACCGCACTTTGAATGGCACAAAAATATCACGCTAGTCGATCTATATATACTCCCCTATCTCGATTGACGAATATATATATATATATATACGCGCCTAAATTCAATGAATTTTAAGACTGAGATTATCGAACTAAGTAAAAAAAAAAAAAAAAAATTATTGGCCGTGATTAATTTACAGAAATGAACTGGAATTTTTTTTTTTTTTTTTTTTTTATATAAATATTGTACATATCGTGCGCGCTTGTCAATTAAATATCGAGGAAAAATTGTTTTTCCTTGCAAACATATTTCGAAATATTAAAAATCTGGGAATGAGTGCGCGTGTCACGAATCGAATATTCGATTCGAATTTCTATCCAAAATCGTTCGGAAAATAGAATTATTTTTTGAAAAAAAAAAACAATGAATGGGATTGTAACGTGATTTTTGGAAAAATTATTTTCAAATAATATGTCGCAGAACGAAGCCAACGGTGATAGTTGAAAAAAACTTGTAAACATTTCATTTTGTTTGAAAAAAAAAAAAGGTTTAAAACTGTGCGGTTCGTTTGAAACGCCCGAGTATGGCCTTGGATAGCGTGTGCGACAGCACTGGCCAATCAGATGAGACCTCGGGCAGTGGTTCTCAGAGCCTGGGCACCCGTTCGCATTAAAAAACAGTCACTGCAGTTCAAGGAGTTTCGGTACACCTATTGAAAATGCTGCCATAAACTCAATTTTTTTTTAAATAAATGACAAATATATGAAACGTAAACTGCTCAAATTTCAAGTAGATCCTCCATGTCGTTTTTGTAAAAATAATTTTCGAAAATTTGGCTCATACGCGATGAGAGTAAATGGGAGCAATATTTGTTTGAGCTGTCAATACCATTAAAATACTATCACCCGCGTAAAATTTATGTCATATCTTTATTGGATCTTTAATATGACTGTCAAGAAATTTGAATAGGTTCGTCCATCCGGTTTATTAGTTACAAGCCAAAACATAAGCTCACTATCCACGGGTATATAGCGCATGAACGGTCGGACTTTCTTTTGTTTTATGCATGCCCCGCTCACCCCGCGCCGCCGCATCCTCGTTTCCGCTTATTCCCCGTCGCCGATCTGTACCGAAACTCCTTAAGGCGGCCCATCAGTGACAAAACTAGCCAAAAATCGTGACGTGAAAAAAAATCATAAAACCTATCATAATATTTTCTAAATATACTCCGTTTAAATAAAATTTATGAATTTCGATGACGTTTCCCGTGATATTTTATTCATAATTTATTATGGATAATATTATAAATAAAGTCTCAACTGACAAAAGTATTTAACGCTGTCGGAGCGATCAAGTAAAAAACGAATAGCTAATATTCATATCGAGGGCTTAGGACCAGAAAGGCGTAACCCACAAAAAACGGACTATACTGCCATAAGGGCGTATCCCCAACTTCAACACGGAAGTTCCATAAGAGCAAAATTAATCAGCCTACAGCCAGAAGGGCGTAAGCCCACACTACAATACTGCCAGAAAGGCGTAAGCCACGAAAAATAAAAAAAAGTGATTTACGCCCGTCTGGCAGATCATTCATCATTTTTTTTCCGGATTTAAATTGCCTAATTACAGCCAGACGGGCGTAACCCTCTTTTTTTTTAATTTTTCGTGGCTTACGCCTTTCTGGCGGATAACTGGTCAGTTTTTTCCGAATTTCGATCGTCTACTTACTGCCAGAAGGGCGTTACCCCAAAAAAATTGAAAACGTGATGCGTGTGTGTGTGTGTGTGACGTGTGTGTGTGTAAAATTTTGAAAATTTTTGAAAAATTTGAAAATTTAAAAAATTTGAAAATTTTGAAAATTTTGAAAAATTTGAAAATATTGAAAAATTTGAAAAATTTGAAATTAAAAAAAAAAAATTTTATTTTGAAAAATTTGAAAATTTCGACTATTCTGCGACAACGACTAAATATGCGCATGCAACCATTTTGCAAATGATATATTTCGTTTTTGTTTATATTTCGCATTAAAAAATATTAACAAATAGCAAATAGTTTCCTGACCAGCAACTGCCGAGTTTTTCTGACCAGCAACTCGTCAGTCTGCCAAGACTGGCACTGAACAGATTTGCGTTACACACCTAGTCCGGAACTCGACAGTTTACTGGCCATCAACTGGCCAGAAAGATGGAAAACTGACCAGCATCTTACACACATCACGTTTTCAATTTTTTTGGGGTAACGCCCTTCTGGCAGTAAATAGACGAGCGAAATTCGGAAAAAACTGACCGGTTATCTGCCAGAAAGGCGTAAGCCACGAAAAATAAAAAAAAGAGGGTTACGCCCGTCTGGCTGTAATCAGGCGATTTAAATCCGGAAAAAAATTATCAATGATCTGCCAGACGGGCGTAAGCCACTTTTTCTTTCTTTGTGGGTTACGCCTTTCTGGCAGTATTGTAGTGGGCTTACGCCCTTCTGGCTGTAGGCTGATTAATTTTGTTCTTATGGAACTTCCGTGTTAAAGTTGGGGATACGCCCTTATGGCAGTAAGGTAATGAAAAGTCGAAAAACAGTGGTTGACGCCCTTTTGGTCCTAAGCCCTCGATATGTTTCCTCGCGTGCAGAATGACAGACATATATTGTATCCGAGATTTGCACACACGATGACTTTCGCGATTAAATTTCTCGGGAAAATCCCTGGCAAGACACAATTTTTTAAATACCATTGGAAAGTTCACGATTTCATCTTTCAATACTCAAAATTTTAATAAGAACTCTCGTCTTTATCAAAAGGTATCATGTCACTTCCGGTGAAAATGGAATCGCAACTGCCATAAGACCCATGCTAAAATAGGTAATTTTAAATTACTCGTTCGCAATAATTTGCCTGGCAGCATACCCTGAAATTTTGAGAGAGCGTTCATTGCATCTTAGATAACACTCTCCCGAAGTTTCATTCGTATCGCCGGTTTTTTAATTCACTGATGAGCCACCTTAACCGCCACGACAGTTGGTTCTGCAGCGCTAGCCTATCGGCGTACAGCACTAGCCGTTTTACGGGCCAAACAAAAATTCGTTGTTTTTAATTTGAAAAAAATATATGTATATACATATATTTACTGGGGTGTATCAGTTTGACTTTTTTTTATTTTCTTATTTTCATTGTGCTACTTTTTAAGGATGTATTGGACGTACCTTTCCAACCAAAAGTGACTTTCGTCGACAATATTACATAATTTATGATAAGATCAAAATCGAAAAAAATTCAACCACAATAAAGACGATAAGAAGATTAATTTTGAATAATAATGATGCCAAAAAGTTGTCAATAAATTGTTTAAACAAAACAGTGTTTAACAAATTTTTAGGGAAAGTTTTTTTTTTTGACAAGTGAAATGAATTCGTTGATTTTTCTGACTACACATGAATTTTTTTTTTAAATTTCTTATCATTTTGAAATTTCGGTTTTCGAAAATTTTTTTATTTTGAAAAATGAAGGAAAAATTGTGAATTTTGGATATGTTTTCGTAAAAACGTTGTATATTACAATTAAGAAGTTTTTCGGGCATTGAAGGAATAGTTTCGTAAATGCAACCTTTACAAATTTCCGAAAACCGAAATTTCAAAATGATAAGAAAATTAAAAAAAAAATTCATGTGTAGTTAGAAAAGCCAACGAATTCATTTCACACGACAAAAAAAAACATTCTCTAAAAATTTGTTAAGCAATGTTTTGTTTAAACAATTAATTGATAACTTTTTGGCATTATTATTATTAAAACGTAACTTCTTATGGTATTTATTGTGGTTGAATTTTTTCCGATTTTTATCTTATCATGAAGTACGCAATATTGTCGACGAAAGTCACTTTTGGTTGGGAAGGTGTCCGATACATCCTTAATTAAGTCACTAGGTCTTATCAAGAAAAAGACATCCCCGCATGGTAAAAATTTTTTCCGTCAAGATTAATTGGTTCCGAAACTTTTTTTTTTCGTTTTCTATTTATGTAACTCACGAAAAAAAATCTATTTTCGCGTCAATTCACATAGTTTTGTAGTTATTCAATATTCTTTCAAGTCCAAAGAAAGATTCTAAAAGCTAAGGTTTTGATCTTCGAAATGCTTGGAATTAAACTTTATTCAAAAAATAGATTTCCATGGACATTTTAACTGTTAAAAAATTGAATATCCAATAAATTTTTATTCCATCAAGTTTTATTTGCGATTCTTTTTTTTTTTATAAAGCGACGGAATTTCGAATATTTTATTCATTGAGGATAAAACGATACCGGATTATGAAAAACGAAAAAAAAAATCTTAATTTTTCTGAAGCAATCGAATCGAAAATTGACTCCGGAGTTTCATGAAAAATGATTAATTTTTAAATAAAAATAAATTCAGAAATAAATGAGATAATAGAATGTGCTTCGAGTCAGAAAATAAATATTATTTTGTGCAAGACTTGATTATTGCTAATATTTGTTTATTAGATATCTGAGAAATTCATGAATTAAAACAAAACTGGGATATGTCAGTGCAGATGTTTTGCTCTTGCAAGTTGTTAATGGAGTTGCTGAAAGGAATGTCACAACGGTGAAGTAATTTAATGGTCCTCTTACCAATGACCCTGTCCGATAACATCTTTTTCAAGTCGTTCAACACCATCGAAATCTTTGTTAGTCAAGAAATATAGACTCGAATAACCGCGAGTGTTGGGGGCTTTTATTTTGTTCGTATCAAAAAAGAAAAAAAAATAAAAGAAAATATTGACCGGTAAACAATTTTTGAAATTCTGTATTCGAAAAAAATTAATAAAAGTAATAAATTGAAATTACAATAAATAATAAAATTTGATATGTACTCTCGTATATTTGAAAGTTTATTCTTTCAGCTTTAAGAAACTTTCCACGTATTTTAAAATCATTAAACAAATATACGGAGTCATGAAAATCCAGCAGAAATTTTTTTTTATTCGTAATAACGGAAAACTAAAAAAAAAATTTTCGGAACCGCTAAACGGAAAATGAATAATTGAAATATCGTTATTTCTCATAAAATTCCGATTAAATATTCATTGATATACCGATCATTTTTTTACAAATATTCGCATAATCTTTGAATCTTCGCCAGGGTCGCAGCTAAATAATTTTTCGTTCGCTTGGATCTTTCGAGGGCAGTTTTTTTTCTTCGACGCAATGAGAAAATATTAGAGAAACAAAACAAAAATGACATACGAAATTTTTCGAGCGGGCGGGTGAATCTCTTTGCGTTGACGCAGAACCATTCGTTCGAAACGGTGTGGCAAAAAAATTTCTTCTCTTGTGACACACCCTAATATATTTACACGCAATAATTATCATTTCTGTCTTAATGAAAAATTCCAATAGGTTTCAAAGAATGATTTCGTGTAATGAAAAAAAAAGAAAAAAAAAAAATATTTTGTACTTACGTTACAACCCCATTGTTCGAAAAAAAAAAAATCGAATTACCCGACTCCGTCCACTCTGTTCGCACATTTCTGATATTATATTGGTTTAACAAAAAAAAAAAAAAAAAAAATGAGAAAACTACAGCAATATCGGAAAGAAAATTTATTGTTCAGGTCCGTACAAGAGATTGAACGAGAAAAAAAAAAAATTTACAAGCTAAAGTACATATAATTTGTTTATATATATATTAAAAATATAATTATAACGATTTAATATCGAATAATATTTTTTTTTTTTTTCGTGAAAAATTTCAAACGCGACGCTTTTGCGAATGAATTTCTCTCAAAGCTCTCGGCCCCTCGTAAACTTTTCGATAAGCTCGAGATTCCATTTCGGCTGATCCATGGCTACCAAATGCCCGGCCTCGCGTACCAATACTTCCGTCAAATTTCCAACGATTTTCGCATAACCGGCCAATTCACCGTCGACCCTCCACGCTCGTCTAGGCGCGCGTTTAAAATCATTCGCTCCCGACCACGACAGGTTTTTCAAATAATTATGCACTGTCGCATGAGCAACGACGATATCGAGATGACCGGTATAAATGAGAACGCGATAATGATCGAGAAGTTCGGCAAGATGATCAGCTTCGGACTGCGTGCCGTCTTCTCTCATGTAACCCGCGACATTTTCGCCCCAAGTATTGAAGGAAACATTGCCAACGTGCAGAGCACGACGAACATCGGCGCGCTGGCACCAAAGATAAGCCGATTCGACTCTTATGGGATCCAGGGTTTTCAAAATATTAAAGACAAAATCATAGCCGGTCAAATTTTTAAAAAGCGTCGGCGGTTTTCTCGGATCACCCTCGATCAGCTGTCCGACAATGTCCACAGCCTCGCCGTGCCTATTCTGCCGTATCAAATCACGAGCCTTCTCCTCCAGCGCATGAAATTCTTCTCTGCCATTGTCATCGATTAGACCGATTTGATACAAATAATCACCGTATACCAGCTGATTCAACGGATCCGTAAATCCATTCCCTATCGCTAGCCCCTTGAGATTAATTCTATTGCCCGGGGACGTCGTTGGATTGTAACGGTGTATCGCGTGAGAAACAGCCGGCACGAATTTACCGGCGTAAGACTCGCCGGTTATGAAAAAATCATTGCTCCTCAGCGATGGAAATAATTTGAAAAATTGCGAAAGAGCTTTGCGCGTCTCTTGGCCAATCTGCGTCTCGTTTCTCGCGTAACCCGCCTCGCTTTTCGTAAAACTATAACCCGTACCGACGGGATTATCGATGTACAGAAGATTGTGCGAATTGCTCCATGAATCATTTCGCCTGACTAGTGTATCGTTCGGCGTTAGGATAAAAGGGCCGTTGTGAATAAATAAGCCAAAGAGCGAACTAGCGCCGGGTCCACCCTCGAGATAAAGTACGACCGGTGCATCGACTGAATCCACCTGGGAAAATGTATCGAGCGGATCTTATTGGAAATAATTTATTGGAGATACAAAATTTAAAGAAAAAAAAAAACGTAAAAGCCTCTAAAATTTGGAGAAATGAAAAAAAAAAAAGAGAATCTTGAAGCACTTACCGTGGCTGGGAAATACCAGAAAAACAAGTTGGAATTGTATTTATCGTTGACCGTAAGATAGCCGGCGTAGCTGCTAATGTCAAACATTTCGGGATGCTGAACTTTGGCTTTTTGTCTGGCAACTTCGATATCACCGCACTCAATTAAAGGCGTGAGGAAAAGTGGATCTCCAACGCCTCTCGCATCGGCTTGGCTCAGCTCGGAGCGCTTTATTCTCGGATAAACGTTGACGAAAGCCTCGGCATTTTCAAATATTACAACGAGAATCGCGACTACCAGTTGAAAAACAATAGTTCTTTGAGACTTCATTTTTTTTTTTTTTTTTCTTCCTTTCTTTTCGCATGCAAAATATTAGCTCTTCGTTACTGCGACGGATGAGCGAGGAATCGCGATCCACTATCATAACGAGAGTCGAACGGCTTTTTATACTTTTTGCCCGTATCTGCATAAAGATAAATAACGCAGTGAACAATCTTGCAGAGAGAGGGAGGAATTATTTACTCTATATATATATATATATATATATATATATATATGCTCGTCTTGGGTTTTTTCCTCGCGCGTTTTATTCTAAGAACGCTCGATATGCTTCCTCGGGATAATCCAATATTTAATTAGCTGCATGATACGCGAGCAACCATTTTTACGAATTATACATTTTTAATGAGCTTTCTAATTCGCTGACTGAAGCGAATAGGTATAATTTTTAGAAATTTATTTTACAAAGAATGATTTATGGTGAAAAATTCTCGCATCGTCAAATATATATTTATGCAAATTATCTCCTCTGCTATGCGTAATCTTTTTGTTTCCGAACAAAAAATATCTTTTGTAAAAATAAAATAAAATTGATTTGAAAAATAATTGTATTGAAATTTCGAATTGCGCCCAAGTTTTCAATATTATTTCAATGTTTTGTAAAGTTTGTCGAGGATAATTGAGAAATTGGAAGAAAAAAATAGTGCACGATTTCGTAAATCTTTGAAATTCAGTATATATACAATCTTGAGGCAAAAAATCAGGTTCGAAAAATGGAAAAATTTCTAATTTTAATATTCGAGAACGAGATTCGAAGTTAAAAATTTTAATTTAGACAAGCTTTTTGCGATGCGTTTAATTAGCTGTGAAATTTCACGCTTTTGTCGTTATCTTCCGTTATTCAAAAAATTTCATTGTACTTGAACACACATTTGAAGAGTATAAAAAAATTTTTTTATCAACCAATTGTCGCAAAACGGCGGAGTATTAGATTGACCATAGAAGCGCGCCTCGCCGCTGAAGTCTCCAACTGGCGGGCGTGATAGCAAAAAAACCATTTGACCTATCGACCCAAACCAAAGTTCATTCTCTGGATTATTAAAAACCATCCTGAATGAACTAAAAGCATTCATAAAAGAGTCATTTTATACTATCTTTATTGCACGAAGAAAAAAATTGTCAAAATCGGTCCTTTTTTGTTCAAGCTCGAAAATTAATATGGTTTTACGATTTTTTCTGGGTTTTTTTAGTTCATCGACGATAAAAATATATGTCAATTGAAAATAATTGTGGTTTTTGCCTTCCGGACAAGAGTTTAGCGCGCCATCTTTACCGCCGGTTGGAGACTCCAGCGGCGACGCGCTTCTATATAGTCAATAAAATACTCGGCCATTTTGCGACAATTAGTTGATGAAAATTTTTTTTTATACTCATCAAATGTGCGTTAAAGTACAATAAAATTTTCAAAAAGATCCGTTGTTTTTTTCCTTATATAAAAAAAAATAACCAAAATTGACCTTTTTGTAGGCCTCTGCACGCGACGTTAAATAACGGAGATATAACGACAAAAGATACATTCACACCATAGAATATGCAGCTACTGTATCTGTATATGCGTCGAATTTTCATTCATATTGCATTCTTTTTGTGTTCGTCGTTCGTAAACGAAACGGTAAATAATTTAGTTCTTTTTTTTCCTAATATGTGAATAATAGTCTTCTTCCGTCTACAATTTTTCTATCAAAATCTGGTGACGCGTTTAGTTGTAATATTTAAAGAACCGTGCTTGTATCAGGGTGCAGAAATTCCTTTGCATTTTTAAATTTGTTAATTTTTTTTTTTTTTCTCATTTTGAGTTCGCGATAAAGAACTCACCTGATTTTTTTCAAATTTTTATCTCAAAAATTTCACCCAGTAGGATTTTTTCAAAAATTTTCTATTTTTTTTTTTCCGTTTAACTATAACTTCCTGAAAAATCAAGCGATTCGAAAAAATGAGGGGGTCAAAATTTTTGTTTTGAAATACTCTTTCGTTTAAGATTATTTTAAAAATCATTCATGTTTTAATTCAATCAGTTTTTTCAATTTTAAGCATAAAATCACATTTTCTACATTGTTTGTATCCTTCGATTTTTTTCATTTTTTTAAAATGAAAAACTGTTATTTATCTACAGAATTTTAAGATAAAAATTTGAAAAAAATCAGGTGAGTTCTTTATCGTGATCTTAAAATGAGAAAAAAAAAAAATTAGCAAATTTAAAAATGCAATGATCCAGCGGTGGCTGATTTGGCGTGGAATGCACCATATATATATAAAGCTTTGATGAATATTAATTTTTGAAGTTAAAATGAATAGTTTAATTCTATTAAATATAATAAAGACATTATAAATAATGTAAAATTATTTTGATTATCTTTAGCTCACCGGGCTCTCTACCGTGCCGCCATTTCCGCTTATTCCCCGCCGCCGGTCGCGCAAGACCTTAAAATAGCAAGAATAAAAAAAAACGAAAAAAATCCCACTCGCTAACTATACAGAAAAGCTGTGTGCGAGCTCAGGTGTGTCGTTCCACCCGAGTGAAGTTGAAAGAATCATATTTTTTTTTTTTATTCGATGCTGATTCGCGGCTCAATAAAGCGAAAAATTCGCTCGATTGAATTTACGATCTTTATGATCGTAAACAAAATATTTCACGATGAGTGTTTTGAATAATCCGCGATGAGGGATTAAAAATTAGTTCAAAAAGAAAATTGAATTCAATCATTTTTTTCTTTTTTCTTCGAAGAAAGAAATTTCATTAAAAAATTGTACCAAAGTAATTTTATTATAAAAAAAAAAAAAATACATTTATAAAATAAATGACAATATTAATTGATCCCGAAGTTTCATGAAGGAATACAATATTTATATTTATGCAACGAGTGCATTTTTCGTTATGGGCGCAAGGACAATTTTTTTTTTTCTCCCCTTCAAATTCCCCTCAAAAAGCCTTTCCATGAGTGAATCTTGTAATGAGATCCAGGGCCCATTTCGGCTGATCCGATGGGACCATGTGACCGGCATTGCGTACCAAAACTTCGGTCAAATTTTCCACGACTTTGGCATAACCGGCGAGATCGCCATCGACGAGCCAAAGTTTTCTCGATGCTTTGCGATACTCCTTAGCGCCGGACCATGACAAATTTTGCAAATAATTCTCCGTTAGCGGATAAGCAACGATTATATCGAGCTGACCGTTGTAAATGAGAACTTTGTAATTTTTCAAAAGTTCGACGATAGCGACAGCGAGCGAGCGCGTTATATCGTTTTTCAGGTGTCTCTCGACGTTTTCGGCCTCGGCGCTGAACGAACGATTGCCAACGTGTATTGAGCGTCTCACGTCGACGCGCTGTATCCACGCGGACATTTTATCGACGTCGCTCGTGTCCGTAGTTCGCAGATAATTGAAATAAAATTCATAACCGGTCAAATTTTTGAACAACGACGGCGAACTATCGAGATCTTCGTCTATGAGCTTGTTAAAAATATCAAAAGCATCGTCATATTTTTTCGCCTCTATGAGATCGCGTCCCTGCTTCTCGAGAGCGTGAAATTGATCTCTACCGTTGAGATCGAGAAGACCGATCTGATAGAGATAATCGCCGTACAATAATTGATTGATCGGATCCGTAAGTCCGTTTCCTATAGCCAGACCCTTGAGATTTATGCGAATTTTCGCGGATGGATTCGAATCGTGTATCGCGAGCGAAAGAGCCGGCACGTATTTGCCGGCATAAGATTCGCCCGTGACGAAAAAATCGTTTTCCCGAAGTTCCGGAAATAATTGAAAAAATTGTATCAACGCCTCGTGCAAATCGCGACCTACCCGAGTCTCGTTCGTCGCGTAACCCGCATCTTTGTCCGTAAAACTATAGCCCGTACCCACCGGATTGTCGATGTAAATTAAATTGTGATTAGCTCCCCATGTGTAATTTCTCAGCTCCGGTGTACCGTTCTGATTTATCATGAACGGCCCGTTCTCGACGAAGAGGCCGAAGAGCGACGACGCGCCGGGTCCGCCCTGAAGCCACAGGACTACCGGCGCTTCTTTCGGTACGACCTATTCGCGTCGAGAAATAAAAAATGATGAGATCGCTTCGAAAAAACCTTCTCTTTGAATGCTCGGGGGGGGGGGGGGGGGGGGGGGGGGGGCAAAATGTTTATTTTTTTACATTTTACTGCGGTGATTTGGGTGTATAACGAAGGCGATGTTTGAGTAAGAGAGAAGATTGATACGGTTTTGGCGGGTAAACTAAATTCGTAACGTTAAGGAGGTTCATGCGTGTCGAAGAGCGGGGGGGGGGGGGGAATTGGGAGCCCAATTGTATATTATATTGCCTCTTTCCTTAAAAGTCATGCAGTAAAACTTGTTCCTGTTGGTCACATAATTATTTTAAATAATCGCTCCATCCGGTAGATAAGTTTTCATTAATTTGTTTTTGTCTGTGCGACGTAAACAATCGAAAATCAAGCTACCGTATTATGAAACCGCCACCAAGGGCCCGTGTATATAAGAGTCAATTCTTCACAAAATTATTTTCTCGAAAACGGTGCAGATGAAAATTTCAATAAAAATCAGAGAGCTGCATTGTAAGCCGAAGAATATATTACAAAAATGTGGCAACGTAACGGGAAATCTTGATCGAATCGCATGAACCTCCTTGAATCCTCGAATACCACGGGTTCGATTGATATTTATTCATAAAGGAATTATTTTACTCTATGAATATCGTAATTATTCGATATTCAAGCAGGATTCATGTCGGAAAGAGAAATAAATATTCTCTCGAGCTTTCGCATAATCCGAAGCAAGTTTTACTCTAAAGTAATCGAATATTCGGTTGAAAATCCGAAAAATAAAAAGATATTACATGTTACGATGTAAATGTTGTAATTATATTAAAAATTCAAGTAATACTCGAGCTAGAGAGAAATACTAATACATTTTTGAGCTTTTGAACGCGCCGAAGCAAGTTTTACTTCGGGGTAATCAAATATTTTTTTGAAAATAAGAAAAATAAAAAGATATTACTATGTAAATGTTGTAATTATTAAAAAATCCAAGTAATACTCGAGATAATGAGAAATGCTAAGACATTTTTTACCTTTTGCACGCTCCAAAGCAAGTTTTAATCTCGAACAATCAAATATTTGGTTGAAAATAAGAAAAATAAAAAAATGTTACTTTGTAAATATTGTAATTATTGAAAATCCAAGTAATACTCGAGCTGGAGAGAAATGCTAATATATTTTTAAGATTTTGCACGCGCCGAAACGATTTTTAATCTTAAGTTATTGATTATGCAGTTGAAAATTAAAAAAAATAAAAAGATGTTACTTTGTAAATATTGTAATTATTGAAAATCCAAGTAATACTCAAGCTGGAGAGAAATGCTAATATATATTTTTGAGCTTTTGCACGCTCCAAAGCAAATTTTAATCTCGAGTAATCAAATATTCGGTTGAAAATAAGAAAAATAAAAAGTTATTACTATGCAAATGTTGTAATTATTAAAAATCCAATACTCGAGCTAGAGAGAAAAACTAATATATTTTTGAGCTTTTGCACGCGCCGAAGCAAATTTTAATCTTAAGTAATTGTTTATTCGGTTGAAAATAAGAAAAATAAAAAGATATTACTATGCAAGTGTTGTAGTTATTAAAAATCCAAGTAATCCTCGAGCTAGAGAGATAAATTTTTGAGCTTTTGCACACGCCGAAGCAAATTTGAGCCCCAAACGCTTTGAAATATCAAAAAATCCACATACCTATATAAATAACGTCTTTATTCCAAATCCGAGCAATACTAGAGCACAACGTAAATACTCGCGGCGTGTGCAAATTTCAAACTTTCTGTACAAACTACTCGACGCCGCGAGCAAAAGGATGAATATACTCCGGAATCGCTATTATCGAATGAGGAAAAATCAAATTCTCAATAGAAAACGGTACATTCTCACCTGCGCCGGAAAGAACCAGAAAAACATGTTGGAATTGTAATTTTTGTTGACGGTGAGATAACCGGCGTAGCTGTTTACGTCTTTCATCTCTTCGTGCTGTACGGTAGCTTTTTTCCTCGCGTCATCGATTTTACCGCTCTCGATCAGAGGCGTAAGAAATAGCGGAGCACCGGCGTCTTCGGCGTCGCTTGCGCTCAGCCGATGAGTTTTCATTTTTGGATAAAGGTTCGTGAAGGCTTCGGCATTTTCAAAGATTATCACGAGAAATGCCAGTAAAATTCCAAAATAAAAATTTCTTCGAGATTTCATTTTTTCTTTTTTTCGTTTTTCCTCGTTCTCGCGTTCGAAATCGCACTTGGATCACTCGATAAATTACGAATCAATTGCGCATCGGACCACTCCCCGTTGGTTGTTGACGTATCTCGCCAACAGTGCACACGGTGCGATAAAATAATTCAAGTCTCTCCGAGAGAGCGATAAAGGGGCAAAGTTTCACGGGAATTTTTTTTTTTGCGAGCTCGAGACTCACGGATTATCGGAGAATAGGTCGGAATGGGTCAGAGAGGGGCAAATCAACGATGACATACCAAAATAAATAACACAGAAGACAGGCAGTCTCTTGACCACGAAACAACTGACTATATATACAGTCAGCCACAGGCACAGTAAACTGACCTCTACTGACCACGATCCCTATTTTGTTATTCGTGGTCAGTTGACTGTGCCCATAATCAACGCTGTGGTCACGCAGTTAAAAACAAACACGAAATGCAAGTTTGGTGAAAACATTAACACGCGATTCCAATTCTTTTTCCACCCCTTCCTCTCAATATAGATCGAACGGCCTCGTTCTATATTTCTTTGTACATAAATATTTAAATCGCGAGGCTCTCGCGAGCAAATATAACATTGACAATGCAGAAAAAATGAAAAAAATCACATGAAATATACATATATAATATGGAGGAACGAACAAATATATAATTAGAAAACAGATTAAAAACTACTACGTACTTTGCCTGCCCCGGAGATTCCTCCCCGAAAGGAGACCGATAGGACTTACGGGATGGTTGATTGATGATTTGTCTTCAACTCGAACTGCTTTCGATGTTCCGCGCGTTGTCTCTGCAAAAATTTCGAGCTCTCGCCATCTTTCACTCTCACTTTTCACAATTACCACTTTTGCCGACTTTGAGGCTGACGGTGCTTCGTTTGTTTTTTCGATACTCGTCGCGATGAAAAATACGTTTTATTTTTTTTGCCGAGTTTTACTCCAACGACAACATGTACGTTGCGTTCGAGTCCGAATTTTCCACAGTGAGTGATGGGTAAAGAGCGCCGCCGAGGAAAAAGGACGCCGCGTCAACGAAGCGCTAGCGTCGCGAGCGCTGGCCAATGAGAGTGATGCATATATTATCGGACCACCGCACGAAACCAATCAGAGATCAGAGCATTTCTTTTCCGTTGAAGTCGTGCTCTCTCTCTCTCTCTCTCTCTCTCTCTCTCTCTCTCTCTCTCTCTCTCTCTCTCTCTCTTTCCCTCCGCGCTCGTTACCCATCGCTCGCCGCAGAAAGTTCGGACTCGCGACGCAACGTGTTTTGTCGTTGGAGTAAAAATGCAGTGAAAATAAATGTATTCTTCGTCGACGCAGTATCAACAAAGAGTGTGTTCGAAAATTGACTGACAGTACTGTCAGTACTGATGCTGGTTGTACTGGAAAATCGGTGTCCTATTTTACTGACAGTGCTGCCTCAACTTGTAAATCCGAACGCATATCAGTATTCTCAGCATACTGCCTATATATACATCATTTGTGTAAAGCGAAAGTCGCCATTACTGGCTCTGCACTACCTCGCTGCTGACAGTCTCGACAGCCGGAAGTCAGTGGAAACGTAGTCAATAATTCCCTAGGTCAAATAAACAACCTATAACCTGATAAACACATGTGACATGGTAATAGTGAAAGTTAACCTACAATACGTGAGACATCACCTGAAAAAAAACATTTGCGAGTTAATTCCAATGATTCAAGCGATATCAAGCAAATATATATATATATATAAACACATCTTAAGTGCAATCAAACAAAATGCATAGAATCACATTGTTGGCAAGAAACAGAAAATGCATTGAAACAGGTAATTGTAGCTTTGTGGAATCTGAAAATAAAATAAATAAATGCTAAACGCACAAAGTAGCAAGCACGCGTAAGAGTCGTGCAATGAAAATTATTAAATGGCATGATTACCATCAGGCGCTTTAAGGTGCAACTTTTACAAACGCTAATTCAGCCGTTAGCAAATTCATGCTTTTACAATAAAATATTGTCGAAGCAATATTTTATTTCTTCTATTTCCACATATATTAGAACTTTAGAACTAAATTCTTCCCCCATTTAGACGATTCACCGTTTGTGATGGCCCTTCTAGCAACCAAATTTTTGGCGATCTCATCTCCTCCATTGTTATCACCTCTCTGATGTACCTTACCAATCATTTATTTATCAATTATATTTCATGAAAAAAAATTCATTAAGAAACGAATCGTAGAAAAAAATAAACGAAGAATACATTTTTTTTCAAATATATATTCAGCGATATACATTTTCATCGCTAAGTCCAATTGTCCTATACGCGAATTTTCCAGAATTTTTTTATCAATTTCAGGGAACATTTGTGACGCTCTCGCACATTGTTAAGTTAGACCTCAGTAAGAATTTGTTGGAGGAGCTACCGAAAAATATTGGCGAGCATATGAGACGTCATGTAGGATCTCGATAATCGAGACGATACAACTCCATTGGGTCACTGTCCTGTAAGACGATTCTATCATTCTTATTCGACAGCGTAGTCATACCATTGAGGAAAATTACCCGTAACCCTCTAGCCGCAAGATTAGGCGTCTAGGAGGACTAAAGACTCCTAGTCGTTTCTGTTAATCTTTGGGGATTGTCGAGAAAAGTTTTTAGAAAATGGCAAAATAAAGATCGTGCTCAAATTTGTAAGACAGTGTCTGTCTCCGAGACTACGAGCGGGAAGGGCGGCATGGAACACACAGAGACGAAGCAAATTAAAAATTCATGAAGGACCCTGAGAAGTCAAGTGAATTATGGAAATTGAAAGGACTGAGGGGATATGTAAAAGCCAAAGAGTATCGTTGAATGGGGGGGATAAATGAAGTTTTTTTTTTTTCATTTATTTGACAGCTTTACCTGTTATTTTATTTTACTTGAATAAATTGTGGGTGTTTTATCAACAGAGTTAACGAAGTACGTATTACACATAATATAAAATATATTAATATCAGAACAAAGTACAATCACTATGAAAAAAAAGAGATAAAAAATATGTATGATATGCTGTTCTTATTGAATCAAACTTGTCTCGTTCGATCAGCATTCTTTCTGTACCCGAAATCTCCATGCATTAGAATAAATATGCATATCGCTGTAGTAATGCGCATATCCATCGAATACATTGATAAAAAATGTAAACAAAATTTTGTATTAAAAATGCTTTATTATTACACAGATTCCATTATTAATAATTTCACATTCTTATTATATGAATTGATTTCTCATACATGGAAATGCAAAACCCCTAGATCTAATCAAAGTTGCGACTTGCTCATTTCCACACCCACCACGGAGGTAGAGCGAACGTGGGCGCGTTTTTTTTTAAGTGGTATCCCCTGTAGGCCTATTCCACTCTGACTACCTTTAAAATAAAAACAAAGCGGAAGTAATTACGGAATTGAGGGGAGCAAAGATATTTTATATTTTCAAGAAATATAAAATACCGACGATGACAAAGAGTCACGTTATAGAGCTGGGACTCGAACTAGAATAGCTGAGAATCAATTGTCCAGAACATTCTCTTTGTCATTGTGCCACGGAAACTAACAAGAACCTTCTGCTTTGTTTGAATACCGACCCCCTCTGTCGACAGAGGGGATTCTTATTTATATTAAGATATATCTTAACCTTATATCTATACCTGCCTATATCTGAATTGAAATATTATATTGAGTTCACTAAAAATCTGAATATTAGCTTAAATTGCGATGAGAATCTCTTAACATTAATATACGCAGCGGACTTACTTAGATCTAGAATTAAAAAACAAAGTGGAAGTAATTACGAAATTGAGGGTAGCAAAGGCATTTTCTATTTTCGCCAAAATACGAAAATACCAGCAATGTCAAAGAGAATCGTTATGAAGGTGGAACTAACCCAATCTTAGCTTCAATGGTCCAGAACAATCTCTTCGTGATTGTGCTACAGAAACTAACGAAAAAAAAAAAAAACTTCCGCTTTGTTTGAATACCAACCCCCTCTGTCGAGAGAGGGGGTTCGTATTTATATTAAGATATCTTAACCTTATATCTATACCTGCCTATATCTGAATTAAAATATTATATTGAGTTCACTAAAAATCTTAATATTAGCTTAAATTGAGATGAGAATTTCTTAAATTTAATACGCAACGGACTAACTTAGATATAGGGGGTTGGTATTTTATACCAATTGAGAATCGCAACCTTATATCTATACCTGCCTATATCTGAATTGAAATATTATATTGAGTTCACTAAAAATCTTAATATTAGCTTAAATTGCGATGAGAATCTCTTAACATTAATATACGCAGCGGACTAACTTAGATCTAGAATTAAAAAACAAAGTGGAAGTAATTACGAAATTGAGGGTAGCAAAGGCATTTTCTATTTTCGCCAAAATACGAAAATACCAGCAATGTCAAAGAGAATCGTTATGAAGGTGGAACTAACCCAATCTTAGCTTCAATGGTCCAGAACAATCTCTTCGTGATTGTGCTACAGAAACTAACGAAAAAAAAAAAACTTCCGCTTTGTTTGAATACCAACCCCCTCTGTCGAGAGAGGGGGTTCGTATTTATATTAAGATATCTTGACCTTATATCTATACCTGCCTATATCTGAATTAAAATATTACATTGAGTTCACTAAAAATCTTAATATTAGCTTAAATTGCGATGAGAATCTCTTAAATTTAATACGCAACGGACTAACTTAAATATAGGGGGTTGGTATGTTATACCAATTGAGAATCGCAATCTTATATCTATACCTGCCTATATCTGAATTAAAATATTATATTGATTTCACTAAAAATCTTAATATTAGCTTAAATTGAGATGAGAATTTCTTAAATTTAATACGCAACGGACTAACTTAGATATAGGGGGTTGGTATTTTATACCGATTGAGAGTCGCAACCTTTTACCTATACCTGCCTATATCCGGATATAAATATTATATTTAATCAATCAACGAGAAATCTTAATGTTGGCTTAAAATTAGATAGGAAACTCTTAACATTAGGGCACAACGGGCTAACTTAGATATAAGAAAAAGTCCCTAGAGCAATGAAAAAACCTGAAAACCTTAAATGTTTTGTTCCGAAGTACATACATGATCGATGGAAAAATTTATGCGTGGTACAATCGTGGAAACATTACATAAATAACTCGTAACCTAAGAAATAGATGCGACATGGTAATAGGGAAAATTAATTTACAATACGTGAGATATAATCTGAAAAAAAAAAAATCATTTGCAAGTTAACCCCAATGATTTAAACATTTCAAGTGAAATATATATTACTTAAACACATATCTTACGCACAATTAAACAAAACGTATATAATCACATTATTAGAAAGAAACATAGAAAATTCGTGAAAACAGGTATATGTAGCTCAGTTGAATCTGAAAAAAGAAATGTTACATTTTTGTATGTAAATTTTTGTAATGTAAAGTTGCAATGCAATGTAAAGTTTTTTTCTGTAGCGAGAGTCATATGATGAAATTATTTAATGGTACCAGCCGCTTTAAGGCACAATTTAAAAAAAACGCGGATTCAGCCGTTAGCAAATTCATGCTTTTGCAATACATAATATTGTCGAAGCATGAATTCCCCAGGTTCCACCACGTGGAGGTGGCTGACTTGGAACCCGCTACGAAAAATAAAAAAAAAATCATCAAGCATGATTAAATGAACAATCATTACATATTAAATTATCATTGAAAGTAATTACATTCAATTAATTGTTACCATTAATTCATTAATTTTTAATAATGCATAACGAAAAAATCGTGCTAATTCAAAATTGCCATCCCATCTCTCTCATATAATTGCAAATGTACAAGCTCGTCAACAAACTTTTGTGAAAAAAAAAATTAATTCTCTTTGTAAATCCGATCTGATGTTTTTGAAAATACGATCATCCCCTTGACCGCAAAATACACTTCATCTTTTTTCGCCAATTTGGAGAATTTGGCTGTCTTATTTTTTCACGCAACGGAATGTAAGATAATAAATGAAAATTCAGGAAACCTTTGTAGAGACGTCATGTAGGATCTCGATAATATCGAGACGATACAACTCCGTTGGGTCACTGTCCTGCAAGACGTTTCTATCATTCTTATTCGACAGCGTAGTCATACCATTGGGAAAAATTACCCGTAAACCTCTAGCCGCAAGATTAGGCGTCTAGAATGACTGAAGACTCCTTGTCGTTTCTGTTAATCTTGGGGGATTGTCGAGAAAAGTTTTTAGAAAATGGCAAAATAAAGATCGTGCTCAAATCTGTAAGACAATGTCTGTCTCCGAGATTACGAGCGGGAAGGGCAGCATGGAACACACGGAGACGAGAGGCAAATGAAAAATTCATGGAGGATCCTGAGAAGTCAAGTGAATTATAGAAATTGAGAGGACTGAGGGGATATGTGAAAGCCAAAGGATATCGTCGGATGGGGGGGATAACTGGAAGTTTTTTTTTTTCAATTTATTTGACAACTTTACCTGTTATTTTATTTTACTTCAATAAATTATGGGTGTTTTATCAACAGAGTTAACGAAGTACGTATTACACATAATATAAAATATCTTAATATCACAACAAAGTAATCACTATGAAAAAAAGAGATAAAAAATATGTATGATATGCTGTTCTAATTGAATCAAACCTGCCTCGTTCGATCAGCATTCTTCCTGTGCCCGAAATCTCCATTTATTAGAATAAATATGCATATCGCTGTAGTAATGCGTATATCCATCGAATCCATTGAAAAAAAAATGTAAACAAAATTTTGTATTTAAAATTCTTTATTATCACACAGATTACATTATTAATAATTTGATATTCTTAATATATAAATTGATTTCTCATACATGGAAATGCAAAACCCCGAGAGCTAATGAAAGTTTTGCGACTTGCTCATTTCCACACCCACCACGGAGGTAGAGCAAATGTGGGCGCGTTTTTTTTTAAGTGGTATCCCCTGTAGGCCTAATCCACTCTGACTACCTTTACACCGATGGGGTTGTAGCAAAAGCATCAACTCCACCAATGGAAACGCGGTCTCTACCTATATCTGCCTAATTTTGGAAACTAAAATTAAACGGGATAAAAAGAAACAAAGCGGAAATAATTAGGAAATTGAGGATAGCAAAGGTATTTTCTATTTTCGCCAAAATACGAAAATACCAGCAATTTCAAAGAGAATCGTTATGAAGGTGGAACTAACCCAATCTTAGCTTCAATGGTCCAGAACAATCTCTTCGTCATTGTGCTACAGAAACTAACAAAAAAAAAAAAAAGCTTCCGCTTTGTTTGAATACCAATCCCCTCTGTTGACGGAGGGGGTTCGTATTTATATTAACATATCTTAACCTTATATCTATACCTGCCTATATCTGGATAGCAGTATTATATTAAGTCAACTAGAAATCTTAATATTAGCTTAAATTGCGATGAGATATTCTTAAATTTAATACGTAATAAGACTAACTTAGATATAGGGAGCTGGTATTTTATACCAATTGATAATCGCAACCTTATACCTATACCTGCCTATACCTGGGTTAAAATATTATATTGAGTTCACTAGAAATCCTTAATATTAGCTTAAATTGCGATGAGATATTCTTAAATTTAATACGTAATGGACTAACTTAGATATAGGGGGTTGGTATTTTATACCAATTGAGAATCGCAACCTTATACTTATACCTGCCTATATCCGGATAGAAATATTATATTTAATCAATCAACGAGAAATCTTAATGTTAGCTTAAACTTAGATAGCGAACTTTTAACATTAAGGCACAACGGGCTGACTTAGATCTAAGAAAGAGTCCCTGGAGCAATGAAAAAACGTGATAACCTAAAACGTATTTTCTGAAATACATGATCGATGGAAAAATGTTGTATACGTCGTATAATAGTGAAAACATGACATAAATAACCTGTAACCTAAGGAAATAGATGCAACATGGTAATAGTGAAAATTAACAACGCGTGAAACATAACCTGAAAAATAGAATCATTTGCAAATTAACCCCAACGATTCGAGAAATTTACATGGAATATATATATATAAAATATTGAGTTTTTTCCGTAGCAAGCATGCAAGAGTTGCATATTGAAATTATTTAATGGTATGATTACCAGCCATTTTAAGGCACAATTTAAAAAAAAAAAGTGAATTCAGCCGTTAGCAAATTCATGCTTTCACAATAAATAATATTGTCAAAGCATGAATTTCCCAGGTTCCGCCGCGTGGAGGTGGCCGATTTGGAACCCGCTTTGTAAAATTTAAAAAACCATCGATCATAATAAAATGAAGAATCATGAACAATTAAATTAATTATTATCCGAATGAATGATAATTAATTTATTGCTATCAATGAATTTTTTATGATTATTATTAAAAATAATTCCTTCATAAATTAAAATAGTACAAATTCAAAATTTCCTTCTCATTATCACACCTCTCTCGTTTAGTTACAAATTTATGAGAGATCCGCGAATTTTAGTTGAAAAAAAAAAAAAAAATACATAAAAATAAATCCATAAATTCTGGAAAACCTAGACCACATTTTGGTTATCTCCGATCAAATTCAGTATCAAACATGAGCGTCCGTTTGTCCAATCTGTGTTCGCAAATTCGGAAATTTTTTAATAAAATTTGGCTCTCTTATTTTCTTAAATATTAAAAAAAATTTTAATGAAAAAAATTCAGAAGAAGCCGGTAGATGGCATCGAGCAGGTTTTCGATAATCGTAATAAAAAATATTCGATCCATTGGGAACTCGCCTCGTGCGAAGTTTCTATCGCTCTTGTTCGACAAAGTAGTCACGGAGTAGACGGAGATTAGGCGTTTAGCGGGGTTAAAGAACTTCCGTCATTTCTGTAAATTCTTGGGAATGTCCGAAAAAGTTTCCCGGCAAAGGTGAATATAAAAAACCGAGCCCGCTCCAAATTGTAACGGGAATGATCTCCGTCTCTGGGACTACAAGCGGAAAGAGCGGCGTGAAAGACGCAGAGACAAGGCAAATGAAAAATTTCGAGGGGATCTCGAGAAGCTTAATCTTATATGTAAATTGAGAGGATCGAGAGGACGCGTAAGAGCCAAAAACTTCCGTACGATTTAAGAGAAAAAAATAAAATAAAAATATATTTTCTAAAATAAATGAATAATAATAATAAATAAAAAATAAATGAAAATAAATAATAAGGATAATGAAAAGTCTTGGAGACGAGATAGTCACTTACCCTGAGCTGTCAACGATAATCCGGCTTATCGTGGGGAGAAAAAAAGACACGAGCAGTAAAGACGTCTGGCAGGTTATGTTCTCGACGTGTGGTTGATTCACGAGGAAACTTCGTCAGGGCGAAGCACGAGACTGCGGTCCTTCGCGGATTAACCTTTCTCGAAGAATAACGCACTTTTGTTTACACGATCACTCGAAATGTTGAGAGGTAAAAGAAAAACTGCGTGAAATCGAGAAAACGCGAAAAATACGCATTGTTCGAGTTTCGAGCAACACGTGACGCTCTACGACCACTACGACGTCTACGTCACTGCGATGCGCGGCGCGTCACCAGCGTCACGCGTCGGCGCGTCACTGCGCGGTACGTAGTACTATCGCCTCTCTCTCTCTCTCTCTCTCTCTCTCTCTCTCTCTCTCTCTCTCTCTCTCTCTCTCTCTCTCTCTCTCTCTCTCTCTCTCTCTCTCTCTCTCTCTCTCTCTCTCTCTCTCTCTCGACTCTACTACTGCTTGGTGAACTTTAAAATAATTAACGTTAATTATTATTCATATAAATTATTATTAATTTATAATTATTTGATTATTAATTTTTTTTCAATTAGTTAAAATTGTTTCATTATGTAGCGATCGCGTGTTAAACATTTCTATTTTTTTCTCTTTTAACGCTTCGCCTCATACGACAATGCGCGAGACGCGACACGCGACACAACAACCAACACCAGCAATGGGCGATCCGCGACTGGCGAGTGGCGACTGGCGACTGGGACTGGCGGTTGTCCCTCGCTCTCTCTCCATCCTTTCCCCGCTCCCCGCTACGCACCTCGCCGGTGCACGTTGACGCGTACCCCCCACTTCTCTCGCTCCCTCACGCGCTCGCCCGTTACTGCCTCGCGCGCTATATTTTTGTTCCACATGAAATTGTAATTAACATGATGTTTATAACTGTTAATTATAATTATCATCGTTATAATTATTGCTAAATATTTAATTCTTCTTTTTGCAACGTCTAAATTATTTTGACTCGAAATTGTTTAAAAAAAAATGCCAAGCAACGAGCTGCAATCAAGATTATCCAAAAACGTCGAAAAAAAGCTTATTGACACATTTTATGCATTTAAGGGAGAGTTATCGAGTGAAAAAAGATTGAAAAAAATGGACCAATATAGCGATTAAATTGGGATATCAGTAGAAAAAATTTCTCGAGAAAAATGAAATAAAATTAAAAAACGTGATAAAGAGCAAATTAAGAGTTCAATATATATTTTATGACACATCACGTTCGACAGCTGACTTTTCGTTGCATATATGCAACAAAAATTGCACACGGTCATTGTCATCGGACAATCGGAAATTACGTCTTTATACGACGAGTCATCGTCGTAAAGAGTAAATTTTCGAAAACTATGATGAAGCAACGAACCACCTCTTACTTTCTCTTCTTTGACATTATTAGCCCGAGTTCAAATTATTGTAATTATTATTATCATTTTTTAAAATCAATTAATTCGAAATTCCATGATAATAATTATTATAAATAATAATAATTAACGAATAAACAATGATAACGATGATATTTTAAATAATTATTTAGATTACTTCCTCTTCTTTAACATTTGCCTGAATTCAAATTATTGTAATTATTATTATTATTTCTTAAAATCAATTAATTCGAAATTTCATGACAATTATCACAAATAATAATAATTAACGAATAATCAATGATAACTAATGATGATATTTAGTAATGATGGTAATGATGATATTTTAAATAATTATTTTTATTACTTCCTCTTCTTTGATATTTGCCTGAGTTTGAATTATTGTAATTATTATTATCATTTTTTAAAATCAATTAATTCAAAATTTCATGATAATTATCGTAAATAATCATAATTAACGAATAGCAATTAACGAATAACGATGATATTTGTAGTGTTCGTTTTAGGGATGGACTTTGGAAAAGAGCATACGTGATTGTTTAAAAGAATGACAAATCTTTCATATTGCCGCAGCAAACATACTGTTTTTTTTTATCTCAATGCCATAACACCGAACAATTAACATCGTTTTTTCTATTGTTTATTAAAATTGAATCTATCAGCCACCTTATCAAATATCGATCACGACCTTTCAACCTCGAATGACGAGACTGTGAATTTTTTTTTTTTTT
The DNA here is from genome assembly GCA_963564615.1 of Rhorus exstirpatorius. Lineage (NCBI taxonomy): Eukaryota > Metazoa > Arthropoda > Insecta > Hymenoptera > Ichneumonidae > Rhorus > Rhorus exstirpatorius. The sequence goes on along the minus strand of OY751322.1, from coordinate 9,698,169 downwards.
TTTAATTTTTTCTTGAGTTTCGTTTCAGGGATTCTCGAATTATCGTTTGAGGAAATTATTTATTTGTAATAATTTTGTGCTGTTATCAATCTCGAAAACATATTTGATCGAGTTTGCATGTGAAAAAAAGTCTCAGTTGAAAAAAAAGCTCATTTTTCATAAAGAAAATTCGATAAAATACGTAAAAAGGATATTGAGGGTTGAAAAAAAGGTTTTACCTTAAAATAAATTTTTAATTCGATATTTTTACAGGAAAAAGCAGACTTGAGGGTTTTTTGTTTTTAAAAGTAATATTAAAATTTCAAAGCGGCGTGTCTTAGTCAGAAAAATCAACAAATTCATTTCACATGACAAAAATAAACATTCCCTAAAAATTTGTTAAACAATGTTTTGTTTCAACAATTTATTGATAAATTTTTGACATTATTATTATTCAAAATTAATCTTATCGTCTTTATTGTGGTTGAATTTTTTCCGATTTTTATCTTATCATAAAGTATGCAATATCGTCGACGAAAGTCACTTTTGGTTGGGAAGCAGGTACGTCCGATACATCCTTAATAAGTTCTTAATTTTGTAAAAATCATAACTTCGTAACGGCTGTTCGGATTTAAACGATTTTAAAAAAATCTTTTTTATTTTTTTTCGTCCTTTTCGAAAAAAATATGCTGTCATCGAAGAAAAGCTCAGCATTAGATAGTTTTCAGGGAAATTTTTCGATTTTTTTTTTCTACGAAAGAGCCACCGGGAATTCCACTCACTATTTCATCTGTGGCAATAGATGAAATATGCTGTGGCTATCATCTCGTCTGTGATCTGTATCGGAACATGTTATATCTGAAAAAGAAAAAAAAATAATATAGATTAAAATGGAAAAAAATTAATATGGATAATATGGATACAGTACTGAAAATGTTACTTGACTTATCCGTCGTGATCTGCACTGTGCGACTGATACCTTAAAAGAAAATACCGTCCATATATTATAAATAAGTACATTACCTGCGATAAAGTCATGATGATTGATCTTTAATTTTAATTCGTTGCTACATAATAGAAAGGTGCATGGAAAAAAATTGCATTACAAATATTATACTTACCTTGTCTATTATATCTATATCAGAAAGTGTGACATCTCAGAAAAAAAAATCGTATACAAATCGTTGAGATACCTGTAAATTGCTCGCCAAATTAAAGATTAGTATACGCTTGATATGAAAATCGGTAAATTTCCTGCGTTAATTAGTTCGTACCTGTACTCATCATATCTGATATTGCGAAAAAATATATAACTCAATTTTCCATTTTTTAAAATATGTGTTACTGTATAAATCTATGTGTACCTGAATAAATCAAATAAATTCTTTCCATGCTTCGACTGTAAATATCAATACTGACTCAGATTAATATTTCTATTATATACGCCAAGTGCTATGTAAAAATAAATGCGACCAGCATTACGTCACGGAGATGTACTCAATTACAGAACGCTACTACTATCTACAACGCCTGCACTACTGCAAATGTAATGTTATACTGTGGCGCTATTTTTCCGACCCGCATTACCTCACGGAAATGTACTCAATTACCGAGTGCTATAGTATCTACAACACCTGCACTCCTGCAAATGTAATGTTAGACTGTGCTGCTATTTTGCAGCTATCGTGACGTTACATCGCGCCGCAATTCTGCCGGTAACGTACCCCGTTGCAGTATGTCGCAATTATTGTGTAGCTTTGTATTAACAAAATGTCACAATTCTGCCACCATCGTGCCTTCGGTACGTGTTGCAATTCTGCCTAATGGATTCCAAAAATAAGGTGGCACAGTGTTGTTGCTGTATGTCGCAATTTTTGCACAATCGTCCTTTGATAGGATGTCCCAATTCTGCTGCTATGGTGCCTCGACAACTTGCGAACAGTAACATATACTACGTTTACGTGCACTGTTTTACGTGTCATTAGCTACTAATTTTCTCAACTTAAGATATTTCAAGAAACGTAAACGGGGGGAAATCAAGTTTTAGCTGACAGATATATTTGAGTTAAAATAATTAAGTTACCAGATTTAAGCTAAAACTCCGCGATAATAGAGCACGTAAACGGCCTATAACAGATTTCTTTTAAGCGAACAGCATATCGAGCCGCTTCCGAAGGTTATGTCGATGCTTCGCTCTATTTTTCCTAAATTCGTCATCATTTAGAAGAAGTATTCGTGCAGTTGTCCTATTATGATTCGAAACTAGAGCTGCTACTGCAGCTATGAGCTCATCCCGATTCATTTTCACACACTTTTCATGATTTTTCCAAGCCGCCTTTTTCCCCACTCTTACTTTAGGACGCCATTTGTAAACGCTTCTCTTTTCTTGTGAGATGCTCGGAGATCACGTAAACGGCAATGTACTTTCCATAATGGAAATCAAGCAGCACGTAAACGCCTATGATCGTACTGAACAAGTAGTAAATTTTGTGCACGTAAACGTAGTAAGTGTTACGAGGCACATCAATAGGCAGCTATTATGCAGTTACCACATGCTGCAGGTTTAGAACCATTTTGCATGCACACTCTGTCGTAATTCTGCTGTTAGCATTGTGTCAAATTTATGGTAGACATGCTGCAGGTTTGGCATTATTTTACATGTACAGTGTGTCGTAATTCTGCTGTTAGTATAGTGTGCTATATTAACAGCAGATATGCTGCAGGTTTGGTATCATTTTCCATGCACAATCTGCCGTACTTCTGCTGTTAGTGTAGTGCTATATCAACGGTAGATAGTAACGTCAGCAAGCATCCTAATGCGGACGCAGAATTGTGCTCACTGGTGGCACGGCTTAATACTTAATGGCGGATATCTGCCGTTATTTTGCCACCAAATGTCTATCAGGTTTTTTTCATCTCGGAGTGCAATATGTAAAAAAAAAGAACATCGCCAAATAACAGTCGACGTTAAGATGCTTTAAAAAAATAATTAATATCTTCTAGGGTTGGAGTAGAAAAAAAAAACATGAACTAAAATGCGGAGTATGAGGATTCGGTTTATGTCGATTTTGACTGAAACCGCTCATTTCTAAGTGTCTAAATAAATAAAAAAAATTGTCTCCTACGGAAGAAATAGATTACTAGCGTGTTATAGGTAATTTCTGTGCAAAGGGGAACTATATGTCGCTCCATTTTAAGAGCTCGCTCACGCGATATTAACATTTTCACTTTGATTATATATATCAACTATTATCAAAGCTCTGCATCTTAATTCTCAGAGCGAACTTTTGGAATCAAGTTATACAGCTCTTTCCTTGCACAGAAATTATATTTTCCACAACAATCAACTTTTTTTCTCCATAGGAGAACCCATTTTTTTCAGCAACCCTGATATTTTGCATGTACCCCCAAAGTAGGAACAGTCGGCTTTCATGTTCTAAAAAAATTATCCTCCATAGAAGCTCGAGCGGCTACTTTTGTGAAACATTTTCTCATCAAATGCATTTTTTTTTCTTGCAAAAGTGAGCCAGCTCTTTTTTTTCCAAGCCGCTAGAGGCGTACCGGGGTGTTGTGACGTCACTGTCACGTGGGATATACGTTTGAAATGCAGCTCAATTTTCAAGCTGGCATAATTAATTAAATAATTATGAGTAACCGAAAACATCTCTGCAAATGATATTTTTGAATAATTATCTTTTAAATAATCTAAAGCTGAAAATAATGCAAATTCTCTGTCACAAAAATTTTTGGGGTTAGGAATGATTTGTAACGTCGCTAGTTACATTCAAGAGGTCGTTGCGAATTAACGCGAGAAATTTGAGGCACGATATTCGGACATTTATATGTAGCTCTCATGGATCGATACATTTACATTTATTTACCCTTTTTATTGAAAATATATTTCCTTAGATGAATTCTATGGAGGCATTCATGCCTCCATAGAAGGGTCATAGAAATCGAAGGGTCATATGTTTAATATTTCCTGTGACGAAAATCGTGTTTCAGATTAAAGCGTGACCAAGTGGTTTAGAATATAACTCTTAGAATTTATGGTTGGGATATGTACATAAACACAGGGTTTCTCGAGGCGAAGATTTTATAGTTTCTTTGTAAGTGCGAAACACATGGACTGTTTTACGTCAAAGGGCCTCTTTGTGAGCTGGTCAATCCTCATGGAGGGGGGCAAAAGGGGCTCATGCAATGATGAGGCCCCGTACGCATATACAACCCCCTCTCCACGGGTCTAGGCTGGTGGCCCCTGTATGTCTGCATCCACGCGCACCCTTGGCGGGGTGCGCTCGACGATATATGTAACGGTGTGTATGCATGTGTATGTGTGTCCGTGCGAGGGCGGACTTTTCCGAAGACCGAGAAGTCCGCGTTCGACTCTTCGTCACTTAAATTCAAGCCGCCTTGTAGTACAGTTCACTTTTTCATATACCTTATAAAATAAGTAATAAACAAACATATCTACGTGCTCTCCTATAAATGAGTAACGTTTTCATTGATTTGCATACCTTCCAGTCAATCATCCTAAATTCCTAGTTCTTTCTGTAAAATATCAAATCAAATCGAGACGAGCGACTTCGTTGGAGTGTCCACCCTCGGGGATGGACTTTAGTGGCTAACGAGCCCACCTCAGATTCATTCATTTGAACTTGCCGCTCGACAACTGGCGCTACCTGTGCGTTGGGACGTAACAGATTGGCTGCTAGGAATTTCTTAATTTTACCGCTAGAGGCGTACCGGGGCGTTGTCATGTTAAGTCACGTGATATACGTTTGAAATGCAGCTCAATTTTCAAGCTCGTATAATTAATGAAATAATGAGTACGTTTACACGACGCTCTTATTCCGGTGTTACGAAAACCGGCGTAGCTAAATCAGGCGTTAAAGTGCGTGTAAACGGGTCCTAACACCCGCTTTACGTCTAAAGCGGGTGCTAGGACCCGTTTACACGCACTTTAACGCCTGATTTAACTACGCCGGTTTTCGTAACACCGGAATAAGAGCGTCGTGTAAACGTACTCATTGATGAGTAACTCTAAACATCTATGCAAATGATGTTTTTAAATAATTATCTTTTGAGTAATTTAAAACTTGAAAATAATGCAAGTTCGCTAATGGATCCCCACAATTCCAAGCCTCAGCGGTATCGTCCTCTCTCTCTTTCTCTCTCTCGTCCCCGTATTTCTCAACCCAAAAACCCCCTCCCAAGTCCCAAGAAGCAACAAGTGGTAGGATTTCCCTCTCTACGCGCTTTTGTTTGGCTATCAACTGTGTCAAACTCAAACGTATACGAATTTCGTGCTTTATTTTTCTCTAACCTCTACCGGCTCGACCCGTCCCAAAAAAAAAAAAAAAGGAGCGTAGTTCGTCTGAAAAAAAAAAGTTTCTCATACCGTCGAAATATAATTATCATTGTGAGCGGTGCTGGAACGAAAAATCATAATTTTCCAAGGTAACTATCGTTTATCTACGTAAAACTCGTTATTGCCATTTACTATACTCTCAGAGCCTCGAACGATATTTCCCTCCAAATTCTTTGTCAATCAAACATTTCGCGTATTTCAATTCCAATTTAAATTTAAATTTATTTCTCATACGAATAATAGCCGTTATAATTTTTTCAATAAAATTCTCGTCCCCTCTTGCGCCCGAGAGCAATGAGACATCCCAACCATACGTGATAAGCAAATAATAAGCTCGCCCTAAAAATATCTCCCGTCGTGGACTCGGCAGACTCGAGCGAGCTGGTAATTTAATGCGGCGAAAATGAACGATTCGTTCCTGGAAGATCTCGAGCTCGTCCATGTCGAGCAAAGAGCTAAAAGCGCGTCGCGCGATCCGAGACGCAATATTACTCAGCGACGATCTCAACCGTCGCCTTCGCAGTTCAGCTCCGAGCAGAAAAATCAAAATTCCCCCGCGACTCAGCTCGGCGAAAAAGAAATTATAGAATCGTCGCCGTTAAAGGCCAAAGTTTTGCATCGAAAGTTCGACAAAGCGATCGAAAATCCGTTTTATCGCAGATCAAAATCCGTATCCAGCGAGATTACGTCGACGGAAAAAAATAAATCCGTTCTTCCTGAGAGTACGGCGGCGTCTCAGGGAGCGAAAAAAAAGCTCGAGTCCCAGGAACGCTCTCGCCGGTCTCCGGGATCCGGCAAAGAGATCGATCGTAGATCGGAGTCTTCGAGCAATGAGAACGGTCGACCCTCGGAATCTTCGAGAGAGAGCGCGATCTCTTGTTCCGGCTCTACGTCGAGGGAGCGCGATCGTGGCTCGGGTGATTTTTACGCTCGAGCCAGGAACAACGAAAAATTCGAGGTCGCGATGTTAAATTCCGTGAAAGAGATCGTTGGTACTTATACGAGAAACGAGAGCACCAAGATTCTCAGAGCGATGCAAGAAATGTACATGAATTCGCAGGCGAATCTTATAAAATTGATGCTGAAACAGAGCGAGGATATCGTCGGCGGAGCTAACTTGAACAGTACGGAATCGTCGAGATTGAGATCACTCCTCGAGGAAAACGCGAGCCTCAGGGACGAGCTGCGAAGAGTTCTAGGGGAGAACGAAGCGATTAAAAAGGAAAATATTCAATTGAAGCTACGATGCAAAGAACTCGTAAAATAAATTAATTTGAAACTTGAATATCATTTGGAGAATAGTTAAGAAACTTTTGTGTAAAAAATCTCTTTGTATTCATAGATTTTATAATTTATCATTGAAATATTAAATCTCATTTATTATTTTTCAGTACGAGTTTTTTTTTTTTTTTTTTAAATAAATAAGAGTAAATCCGACGAATTTAAGACGCAATTGCAGGGTGGCCTAATCCAGGATGGTTACTTATAAAGTAAGTTCATTTGGAACTTGAATATCATTTGAAGAATAATTTAAAAAAATTTATTTAAAAAATTTCTTCGAATATATATATTTTATAATTTATCATTGAAATATTAAATCTCATTTATTATTTTTCAATATGAGTTTTTTTTTTTTTTTTTTAATTAACAAAAGTGAATCCGATGAGTTTAGACGCAATTGCAGGGTGGCCCAATCCAGGGTGGTTACTTATAAAATAAGTTTATTAGGAACTTGAATATCATTTTAAAAATAGTTAAAAAAGTTTATGTAAAAAATCTCTTCGTATTCATAGATTTTATAATTTATCATTGAAACATTAAATCTCATTTATTATTTTTCAATACGAGTTTTTTTTAAATTTAATTAATAAAAGTGAATCCGATGAGTTTAGACGCAATTATATGGTGGCCTAATCCAGGGTGGTTACTTATAAAGTAAGTTCATTTGGAACTTGAATATCATTTAAGGGGTTGGGTACACTTGCAAGGCAAAAAAAAAACCCTTTTTTTAAGATTTTTTTTCGAAGACAGTTTTAATTATTCATTGATCAATATTTATCAGTTAAAAAGATACACATCTCAAGAAGTTGCAGTAATTTTTTCACGTCAAAAGAGCGATAAGCAACCGATTTACAGCCAATCTCCCAGAAGCCCAAAAAAAAAAAAAAAGTTGTTTTGCGGTGCGCAACGTAACTCATGACTGGATCATTTGTAACAAACTAAATCGTTGGAATTAGTTAAAAACAATATTCTCTTGTACCTGACGGTGAAACATTTTGAATTTTCGCTTTATTTTTTTTTTTCATACAACCGAAAAATCAACGTTTTTTTTTAGTGAAAAAAACATTTTTTACTTTGAACATCCGCCATTTTGTCAAAAAATTAAATTCTGATAAAATCTCGCCGTCAAGTACAAGAGAATATTGTTTTTAACTAATTCCAACGATTTAGTTTGTTACAAATGATCCAGTCATGAGTTACGTTACGCGCCGCAAAACAATATTTTTTTTTTTGGGCCTCTGGGAGATTGGCTGTAACTCGGTTGCTTATCACTCTTTTGACATGAAAAAATTACCGTAACTTCTTGAAATGTGTATCTTTTGAACTGGTAAATATTGATCAATGAATAATGAAAACTGTCTTAAAACAAAAATCTCAAAAAAAGAGTTTTTTTTTGGCCTTGCAAGTGTACCTAACCCCTAAAAGAATAATTAAAAAAGTTTATTTAAAAAATTTCTTCGAATATATATATTTTATAATTTATCATTGAAATATTAAATCTCATTTATTATTTTTCAATACGGGTATTTTTTTTTTTTTTTTTAATTAATAAGAGTTAATCCGACGAATTTAGACGCAATTGCAGGGTGGCCTAATCCAGGGTGGTTACTCATAAAATAAGTTCACTTGAACTTATTTCATACATAACATAAAATGAACATAAAATAAGAACTTGAATATTATTGAAAAAATAGTTTAAAAAGTTTATGTAAAAAATCTCTTTGTATTCATTGGTTTTATAATTTATCATTGAAATATTAAATCTCATTTATTATTTTTCAATATGAGTTTTTTTATTAAATTAATAAGAGTGAAAACGATGAGCTTAGATGCAATTGCAGGAAGGGTGGCCCAATCCAGGATGGTTACTCATAAAATAATTTTATTTGGAACTTGAATATTATTTAAAGAATGATTTAAAAAGTTTATGTAAAAAATCTCTTTGATTTCATAGATATTATAATTTATCATTGAAATATTAAATCTCTATTATTTCTTAATATGAGTTTTTTTTTAATTAATGAAAGTAAATCCAATGAGTTTAGATGCAATTACGGGGTGGCCATGGTCAGGAAAAACCTGAAGATTTCAGGGAATTTTAAATTATTCAGGAATTCATTTGATTAGGGAAAAATTTTTAAGATACAAACATTAAAATTCGAACCAGAATGAACGGTGATGGTTCTTAAAAATTTTGCTTTGCATCCGCATCAAGGCACTTTCGTTGGCTTGAAATATTTTTCTTACTTTCGTTGACTTGATATATATATATTTTTTTTTGTCTTTTGACGTCCTCATATCGAATTTTTTAGCTCTGGGAAAATATTCGATTGAATTCATAATCAGCGAAAAATTACCGATTATTCCTAAGAGCCTGAAAATACTGAGAAAGACGAAAAAAAAGTATTTCTCCAATTTTTGTCTACTTTTTCGAAAACCTGGAAATAACGAAATTTCAAATGACCATAACTTTGCTCGGAATTTACGGATTTGCGCTTATCGGGGGTGTTTTGAAAAGCCCAGAAGTAGACTCAGAGTTTGATTCATTCCGAGGTCTTAATTTTTTTCGTATCCAAAAGAGCAGTTTGAAAATCGATGAATTTGAGTCAATGGAATTATTGACAAAAATCGATGGTACGACTTTTTAAATTTTGTAAAAAATCGAAAAAAAAATGGTAGCTCGATGAACCAAGCGCCATTTTAAAGCCAAAACGGTTGCGTACAGAATTGAGCACTGTTAGAGTTTCAACTCCTTCGGGGAAAAAGAGTTACAGCGGTTTTTGTGAAACTGAGAAATTTCCGGAAATGAATAAATGTTCAATTTTTCGTTATATCGAATTCTTGGGATTCAGGGAAAAAACTCACGTGTGATTCGTAATCAGTGAAAAATTTTCGATCACCTGGTACCTGAAAGTAGTGAGAATAAAGACGTGAAAAAAACATTTCTCCAATTTTTCACCGCTATTTGGAAAATCGGAAAATACCGAAATTTTAAATACCTCTAACTATGCTTCAGATTGACGGATTTAGGCTTAAATGGGGTGTTTTGAAAAGCCTATAGAATTAAACTTGAAGATTAGCTCTTGATTCATCCCGAGATCTCAATTTTTTGTGCTCAAAAGAGCACTTTGAAAATCGGCGCATTTAAGCCCGAAGGGATGTATGAAAAAATTGACAAAGATCGATGGTTCGAATTGGGAAATTTGTAAAAAAAATCGAAAAAAAAAAATCTTAGCTCGATGAACCAGGCGGCATTTTAAAGCTGAAACGATTTTGCAAAAAGAATAAGCACTGAACCAGAGAGTTTCATCCCCTTCGCGAAACAAAGTTATATACAGTGATTTTAGCGAACCCATTCATTTTTCGCAAAAATTCAAAAGCATCTTTTGTAGTTTCGAAATTTTGGAACTCAAAAATTCCATTTCAAAACGTCGAAAACATTTTTTTTCCCCGAAAATAAAAATAAGAAAAATTACATCGCGGATAAAGTTTAATTAAAATTCATACGATTTATATATAGGTCTTTGAATAAATCACTATTTTTCCGATATTATCGGAAAAAAAAACACTCCTGATTTAAAAAAAACCATTTTTTCGTCGTTTTTAACCATTTTTTTCATTAAAACGTTAGTCAACTTCCTCCCAAAATGCACCCCCGCATTTGCAATGCTCACAATTAGCGCGCCTTGATTCTTGTACACGACGGCGGTGGTAAGATATACAATGTAGAGATATATATTATATAAATAAATTTGTATGCACAAGGGGACATTAATCAAATGCAAATTCCAAAACTGATTCTGTCGGGTTTTAAAAAAACTCATCCGGTTGATTAGCCCGATAAGCTTTTCTATATGCTCTTCAGATTTAAGTTACACGCAAAGTTGGATATTTTTTCAGCGGAAAGGGAAAAAGTCAGGCTTTAAAATTTCAAAAATTTAGCTTTTTTTTTTCAAGGCCACCCTGAACTGGGAGAACCGCGAAGCTCGAGCTAAATTCATAATTGATGGAAATATCGAAAGAGTTCGGTAAGAGTATCGGAAAGTTTCTTCCGAGGAGACCTCGCATCGAAGTAGAGCTCGCAGCGTTGAAATAGAGAAGGAAAAAAATGGCCGGGGTTTTGCAGCAAAACTCCGAGTAAACGATCAGTTGGCAAGAATAAAAAAAAAAAAAAAAACGAATGAATTAAATATCGCACAGGGAAATGGTGGAGGGCAGAAAAAAAAGCCGCGATGAAAGCTCCGCAGTGCGAAGTACGCGCAAGCGATTTTTTTTCCCCCTTTTCTTGCGGTCAAGTATTTTTCAATCATTAATCACACGAATAATGTGTTTTGATGGAAATTTTATACCAGAAATAAATAAATAAATAAAAGATAGCCATTTTTTAAAACATTTTTCAATTTCTTTATTTCATATATATATATATATGTATTTATATGCATATAATTCAATGTGATGCCCGAAAAAAATAGAATAAAAGTAAAGACATTTACTGAGGTGTATATACAAACATGGATGGTTAATTAACGCTGAATATTTGTTTTTGTTTTCCCCTTTTGAGACACAATTGTCACAGTTGCGAGGAAAACAAGAAAGTATAAAAGCTTTCTGATCGAATAACGTACAACTATTATAAAAATCAAATGAAACAACGCAGGCCTCGCGATACAACCATGATTTGGATAAATTGTAATACAAATGTACGAAAAAAAAAAAAAACAACAACAAAGATCACGTTCCACAAGGACGATGATTGAAAAGGATGAAACAAAGAAAAATTTTATCAGGCAGAGTACGTTTCGAATGAAAAATCATTCGGGGATATACTTATAAAATAGTTACAAACGATTGGAATAAATATTTTTTTTTTCTCGAATATTTATTCATAATCAACATTTGAATGATTTTTCATTGTAACGATGTTTTTTTTTCGCTTGATAAAATATTTACGAGGCATTGTATGCCAATTTCACTCGAGCTCGATCCTCTTTTTTTTTTTTATCGTCGCAACTCTTTGAGAAATTTCGTGCTGTTTTTTTTAAATTTATTTTTATTCACCAATCGCGCTCTTTAGTAATGATTTTTTTTTTTTTTTTTTTTCAAAATTTATTTTGAACATGCAGTTGGGAAGATTTTTTATAAATCTGCGTGAGAAATGCTCAATATGCGCTTTAGAGTTTTCGTTTGCAAAAATTTTGACTCTCGTTATATTTTTCCAAATCTTCGATGCTAGACCGGGGACCCGTTTGTTCGTTCTGGAATGTGTCTGAAAAAAAAATCATCACCGAATAAACAGCTGGCGTTAAAAGTTTATTATGAAAAGAAAGGAAAAAAAAAAAAAATAGCAATGTCTTTTAGAGTCGAAGCGACGATAAAACAAAAAATCACGAATCGATCTCGAATGAAATCGCTCATATCGGGGTGTCTGATGGAATAAAAAAATCGTTCCCCATGGAAAAAAAAAAGTTGATTCCCGTTAAAGTTGATTTCCGTGCAAGGAGAGCACTGTCGCTTAATTTTAAGAGGTCGCTCACGTCGCATTTACATTTTCACATTGTTCATTAATTATTTTCAAAATTCTGCGCTTTAAATTCCAAGAGCAACCTCTCAGAGTCAACCTAACGTTATTTCCTTGCACGGAAATTTATTTTTCGCGCAAGAATCGACTTTTTTATTCATGGGAAATCTCATTTTCTCTACGAAAATCCTGATATTAATTTTTTTTTTTTTTTCACAAGAGCCTCGAGTATAGGAACATTGGGCGTTTTTTTTTATATTTTTATTCTTAAATATAATTCGCCATAGTGGCTCGAGTGGTCTTTGTAAAGTATTCTCTCGTTAAATGCACGGATTTTTTTTTTCTTCATTTTAAGAATGAGAAAGCCCTTTTTGTTTTCTAAATCATCGAAATTCCTTCTTTTCGACTTTTCAGGAACAGAAAAAAAAATCTTTTTACAAATCACAAAAGCGATAACGATTATTCATACACGAATACAAAATATTCGTTGTATCTTTTGGACTTTTTTTTCTTAATTTTTTAATTTTTTTGAAAATAAGAAAAAGGCTTTTTCGATTTTTCGCCATTTCCTTTGAGATGCCTCATGTCTCACGCTCTCGTTTTACCAGAGTCAAGTGAGGGGGGGGACTAGTTCGAGCTTATTTTTTTCGCAATATTGGAATTCGTTTTTTTAAGGATTTCTCTCTTCACGAGACAGCAAAACGACGTCATCGTCGTCGTCGTCGTCGTCGTCGTCGCCGTCGTCGTCGTCGTCGTTCTCGCCTCTGTCTCGATTTCCACCGGAACCTGGCTCCGGTGGTCGGGTCCATCTTATCAGAGTTTCCGGTGATCTGTAGAGGAAAATAAGCTTCGCGAATAGATCCTCCTCGAGACAAAGATCGCCGCTCTCGCGCACGAGATAAATATCGAGACAGAGCCGCAGTATACGATCGACGTAGGGAAGATCGTCGAACATTATTTTCGGTGCCATTTCACTAACGGCGCGTCTTATTATTTGGCTTATTACTATCACAGCCGTCGTGTAGAGGCCCAGTATTCTGAGGAATGAGAAAACAATTTTTTTTTTTTTTTTTTTCATAACACTTTCGTACTAAAAATAATTTTTTTTTGCGAATAATTTACGTTTTTTATTCTCTCTTTGCTCTGATAGATGATCCGTAATTGTCATAAAAAAAAAACAAACAAACAAATCGTTATACCATTGGGACTTTTTTATAGCCTCAAACATTTCTCTATTTAATTTTTTTTTCCGGCTCATTTTAATAATCTTTGCATAAGGATGTATCGGACGTACTTTCCCAACCAAAAGTGACTTTCGTCGGCGATATTGCATACTTTATGATAAGAAAAAAATCGCGCAAAAATTCAACCACAATAAAGACGATAAGAGGATTAATTTTGAATAATAATAGCGCCAAAAAGTTATCAATTAATTGTTTAAACAGAACATTGTTTAATGGATTTTTGGGGAAAGTTTTTTTTTTGGACACGTGAAATGAATTCGTTGATTTTTCTGACTACACTTGAGATTTTTTTTAAATTTTCTTATCATTTTGAAATTACGGTTTTCGAAAATTTTTTAATTTTGAAAAATGAAGGAAAAATCGTGAATTTTGGAAATTTTTTTCGTAAAAACGTTGTATATTATAATTAAGCAGTTTCCAGGGCATTTAACGAATAATTTCGTAAATACAACCTTTACAAATTTTCGAAAACCGAAATTTCAAAATGATGAGAAAATAAAAAAAAAAAATTCATGTGTAGTCAAAAAATTAACAAATTCAATTTACGTGTAAAAAAAAAAACTTTCCCTAAAAATTTTTTAAACAATGTTTTGTTTAAACAATTTATTGATAACTTTTTGGCACTATTATTATTAAAAATTAATCTTCTTATCGTCTTTATTGTGATTGAATTTTTTTCGATTTTTATCTTATCATGAAGTATGCAATATTGTCGACTAAAGTCACTTTTGCGGTTGGGAAGATCCGATACATCCTTGAAAGAAGTTTTTTTTGACAAGAATTATGCATTTTTCAAAATTACGGTGCATTTCCTGCATTTTTTTTTCAACGATTAAATATTAACAATTCCAAAATTAATTTCATAATATTAAACTTATACTAAGTAAATCCTTAAAGATGTACCTCTGTTGTATCGATATAGTGTCATAGACTTGAAATTTTTACAGCCAATCAGTGTTTATCCCCAAAACATGTGTGCAAAGATTCAATGGGATCGGTAGCCTCGTTGTCGAGATATTAAATGTTTAAAAAAAAACATTATTTAAGGGAGCTTTCCAGTGTGAAATTTTCAAAAAACCGATTTTTTCGTCGGACTGAACAATCCATTGAGCACGATCTTTTCGAAGAAGCAGAAGGGATATTGTATGGACCTGGCATCGCTGATTGACCGTAAGTAAACGATTTACCTAAAATTTCCTCACTTGAAACTTTGAACGCGTTTTTCTCGAAACAGCATTTTTTAAAACGGTGTCCAACCTGGAGGGCAGAGTTTTAAAGCTATCGAGTTGAATTTTTTACACAATATTCTTAACGTCATTGTTTATCGTGCTATGGAAGCTTTTTTTTTATTTTTGACATCTTCCTATTTTTTTTGTAAAAAAAACTGCCAAAAGAAATGCTAAAATCGATACTTTTTGTTCAAACCGGCGCCATTTTTGCAAAAAAAAAAAAAAAAAAAAGCCTCCATAGCACGAAAGCCAATTATATACCAATCAATAATCTTTTTGTGTTTTTTGTTTCAGATCAAAATTGTGACCCCCAACGTGGACACCACATCCAAGTGCATTTTCTGCAACAATTGTTTCATCATTTTTATAGATATTAATTAATAAATAAATCGATCTTTAAAAAATTGTTTTGTATTCTTCAATACCCAATTAATACACAAAAAAAAACCAGACCGATTAGATTATTTTTTCTTTAAAAAAAAAATGGCGAAAAACAGCGATTTTTCGGGCTGTCACACTGGAAAGCTCCCGTAACATGCGTTCCTACGGCCACACATGAAAAACCGGTTCTAATCGTTCTGTAAATCACTAACTTGAAATGCCAGCACCTTAAAAAAATTGCATGACCTGGTTCTATATATAATAAAATCGTGTGCGAAAGCTCACTTTAATTGGGAGAATTTTCATTGATTAATTATTGGGATGTGTCGAAAATGGACTTTTTTTTTTCTTCGCTCCTACCACTCAAAACTTTAGGTTTTGACATTAAAGAGGTTCTCGTTCAAAGAGGGCGCTGTAGCTTGAAGTTTAAAGGTCTCTCAACGAGGATTCAGGTTTCCCATCCAATTAACACGTAAAAAATATTGTTTTTCGTTCGAAATGATGTCGGGCAACGAAAAAATTGGCGATGTTTGTGTTTCTTGGCTTATTTCAAAGCATGACTCATCCCTTCAACGACGATAGGTCGTTTTTCGACTTACCTTGTTGCAATTTTTTTTTTTTTACGCCACTTTTCGACCACAATAGTCACTTTTTCAAGTTTACAAAATCTCCAAGGTTCAATGAGTCCAAAATGAATTGCTACAAGTATTGGATTGTTGATACGAATATAAATAACCAATTCAAAAAATTGGTAAAACATACAAAATTTCTCAAAATGAACATGGTTTTTTGAATAAAATTGAAGATACGGAAATAGGGAATTCAATATCATTCAAAAAAACCATGTTCATTTTGAGAAATTTTGTATGTTTTACCAATTTTTGGATTTGGTTATTTATATTCGAATCAACAATCCAATACTTGTAGCAATTTATTTTGCACTCATTGATACCTCGGAGACTTTGTAAGCTTGAAAAAGTGACCACTGTGGTCGAAAAGTGGCGTAAAAAAAATTAGAACAAGGTAAATCGAAAAACGATCTATCATCGTTCAGGGGGATGAGTCATGCCTTAAAATAAGCCAAGAAACACAGAAATCGCCAATTTTTTGATTGCCCGACATAATTTCGAACGAAAAACAATATTTTTCACGTGTTAATTGGATGGAAAATCTAAATCCTCGTTGAGAGACCTCTGAACTTCAAGCTACAGCGCCCTCCTCTTTAATGTCAAAACTTAAAGTTTTGAGCGGTAGGAGCGAAGAAAAAAAAAGTCCATTTTCGACACAGCCTCTAGTAATTATATGTAACATATTTAAAAATGCTGAAATAAAAAAAAAGGCGTACGCTGTCGATTTCAGACGCGACGGACAATGTTGCTCAACTTGTCGAATCAGAGGCTTCTTTTTCAGAATAACATCCTAGAGTTTTTTTTTTAGCGTCTTTTCATAATAAATGGCATAAATAATAACTCAAAATGTGCATTGTGATCCTTCTTTACATTTTGGCAAGGAAAAAAAATAGAAACAATGATAATTTGGCACTTTTTGTGCTCCAACTCGAAACGCTGCTCAAACTATACATAATAGACTAAAATTGCTCATAAATAATTTTTTAGGTAACTAAATTCTCTACAAAAAAGTTCCCGACGGCATATGTAAAAAGTTAATAATTGAGGCGTGGGAGGTGTCCAAAGTTGTAAAAATAATTGAAAAAAAAAAAAAAAAAAATTATTTCAAGTAGGATGGCTTTATTTGAATTTAGTTATAAATAAAGTTTTTGCGGCGGTAATGGCTTTCTCGCTGTGTCCAGTTGACGTTTGAATTTTTATGCATTTTTAATTCAACTCTAACGCGATAATGCGTAATTTAACAACCAATGGGTCTGCTATTCTGCGATTTCACAAAATCCACACTTCCTCGTCGCGCCACTTCGTGCACCTCGCACTCATTCGCTATTGACTTTTGATAAATACCGTCGAGAACTTTTTTCTGGAAAATTTAGTTTTCCATAAAATTGTTCCCGTGCAATTTTATCTATTTTGAATAGTTCGGACAGCGTTTGGAGCTTAAGCTCGGGAAAACGTGAATTTTGAATTTTTTTTTTTCTAACATAAACGTTAATATTTAAAAAAACTTACAGGATCATATTGCTATAATTTTTATACGCTGTTATCAATGCCATTTATTATCGAATAGCTAATTCTGATTTCGAGAAAAAAAAATTGGCTGGCCGAGATGAGTGAGGATTTGACGTTGGCACCGCTGTGCCTTGCCTGCTCTGTACAAGCATAGCTCTGTACAAGCAAAACCCCCCCTCGGACGACGTAAACAAACAGAGGAACATCGTTAATTATATTACAGACGAAAAAAAAAATTTTCTCCAATGTAAACTTTATTTTGTAGCTCAATTATTTTTCCCTAAAGTTTTTTTTTTACTTCCGTGACAACTAAACGTTTATTATAGCGAGAAAAGGATAATTAATATTAATCAGATTGTAGAAACGATTGTTTGTTTTTTTTTTTTTTTCAAATTTTACCACAAATTTTCCATTTTGAGCTTGAATTTGAAGAAAAACTCACCCAAAACCACTGATAAAGCTGAGACTCTCGGGAAAGGCTTTGTCGCTGAACAAAAACATCATGATGTGTCGGCAATCGTTGAGTGGCACTTTTTGAAGCAACGCAAACCAGCGTTCATCGTCGCAATTTTCGTTAACCGTCCACCACTGTTGATGGGCGCAACACTCCGAATTCGTGGACAGCTTAAGACTGATATTTCGGTACAAATAATCGTCGTGCCTCTTGTCGTTCTCTTCGTATTTGTTGATCAGTCTCTCTGAGACAAACAAACCCAAATGAAACTCATTCGGACATTGCGTATTTTTCGCGACAGTAAAGAAAAAAAAAAAAAAAAAAAAAAAAAAAAATCAATCGCTCGTACTTACCCACGTGCATCAATTGCCTGACAGGCTCGACCGTGCGACTGGTGACTTTGAGAAATTTGGGAATTGCGTTTTTCAGCAGAATCGTAGTATTCGTTGCGCTCGTATTATCATTCGTCGACGATAACAAACCGGCGAGGCTCTCTCTCACTGGATTCAATTTTCCATTCTCCCAAGCTGGCAAATTAATATCGCGTCCCTTGGTCGTTATACCACTGAAATCTTTGGCATCGGTTTTTCTCGTCACTGACCATTCAACGTGTATGGTCACCGTATTGTTTGACTTGAGTTCTGCCTCTAATCTGCGAATAATCGTTCGGGAATTTTTACACGCATAACAGTAAAGTCACGTAAAAATTTACTATAAAATTAATAATAATGCATATAAAATTGACAATAAAAATGCTCAATAAATTAATAAGTAAGCCTTATTAATGAATTATTAATAAGGCATACCTATTAATTTTTTTTTTTTTATCATTCCGTCATAGTTAAATATTTTCTGAAGACAATAAACGTTTCGTTGATTTCTTTGAGCAGGCAAATGATTATATCTTGAGGTGTAAAATTTTTAAGAAATTTACGCGATCTGCGGGCCAAGTGACGTCAGAACACCCCTCGGTACCTATACAGGGTAAGGTTATGCCCGGTTTTTACCACCTGGGATTATCTTCCGGATATGGTTATATATATCCGTTAGATAACCCATGTTAAAAGGATAGGATATCCGTTGGTGAAAAAAATTTGCGAAAGTAAATGAATATGTCAAGAATACATTTAGAGATTTTCCTAACGCAAATAAACTCTTTTTCCTCATTCTAACCTCGAAATCGCAACTTCGTTGCGCTTTCTCGGCTCTCATGAGGAAAAATAATGTTCGATACTCGTACGAAAAGGCTTTTTGACGAAACTCGTTACAGCACTCGCCTTCGGCTCGTGCCGTAATCCTCTCGTTTCGTCAAAAAAGCCTTTGTGTACTCGTGTCGAAATGTACTATTTCTTCATAGCTCGGTCGAAAGTACGCATTTTCGTCCCCGATTTGCGGGAGGAAAATAGATCTTTTCGTCCCTGCGGAAACGTAGCGCGCGCCATCTGTGCCGCGGGACGAAAATCACGCAATACGGGAGGAAAGTCAAGCGATACGGGAGGAAAGTTATGCCCGGTTTCATAAACGCACGGATCCCCTCGATCCGAGGGTTATCTGTCAAATGTTTCATAGCGATTGACAAATAACCTTTGGGGTAATTAGTGAGTGATAGTTGGAGGCAGTTGAAGGTTTCTATTCAAAAGTGAAAAAATAATAAAAACATGTCCTCATCCGAGGAATCAGAAAATTAAGAAGAAATATTGAAGTATTTCGATTCCGAGGCAGCATTTATTGTGCGAAAGTAAACCTTACCGAAGTTGTTTCAATTACTTTTAACGATAAAATAATGTATTTAATTAATAATTATTGGTTGTCAATGCCCGCCGTCGGCCAGCAGCCCTCGCTGGCGCTCGTGCTGCAAATGCCGGCGGGCATCGAACACGAACTCGAACTCATAACCTCAACTTTTGGAATTGATAATGACGATTTAATTTATAGAATTAATCGCGTACTTTTGACCGGCTATGAAGAAAAAAAGTATAAGCTACACGGGACAAAAATCGAAATTCCGTCCCTGCGTGATTCCCTCGGCTTTAATATACTATTTCCGGCGTTGATACGGTTGTGCTTTTGCAATGTATGGTACAAAAGAATATTTGTACACTTTCTTCGATTTTTCAGGTACATTAGTCATGTTTGAACCTTATTCAAAGACTACATATTTACGAATTGCGAAGATTTTTTGGGTTAGGAATGATAAGATGCTGGAATTTATTAATTTTACCGCCTAGAGGCGCTGCTGCACTGAGATGCTGTGACGTCACTGTCACCCAATATACGTTTGAAGTGCAACTCAATTTTCAAGCTGATATAATTAATTAAATAATTATGAGCTACTGAAAAAAAAACCTATGCAAATAATGTTTCTGAATAATTATCTTTCGAATAATTTAAAAGTATAAAACAATGCAATGTCTCTGTTACGAAGATTTTTTAGGTTATGAATAATCAGCTGTTTGAATTTCTTAATTTTACCGCCTAGAGAGGCGCTGCTGCACTGGGGTGTTGTGACGTCACTTTCACGCGATGTACGTTTGAAATGCAAATAAATTTTCAAGCTGATATAATTAATTAAATAACGATGAGTAACCGAAAAAAAAAACTTCTAAAAAATGATATTTTAAAATAATTTAAAAGTTAAAAATAATGCAAGTTCTCTGCTGAGATAAATTTCGCGTATTTAATTTTGAAATTCTATACCTTATCATGTCCGGCGGTGATATGCCCCAGAGCTTTCTCGACGAGCTGCTCAATTTTATTGCCGTAACATCGCCGTGCCCATAATTTTCCATGAAGGTAATCGCCGATCTGTCGCGCGGATAAACATCCTTGAAGGAATTCCAATTTTCCTCCGTGTACTGATATATCGAGCTCTCCTGCGCTGACATTGCATAGATCGGCTCGTACGGTCCGATTCTTATCTTCATCGTCACCTCGGTCGGTGGATTCGAAACGCCGACCGTACTACCGAGAGCGAACAACAGCAGGGGAAACCATATGAGCGCTATCATGAGAAAAAGAGCACCTCCGCCAACCATGTATTTGCTCAATTGAGCCTTCTTGACTCCACGTGGCTGTGGAAAATCCTTCTCGACTCCTCGCGTACACTGAAAAGTTGAAAAAAAAAAAAAAAAAAAAAAAAAAAAAAAATTTCATCGATATTTCATAATTTATCATTAATATTCGATTTTTAATAAGAAATAATTTACTCGTGGATAAATATTTTTCAAAAATTTACCTTGATCTGATAGATACTGGCGAATATATCTTCCATCTTGAACCAATCCATAATAGTCATCGACGTGTCCGTCCAGATCCAGTCCATAACGGCTCGAAGCTCGAACAAAAATGGCACGTACATGAAGCTTGAAAGAAGAAAAAAAAAATGAAAAAAAAGGTCAATAATCGTTGCCCCAATTGAAGAGATGTAAAAAAAAAATTTTTTAAAATAACGAATACTCACCCCTTGAAGAGAAACATATTTACCACGCTGTAATTTTTGCAAAGAAAATTTCCCAATATACGAGTCGGATAACCGAGCCTCAGTTGATAAGCAGCGAGTAAAAGATAGAAACACTTCATCATGTACCAGATCTGGGGTGGTAATTTCTCGTTGAAGTTCCTGAAAATTTTTTTTTTTATTCAATTATATTTCGAAGTATTTGGGTATTCTTTTTACTTTTTACGTTTTTTTTTCTCCGGACCGAAAGGGAAAGAGAGATGGGCTTTTTTCTGACCTCTCGGTGAAGCTAGGCAGAATGAAGAACATGTAGACGTGAACGCCAAATACGAGGAGATAGTGAAACACGAGCTTTCCGAGGATCGATTTTCGCAAAAATAATGCTCGATCGATGACAATGAGAGCAAATTGTAGCAGCAGCATGAGTAAAAAAGGCATTGGCACACGATTTTCCGATAAATATGCCGTCACACCACCGTCTCCCTGCTGAGTCTGCAATTGATTGATTATTTTTTCATTTTCCACAATTTTTTTTTTCGGTTTTGTTTTTCCACTGATTCAAGCACGCTAATTGCCTCGAGACTAACCCCAAAAGCCGAGAAGCCAAAAATCAGTAGTATAAAGTTGAAAAAATCGCAGAGGAACATGTAGGCGTAGACGTTGGTCTTTTCCTTGCCCTCGGGGCTGAGAATATTGGCGAGGAAAGTTTTCGTCGGTTCCATGTATTTCATTGTTCTGAGAAATTTCAAAGAAAAATTGAGCGAAATTTCTTTCGCGATTTTATTTTCGGAAAAAAAAAAATAAAAAAAATCCCTCGACTCACGTCATTTTGACAGCGGTCTTGAGATCCTTGTCGCAGGGACTCGTCTCCTCGGCTTTAACGGCCACGAGTCTCTCGCTCGAGTCTGTGACTTGTTCGTTCCTCGGACCGTCGCTCTCATCCTCCTCGCGAAGGCTCAAACTTTTGCGTCTCTCGCTCGTTTCGTTGTTCGTTGGATCGCTGCTCGAAATTGCAAAAATACAAGGAAAAAAAGGTTTCGTAATTCGAACGAAAGATTCAAGAGTCGAAGAAAATTTTTTTTTTTCTTAAAAAAAAAAAGCTCTTACTTGGTTTCCTCATTTTGCCAGTGAAAACGAGTCGGTTCTGTTGCTCCCTGACCGTCTGGATTTATCCTCATAACCGTCAGATTCGATGGTATAATTTTTCTCGGTGTTACCGGCGTTGTCCATTGGCCCAGCGACTTTAACATGAATCTAGGAGAATTTCCACGACAGTTTTACAGGAATGAAAAAAGCCTTTTTTTTTTCAACAGCGGAGCGAAGACAGCGAGTTGCCATTCGCAAACGAGGATGGAAACCAATCGGTCCTCGTTTGTGGATGGAAACTCGCTGTTTTCGCTCCGCTGTTGTAGAAAATAGTATGTTCACCTCGGAGAAAACGGTCGTTTGCGCGATCCAAACGACGCGCGTTGTTTGCGCGTCCAAACGACCGTTTTCTCGCTCGGTAAACAGTATACTATTTTTTTTCTCAGGAGATAAAAAAACCTGGAAAGATCAGGAGAAAAAACGGTCGTTTGAGCCTTGTATGAAGTTGAGAACATCTCGGCTTCGCCTCGGTGCTCAACTTCATACTCGGCGTCCAAACGACCGTTTGCTCGCTTGGTAAACAATATACTATTTTTTTTCTTAGGAAAAAAGCGTGGAAACCTCAGGAGAAAAAACGGTCGTTTGCGCCTTGTATGAAGTTGAGAACATCTCGGCTTCGCCTCGGTGCTCAACTTCATACTCGGCGTCCAAACGACCGTTTTATCGCTTGGTAAACAATTTACTATTTTTTTTCTCAGGAGAAAAAAAGCGTGGAAAGCTCAGGGAAAAAAAACGGTCGTTTGCGCTTCATCGTATGAAGTTGAGAACATCTCGGTTTCGCCTCGGTGCTCAACTTCATACTCGGCGTCCAAACGACCGTTTTCTCGCTCGGTAAATGATATACTATTTTTTTTCTCAGGAGAAAAAAGCGTGGAAAGCTCAGGAGAAAAAACGGTCGTTTGCGCCTCATCGTATGAAGTTGAGAACACCTCGGGCTTTGCCTCGGTGCTCAACTTCATACTCGGCGTCGAAACGACCGTTTTCTTGCTCGCTAAACAATATACTATTTTTTTCTCAGGAGAAAAAAAAGCGTGGAAAGCTCAAGAGAAAAAACGGTCGTTTGCGCCTTGTATGAAGTTGAGAACACCTCGGTTTCGCCTCGGTGCTCAACTTCATACTCGCCGTCCAAACGACCATTTTCTTGTTCGCTAAACACTATACCATTTTTTTCTCAGGTGAAAAAAAGCGTCGAAAGCTCAGGAAAAAAAACGGCCGTTTGCGCCTTGTATGAAGTTGAGAACATCTCGGCTTTGCCTCAGTGCTCAACTTCATACTCGCCGTCCAAACAACCGTTTTCTTGCTTGGTAAACAATATACTATTTCTTTTCTCAGGAGAAAAAAAGCGTGGAAAGCTGAGGAGAAAAAACAGTCGTTTAGGCCTTGTATGAAGTTGAGAACATCTCGGTTTCGCCTCGGTGCTCAACTTCATACTCGGCGTCCAAACGACCGTTTTCTCGCTCGGTAAATGATATACTATTTTTTTTTCTCAGGAAAAAAAGCGTGGAAAGCTGAGGAGAAAAAACGGTCGTTTGCGCCTCATCGTATGAAGTTGAGAACATCTTGGCTTCGCCTCGGTGCTCAACTTCATACTCGGCGTCGAAACGACCGTTTTCTTGCTCGCTAAACAATATACTATTTTTTTCTCAGGAGAAAAAAAAGCGCGAGACAAAAAAAAACAAAAAAAAATAACAAGTTTTCACTCGTACCTGTGAAAAAAGATCATGAGCAGTAGCAAGAGATCCCAAAAGGCGTAATTTGATTTTTTTTCGACTCCAATGATTCTGGGAGCCCACATGGGACTGCTACTCGCCGCCACCGAATTTACCGACAGTATCTCGAATTGAAATATGCATTTTACGATCACGAATACCTGGAGAAAGATGGGGAAAAAAAAAATAAGTAAATAATAGAGAAAAAAATTTATTTATTTTCGAAATGAATTCTCGATCGATCGGAGTATTTTTTCTTCTTCTTTTTTCTCTAAAATTTACTCACTTCCGTGTACGCGATGAGCGTGACCCAGAATGTCTTTGAGGGCCGCGGAATCGTCAGTGAGCCCCAGAAAAATACCATCAATGGCAGCGGTGTCGATATCACCGACGCGTTCTTTATCTGATGTAGAAATACCATGAAGTAACACATAAAGGTCGAATGAGCCAGTACACCGAACCACACGGATGCCGCTAGCTGTATTATCGGCGGTTGATCGACCTCCGAGAGTTCATCAAAATGCTCGGCTTCCTCCTCTTGCTGAGGCTGAACTCCGGTTTGACCAGTGATCGAGCTAATGATCGAAGAAAAAAAAAAAAAAAATAAGAAAAATAACGAATGAATGACATGTGAAGACGAATGTGTACGAGATTAACGACGAGGATAAATCACGAAAGCACAATCAAAGCTCAGCTTTATTACCGGGCGAGACGAAACCTGTAATAGATAAATAACAAAAAAAAAAAAAAAAAAAAAACGTACCTGGAAAGATTCGTGAAGATTTTTTTTTTTTGTTAGTTAATGCCAAAAATAGACAATCCCGGAGAAATTGGAAAAAAAAAAAAAAGACAGAGTTGCGGAGATAAATTAGAGTTATAATTATTTTTGGGGAGTTTTTTGTTTTTTTTTGTGATCGGTGATTCATGCTGGGATTTAGCGTGCATGGCGAGCGTGTGATGCAACTTTCAATCGGTGAAAACTGATAACATTGTTGCAACGACGATTATTTGTGGTTTTTTTTTTTTTTTCTTTGTTTTGAGGATGTACCTGGAGGAGGACTCGTCCAATCCTCGCTCCAAACTCGGCGCCAGTATTCGGATGTGTGGCAACGTCAGCGAACTCTCCTTCCTGGCACAGACAACACCACTCCCTTGCCACACGTGTACTTCGACAGATTTTGGGGCATTTTTTTTTTGTTTCCTCGTTTGTCAGGTTTCTCAACCACAGGGACATTTATATTCTAGGCGATTCGAGGGGAATTTACTTTTGGCTGTTAGTCCAAGGGGAAAGGAGGGTGGAACTTACGTGCGGATCTTCGTGGAAATATCGGAGGATTGCTGGAGATGTTTTTTGAACCAGGTTGCCAGGATCTTGTTCCTGGAGTAAGGAAATTTCGGGATTCGATGAATTCGAGCATTTTTTTTTTGGAAAAAAAAAAAAAAAAGAAAATGCTGATTTAATGGAATAAGATTTTGAATTTGTTACTCGAAAAATTAAATTTCGTTAAATCTTGTGAAATTTTTTGGAGTAAGAATCGAATTGTATTAAATATAAATCGAATTTTGCTCGTTTGACGAAATTAAATTTAATTACTCCAAAAAAAAATTGTACTTCAAATGGATTAAATTTGATTGAAAGTGAATTAAAATTTATTCCAATAAATTTACTCATAAAATAGTCTTCTTTCATCTGGAATAGGAAAAATTGTGATTTATTTTATTCGAAAAATACTTACTGGGGAAAAAATTGAATCTTTTACTCCAAAAAGTATATTTACTTTTAAGCAAAACGCATCGTTTTATTGAAAATTATTGTTATTATTATATTTTTTTTTTTTTGAGTAAAAATTACGTTGCATTAAAATTAACTTAAATTCCTAATGATGTTGGGACTGTAATATGATTTTTTTTTAAATCTAACAGGGGTTATTGGATTATTAGAAGTTTTCTCGTTAATCAATCCATTCTACCAGCTCGCACGAAAATCCAAAAAAAAAAAAAAGCCTGTGAAGCGTGTGTGTCTATCCTACCTTTGTTCATTTTTTTTCGAATGACTGGCTCCTTCCCCATTTTCCGAACTATCGACGGTGCTTTCCTCGGTCTCAGATCTGTCAGCAGAGCAAGCACGTATACACTACAGTATCTAATGGCAACTGGCAAAAAAAAAACTCCTAGCGGACTACTGACTATTATATCAATGTGTGTGTGTGTGTGTGTCTGTGTGTGTCTGCGAATGTCGATAGGCTCAAAGCAAACGTCTATACAGAAACGAACAAAAATCTAATTTTTTTTTCGTGCAAATTTTCAAGGAATCTTCATCGAAACAATTCCGTTCGCAATATTTTGAAACGTAAAGCGGTATTTCAATAAGAAAGAAGTGAAAAGAAAAATCTTTTATTGAATATAAAAAATTTTAAATTCAATTTTAATTATTCGTTTTTATGTATAATTCAATTACTTATTTTTAAATCACCATCGAGACAAATACGCGGTGTTGGGCCGGTTTTCGAGTAATTAATTGCAAAATACAAATTACAATTTTAATTGACATCCTTTTTTTCGAATCAATTACAGATTACAAAAGTAATTGATTCGAATTTAAGGTATCAACTACTATTGTAATTTGTAATTCGTTCGAAAAAGGATGTCAATTACTTTTTTAATTGGTAATTGATTCGAAAAAAAAGTGTCAATTACTTTTAAAATTTTCAATTGATTCGAAAAAGGTGTCGATAACTTTTGTAATTTGCAATCGATTTGGAAAAAAAAGTGTCAAATACTTTTGTAACTGGTAATTGATTCGAGAAAAGGGGTCAATTGCTTTTGTAATTTGTAATTGATTCGAAAAAAAGATGTCAATTGCAGTTGTAATTTGCAATTGATTCGAAAAAAAGATGTGAATGACTTTTTTTCAATTTGCAATTGATTCGAAAAAAAGATGTCAATTACTTTTAAAATTTTCAATTGATTCGAAAAAAGATGTCAATTGCAGTTGTAATTTGCAATTGATTCGAAAAAAAGATGTGAATGACTTTTTTTTCAATTTGCAATTGATTCGAAAAAAAGATGTCAATTACTTTTAAAATTTTCAATTGATTCGAAAAAGGTGTCGATTACTTTTGTAATTTGCAATCGATTTGAAAAAAAAAGTGTCAATTACGTTTGTAACTGGTAATTGATTCGAGAAAATGGGTCAATTACTTTTGTAATTTGTAATTGATTCGAAAAAAGATGTCAATTGCAGTTGTAATTTGCAATTGATTCGAAAAAAAGATGTCAATTACTTTTTTTTTAATTTGCAATTGATTCGAAAAAGGTGTCGATAACTTTTGTAATTTGCAATCGATTCGAAAAAAAAAGTGTCAATTACTTTCGTAACTGTTAATTGATTCGAGAAAAGGGGTCAATTGCTTTTGAAATTTGTAATTGATTCGAAAAAAAAGATGTCAATTACAATTGTAATTTATAATTAATTCGAAAATTACAATTTTAATTTTCAATTGATTTTCTTATCAATTATAAAATGCAATTGTAATTTTTAATTAATTTTTTTTTTTTCACTCAACAACTACGGCTGTAATTTGTAATTCAAATGTAAATAATTGCA
The DNA here is from genome assembly GCA_963564615.1 of Rhorus exstirpatorius. Classification (NCBI taxonomy): domain Eukaryota; kingdom Metazoa; phylum Arthropoda; class Insecta; order Hymenoptera; family Ichneumonidae; genus Rhorus; species Rhorus exstirpatorius. Next base: position 9,670,655 of record OY751322.1, on the reverse strand, counting down.
AGTAGCAATTGGATGCCGTCCAGCACTGTGAATACATATTTTTAAAGCTCAACTCTCCCAGATCATAAAGCAAACGAAGCTTCCTCAAAATATTGCTAGTTTCGAATCAAATAATTAGATTTTGCCACAGTTTGTTCGTTTTTCATTTTTTTTTTATTTAGAAGTTATTTTTTAATTCTTCACAAACCAGCTGATAAAGATTTGGCGGCGTCCGTCTTCGCAGTGTTTCTTCGAAGCTTTTTCACCCGCACGGGTCTCAAGACGAATTTCTAGCATTTCTATACTCTCAATTAAGGCTTTTTACTGGCTCTACTATTACGTTTACTGCGTCATCTATATTTATACATTAGAATTGGGCAACAGGAGCTAATCGAAGCAATTACAATTAAATTAAATTTAATTAATGAAATTAAATTTATTTTCCCAATTCTCATGCGTATATGCGACGAATTGTATTACCAATAACTGCGTATTTCGAGCATTTCTAAAGGATCTAAATACTAGAAACAATCATAACGAAATAAATTGACCCTCGAAGAGGATTAATTGCCAATGAACTGAGGGGCGAGGGGGAAGGAAAAAAAAAATAATAATGTCTCGTTTCTTACCTCTGCTTTATCATCGGTATCGGTTGCCATATTTGATTTATTCCCAGACGCGTGCCCATCCTAAAATCTGATTTGGCCTGAAAAGAATTTTTTTTTAGAATTTTAAACAATTTCAAATCCAATGAATAATAATATTTTATATTTTTTTTTTTTACTAGATTCTTTTTTCACTAACCTTGAGATTTTTCTTTTCCTTGGAAAGAACTTTACGAATATAACGATAGTCTCGCGAGAATCTATTGAGATATCTCGTCATCGAGACCATGGTACTGTTGACGATAACGAGAACGAATTTTAAATACGTGAAGAGCGATACTTTTTTCTTGTTTTCGTCATCTTCGTCCTCCTCGCTTTCCCCTTTGGCGATTCCACGGGCAGCAGCGTCCTCGGTCAATTCGTCCCCTTCGTCCGAATCCTCCGGTGTTTTCGTAAGATCCTCGGTCTTCAACTCTCGCTCGATTTTCCCAACCTCGGCCGAGTCGAGACTCCCGGGTTCCCGAGCCTGATGAATTTTTCAAAATTTTCAATTATTGAAAAAAAAAAAAAAAAAAAAAATTTCAACATCCATGAAAAATCTAAAAATATGATAATAACAATCGGAGCGATAGCTGACAAAATTTTGTTACATTTACATACGATATCGAGGGCTTAGGACCAAAAGGGCGTAAACCACTGTTTTTCGACTTTTCATTACCTTACTGCCATAAGGGCGTATCCCCCACCTTTAACACGGAAGTTCCGTAAGAGCAAAATTAATCAGCCTACAGCCAGAAGGACGTAAGCCCTCATAGTCCAGTCGATATAGGATTTCACCTGGAATTAATTCCGGAACGCGATTTTCTTTTTTTATACTTAGGAGGGGTTGGTTGGTAGTGTAAATCTCGATTTTCGGGAAAATCCCCCCAGTGCGTTTGCCGCCATCTTGATTTAAAGAGGGATTTTTTGTTTTTCGAATAACTCGTTTATTTTCAACCTTAGAGTGAAAATGGTAATAACCAAAGTTGTGAGAAATCCAATTCCCCACAAGTTTTGTGCTTATACTTTTTTACTCTAGGATCGTTATTTATAGAGTTAGACTGCTAATAGGGGTAAAAAACGTTTTTTGTTAATTATCTCGTTTATTATCAAGTTTATTGTAAAAATGGTAATCGATAATCGCGTAGGAAATTTTATTTTCTTCAACTTTGGTTAGTACCATTTTTACCCTAGGATCAATATTTTAGGAGTTATAATTAAAATAGGTGTGTAATTTTTTTTCATTTTTTCATTCAATTTATTATTCAATTCGTTATAAAAATAGTCATGGAAAATGGTAATAATCACAGTTCAAGCAAATAAAATTCTTTACCTGATTATTCATTACCATTTTTACGATAAACTTGATAATAAACGAAATAACTGAACATAAAAAAAATTTCACCCCTAAATTAAGTATAAGTCCGAAAATATTGATCCTAGGGTAAAAATGGTAATAACCAAAGTTAAAGGAAATAAAATTTCCTACGCGATTATTTATTATCATTTTTACGATAAACTTGACAATAAACGAAATAACTGAACATAAAAAAAAAGTTCACCCCTAAATTAAGTATAAGTCCGAAAATATTGATCCTAGGGTGAAAATGGTAATAACCAAAGTTGAAGGAAATGAAATTTCCTACGTGATTAATTCTTACCAATTTTACAATAAACTTGATAATTAACGAGATAATTAACAAAAAACGTTTTTTACCCCTATTACCAGTCTAACTCTATAAATAACGATCCTAGGGTAAAAAGTATAAGCACCAAACTTGTGGGGAATTAGATTTCCCACAACTTTGGTTATTATCATTTTCACTCTAAGGTTAAAAATAAGCGAGTTATTCGAAAAACAAAAAATCCCTCTTTAAATAAAGATGTCGGCAAACGCACTGCGGGGATTTTCCCGAAAATCGAGATTTACACTACCAACCAACCCCTCCTAAGTATAAAAAAAGAAAATCGCGTTCCGGAATTAATTCCAGGTGAACCGAATTTTAGACCTATCTCGACTGGACTATCAACAATACTGCCAGAAAGGCGTAACCCGCAAAGAAAAAAAAAAGTGGCTCACGCCCTTCTGGCGGATCAATGATAATTTTTTTCGGATTTAAATCGCCTGCTTACAGCCGGAAGGGCGTAACCCTCTTTTTTTATTTTTCGTGTGGCTTACGCCTTTCCGACGGATAACCGGTCAGATTTTTCCGAATTTCGATCGCCTACTTACTGCCAGAAGGGCGTTACTCCAAAAAAAAATTGAAAACGTGATGCGTGTAAAGATTTACTTACCGGATGTGTGTAAGTTTGCCGTTTTTGAAATTCGATAACCTTGTTACAGCCGGAAGGGCACGACTAGAAAGTCACCGTATGAAAAAAGTATAAGTATAAGTATAAGAAAAAAGTATAAGTATAAGTATAAGTAACAGTATTATATATACTTTTTTTCATACGGTGATTTCTAATCGTGCCCTTATAATAAAAAAAAAGTATATAATAATATTATATAACTTTTTCTTACGGTGACTTCAAGTCGTGCCCTTCCGGCCGTAACAAGATTATCAAATTCCAAAAACGGCAATCTTATACGGATCTAGTTAGTAAATCTTACACACATCGCGTTTTAAATTTTTTTGGGGTAACGCCCTTCTGGCAGTAAGTAGGCGATCGAAATTCGGAAAAATTTGACCGGTTATCCGCCGGAAAGGCGTAAGCCACGAAAAATAAAAAAAAAAGAGGGTTACGCCCTTCTGGCTGTAAGCAGGCGATGTAAATCCGGGAAAAAATGACTACAGATCTGCCAGACGGGCGTAAGCCACTTTTTTTTTCTTTGCGGGTTACGCCTTTCTGGCTGTAGGCTGATTTATTTTGCTCTCATGGAACTTCCGTGTTAAAGTTGGGGATACGCCCTTATGGCAGTATAGTCCGTTTTTTTGTGAGTTACGCCTTTCTGGTCCTAAGCCCTCGATATGATCAACGTCTACGAAAAAGCGTGCGTTACGATTTACAGTTTGTCACGTTTGTTTTTATGATTTATTTTCCGAGTAAATAGCTGGATGAAGAATGAAAAGATTAAGCGATATACTTTAAAGGCATTATATTTACGAGGGAAGAGTTTTTTTTCTTTTTTTTCTTTTTCGTTCGAAATAATCTACGACGATTAAACTATGGAGAGTGTGCAATTGCAATTGAGCTTCAATTTTTTTTTTTCCTACAATTTATTCGTTTACCGATTCAGGGGCAAAGTTCAAAAAAATAATAATTCACGAATAAGGGATCGCTGATGAATAAAAAATAATTTTTTAAAATGGCTAATGCAGCTTACTCGTAGTTCACACCTTTTTTTTTAATCAATATTTTGGCGTCACCTATTTTGATATCGTTTAAAAAAAAAAAAAAAATGCATAATCACGATCCATCTGCATCAGCTATTTTTGAAAAAAAAAAAAAAAGTGTATCATTGCTCGTTTTACGTAAACGAATCGATAATGGAACGGCACTTTTTTTTTTTCTACAACCCTTGGTCAGGAAGGGGGCTGAAAAGTGGGTTCAAATTTACATAAAATTTTTACATTCCCATTCGTAATCACAAATCTCAAAAAAATCGAACGGCAGGCATTTCAAAATATTCGTCAAATTTCATTTTACTCCACTTTTCCTATTCCCCTGAAAGAATTTTCTCATAAAAAAAAAAAAAAAATTACGAAATCTTCGAGAAATTTTTCGAGATTTTTTTTTTTTCAAAGTCGCGAGCACGATCGATTTTTGGCTGCTGGGAAAATTTCCTGAAAAATAGAAAATAAAAAACGGAGGAGGAAAAAGAAAAAAGAAAACGAAAACGATAGCGAAGAACGAGATCCATGTACAGAATTATTCCACCAGCTACGTAGAGAGACGAGAAAAAAGAAAACGACAGACGAAAAAAAAAAAACTATTTTTTGCGATATTTAGCGGATGATATTGGGGAATATGCACAAGGCAGAGAGGGAAAACGATAGACAACGAATAAATAACATGACGATTAATTAGCAATTGACACTGGAGAACAAAGCAAGTTATTACTATTATTGATTTTTATATATTATATATATATACTATTATTATTTTTATATATATGCAATATATATATATAATATATTATGTAATATATAATTATATAATATATACAATATATATTATATAATATTTTATATACTATATATACATATTAGGGTGTTTCACATTTTAAAAATTTTCAATTTTTTTACGTGCTGACGCAAAAAATGCTTGCTCCTGATCTAAAAAGAAGCCTCCAAAAGAGTGAGCACTGTAGCACTAGTTTTAGGGTCACCGAAAACGTTTTTTCTAAAAAAATAAGTGAAAAATCGATATTAGCACCCCTTTAATATGTACTGTTTCTTTTATGTTTTACAAACAATGAATTATGATAAAAAAATATATCACCAAAAAAGAACATCTAAAGTGCATTATAGAGAAATGCTGACATGGAATTTCCAAAACCAGTGTCGTATGGTGTTAGGCATAGGTTGGTCCAATTCAACCTTTCGAAGACTCACCCTGTTCGGACAGCACTTCCACATCTTTTGAACGTGGGGATCTGAAAAAAATAATAATTATATGAAAAGTTACAGTCCATTATACGGATCTTTCCAAATTTGAGGCACTATTTACCAAAAATCTTGGTAAAAAAAAAATGAAAAAATTCCCTCCATCACGTAATGAGGATTTTGATTAAAAAAAAAAAATGAATTGTACTATCGGTGCTCCCAAAACCTTACGACACAGCGCCAAAAATATAGTTTCAAGAAAAACTAATTTGATATTTTTTACCAAACAGTTAAACGGATATTTAAGGTTTTCCAATACAATATTTCAACTGTTTGGTAAAAAATATCAAATTAGTTTTTCTTGAAACTATATTTTTGGCGCTGTGTCGTAAAGTTTTGGGAGCACCGATATAGTATAATTCATTTTGTTTGGAATCAAAATCCTCATTATGCGATTGAGGGAATTTTTTCATTTTTTTTTTACCAAGTTTTTTGGTAAATAGTGCCTCAAATTTGGAAAGATTCGTATAAATGACTGTAACTTTTCACGTAATTATTTTTTTTTTTTCAGATCCCCACGTTCAAAAGATGTGAAAGTGCTGCCCGAACAGGGTGAAGACTTCGAAAGATTGAATCGGACCAACCGTGTGCCTAACATCTTACGACACTGGTTTTGGAAATTCCATGTCAGCATTTCTCTACAATGCACTTTGGATGTTCTTTTTTGGTGATATATTTTTTGGTCATAATTCATTGTTTGTAAAACATAGAAGAAACAGTACATATTAAAGGGGTGCTAATATCGATTTTTCACTTATTTTTTTAGAAAAAACGTTTTCGGTGACCCTAAAACTAGTGCTACAGTGCTCACTCTTTTGGAGGCTTCTTTTTAGACCAGGAGCAAGCATTTTTTGCGTCAGCCCGTAAAAAAATCGAAAATTTTTTAAATGTGAAACACCCTGATATATATATATATATATATATATAATATACTATTATTGATTTTTTTTAAACGCTCTGTTTTTTTTTTCAAGACATGCAGGCTTAAAGGGAAAAGGAAAGGGGGGTCTCACATCGATGGCCGCGGCAGTGTCGGTTTCGGAGCGTGCACTGAGGTAGGACATTGATGATTTCTTGCGCGTCAGCGGCACGCTCTGACGTCGAAGCCGTAGAGCATCCTTTTGGGTTCCTCCGTACATGGCGACGTGGGTAGCTATCTCTATGTCAGTCTTTAACAGGGTTGTCATCAGCTGCAAATCCATTCATCCATCGTATAAGCCATTCGTTTTTATTTTTATTAAAAAAAAAAAAAAATTAAAAAAATTAAAAAAAAAAAAGCAATCAATTATTTTTTAACCCCACACGAAACGCTCCGAGTTGTCCAATTAACGTCGATCTTTCCTGACAATAATGATGAGTAACGATTTTTTTTTTTTTTTTTTTTTTTTTTTTTTTTTTTTTTTGTAATTTACACACATTAATTTGGAGAAACAAATCGATGCGGAGTGCAAACAATAATGGAGGGAGGGAAACAAAAAAAAACAAAAAAACAATGAGACCGAGGAGGAATAATAGTCGAACGAGTTGATTGAAAATCGAATTTGTGAAAAAAGAATTTTCCGCAGAGTTTTTTTTCAACCGATAGCATTTTTTTGAGAATCAGGAATTTGAAAGAAAAAAAAAAAAAAAAAATTGTGGATAAAAGGCTATTGAATTGTAAAAATTATCTTGTTTCTCGAAATTTTCATTTCTGAACTCTGAAGCCTTGAACAATCGACTCTTTGACTAATATTTCATTTCCTCCTCGTGTTCGAATGATTTTTCGGTCTAAGAGTACAGTTCTATGGGGATAGTTTGATAAATGTTTGGGGAAGTAATGATTTTATGTTTTTTTTTTTTTTTTCTTCATTTTTTAAATCCACTGGTGCAAAGTAAATTAAAAAAAAAAATGTTACAACGAAAATTTGAAAGACGAATTACCTCGGCGACGGTCATTCTGCGTCCTTTTTTCTGATGCTGACGAAGACGCTCCTCGTCCTCGCGTTTTTCCTCCCGATCGGGCAGCAAATCGGTCACGTCGTCGTCGTCGAGATCGTCAAACATGTAATAATCACCGGATCTCACGGCTTTGGGGTAGGAAAAAAGAAAAAAAATAATTCGAGATTAATCGAGATGGAAAAATTTATTATCACGATTATTAATCTCAACGACGACACCAGAGGAAAGCCATGCGTTTTTTGGAAATTAGTTTCACTTTTTAATTTGGATTTTTCGCTTTTTTTTTTTTTTTTTTTTTTTTTTTACAGTTGCGAATGATTCGTCATTTTGTTATCGTGAGAAATTTCATTCGGGATTGCGCAATCTACGAATTTTGGGAAAATTTTATGTCTCAGCAGGAATAATTGGTAATTGTTTATGTACAATAAGATATTACAATTAAAGTTCTGAAATTAGTAAAACTGAGATAGGTTAGAAAACAATGCATACGTTATTTAGGATCTGGCGGTAGGTTTGTTAAAAAAAAAACGATTGTTTTTTTTCTTCTAGATTGTCTTGACCAAAAACAAAATGTAGCTTCAACGACTAAACGTCGTTTACTGATAAAACAAAAAATTAATCGTAAATATTTTTTCAATTGCCATTGCAATCGAATAAAAAAAAAAAAAGTCACTTTTTTCAACCACCCTGTGTTATAAATATCGAGGATCGTTAAAACCACCGAAAGCTCCAGGGATTAAAAAAAAAAAAAAAAAAAAAAAAAAAAAAAAAAAAAAAAAAAGTTTTTTCTTTGTGATAAATCACCCTCTCTGTTGGTCTTTGGGAAAATTTTGGGAAAATTGTATGTCTCAGCGGGAATAATTGGTAATTGGTTATGTACATCAAGATATTACGATTAAAATTCTGAAATTAGTAAAACTGAGGTAGGTTAGAAAACAATGCATACGTTATTTAGGATCTGGCAGTAGATTTGTTTAAAAAAAAAAAACGATTGTTTTTTTTTCTAGATTGTCTTGACCAAAAACAAAATGCATCTTCAACGACTAAACGTTATTTACTAATCATTTACTGATAAAATACAAAAAATTAGTCGTAAATATTTTCAAGTATTTTTCGCAATTGCCATTGCAATCGAAAAAAAAGTCACATTTTTCAACCGCCCTGTGTTATAAATATCGAGGATCGTTAAAGCCACCGAAAGCTCCAGGGATTAAAAAAAAAAAAAAGAAAAAAGTTTTTTCTCTGTGATAAATTACCATCTCTGTTGTTGTTTGGCACACGATTCTTGAACAACGGCCGATCTGCTGGATAGAGCGTATCTAACACACACACACACACACACACACATACAGACGTCAAAGATGAGAAAACATAAAATAAATAGAAATATTACAACGAGACTTGAAAATAATATTGACGATGGAAAAAAGAAAGAAAAAAAATTGGGAAGACATCGAAGAGATGGCCGAATAGATTACGAGTATGTACATATTGATAAAGATTTTGTACAAATTTCGGCTTCTCGGAAAAAAAAAGAAGAAGAAGAAGGTGAAGAAGTAGAAGTAGTAGAAGAAGAAAAAGAAGAAGTAGAAGTAGAAGAAGAAGAAGAAGAAGAAGAAGAAGAAGAAGACGAAGAAGAAGAAGAAGAAGGAGAAGAAGACGAAGGTGAAGAAGTAGAAGAAGAAGAAGACGAAGAAGAAGAAGAGGAAGAGGAAGAAGAATTAGAAGAAGAGGAAGAAGTAGAAGTAGAAGAAGAAGTAGAAGTAGAAGAATAGGAGGAAGAAGAAGCAGAAGAAGTAGAAGTAGAAGTAGAAGAAGAAGAAGAATCAGAAGAAGAAGCAGAAGGAGGAGAAGAAGAAGTAGAAGAAGAATAAGAAGAAGAAGAAGAAGAAGAAGAAGAAGAGGAAGAGGAAGAAGAGGAAGAAGAGGAAGAGGAAGTAGAAGAAGAAGAAGAGGAAGAGGAAGAAGAAGTAGAAGAAGAGGAAGAAGTAGAAGTAGAAGTAGAAGAAGAAGTAGAAATAGAAGTATAAGTAGAAGAAGAGGAAGAAGAGGAAGAAGAAGAAGTAGAAGAAGAAGACGAAGAAGAAACATAAGAAGAAGAAAAAGCAGAAGAAGGAGGAGAAGAAGAAGTATACGTAGAAGAAGAAGAAGAAATAGAAGAAGAGGTACAAGAAGTAGAAGAAGAAACAGAAGAAGAAGCAGAAGAAGAAGACGAAGAAGAAGAAGAAGAAGGAGAAGAAGACGAAGGTGAAGAAGTAGAAGAAGAAGAAGAAGACGAAGAAGAAGAAGAGGAAGAGGAAGAAGAATTAGAAGAAGAGGAAGAAGTAGAAGTAGAAGAAGAAGTAGAAGTAGAAGAAGAGGAGGAAGAAGAAGCAGAAGAAGTAGAAGTAGAAGTAGAAGAAGAAGAAGAATCAGAAGAAGAAGCAGAAGGAGGAGAAGAAGAAGTAGAAGAAGAATAAGAAGAAGAAGAAGAAGAAGAAGAAGAAGAAGAGGAAGAAGAGGAAGAAGAGGAAGAAGAGGAAGAGGAAGTAGAAGAAGAAGAAGAAGAGGAAGAGGACGAAGAAGTAGAAGAAGAGGAAGAAGTAGAAGTAGAAGTAGAAGAAGAAGTAGAAAAAGAAGTATAAGTAGAAGAAGAGGAAGAAGAGGAAGAAGAAGAAGTAGAAGAAGAAGACGAAGAAGAAACATAAGAAGAAGAAAAAGCAGAAGAAGGAGGAGAAGAAGAAGTATACGTAGAAGAAGAAGAAGAAATAGAAGAAGAGGTACAAGAAGTAGAAGAAGAAACAGAAGAAGAAGCAGAAGAAGAAAAAGAAGAGATACAGAATTACGAAGAAGAAAAATAGAAAAAAAACAATAGAGGCTGAAAAAAAAAATATTAATGAAATTTAGAACTAGAACGAGAGTGTAGAATTTCGATTGGGTGCGTACAATTTCTAATATCGACGATCCGCGTGTTGAAAGCTTATGTACATGAACATCGTACGCGCGAGAGGCATGTTATTTCGTTTTCTCGTACGGAGAAAATTTTTTTTCTTTTTTTCTGATTTTTTTTTGTTTATCCTCCATATGGAATTTTACATGTGTGATGAGAGAGCGGTGATCTTGAGGTGGTCGAGACGATCGATGTTCTGTGCGTGTGAAGCTCCGAGAGCCATGGTCCACCACCGGTGTAACTCGATTGTCGTCGATGTCCTCGACTCGTGAGACTCGTTCGATTCGTCAGTCTCGAGCGTTCGTAGGGAGGCGGTGAGAATACGGGAAATGTCTCGTCGGGCGATGGTCCGCGAGGATTCAGTTCGCTGCTCGGTGGCGAACCGAACGATATTCTCGTTGGTTCGAGATAAGCATCGAGGCTTACCGTCATAATTGCGGAATTTGGGGATGGCGCTTGAAGAAGGGACGCGGCACGTGGGGTCAACGGTGGTGGATCATCGTCAACGGGAATCCCGCGAGCATTGTCATTCTCATCGTCCTCGTCTATCGGTGTTCTGTAACCCTGCGGTGGCGTATGACCACCCGATGACACGCAGGAACTCACGCTCGATGCTCGAGCCAACGGTGCCTCTCCTTTATTTTGTTTTTTTTTTTTAATTTTTTTTTTTTTTTTTTTTTTTTTTTTTTCGTTTTCCCCCAGTCGGCATTTTCGACGAAGACAGACACACAGACACGAATTTAATGAAGACGATGTGGACAAGTGGCGAGTGTAGATATTTTTGTTTTTTTTTTTTTTTTGGTCGCAATTTTTTTCCTAATTATCGCGGAGCCAATCGTAAATCGGCTTTTTTTTTGCCTCAAATCGATTTGGTATTCATTCCAAAACAAATTTTTAATCCAACTCGATTCGGTATTTATTTCAAAATCAACTTTAAATCCAGCTCGACTCGGTATTCATTCCAAAATGAATTATGAATTCACCTCGATTCGGTATTCATTCCAAAACAAATTTTTAATCCAACTCGACTCAGTATTCATTCCGAAATGAATTATGAATCCAAATCGGTTCGGTATTTATTTCAAAATCAACTTTAAATCCAACTCGACTCGGTATTCATTCCAAATCGAATTATGAATTCACCTCGATTCGGCATTCATTCGAAAACAAATTTTTAATCCAACTCGACTCGGTATTCATTCCGAAATGAATTATGAATCCAAATCGATTCGGTATTTATTTCAAAATCAACTTTAAATCCAGCTCGACTCGGTATTCATTCCAAAATGAATTATGAATTCACCTCGATTCGGTATTCATTCCAAAACAAATTTTTAATCCAACTCGACTCAGTACTCATTCCGAAATGAATTATGAATCCAAATCAGTTCGGTATTTATTTCAAAATCAACTTTAAATCCAACTCGACTCGGTATTCATTCCAAAATGAATTATGAATTCACTTCGATTCGGTATTCATTCCAAAACAAATTTTAAATCCAACTCGACTCGGTATTCATTCCAGAATGAATTATGAATTCACCTCGATTCGGTATTCATTCCAAAACAAATTTTTAATCCAACTCGACTCGGTATTTCATTCCGAAATGAATTATGAATCCAAATCGGTTCGGTATTTATTTCAAAATCAACTTTAAATCCAACTCGACTCGGTATTCATTCCAAATCGAATTATGAATTCACCTCGATTCGGTATTCATTCGAAAACAAATTTTTAATCCAACTCGACTCGGTATTCATTCGAAAACAAATTTTTAATCCAACTCGATTCGGTATTTATTTCAAAATCAACTTTAAATCCAGCTCGACTCGGTATTCATTCCAAAATGAATTATGAATTCACCTCGATTCGGTATTCATTCCAAAACAAATTTTTAATCCAACTCGACTCGGTATTCATTCCGAAATTAATTATGAATCCAAATCGATTCGGTATTTATTTCAAAATCAATTTTAAATCCTACTCGACTCGGTATTCATTCCAGAATGAATTATGAATTCACTTCGATTCGGTATTCATTCCAAAACAAATTTTAAATCCAACTCGACTCGGTATTTCATTCCGAAATGAATTATGAATCCAAATCGATTCGGTATTCATCTGAAAAACAATTTTGAGCCCAACTTTACTCGGTATTCATTTCGTATTCGGATATCATCCAATTGAATAATCTGGAAAAATGGACGGAAAGCATTTTTTTTTATCTGCTAAAATATATATTTTTAAGGAAACAAATTTCCATTACGAAATGAATTTCGCTGCTCGTTACAAATTTATGTAGTAAACATGTTACTTGATTAAATACAATGTAATCGAGAGAAAATGTTTTAACAGAATAAACATGTTTTTTTTTTGTTAATTTTTTTCCAGATTATTCAATTTGATGATATCCGAATACGGAATAAATACCGAATCGAGTTGGATTCATTAATTATGCCGGAATGGATACTGAATCCAGTGGGATTCATTATTAATTCTCAGAACGAATACTGAATCTAGCTGGATTCATTATCGAAAAAAAAAAACGAATACCCATCTGACGTGTATTCGGTATTATTTTAGTATTCGAATACCAAAGGTATTCGAGTATGTCCATCCCTGATTGCGACAGTGAATTTTCAACTTTTCAACTTTCTACTCGAAATCAGGCGTATGGTGAAAAAAATCCTCTCAAGCTACCGATCATCGTCCTAATCGAATCGTTCTTTCGTTCTCGCGCGTTATATAGTCGAAGCAGCAGTTTTTAATTTTCCATGCTAATCGATTCACCTTCTTCTGCGTCTTTTTTTTTTTCGTAAAGTGTCAATGTAAAAATTGAGCAATGTTTCATGAAAAATCGATTGACGCGTCAGGTCACATAGTAGCCTGACAAACGAGAATAAACGGTGCTCGTCATTTGAAGCCGGACAAGGTTTATTTGGCCGATTTTCGCGAAACTTTGGCCCATCTTGAAAAACCAAAAAAAAGTGCACTCGAGTAAATTTAGTTATCGTTCGAATGAGACTAGTTTGATCTGCGAACACTCCGCTAAATGGTGCTGGCTAAGACCAAATCACGTGCTGATCCGATACCAATTGAGAGGGCATCTCGAAATGTGAAGAATAGAAAAAAAAAAAAAAAAATTCGCTGAATCGGTCGATTCCAGAAGAAGATTTGGCCCCAAAAAGTGAAAATGGTATTTTGGCGATAGCTTGAAAACGCCTCGATCGATTCAGTTGAAATTTATCGCGGAGCCGTATTTCGTCATGCCGGAAAACATGGCACGAGTGATATTTGCAATGATCTTTCTCGTTGACGAGATTCAGGATATTCCTGAATGAAACTGCCTCATTTATCGTAATTCTTTGCATCGAAAGAGTCTCGGTGCAAGAATCGCGAGTAGGTGAACGTTGAAGCGGAAGTATCAACGATTAAAATGCGCGATCATTCAATACCGGAAATAGCCTGTTTCATGAGCGACGATCCGTCGAAAAATAAGGACGAAATCGCGTAATCGTGAAATTCTGGACTTGAATTGAATTAAATTAAATTTGCACCTTGATTAAAATTGATTGAAATAAAAGAAGGACTTTCCATTACGAATTAGCAATAAATTATTGTTGATTAATAATTTTTTCATTATTAATTATTACCGATTTAAATGTTATTTAATTTTGTAAATTTGTTTCGGCCAAATAAACCTTGTCCGGCTTCAAATTGATCCGACAGTCTTCCAATTCCTGTAGTTTTTCATTCGATTTGGGAAATTTATGGGTCAAATAATATTGAGAAGGTTTTTTTTTTTTTTTTCTTTTTTTTTTTTCTTACCGATTTTGTGCGTCGCCGGTTCCCTGTAACTGGGACCCTGAATTCTCTGCTGATCGGCCTTGATCTTGTCCATCTTGAATTTTAATTTTTGCAAAATGGCCTTCTCGACGTTCTCCTGATACTCGATTCTCTTGCGATGCAAATCCTGAAGTAGCTCGGCACCGCGCGATGCGAGTATGCTCATGGCTTTCGTCTCGTCGACGATGTGAAAAAAGTAATAGCTCTTGAATAAGCGCTTTTGTATCAATAGAAAAGCGAAACACAGGCCATCCCAGACCATGCCAATGTCCTCTCTCGGCACGGGACACTGATCCTCCGATTCGGAAATTATCCCGGAACTATCGAATTTGTTGAGACAAGCGATTCCCAGCAGTTGAATCAACCAACAGGCTTTACCTTGGAGCTGAAATGATTTTTTTTTTTCTCCATTTATTTCAGCAGCAAAGGTGCCAAATTCATTTTCATAATTTATAGACTGATTTTTTTTTTTCTTAAATTTAGATTAATTCTAAATTTTTAGCTTGAAATATTGAGATTTTTTTTTTCCGGCAAAATGTGATTTGAAGCGAAAAAAATTTTTATACGATCAAAATAATCGAAATATTAATTTTTCATAATTGAAATATATTTTTTTTCATGCTTAATCCTTCTGAGCACACATTTTTCTTTACGTGCAATCGACTTGAAATTTTGTACTCGGGGGGATTTTCGGGATCGCTGATAACGAATCCGCACTCGAAATTAGCAAATTCAAGATGGCGGACCAAAAAAAAAATGCACAAAGTCGTTTGACGAAAGTGAAAATTGGTGACTCGAGGGTTTTTTATTCGGTTACCAGAAAATCTTGAACTATTCACTGAGTTGATCCGGCAGAGAGGTCTGACTTTTTATATTTTATCATAATCCGAAGCGTCCAACTTTCTCCACGGAAAAAAAGACATTTCAAAAAATAATAACTGAAATTTTAAAAATACAACGATGAAGAGAAAAAATGCAGTTTAACACAGTAAATTAATCTCTTGACAGTGTTTTGATCAAAAAGTAATGTGCGGAATATACTTCTGTACCATCTGTATAACCATATTTGTTGGTTTAAACTGTAAAAAAAACTATTTCCACTTTAAAATAGTGACAATGTAAATATTGAAAATGCTAGCAATGAATTTTGCTACAGATAAAATGAAAAATCAATAGATTTGTACAAGAAAAATTTGAAAACTGACGCATTAAAATGAACTGTATAGAGAGAGTATTTTTACGAATGTAAGACGTAACAAAAAATACTAAATTCTCTATGAAAAACATAAATTGAAATGAAGAA
The DNA here is from genome assembly GCA_963564615.1 of Rhorus exstirpatorius. NCBI lineage: Eukaryota > Metazoa > Arthropoda > Insecta > Hymenoptera > Ichneumonidae > Rhorus > Rhorus exstirpatorius. The sequence goes on along the minus strand of OY751322.1, from coordinate 9,655,405 downwards.
AAATTGTAGCACGCTTGCGTCGAATTCAACTGTGAAAATGATGGAAAAATTACCGTTTTAAAATGTGTATGGAAAATACGACGCAAACAAGAAATTCATAAGGATCAATAAGCGTTCATAAAATCAATAGCGTAGTGGTATAGAGTGTGGGTCGTTAGGTAGGTCTCAGGTAAAATCTCAGGTAGGCTCAAAATTAATTTCGACGGAAAAACGTCCGGACCACCAAGCCGGAAACAATCGTAAAAAAAAAAAAATCTCCAAATCTTTAATTTTTTTTTAATGATTATTCAAGGATCGAAAGTGTTGAATTCGTTTACTGCGGAGGGTCGCGGGTTCGAATCCCGGTCAATGACGATTTTTTTTTTTTTTTTTTGCAAAATTCACAGTATTTTGGAAGATAATGGAACAGCAGTTTTAAATTCGTTCGTCGATTTAATTGCTAATGCATAGATAATAAACTACATTTATTATGCTAATTCGACCCGGGCTTTTCAAAATCTTCTAAACTTTAATTTTTTACAGTTCACTTTGTAATTTCTCAAACATTAAACCCAAAAAGATGCGCCATTTTATATTATAATTGATTTCACAATTTGTACAATTTGTCACAGTGGTAAACTCTATTTACACTTTTATACTGTAATAATTCATTCTATCACTCAATGCTTTTTATTTCAAATTCTAAAGAATTTTCGAAGTTTTCCTCCCGAGAGGCATTCTCTATTAGCAAAACATGATGAAAACATGACTAGAATTCACAGAAAATTTCTTTCCGTGTCCCAATAGTGTGGAACCTATTTCGGACCATTATTGGAGTACTAACTTTTACTTTTATCGAACCATTTTTTGCATCCTGCATTCAGCATTTTAATTTCCAAATTTTGAGTACCGATTCCTTATCCCCAAGAGAACCCGAGTACCAAAACTTTTACTGACATTTTGTATTTTGGACGACTTTTTGTATTTTCGTTCAGCCATATTGGATTTGGCATCTTGAATTTGCTAATTTCAAGTTCAGATTCGTTGTCACAGTGACCCTGAAAATCCCTGAGTACCAATTTTCACTTCCGTCCAAGGACTATTTGCAATTTTGGTCCGCCATATTGAATTTCCAAAATTTCGAGAGCAGATTCGTTATCAGTGATCCCAAAAATCCCCGAAATACATACTTAGTCATGGAAGCTCCAAGAACTTCCGGGAATGATGATTTTTTTTTTCCCACTAAAATGGCTTTTTTTTTTCAACCCACGTTCATTTAATTAAACAAAATCACCGATTGTTGCAAATTATTTCGCGTAAATTTGTATTCTTAAATATATAATTGATATCGAAACACAAAAAAAAAAAAGTTTGAAAATGGAATGAAAACTACGCCAACCAACTCGGAAAATGGTTCTGGAAAAGGTGGGATTCCATAATACACCACCGTGCTTGAAAGGGTTAAATTTGATAGCAGAATTTTTGGACTATCGATATTTAAATTGCGGCTCATCGGGGCAAATTGGAGTGAATAATGAAAAAAAAAAAAAAAAAAAAAAAAAGGAAAATTCATAAAATTGTAAACGAATGTTTTACCTCGTCGAGTAGAACGCAACCGACGCCCTGAATAAGTGTCTTCGAGAAGATGACGATGACGGTATAACCGATCAAAAAGTTCCACCATTTGAGAATCGTTCTGATAGGTCGGAGATAAAAATCGCTTCCTTGCCAGAGAAATATGAATGCACCGATAAGATAGCCCAATGAAAATATATTCGTTCTTTTCGTACCGGCGAGAAACATTATCGAGAGCGTCAGCCACATGAAGCTCATCATTGTGCCGCGTTTAACGACATCGAGCCAGCAGTGCACGTGCGACACGTAATCCTTCATCGGATTTACGAAATTTGGCTTGTCCATTTCTTGATAAACCGAAAAATTGTGTCCGGCAATGAATTCCTCGCCCTTGGCACGACTACGCGCCTCGATACGAAATACCAAGCTCTGTCTAACAATCATCAGCAATAGAATAAAATCGAATATCAATTTTTTTGGATTTGGCGATGAATCCGGATCCGGAAGGTACATCCATTCCTGAAGTTTTCTGAGTTTCTCGGATTCGCTCCATGGATAATCTGTATCGCGGGTAAAAACGATCTTAAACTTTTCGTTCTTTTTTGGAATTCGATTTTCTCATATCAATAGAAATAATAATAATAATTTTTATTAAACTTACCGATGCATAGCCAGGTTGGCGGAGCAATGACGAAAACGTACTGAAGTGGTAGCGCGACGATAGCGAAAATTCGAAAAAATGGCCATACCCTGGCGGTTGTGTTTCTCTTGAGGGGAAATAGTACGAGAAGCCAGATACCATAGAGAACGGAAATAAAATCGAGCCTCGTTCCCACAAGACCGACCAGGCCGATGAGACAAAATTCCAAGCCAAATTTGTAAAATCCATAATTAAAGAGAAACTTGAGGCACTCGGGTATACCCCTGTCAGCGTCTTTTCTCGTTATTTTCGGAAACATAACCAGCGGCGTTTCCATCGATTCGCCCTTTTCGTTACGATGAAAGCACTGACGTACCATTATTATTGCCCGTATCGTCGTCACGGTCACCATACCTATGTAACCCTTGAGCAAAACCGGTAGCTGTCCGGTAGCAGCTTTTCTCATTCCTATCCACTCGGCAATGTTGTACACCTTCTCCGTACTATTTCCGTCAGCACGCTTTATGCGATTACAAACAAAAAAAAAAAAAAAAAAAAAAAAAAAAAATACAAACAAATCATTCAAGGGGTTAGGTCGCTTGCAAGGCCAAAAAAAAAAGTCTTAATTGTGGTTGATTTTTTTCCGATTTTTATCTTATCATAAAGTATGCAATATTGTCGACGAGAGTCACTTTTGGTTGCGAACGTCCGATACATCCTTAAAAGAAGTTTTTTTTTCACAAGAATTATGAATTTTTCAAAATTACGGTGCATTTCCTGCATTTTTTTTTCAACCATTAAATTAACAATTCCAAAATTAATTTCATGATATTAAATTTATAGCAAACGTATACTAAGTTATATTAAGGGGTTAGGTTGCAAGACCAAAAAAAAAAACGCTTTTTTGAGATTTTTTTTTTCAAGACAGTTTTCATCATTCATTGATCAATATTTACCAGTTCAAAGGATACACATTTCAAGAAGTTACAGTAATTTTTTAATGTCAAAAGAGCGATAAGCAGCCGAGTTACAGCCAATCTCCCAGAGGCCAAAAAAAAAAACATGTTGTTTTGATATTCTCTTGTACTTGACGGCGAGATTTTATCAAAATTTAATTTTTTGACAAAATGGCGGATATTCAAAGTAAAAAATGTTTTTTTTCACTAAAAAAATCGTTGATTTTTCGGTTGTATGAAAAAAAATAAAGCGAAAATTCAAAATGTTTCATCGTCAGGTACAAGAGAATATTGTTTTTAACTAATTCCAACGATTTAATTTGTTGCAAATGATCCAGTCATGAGTCACGTTGCGCACCGCGAAACAACTTTTTTTTTTTTTTTGGGCCTCTGGGAGATTGGCTGTAAATCGGTTGCTTATCGCTCTTTTGACATGAAAAAATTACTGCAACTTCTTGAGATGTGTATCTTTTGAACTGATAAATATCGATCAATGAATAATGAAAACTGTTTTCGAAAAAAAATCTCAAAAAAAGAGTTTTTTTCTGGCCTTGCGAGTGTACCTAACCCCTTAAGAAACTTTAAGAAAAATAAATTAATTTAAAAATTGGGAGTGCCTGCTATGGAATATTTGTAATAAGAAAAATAGCTACGATAAATGGAGCAAACCACACCAAGTGGGCCACTAAAAAATCGTGTGATCTCGAAATATTATGAAACATTTTTCGAAAGGTTATTCGAGTGTCAAAAGCAAGCTGAATTTTTTTAAAATTCTATTTTTTAAAATGTTAATATCATTTTAGATAAATTTATCTAAAATGTTAATATCATTATCTGTGTAAATGGTTTACTGTTCGGAAATACCAAGGTATTTTGTGAGGTCCCAACTTTTGACTTTGACCCCCACGGTGATACACGGTAAATAATGTATATTCAATGTTTTTCCAATAAATTTAATGGGGGCGTTGGATAACATCGAATATTTGTCGTAAGTAGCAAGTGTTTTCATCAGTTAACCTTAGAAAACACTTGGAAGATATGGATTCTCCACCATGCCAATTTTTCTGTGGTTTGTTATGAAATCAACGAAAGTTCTCTCAAAGTTATAGGAAAATAAAAAAGGACGAACTCGACGAAAAAAAATATTATTGCCTTGTCTTGCTGGAAAATACACGAAGAGAATTCTGGACAGCTTCAAAATAGATTAGATTATAAAGTATATTCGAAAACCTAAATTTTATGTTAAGGTGTTTTTTTTGTGCAATGGATCGTTTTATATGTAAAATGGATTTAAAAAAAAAAAAAAAAAAAAAAAAAAAATTGATATCCAAATTTGGGGGTGTAGAATCAGATTTAAAAATTTTTTAAAAATTCAGCTTGCTTTTGACACTCGAATAACCTTTCGAAAAATGTTTCATAATATTTCGAGATCACACGATTTTTTAGTGGCCCACTTGGTGTGGTTTGCTTCAAATAGCGGGTGACAAGATGGCCAAAAATTTGCTTTTTTTGGAAAAGATTGGAATGATCACAAATGGTGAATCGTCAAAATGGAGGGGGGGGGGGGGGGGGGGGAAAGAATTTAGTTAAAGTGCCAAAAGATATGAAAATAGTGATCACGATGTTGAGGGAACGTAGAGACGCGGAAAGAATAGACAAAAGTATGAAACGAGAGGCTGAGAAAAGTTAAAAAGGGAAATTCTAAGGGAGGAAGAGGAAAAAAAAACAAGGAAATCATCGTATAATGCCATGTACAAATGCATTACATATTGAGCCTTGGAGAGGGTGAACGGAAGGGACAAAGAAATTTGGGCAAGGTTAAGATATGGCAGCATAGAAAGGGCGGAAAAGAAAGGAGAGAGAAAAAAAAAAGGTGGAAAAAAAGATTGGAAAAAAATTGGAATAATTGGAAAAAATTGATGGAGAAAGGTGGAAAAGAAAAATATTGGAAACAAAAAAAGAATGAAAAAAAAGGTGGAAAAAAAGGAGGAAAAGAAAGGAGAGAAAAAAAAAAAGAAAAGAGAGATTGAAAGTGCAGGATTTGTAAAGAACGAGATGATACGATGGAGCATTTGTTGATACGGAGAAAGCAAGAAAGAATGACGAGGAACGGGACGGAAGGAATCGATTAATGGATAAATATGCCGTGTGGAAGAATACAAAAAGGAATGTGTGATTGCTACATGAGAATAGAGAAGATCTGTAAAAAGATAAAATGAGTATAGGGGAAGAGAAAGAGTTGGAGCAGACGGATAAATAAAGACTAATCGGATAAAGTTATGATAAAGCGATGGGTATTTTAAGGATATTATTAGAAAATAAGCAAGGGCTATCGATGGACCAATGTCAAAGGGGCGTAAGTGCCTTTTTTTTGGAAATTTTCGCGTTTGTACTGCCGTGAATAAAAAAAAAAAAAATATTCAAACATGCCCAACCCTGCGTTGTACCATTATAGGATTATTGACTGATAATTTGATTTAGTTGACTGACAATTTGATTTAAAAATGAAAATTAATTTAAACATTCTTACCGAGCAATTTACGTTCCAGTTGTCGTGCTCGATGTACTTTATCTGATACAACATTTTCGTGACCATCAGTAGCGCTATTATTCCTGCCATTACGTTTATCGTCATTATCTGTATGCTTCGACGAAAATTTATCGACACCACGACCGCGATCACGAACAACAGATTTATCGCGCAGACCTGTTTCAAAATTTTACCAGTCAATTTTTGACGATCGTTTAAAAATTATTTTCTCGGATATTGTTTTTTTTTTTTTTTTTTTCTTTTTTCCTTACGTCGTTGATGCAGAGAAGTATCAGAGATATAAATATTATTTTTTGCATGTGAATCTCAAGTATCAGCCAGACGTAGTTGTAAAAAATTTTCACGTGATTTATCGTTTTACGAAAAAGTGCCAGCCTCTCCATCCTGGACATTTCTAAAAAGAAATTGTTTGAATTTGTTTTTTATTTTTTTTTTATCTCACTTCAATAGGACTTTGATTCGTGGAGCTTTCCGAATTATCAGGAAACTCTCGGTAATATTTTTTTTTTTTTTTTTTTTCACTTACGTTTCAATTGCTTGAGCGTGTAAATCGTTGATTTTTCTTCATTCTCGGTACGAAGAGTATCCACGGGAGGCGCTATTGGCACTTCGCTCGGTGAATAACCCAAACTTCCACGTTTCGTGACCGCGTCGAGTCTAAAATCAAATCGCATTGATTATCATTTTTTTTTTTTTTCGGCTCTTGTACGAATTTTTCTTTTATTATTGACGAGAAAAAATAAAAAAATACCAAAGACTCACCCGATTTTTTCCAAATTGGTTACCTTCAGGAATTCATCGTGAAAATAATGAATTTGCAAAACGGTTATTATAACGAAGAAAGTAGGCGTGAGAAGGCGCACAAACAAATCTTTCGTCTCGTACTTTTCCAAGCCTATATCGGCTTGCCTGAAAAAAAAAGTTTGGTTATTGTTTTATTTATTAGTTTTTTTTTTTGTGAAAAATAAAAATAGATTAAAAGACAATCGGTTCTCACAGACTATCGTTGATTTTCAGATATTCCCAGTAATTGCCAAAATCTTTGAACTGATAGGTATAAACGAGTATCAGCATAATGACGGAATATGCGATAACCGTTATCCAAAAACCGTACATCATTTTTCTCCAAGCTCTCCAGGAGATCTGTATTGAAAAAAAAAAAAAAAATCATATTTCAATATTAAGAATTTTAATATTGATCCTGGAACCGAAAGCGTCCGCGACATATTTAACCATACCATATTGGAAAAAATTTTGAAAAAAAGTCACAATTTTTCTTTGAAGTTTCAACTATAAGTTCAATCATGAAAGTATAAGTTTACTATAAGCAAGTATAAGTTTAATATAAGTTTAATATAAGAAAAAAAGTCACAATTGTTCTTTGAAGTTTCAACTATAAGTTTAATCATGAAAGTATAAGTTTACTATAAGCAAGTATAAATTTAATATAAGTTTAATATAAGAAAAAAAGTCACAATTGTTCTTTGAAGTTTCAACTATAAGTTCAATCATGAAAGTATAAGTTTACTATAAGCAAGTATAAGTTTAATATAAGCAAGTATAAGTTTGATACAAGTTCAAGGGGTACACTTGCAAGGCAAAAAAAAACTCTTTTGTTTGAGATTTTTTTTCGAAAACAGTTTTCATTATTCGTTGATCGATATTTATCAGTTCAAAAGATACACATCTCAAGAAGTTGCAGTAATTTTTTCATGTCAAAAAAGCGATTAAGCAATCGAGAGTTACAGCCAATCTCCCAGAGGCCCAAAAAAAAAAAAAAAAAAGTTGTTTTGCGGTGCGCAACGTAACTCATGACTGGATCATTTGCAACAAACTAAATCGTTGGAATTAGTTTAAAACAATATTCTCTTGTACCTGACGGTGAAACATTTTGAGCTTTCGCTTTATTTTTATTTTTTTCATACAACCGAAAAATCAACGATTTTTTTTAGTGAAAAAAAAACATTTTTTACTTTGAACATCCGCAATTTTGTCAAAAAATTAAATTTTGATAAAATCTCGCCGTCAGGTACAAGAGAATATTGTTTTTAACTAATTCCAATGATTTAGTTTGTTGCAAATGATCCGCTCATGAGTTACGTTACGCGCCGCAAAACAACATTTTTTTTTTTTTTGGGCCTCTGGGAGATTGGCTGTAACTCGGCTGCTTATCACTCTTTGGGGGTGAAAAAATTACTGTAACTTCATGAAATGTGTATCTTTTGAACTGGTAAATATCGATCAATGAATAATTAAAACTGTCTTGAAAAAAAAATCTCAAAAAAAGCGTTTTTTTTTTGGTCTTGCAACCTATAACCCCTTATAACTTAGTATAAGTTTAATTATACTAAAAAGAATTAATTTTGGAATTGTTAATTTAATGGTTGAAAAAAAAAAAAATGCCGAAAATGCACCGTAATTTTTAAAAATTCATAATTCTTGTCAAAAAAACTTCTTTTAAGGATGTATCGGACGTTCCCAATCAAAAGTGACTTTCGTCGACAATATTGCATACTTTATAAGATAAAAATCGAAAAAAATTCAACCGCAATAAAGACACTAAGAAGATTAATTTTAAATAGTAATAATGTCAAAAAGTTATCAAAAAATTGTTTAAACAGAACATTGTTTAATGGATTTTTAGGGAAAGTTTTTTTTTGACACGTGAAATGAATTCGTTGATTTTTCTGACTATGCATGAATTTTTTAAAAAAATTTCTTATCATTTTGAAATTTCGGTTTTCGAAAATTTTTTAATTTTGAAAAATCGTGAATTTTGGATATATTTTCGTTAAAACGTTCTATATTACAATTAAGAAGTTTCCAGGGCATTGAACGAATAGTTTCGCAAATACAACTTTTACAAAATTTCCGAAAATCGAAATTTCAAAATGATAAATTTTTTTTTTTAATTCATGCGTAGTCAGAAAAATCAACGAATTAATTTTACATGAAAAAAAAAAAAACATTCCCTAAAAATTTGTTAAACAATGTTTGTTTAAACAATTTATTAATAACTTTTTCGAATTATTATTATTAAAAAGTAATCTTCTTATCGTCTTTATTGTGGTTGAATTTTTTCCGATTTTTATCTTATCATGAAGTATGGCAATATTTTCGACGAAAGTCACTTTTTGTTGGGAACGTCCCATACATCCTTAAAAAAATCCTTTGACATGATTTTTTACTCGAACCGATGTACTTTCAGGAAAAAAAAAAATATGGAAAACTTCGGAAATTAAAAAAGGGCATTTATTTCAAGGATCGAAAGGATAATCTATTGTTGAAATGCCGAGGACGCGAACGACCCGTGTCTTCCGGTTTCATGCTTAAAAAATTTTTTTTTTTTTTTTCGTTCATATCAATTACCTGAAAAGTAATGACAAACACGAGAAACAATGACATGTAAATAATTCGAAATACGGTCATTTGTTCGCCGGTTATTCCACTCGTAAATAGCATTATAGCGACGACTGCTATCCAAAATTTAATCAGAAGCTTCTTCACGACAATTCCAACGTCTTTCATAAATTGACTCTTGATTTCCGGTGTTTCTTGATTCATGGCCGTGGTTGCCGTCGATACGGTAACGTGAAGTGGCGCAACCATGTCCCTGATCGTCGTTGTTCTCTTTCGTGACTTTCTCTCGGCCATGTATTGTCTCATTGTTACCCAAAACATCGATATAAAGACGCACTAAAAGAAAAAAAAAAAAAAAACATTTTTTTTCTTCCGATCTTTCAATCTTTGGAAATTTTTTTTTTTCAAAATTATACGTACTTTGACGATTTGATGCCAGCTGCCAAGCTGCGTGGATTTGCTAAAACCAATTTCCGCCATTGTCATGTTCGACAAAGTTGGAAAAATCGTGGGTAGCTCTTCCTCGGTTAGATTCATGCTGTATATGTAACCAACGAGGAGCAACAGGGTCGAGTAGAAAACGATGAATGGCGAGCATTTCATCATCGAGCTACGTTTGTTCGGTACCATCCAGAGTACAAGAGCCCACATGAGCAGAATAAACGTTGTCCAACTGTGATACATAATGCTCCAGGTCTTGGAGACAAAAAAAAAAAATTTTTAATTCAAAGGCCAAATGAAATTACAAAAATTAAAAATTTCCTCATTGAGATTGGTTGAAAAAAAAAATTTTTTTTGCCACTTACCATCATAATGATGTTGGTTGCCAGGTACGAAGAGCTGACTATCAGCTGAAAGATCGAGTAAACCGCCATGATTACTTGCTCCACGATTCCAGGACCATCCTCTTGAGCTCCTTTGAATATGATAAAAAAAAAAACAAGAACGATAATTTTTTTGGCTGGTGAAAAATATATATATGAGTAAAAACATCAATTGTCGGCCAAGTTTGGGCTTCACGTGCCATAATTTGAAAAAACACGTGCCATAAATTTTTCAGATTTTTTCCTCCATTTTTTTTAGCTACCATTGGGTATCGAATTCTTTCATGGGAAACTTTTTTTTTTTTTTTTTTTTTTTCATTCAATTTTGGCGGCATGAATTTGAAAAAAAAAACCAATTCTATATTTTTTTTGTAAAAAATTCTCAACTTTTCGAAAAAAAAAATGTAGCCTAATTAATATACGGGTAGAAGACTCTCAAAATGAAGATTATAATCTGAAAAGTCGTTTTTTCGCCATTGCCCAAAGTTCAAAAAAAAATTTCCATATTTTTTTCCGAGAGCTGAGAAAATTTTACATATTATATGTCATTTTTAAGTTGGGACCTCTAAAAACACTTCTAGGATTAATAAAAAGGTAAAAAAAAAACATAATTCTCATTTATTCTAACAATTTTAATATTTTTTTTATTTTTTGGAGTGGCTGTTGAAACGAACAATAGACAATTTTTGTGTACCGGTATAAATACTGGCTTATTGTTTTTATTATTTTACCATTACGACAACATTACGATCATTCCAGTTGAAAGACGTGTGCTAGAGAAAACATTTCCGAGTTCGACACAGGTTTGAGTATAATTGTTCCCAAATTATTTGGTACATGCGAAATCGAATGCAATGATTGAGTATCTCTGACAGTCTTTGAACGCAAAGATCTTTGTTCAATTGCAGTCTTTAAATTCAGATAGTCAAAATTTTCCAAAAAACTCAAAATTTACATTTGGTAACTTGTTTGAATGAGTTTCCACCAATTTATCAGCTGTAGCTTTTGAGTTTTTGGAAAATATTGAGTATCTGAATTTCAAAGACCGTCAAAGTTACTCAATCGATTTCGCCTGTAGCAAATAATTTGGGAAAAGTTATTCTCAAACGTGTGTCGAACTCGGAAACGTTTTCCCTAGCACATGTCTTTCAACTGGAATGATCGTATTGTTGTCGTAATGGTAAAATAATAAAAACAATAATCCAATATTTATACCGGTACGCAACAATTGTCTATTGTTTCAGCAGCCACGCCAAAAAATAAAAAAATAAAAAAATATTAAAATTGTTAGAATAAGATTTATAATGTTTTTTTTTTTTTTCACATTTATATTAATCCCAGCAGTGTTTTTAGAGATCCCATCTTAAAAATGACATATGATATGTAAAATTTTCTCAGCTTTCTGAAAAAAATATGGAAATTTTTTTTAAACTTTGGGCAATGGCGAAAAAACGATTTTTCAGATTATAATCTTGATTTTAAGAGTCTTCGACACGTATATTAATCAGGCCATATTTTTTTGTGAAAGTTGAGATCTTTTCACAAAAAAAAAATATACAATTTGTTTTTTTTTTTCAAACTCCAGCCGCCGAAATTGAATGAAAAAAAAAGTGGCTAAAAAAATGGTGGAAAAAATCTGAAAAAATGATGGCACGTGTTTTTCGACACAGACACCAAGCTGTGTAACTTACAAAAAGGTCCCCGATAGTGAAGCCTAAACTTGGCCGATAATTTATGTTTCTACCTACTCATATATATTTTTTTAAATTTCTGTACGCAAATAGAAATTTAATTTTTTTATACAGTACACGTTTTAAAATAAGCCCAGTGATTTTGGATTTTTTTTTTAAAGTAAATGCAATCGAACAAGGAAATAAAATAAGACGAGTTTCCTTATGACCTCCATTATTGGGTTTTAATTATTCCAAATAACGAATTGATTTCATTGTTTCATTCATATTCGCCTTCAACTTCAAGTTAAATATTTATCGATTGATTTTTTTTAATTTAAAAAAAAATCTAAAGCGCTGTCAAATTCGAGAAAAAATTTACTTTGCAGCCGAAAATACCGTAAAATTGAAGAAATTTCATTTCAAAAACTTCTCACTGTACAAAATAATATTTTGCTCCGTAACTGCACAAAAAAAAAAAAATCCATACGAGAACATAGCCGAAAGTTTAGCTCGAAGGAAGATTATAAATTGATGAATGACAAATGACGTCGGAATGACAATTATCTATTTTCGTGAATTAACTCACCCTCGCTGAGTGACTGTAACTGAATGCTGTCATCGCGTTGACCATCCTGAACGATAACACTTCCGGTTGAATCTTGAAGCAGACCGGTACGTCCGGAACCGAAGCGCATAAGCTGATTTCAAAAAAAAAAAAAAAAAAAAAAAAGAAACGAAAAAAAAAAAAGAAAAAAGATTAATCGTCTTCTCAAAATTCTCTTGAATCGTGTAATTCGATTTTTCACATGTTCGTTTCTCCTGCCAACATTATTACAATGCTAAAAAACTTGTTCTACTTCTACAAACAGCGATGAATAGTTTTACACAAAAAACAAAAAAAAAAGACAAACTGTGATTGAAAGTGTGACGAAAGACACGTTTTTTCGATTGACTTCAAGCTGGTTGCAGATGTGTAAATGTAAACATTAACCAGAGGAGTGCGTTACACGCGTGCCGAGTATGATGCGCCGAAATCGAATTTTTCAATTACAAATCGAAAGAATGCAATTACAAGTATCCCAATATTTTTAAAAGCTCATTTGTCGATTTTCAAGGCAAAATATTTTCTCGATTCAAAAAATTCCATTTCAATTGAACATTGTAATTGAAAAAAATTGAATTTTGCCAATTTTTTCATGCAGCAACGATTTACCTTCGCCCTGTGTGTCGTTAACGCGACAGATCTCTCGTCGGACATTTTTCTTTCTCTCTAAAATGGTAAAAAAAAAAAAAAAAAAAAAAAAACGAAACTATGGAGGAATCTAACACGGCTGGGAAAAACTTTTTTTTTTTCGTCTTTGATCTTTAAAGAAAAATGTGCACATGCGAGGACAGCCACGCTCTATCCCATCACCATTTTGTTTTGTGTGTGTGTGGTTTTTTTTTTTTTTTTTTTTTTAGTATTTTCAATTATCGAGGTTTAAGCGTGATTTGAACATTTTAATTATACGTACGGGTGTCGTCTCGTCGGGCTGACACGAGGCTGGCACAGTTGACTTCTAGAACATTCATTTTTTGCAAGCTAAAGTAATCGAAAAAAAAAAAAAAAAAAAAAAAAAAAAAAAAAATAACAATCGAAACAAGAGATCGCATTCTGCTCGGTGGAAAAAAACGTGAGGAAACGGACGATTGAGAGAGTGTCGTGAAAGTTTGAAGATTCAGGGAAGAATATACGAGGCGGAATGGATCATTGAAAATCTATAGATTGGTCAATTCATCAATTATATGCACAATTTTTACCGGTAGGTCAGAATTGAAAAAAAAAAAAAGGAATTACGTCATTCGAAAGTCCCTGTCAAAAATACCATCCATGATTTAAAAAAAAAATTTTCCTCCAGTAGTTTCGGAGCAATGGGGGCTCGAAATTTTCGAGATTTCGAAGACAACGATTTCTGAATTTAAAATATCAATTCCCAGTCTCGAGAGATGGAAAAAAAATCGTTCAAATCTTCTTTTTTTTTTGTAAAAAAGTTTGATCTTTTCGAAAAAAAAAAATGTAGCAACTTTCTCCAAAGTCATGAAGACTGTCAAAAGTTAATTTAAAGTTCAAAAATCGGGTTTTCTCTCCTTGCCGACAAATTTAGATCGATGAAACTATTTTTTTTTATCGAAAAGCTGAGGTTTTTTTAGCATAAGAAACTTTTTTTTTGAGATGGGATGCGCGCAAACGGAGCCTGCAAAAAAAAAAACATAAGTTTGTGGTTTTGTGTTCCGGTCGCGCGACGGTCGCTCGAACTACAAAAAGGAAAACTGAAAATATATTAAAACCGGAAGTTTTTAAAAATACTTCCGAACGATAAGGGCCCTTTTTGAAATTAAAGTTTCGCGGGAAATGAGGATTAAAAAATAGAATACAAAGCGATTTTAGGAATCAAGAATTTATTATTTCAACTTCGATCTGATTTGTTGAAGTTGAAAAAATTTTCACGGTGCAATATCCAAGAGGGATAATGCTATGGATAGATTGGTGCTCATTTTGCAGTCATAGCTTTTGCAAACCTTTTGGTGCAAGAGTGCTGCGGTGTTCTTTTGGAAGAAAAGCCAAATCGATATTGTCGAAGGATTCACTTTTGCGCAATCGAACAATGCTTGTTTGGTGTAAGGATTGCATTTTTTGTCCCCATCCGAAGGAGGACCCTGTGATGGATTGGCAGGTACCATATCAAATGACTACCCTCTCGAAAGGTCCTTCGGATGGGGACAAAAAATGCAATCCTGAAATCGCAAGCACTATTCGACCGGTCAAGTGAATTCTTTGACGATGTCGATTTGGCTTTTTGCAAAAGTTTTGCAAAAGTTGTGACTGTAAAAAGAAAACACAATCTGTCCATTGCATTTATCCCTCTTGGATAATCTCTTGGATAATGGATCATAAAAGCTTTTTTTCAACTTCAATAAATTCGAGAGAGAGAGAGAAGTTAAAATAATAATTCTTCATTCCTAAAATCGTTTTATATTTTGATTTTTAGTCCTCAGCTTCCCGCGAAACTTCGATTTCAAAACGCTATTTTTTATCATTTTGAAAAATTTCTGGTTAATATTTCTTTCAATTTTCCATTTTTAGCTCGAGCGACCCCGTCGCGACAGGAGCACATAACCGCGAACTTTTTATTATTTTTTTTTGCCAGCTCTGTTTGCACGCATCCAATCTCAAAAAAGATGTCTCTTGTGTAAAAAAATCTCAGCTTTTTTGCAAAAAAAAAATAGTTTCATCATTCTAAATTTGTCGGCAAGGAGAGAAAAAAACCGGTTTGAACCGGTCTCTTAACTGCGGGATTGGATATTTACAATTTAAAAATCGATGTTTTCGAAAATTCGAAAATTTCGAAAGCCCCCATTGCTCCGAAACTACTGGACGAGAAAAATTGAAAAAAAAAAATCATGGATGGTATTTTCGATAGGGACTTTCAAATGGCGTAATTAGTTTTTTTTTTTTTTTAATTCCGATCCACCGGTACAACTTGTGCATATAATTGGTGGAATGACACGTGAATGGAAAAGGCAAATTAAAAAATTGTTAATTAATTAATTAACAATTAATTAATTAACAATTAATTAATTAATTAATTAACAATTAATTAATTAATTAATTAATTAATTGTTAAATTAAAAATTGACTGGGGGATGGATTGGGCTGATAAAAAATATACGATTAATCCTGAACTTGGCAGGCTGGATGAATCAGTCGACTAATTATTTTTTTAATCGACCATTATACGGCTAATTGTATATTCAATTGCCAAAAACGATTAAAAAAATATTGTCCATCAAAAAAACATCGGATTTCGATACAAATTTTGGCTTCCCAGAGTATCAATCAATTTTTTTGAGTTCAAACTTTTTCCATTCAGGAAAAAAAAATGCGGTTGATCATACAACTTTAACATCCAACCAACCAAGACACAAGCCATGCTATTAATTATTCTCCGGGACGCTCCGTTTCATTCCATGAAAATGACGTGACAAAAAAAAAAATCGGATGCAACATCGAGATAAATCATTCCAATCGCAAAACTCGTTCGGGCACTGTTCTTACGCGAGCTTTTCGTTTTGCCGATTGCCATCTCTGCGACGGTGTTCTACGTCTCATTGAAACGTGACGTGAAATCGTTGTGTCCATGTTCTTCAAATTGCCGCTCAATTGAGGGGGATTTTTCGCCTGTAAGCTCGTCGGTTATTGTTAGTAGAAAGCAGCTGGGGCATGATCTTTTTTTTTTTTTTATTTCAAAACGAATTTGGGCATAAAGGGCAGAGATGCTTGAGAAATTACGAATTTAAATTCACCCTGCACCGGGGAATATCGTTAGCTAAAAAGAATTGCAATGACGTTTGTTAGTCGAGAAAAAAGTGTGTATTAGTCGAGGAAAATAATTACGCACTGAGTCACACATTTTTTTTTTTACGAAGATTCGGCCGGGATTAGAATTTCTGCCGTGTACAAAAGAAAACGCCCAATTCTAAAAATTTTTTTTTTTTTTTCGAAATCCCTGAAATTTGAGCCCCCGCTAAAATATCAATGCGACAGAATATTCAGCTGATTTTATTTCTCACTTCTAGAATATCTCAGGAATGTTGGTGTCGGAAGTATTTTTTTTTTAGAATACAGAGTACTGAGAGTAGGGTAGGAAGAAGGGGAGAGATTACGAGGCATTGTCGTACGTATCTTGTCGCTGTACTATAATTTTACTGCAACTGCACTTTAATTGTAACTGTTCTCCGACTTTGATCATACTATGACTATGACTGCACTGTTACTTTTAGTTGCCTATTACTGTCATCTTGTTGTACTGTTACTGCAATACTATTGTACTATTACCGTACTGTTGATGTGCTCTTACTGTACTGTCACCCTACGCTATTATTACTATTGCGACAATATTTTTACACTATTATTACCTTACTGTTATCTTGCTCCGTTGTTGTACTGTTACTGCAATCCTGTTGTACTTTTAATGCAATCTGATCGTAATTATATTGCAATATTTCCGTACTATTACCCTAATGTTGCTGTGCTGTTACTGTACTGTTGCCCTGCGCTTTTCTTACTACATATTGTGACAATATTGGTACACTATTATTACCTTACTCTTATCTTGTTCCGTTGCTATATTGGTGATGCAATCTTGTTGTATTTTTAATGCAATCTTATCGTACTTTTACTGAAATCTCATTGTTGCTGTGTGTACTGTTACTGTACTGTTACCCTACACTATTATTACTATTGTTACAATATGGAACATTTTACTGTCATTTTGTTTCGTTACTGCAATATTGTTGTACTATTACCGTAATGTTGCCGTACTGTCACCTCACACTATTATTACTATTGTTATAATATTGGTACACTATTGTTATTTTACTGTTATATTGTTCCGTTGTTGTACTGTTACTGCAATCTTTTTGTACTTTTAATGCAATCTTATCGTAATTTTATTGCAATATTTTCGTACTATTACCCTACTGTTACTGTACTGTCACCCTACGCTATTATTACTATTGTGACAATATTTTTACACTATTATTACCTTACTGTTATCTTGTTCGATTGTTGTACCGTTACTGCAATCTTGTTGCACTTTTAATGCAATCTTGTTGCACTATTAATCGAATCTTATTGCACTATTACTGCAATCTCATTTTACTATTACCCTAAAATTGCTGTGCTGTAACTGTACCGTCACCCTATACTATTATTACTATTGTGACAATATTTGTACACTATTATAACCTTACTCATATCTTGTTCCGTTGCTGCTTTGTTACTGCAATCTTGTTGGAATTTTGATTCAATATTATCGTACTTTTGCTGCAATCTTTTGGTACTATTACCCTACTGTTACCCTAAACTATTATTACTATTACAATATTTTTATACTATTTTTATCTTACTGCTATATTATTACATTGCTGTATTGTTACTGCGATCTTTTTGTACTTTTAATACAATCTTTGCCCTACTGTTACTGTACTTTTACCCTACACCATTATTACTATTATTACAATATTTCGGTATACTATTTCTATCTTACTGCACTATTATACCGTTGCTGTATTGTTACTGCAATCTTGTTGCACTATTGATCCAATCTTATTGTACTATTACCGCAACCTCATTGCATTATTACCCTACTATTGCCGTGCTGTGACTGTACTGTCACCCTATACTATTATTACCATTGTGACAATATCTGTACACTATTATTACCTTACTCTTATCTTGTTCCGTTGCTGTTTTGTTACTGCAATCTTTTTGTGCTATTACCCTACTGTTACTGTGCTATATCTGTACTGTTACCCTAAACTATTATTACTATTACAATATTCTTTTACTATTTTTATCTTACTCTTAATTATTCCGTTGTTGTATTGTTACTGCAATCTCGTTGCACTATTAATCCAATCTTATTGTACTATTACTGCAATCTCATTGTTTTATTACCCTACTGTTGCTGCGCTGTTACTCTACTGTCATCCTACGCTATTATTACCTTACTGCTATCCTGTTGCGTAGCTGCATTGTTACTGAAATCTTTTTGTACTTTTAATGCCATCTTTTACTTATATTGCCCTACTGTTGCTGTACTGTTACCCTACACTATTATTACTATTATTACAATATTTTGGTTTACTATTTTTATCTTACTGCAATCTCCTTGCACTTTTAATGCAATCTTTTTGCACTATTGATCCAATCTTATTGTACTATTACTGCAACCTCATTGCACTATTACCCTACTATTGCTGTGCTGTAACTGTACTCTCACCCTATACTATTATTACCACTGTGACAATATTTGTACACATTATTACCATACTCTTATCTTGTTCCGTTCCTGTTTTGTTACTGCAATCTTTCTGTACTATTACCCTACTGTTACTGTGCTATATCTGTACTGTTACCCTAAACTATTATTGCTATTACAATATTCTTATACTATTTTTATCTTACTCTTAATTATTCCGTTGCTGTATTGTTACTGCAATCTTGTTGCACTATTAATCCAATCTTATTGTACTATTACTGCAACCTCATTGTTTTATTACCCTACTGTTTCTGCGCTGTTACTCTACTGTCATCCTACGCTATTATTACTATTGTGAAAATATTTGTACACTATTATTACCTTACTGTTATCCTGTTCCGTAGCTGTATTGTTACTGCAATCTTTTTGTACTTTTAATGCAATCTTTTATACATATTACCCTACCGATGCTGTACTGTTACCCTACACTATTATTCCTATTATTACAATATTTTGGTATACTATTTTTATCTTACTGCTATATTATTTCGTTGCTATATTGTTACTGCAATCTTGTTGCACTATTAAACCAGTCTTATTGTACTATTACTGCAACCGCATTGTACTACTACCATAATATTGCTGTGCTGTAACTGTACTGTCACCCTATACTATTATTACCTTACTCGTATTTCGTTCCGTTCCTGTTTTGTTACTGCAATCTTTTTGTACTTTTAATGCAATCTTTTCGTACTATTACCCTACTGTTACCGTGCTGTAACTGCACTGTTGCCATACACTATTATTACTATTACAATATTTGTATACTGTTTTTATCTTACTGTTATATTACTACATTACTGTATTGTAACTGCAATCTTTTTGTACTTTTAATGCAATCTTTTACTTATATTACCCTACTGTTGCTGTACTGTTACCCTACACTATTATTATTATTATTATTACAATATTTCGGTATACTATTTCTATCTTACTGCTCTATTATTCCGTTGCTGTATTGTTACCGCAATCTTGTTGCACTTTTAATGCAATCTTGTTGCACTATTGATCCAATCTTATTGTACTATTACTGCAACCTCATTGCACTATTACCCTACTATTGCCGCGCTGTGACTGTACTGTCACCCTATACTATTATTACCACTGTGACAATATTTGTAGACTATTATTACCTTACAATTATCTCGTTCCGTTGCTGTTTTGTTACTGCAATCTTTTTGTACTATTACCCTACTGTTACTGTGCTGTAACCGTACCGTTGCCCCAAACTGTTATTACTATTCCAATATTTTTATACTATTTTTATCTTACTCTTATATTATTCCGTTGCTGTATTGTTACTGCAATCTTGTTGCACTATTAATCCAATCTTATTGTACTATTACTGCAATCTCATTGTTTTATTATTACCCTACTGTTGCCGCGCTGTTACTCCACTTTCATCCTACGCTATTATTACTATTGTTACAATATTTTTACACTATTATTACCTCACTGTTATCCTGTTCCGCAGCTTCATTGTTACTGAAATCTTGTTGTACCTTTAATGCAATTATCAATGCAATCTCATTGTACCGTTACTACATTGTTACCGTACCAATACCCAACTGTTGCCGTACCATTACCGCATTGCTACTGTATCGGTATTTGGCACTGTTATCTTGTTGTTTCGTTACTAAAATTTTAATGCAATAATATTGTACACTTGCTGCACTGTTACTGTATTATTACTGTACTGCACTGTTACTGAATTATGTACTTTCACTTTAGTCTACAGCACGGTAATGATACTTTTGTGATTTCCGTACTACAACCGTTATTGTTTCCATACCGTTACTCAATTCCGACTGTACCCTACGATCGTCTGTCGATTTGTCAAATCTTCCTTCGTCCAAAAATCTATTACAAGTTGCAACGAAATATCCGGGGAAAACTCCATAACGGGGATATTTGGTAGGGGGGGCAGTTTGTCGAGGGATCAGGCATCCGAAAAAATTCCTACGGCCGAATCTTCCTGATTAGACGAATCTTGTTAAATCACAGGCTGCACGCGACGATTGGCTCGGCCCTGAAGGAATATTTTCAACGTTCCTGGATTCGTGTTAGAAACAAACAAACAAAATGTTTCCAACGAAAGAAACCAACCTGATTGGAATTCTTTTTTTTTTTTTTTTTCTTTACGCTCGGATCTTTTGTGACCGGAAGTGTCATGACATTTTCCAACGCAAAATTTTCGTTGATACGCAACGTGGGTTATTTTTTTGTTTTTTTTTTTTTGCTTTTTTCAACGTGACTCTTACCGTTTTACGAAATAAAAAACGCGACTGCAGCGCCAGAACGTAGTAGAGCCAGAATAGCCCGAGGGCGTGACCGTAGCTCGCCCATTCGGACGTGTCGTCGACGTAATCGACGTAACGGGGATCCGTACAGTTGCTTTTGTAATAAGGCTCGAGGGCGAAGTAACGAGACCACGTACCGTTGACCGGCACGTAATCTTGGGGCCATTGATTCTGACAGGCCATGAGCACGATTATGTGAGCCACGACGAGCGCCATTACGAGACGACAGACGACGGCGAAACCTTTTAGCAATTCGCGATCGCAGGCCCACCAGGTCGCGGCTCCGATGAATATGACAAAGTACAAGGCGCCCTCGATGGAGGGCGTCAGTGACGAGACGCAGCACAATGACGCTAGTACAACGTACGTTCCTATCGTACCGAGGAAATTTATAATCTGCAAAGATTGTTTTTTTTTTTTTTTCATTCAATTTTTTTTTTCTTTCGCAATCTTAAGGATGCGGGTGAAATAAAATTCAATCTTTTTTTTTAAATAGAAAAAGGATTTAAAAAAATCGTTTTAATGATTGAATTGGAAAAAAAAAAAAGAGTACCTTGTCATTGGCGGCGTCGTAATTATTGTTCCTCGCAGGCTGTAGATTCGAGCTCTCGTCGTCCTCTTTCGTGGGCTCCCACGTGATGCGTTTGCAAAAGAGATACATCGCTATTGTCGTAGGTAGAGCAATGATTTCCGGTAGTAGCCAGAAAAAAATTTCCCAAACGTTCGCCCCGTCCATCCTAACGAGGCCCAAATGCCGGAATATCTTCTCAAGGAATGTGCAGGCATCGAGAAAATGGCCATATGGCGGTAGTGACAGTAGCACGACATGAAACGTAAATTGCATAAGACTCGTGAGAATGCTCAGGATCATGCAGGCTAGGAGGAAACCTCCGGTGTGGCCTTTCATATTCTTGTGATTCGGTATTGGCACCATCGGCGAGTAGAGCATCAATGCCAGATAGGCCAGTGATAAGCCTGTTGGTCGCCATATCACACCTGAATCAACGATAAAAAAAAAACAAAAATTACAATATTTTTCCAGTCAAATTCAATTTTTATTATTTTTTTTGGTCCGTTTTAACGAATTATTATTAATTTTTTTGCTATTTGTTGTTTTAAAAGCTATCAATGAAATGATTGGATAAATTTTATCAGTTTGAGTATGAAGAAAAATGTACAATTGCATCTTTCGTTTATTCAATTTTTAATAATAAAATTGGTCGCCATATCACCACCTGATTCAAC
The DNA here is from genome assembly GCA_963564615.1 of Rhorus exstirpatorius. Lineage (NCBI taxonomy): Eukaryota > Metazoa > Arthropoda > Insecta > Hymenoptera > Ichneumonidae > Rhorus > Rhorus exstirpatorius. The sequence continues at coordinate 9,633,439 of OY751322.1, read as the reverse complement.
GATAACAAAACAAAAATTACAATATTTTTCCAGTCAAATTAAATTTTTATTATTTTTTTTTGGTCTGTTTTAACGAATTATTATTAATTTTTTTTGCTAGTTATTGTTTTAAAAGCTATCAATGAAATAATTGGATAAATTTTATCAGTTTGAGTATGAAGAAAAATGTAAAATTGCATTAGACTTTTGTTTATTCAATTTTTAATAAAATTGTTCGCCATATCACACCTGATTCAACGATAACAAAACAAAAATTACAATATTTTTCCAGTAAAATTCAATTTTTATTATTTTTTTTGGTCTGTTTTAACGAATTATTATTAATTTTTTTTGCTAGTTATTGTTTTAAAAGCTATCCATGAAATAATTGGATAAATTTTATCAGTTTGAGTATGAAGAAAAATGTAGAATTGCATCTTTCGTTTATTCAATTTTTAATAATAAAATTGATCGCCATATCACCACCTGATTCAACGATAACAAAACAAAAATTACAATATTTTTCCAGTAAAATTCAATTTTTATTATTTTTTTTGGTCTGTTTTAACGAATTATTATTAATTTTTTTGCTAGTTTTTGTTTTAAAAGCTATCAATGAAATGATTGGATAAATTTTATCACTTTGAGTATGAAGAAAAATGTACAATTGCATCTTTCGTTTATTCAATTTTTAATAATAAAATTGATCGCCATATCACCACCTGATTCAACGATAACAAAACAAAAATTACAATATTTTCCAGTCGAATTCAATTTTTATTATTTTTTTTGGTCTGTTTTAACGAATTATTATTAATTTTTTTTGCCATTTGTTGTTTTAAAAGCTATCAATGAAATGATTGGATAAAATTTATCAGTTTGAGTATGAAGAAAAATGTAGAAATGCATCTTTCGTTTATTCAATTTTTAATAATAAAATTGGTCGCCATATCACACCTGATTCAACGATAACAAAACAAAAATTACAATTTTTTCCAGTCGAATTCAATTTTTATTATTTTTTTTGGTCTGTTTTAACGAATTATTATTAATTTTTTTTGCTAGTTATTGTTTTAAAAGCTATCAATGAAATAATTGGATAAATTTTATCAGTTTGAGTGTCAAGAAAAATGTAAAATTGCATTAGACTTTCGTTTATTCAATTTTTAATAAAATTGGTCGCCATATCACACCTGATTCACCGATAACAAAACAAAAATTACAATATTTTCCAGTCAAATTCAATTTTTATTATTTTTTTGGTCCGTTTTAACGAATTATTATTAATTTTCTTTGCTAGTTATTGTTTTAAAAGCTATCAATGAAATAATTGGATAAATTTTATCAATTTGAGTATCAAGAAAAATGTAAAATTGCATTAGACTTTCGTTTATTCAATTTTTAATAAAATTGGTCGCCATATCACACCTGATTCACCGATAAGAAAACAAAAATTACAATATTTTTCCAGTCAAATTCAATTTTTTAAATTTTTTTACGTCTGTTTTAACGAATTATTATTAATTGTTTTTTGCTATTTAATTTCGTTTATTCAATTTTTAATAATAAAATTAGTCGCCATGTCACACCTGATTCAACGATAACAAAACAAAAACTACAACATTTTCCAGTCAAATTCAATTTTTATCATTTTTTTGCTATGTTTTAATGAAATATTATTAATTTTTTTTTTTGCTATTTACTTTCGTTTATTCAATTTTTAATAATAAAATTGGTCGCCACATCACACCTGATTCAACGATAACAAAACAAAAACTACAATATTTTCCAGTCAAATTAAATTTTTATTATTTTTTTCCCTGTTTTAACGAATTATTATTAATTTTGTTTGCTATTTATTGTTTCAAAGGCTATCAACGAAATAATTGGATTAATTTTATTAGCTTGAGTAACAAGAAAAATGTAAAATCACAATAGACTTTCGTTTATTCAATTTTTAATAATAAAATTGGTCAAATTATTCAGAAAAATTTGTTAGAATCAGGAAGAGATTTTTCAAAAGGTCAGGCCATCGTGTTAGAGCTCACGTGAAAGGTCATCGAGCTAGAAATACGAGATTGCCATGTATAATGATGGGACTCCCTTTATATTTCGTACTTCACGGTCATGCGACATATTTTTCATTATTTCTCGCGCAAATAATTGTCTCTTTTTTTGCCCCTCTTCCCATAACGATAAATAAAAAAAAAAAAAAAATGACTTTCTCAAAAGTCTTACGTGCTCATCTTCGACATCTTTGCGCAAACGTTATAATTGATTCTCACTCGTATATACGAGACACACGTGTGTGTTAATTGCTCTGGAAACTCGACACGCTAATAATTTCCGGGCTCGGAGATTGATCGGTAAAAAAAAAACAAAACAAATGCAAACGATGAAGAAAACGAAATTTTGCAAATAGCGGATAATTAATTATTATAATTAATTGTTGAAATGATAAAAATCAGAATTGACGAATAAATTTTTAATTATTCAATTCTCAGATTGATTCAGCTTGAATTTTTTATACTCGTGAATTTCTAAAATCAGAAATAAACTCGATTGATTTACGCCGAGGAATTTGGTCGACAGGGAGACAACGAAGCAACCGGACGAGATTTAGCGATGTATGCGTAAGAGAAAGAGAAGAAAATAATGTTTTGGCTTCGAAGATCAATGACCCACTTTATACAATAGGTCGAAAGAAATTCTTATCTTTCTGACTTTATTAGTGTCCCTAAGTATAGAATTATCGAAAATTTATTGTAAATCAAATTAAATTGAGTCTCTGATCTTAGCAAATTAGTGAATTTCAAAATTCTCTCTCTGAATTTAAACGATAAATCATTAACAAACTTTGAGATTGCTCGAAATTGCTAAAATGTTGATTAATGATTTTATTTTTTTTATTTTACCCAAACAATGCTTTAATTTACTTTCGAGGGTATTGGAAATGGGAATATAAATAATGTAAAATACAATTATAATTTGATTATTGAACTCTTTATTTTCACATAAGGAAGGACCGTCTGTTCTGTTCAAATATTTCTACGAGACTAAAGACTTGTGACTCTAAAGAATATTGTCACCAAAGAAGAAAGAACTCTTGGTTCGTTCTTTTCCTATGCCAGGTATCGAGTCGGCTATTTATGTTTATTACTATGGGTTTCCCCGCGTCGATTCGTTTTTGAACCCTTCGTCTTCTATGTACATATGTAGGTGTACATACTCTTCTTAGGGCCAGCGACTATACTCTCCAATAGAGGGATTAAATAAAAATGGCAATGGCAGTCAGACGATCAGTTTAATTTTATTTTGAAAAAATCATAATAATTATCATTTGATTTAATTTGATAAAAATATATTTAAAACTAGAATAAATGAAACGAAAATTAAAAAATTTTTTAAAAAACCATTCCTTAAATAAAATTGTATAAAAATAAATTTCAGTTGTATCGAATAATGAGAAAACTTTGACAATAAAAATAATGAAATTTAATTTGAGTCTGTTAAAAGTGTTGATAAACACGAGAACCACTCGTCGTAACAGGTAACTTAATCTCCCACAAAAATGTCTCTCTTGCCTTGTCACTTGAGACTCTTCAAACAAATACTCGAAAAATTTTCGAGCCATGGTAATTTTTAATATATTATTCCATTTCTATATTCGTCGCGTTATATATATATCGTGAGTGGACGACCCCGACAGACTGTATAAACGAAACTCGTATAACTAGATACATGTATAGTGTATGATTTGTGTAAAGTCGTATAGCATGATCCGGAGAGTGGCTCCTCTAATTTTGGAACATAGTCAGAGTGTTCTCATAGTTACGTTGACTCCCATCGTCGTCTGGACACGCAACATATATTTCAATTCTCATACATATAGGTCCCCAGAAAAAAAAAAATAATCAATTTACTAAAAAAAAATTTTACATCGACAAATTGACCTTATGCATTTTTATGTACTCGATAAAGTTTGGGACTTTAATCCACTATATATACGTAAAACTTTATTCTTATAAATTCGGATTCTTTGTTTTCAAAGTTTTTTTTTAAATTCTACCAAAACAAAATTATTTAAATAACCAATCCATTGAATAAATCAATTTCTTGAATTTTATTTCGTCCATTTTAATATCAAGAAGCCAAATACACGCATATGGGGCATTCCGCGTCAAATCGAATGGACGATTTCCCTGATCTGTTTCGATTTTCTTGAAACTTTTTATATTCGAAGTACTACCTCGAAAGATGATTCATGATTTTTTTCAAAATTTTCGGAGCATTCGCTTTTGCTCTGTGAATTTTCAAAAAATCCAGTATTTGCGATTCTCAAACTTTTCAGATTGACACGACTCCGTTCGAAGCGAACCCACGTAAAAAGTGTCCAGACAAAAATTATTCATAATTGACCGATTTATTTAACCGTATTTTTTTTTTTTTCGAATTTACACCATGCGTTTCATAACAATTATTATAGAAATTCGACTGGAATCGCTTGTAACATAAAAGTGCCCTCAACGAATTGGCTAAAATTTATGCACAATATTCAATTACTACATTCAATATATTCATTCAATATATTCATTTTACATTCAAGGTACTACCTTGAAAGTAATTATTTCGAAATTATATGAATATATTATATATATATATATTATATATATATATTATATATATATATTATTATATATATACTAGGGGTGCGTAGGGCGCTACGCGCCCTCACTTAGGGCGCGCATTTAGGTTGGGTTGGGTTTGGGTTGGTCATTCTTTTCAAATTGGACACCCGGTATAAGCTCAATTCCTGAAACAGCGGCGGCGGCAGCGGCGATATATCTTTATATTATAGAGAGATATATTATATATATAATATAAATATATAATATAAAAATAATTATATGAAAATAGTCGAAAAATCAAATTGAATCGAAATTAATTATTTCCCTTGAAAGTAATTATTTCGATTCAATTTGATTTTTCGACTATTTTCATACTTCGCGTGCCTAAAATGACCTTGTGTTGTAGGTCACTGAATTCGTCTTAAAGTCAGTAATAATATCGTGGAAAAAAAAATACACGGTTCCATTTAAAAAAGTGAAGTTGACCTTGACGTAGCTTCAGCGCCTCCACCGAAAAAAATAATAGGATGGTCCAGTATGCCGGCCTTTTCAAACAATATAACTTTCATATGAAACTTTTTTCAGTATCATCAACAGTTTGAGTGCTATTGCTCTGTCACACTTTAAATGCCCCACCCTGTATATAAAAAATGTATATAATAATGTATATATAAATGTATATAATAATGTATATATAAATGTATATATAAATGTATATAAACCCTGTATATAAAGCAGGCACTCATCAGTCACGTACATGATAATACGTGAGCATAAATGAATATAATATACCTGACTTGAATATACAGTGGAAACTCATTTAATGCACGACTTTTGTACCGACAACTATTGAGGGAGTGCATTAATCAAGGGTGCCCCTCTACAACTTTTGGCAGAACCAATCCCTGCAGAGAGCATATCCCACGCTCGTACATATGTATATACAGCTATGAATATCGTTGTTTCTGTCACACGAATTGATCAGCTGTTAGGAAATGAAGGAATGCTTTTATTTTTAAATCATTCGCCAAAAGTGTACAAAAACCGAGTCTAAATTTTAATCTCGCAACGTTACTTTTTTCAAAATCATTCACGCAAGCACAAAACGATTTTTTTTCTTTATTAGTAACGAAATCTTACCTATCGCGTTTTGAGGTTGACGACTAACAAGAGTGTCGCTAGCGGCCGGTAACCACGAGCAACAAGAGAGACGGCATAAAAGGAGAAAGAGGGGTGGGGCTAGTGTCTCGAGGCCCGAAGTGGTGGGGGGTGCGCGGCGTGAATCAATCAAGGGAATCGAGGGGAAATCAGGCAACAAATGAGCGTGCATCAAATGAGTTTCTACTGTAACATAATTTACTTGAAATATTTTTTTTTGGTTTTTCGACGTTTTAATATCGAATTCTTGGGATTCAGGGGGAAAAAATCAACGTGATTCATAATCAGGAGAAAATTTCCGATTGCCTAGAGCTTAAAAATGTGGTGAAAAACGAAAAAAAAATTTCTCAGTTTTTTTTGCCCACTTTTTTGGTAACCTAAAAATCATGAAATTTCAAATAGCCATAACTTTGCACTAGATTGACGGATTTGAGCTTATCAGGGGTCTTTTGAAAAGCCATTGAGTAGACTTAAAGAATGCCCTTTGATTAATCCCGAGATCTTGATTTTTCGTATCCAAAAGAACATTTTGAAAATCAGCAAATTTGAAGCCATTGGCAAAAATCGATCGTCTGACTTTGAAAATCTATAAAAAATCGGAAAAAAAAAAATTCTAACCCGATGATCGAAGCGGCGTTTTGAAGCTGGCACGATTACGAAGTAAATGAGCACAGACTCGAGTCGCAACTATTCAGGAAAATAAAGTTACAGACAATTTATTGAAGCCCATTCTTTTGGACCAAAATGCAAAAAAAAATCACAATTTTCAAAATTTTTTAATATATGACCTTGAATTAATGTATTTTTTCCCCGCTTATCACGAAATTTCTTAGGTATTTTCCTTGAAACTCAAAAACTCCATTTCAAAAAAAATTCAAAAACATGTTTTTTTTTCCCGAAAATTAAAACAACAATTTACATCGGATAATTAAAACTCATATAGATTTCGAATAAATAATTTTTTTTCTCGATATTATCGATAAGTAAAAAATCAAATTAAGAAAACCAAAACGTCATGATAAAAAAAATTCGTCGTTGCTAACGGTTTTTTTTTTTCATTCAAACGTTGGTTAAATTTGTACACGGTGACGGCGGCAAGATCTTAGTATAATATAGAGAGAGATATATAAGGCTATTGACTATTTGGCCGCTATGATGTCATTCGATGTACCGGCCCAAGATTAATGAGATAATGATCGTGAGACTTGTTTGGGTAACGATAACAAAAAAAAACTCGAAAATCGAGTCTCATGCGGTCATCGCTTGCGACGTGCCCACTATAAAATCTTCCGAGTTAAAACTTAAAAATACTGTGCAAAGATTTTTTAAAGATGATTAAAATAAATATAACAAAAATGATTCAAAATAACGGCTAATAAAATTTGAATAACATTGAAAATAATTAATTACAATTTATTATGAGATGTGGTAAAAAAAAAATCGATTAATGTAAAATTACGTACAAGCTGTAAAAGTTGCGGGAATGATGGCCCTTAAGACAGCAACGTTCAGCCAGTAGGACCCCATCCTGAAATTCCGATGGTCCTACTACCCTGAAAACAAAATTTGAGACGATCGAGCATGAGAAACAATAACGTCGACAAGTGTCACAGGAGTTTACTTTATATAGGAGAAGCGGGGTGACCCTTAGGAGTGAAGTATAGGGAGAGCAAGGATCGATAATAAGGATGCAGTATACCGCAGTCGAATATTTTCGTGCTGTTCGCGTCATCCTTTTTTATGGTAAAGTACAAATCGTTAAGGACTAAACCCAGAATGCGAACTTTATGCACGTCAATAAATCCGGGGTTTTCTCATTATTTCGTTGCTGTTAAATTTACTAGAAAAATCTTATGAATGGCAATTATGGAATTTAAAAAAAAAAAAATTTGAGCCAATTCATGAAAATGATATAATCAACAATACAGTAACGATTATTAGTGATATTAACTACGAATTTGTAATGTGCGATTGGAAAAAAGAAATTTGATAAATTATTTTGCATAAAGTAAATGAAGGAAGCTTTGAGGAATGGCAAGAAAAACCTATATAGACATAAAAATTCAATGCTATAGAAATTAAATTAAAGAAATTAAATGCTGTTCGTTGGTAAGCGCATCACTTGAGAACGGCTGGACCGATTTGGCTAATTTTTTTTTTTTAACTGTTCGTAATAGCCCGAATAAGATTTTTAGGGAAATAAAAATGGGAAAAGTTGTCCAGAAAATTGGAAAATTCGGGAAAAACTGAAAGCGCTTCTTTCTATGGGATTTTTGTATAAACTCAAGACCATAACTCACGATTCGAACGATGGATATGCGTAATTATTTTTTTTTGTTCGTTATGGTCCTGGAAAAGTTTTAGGAAAAAAAAAATTTGGGACAATTACAGAGGAAAGTCGGGAAATTCGGACGAACTGAAAAAATGATAATTTTGGTATGCACTTTCGATCATAACTGACGATAGGAACGACATATTTGGTTGATTCTTTTTTTTTTTTGTTTTGTTCGTTATGCTCCCGGGATGGAAATAACTCAGTTGAATGTTTTAAATTGGAAAAAAAATCTGGAAGATTTGGAGAAAAATCTGGAAAAATGCATTCCAGCCTTGATTAAAATAAAATTACATTTTGTTTCAACTTTTTTTTTGTTTCGCGATCTGTCCAACAAATGTAGTTATTTTATTTCTATTCCAATTTATTTCGCTACGTGCGCAAATATTGTGAATCAAGCCAATCGGTTACATAGTAATGAAAAAAATTATTCAGTTGTTTATTTTCAGTTGAGTTGTGATTCACATTTCCAATAGCTTTTCATAAATTCACAAAACGATCACAAACATAAATATATTGAAATTTGGACAGGACAATGTCTGTCGGGTCAGCTAGTAATAATAATAATAATAATAATAATAACAATAATAATAATAATAATAATAATAATAATAATAATAATAATAATAATAATAATAATAATAATAATAATAATAATAATAATAATAATAATAATAATAATAATAATAATAATAATAATAATAATAATAATAATAATAATAATAATAATAATAATAATAATAATAATAATAATAATAATAATAATAATAATAATAATAATAATAATAATAATAATAATAATAATAATAATAATAATAATAATAATAATAATAATAATAATAATAATAATAATAATAATAATAATAATAATAATAATAATAATAATAATAATAATAATACGTTGAATGATTTTTTTTTGGAGGACAGTATGGGGAAAAACCCGAAACCTCCGATTTGTCTGAAATTTTGCATAAACCTTCCATTCGGTAAGATGAGTATATACAGTTAAGGAAGTACCCTCGGTAAATCAATTAACAAACAGAAAATTACGAAAATTTGCAGAGATGTCAAAACCTTTCCAAAAATGACTCAATTAAATTTTTGTAATCTTTGGTTGACTTTGAAAGAAGATATTAATATTTTCAATCAAAAAATTTTTTTAGATTTTTAAAAATAAATTTGAGCATGTCGTGAATAAAGAATAAAAAAAATTTTAACACCTCAATGGCCGGATCGAAAAATTTGAAAAAAATTCTCAAAAATTCTGGGTCGGAAATAAAAAAATTTTAAAACAAAATTCATATTGTCTGGGCTTTTGCTTCAACCCGTTTTTTTTTTTTTATTTTTTAGTATAGAAAAACTTTCAAAAAATAGAAAAGATTACAAAATATACCTCAGAAAAATCTAACAATGACCAAAATTTTCAATAATATATAGCACGACGGCGTAGTGGAGAAACGAAGATCCGCACAAAGCGGAGAGCGCGATAACATATATGAGCATAGTAATAATACACCACGATATAATATGTATAGGTGTAGCAGATGCGTAGTCAAAAAAATAAATTTAAAAATTCTATATCTCGAAAACGACCGTGAGTCGCCAAAAATCCTTTTGAGGGTAGTTTTATCTTATTGAATAGAAGGTCTGTGCAAAATTTCAGACGAATCAGAGGTTTCGGGTTTTCGGAACTGCACCCATATTGTGTGTAGAAGAAATGCCTTATAAAATTATTTCGTACACAATAATACACGCGAATGTTATTACGTTTAGAAAATATATCTTTGTCGACTTTTTTCGGTAGAATAAAAATCCTGCTCAATTACTTTCACGTTTTTCGTTTGAAAAAGGTAAACATATTTTATGCTCCCTCGATACGTTCCCAGAGACTAAATGTATTTTTAATTTTTTACAAATAATCAGACGATCTTATCTCGTTCCGGGGCTCAAATATATTAACGAGAGTCCACAATATATAATAGGCTATAACGCGAAGAGACATATCGCTCATTCGTCCAAACGTCCCGTAGTCCCATAATCGTTTGTTTGTTTCTCGGTTATATCTGATCGATCGGTAGGGGACAGTAAACACATCGTAACACGCGATTGTATATGAAAAAAAAAGGAAAAGTATCCTGGCAAACAGGTATCGCGTAATCTCGTTATAATGTCTAAATTAAATTTCCGAGAACCCTGTTTTTTCAACAGTTCTCTCGCAAAGGGGATGAAAAAAAAATAATTATACATTATTTCGGTCATTATGTATGAGGGAGAGATGTCGAGGACATAGGCACGACAACACACAACACTCCCATCTTAATTACCGAGCAATTAGGACCCTCTGCTTTTTTTAAATAAGCTTTGAAAATAATCAGACAATCCGAATAACTTTTTTTTCCCACACTCGTCGTCTTGAAACGAAAAATTCAAGATCCTGTAATACGATAAATAATAATAATAATATAAGCTGAAATGCATTTAAAATTATTCACTCGTGCACAATTCTTGACTTCAAGACCCAAAATTATATCCATTAGTATTCTTTTCATTATTAAAAAAAAAAAGTATCCTTAAAACTAAAGGGAAACCGATCGTCCAGTCAGGGATGGAAAAAAGCATTAATTTTTTCCTTGAAAATCTGTTTTTTTTTTTTTTCGTGTCGATCTTCTACCAGAAATTCGATCACCATTTGAATATTTTAACTCCCCAACGAGGACCCACATGTTCGTAAATCTCCCACGTACACTAGGACCTCGATTTAACGGCCGGTGGCGGGACCGGCTCCGCATCGCACCTTGTTAAATCGAGGTAGCGTATGCCCGCCCATGCTGTATCTGCGCATCGGCACTCCGTGCTACGGGCCTGATCGGGGAGACTTTAAGCGTCCCCCACCATCTCCCACCACGCGAAAAATCGATCGATAAATGCGACATGGTGGGGACTGTCTATTAAATCGAGGTCCTAGTGTATTAATAATATTAAACTGATTTTTTTTTTTTTTTATTAATCGTCGGACGATTCGTTTCTATTAAATATATGTATATGAAGAACGTTAAGTAAAAGGAAAAACGTGATAGGATGGGCACGACCGGAAATATCTAGGACACGTGCGATAGTCCAAAATTCCGTTGACGAGTATTATGTAGACTAAGGTAAGCTTGTACATATCAGGGGGAAAACAACTAGGACGAGTAGAGAGTGAGAAGTATCTTCTTCCCTTTGTGAATGTGAGCATCAGTTACATAAGCTATTATATATATATATACAGGGGTTGCTCTTTGTGTGTGTCACGACGTCACGACGCAGGGACTTTGACTCTTGCTCTTCCTTATGTATCATTGCATGTACATATAAATATATATATATATGTGTGTATATTTTACGGTTCGGGTCGATACTCTCCCTTCATCCGTTTGTGATAATCGTCTTTGGTGCAGCTCGAGAAATCTGAGACGATAAAATTTGTCGTTGCAATTTTTTTTGTTTTTCTTAGTTTTTTCATTATACCTCGATTGTCTATTTCTTTTTCTCATACGAATTCAGACATAAAACCGGACATACGCGCGTACATGTAATCCAATTGGCTCCCATCAATGGGAGACGATAAAAATATCCAGCCCTTAAAGTATTATTTTTATAATTTATTAATTATCAATGTATTATTTGATTATTAATTTTTCAAATTTATTACGATATCCAATAACTATTATTTTCATATGAAAATTTTTTTTTCTCGTAGATCCTTAAAATCAGAGGAAAAAAAAATAATTATTTTCGTACAATTTCTGTAATTTACGTAGTGATTAGCGATAAAAAAAATGTCTTGTGAAGTAAACGTTTTCGAGCTTGGTCCAAGGGGTCCAATGTCATGACTATCGCGAGAGGCTTACGTAGAGCGAGTCTGGAAACACTTAGGCCCGGTTCCACAATCGTGGTTTAAAATTTAAACCTGGTTTAAGTCGCTAAAGATTGCCTGCCATTGGCTGAAATCAAAGTTAAACTCAGTTTAACCCTTAAACCTGGTTTGTGGAACCGGGCCTTAGAAATGCAGCGTTGCTGGACGAGAGTTTTCCTAAACAACGGGACAAAGAACGAGCTGAGGCCTCGCCGAGGGTTTCGGGGCTGAGGACAGTTCGCACTGGACCGTTGACGAGAACACATACTCACATATATATATATCGAATATCAACTTTTGTCATTGTTAGATTCTAAGGGACAATATAACTGCTCCCATCTTATACGAGTCCATCGGACTTTACCTTTAATAAATATACTTATAGTAGTAAATATCTTACTACACTTGATTATATGAAGAAGCACGCAAAGGATTTTTAGGCGTGTCGTTACTTAATTTTCTCTGAAAGTTTTTTGCCCGAGCAAGTTTTTAATGTCCAACGCCGAATAGTGTGACATGTACGAACCCTTCTTTTGTATATAAGTCTGCGAGATTAACAGACCCACGTGGATAATGAAAGAAAAAAAAAAAAACTTCGACGAGAAAAACACACAGTGGGCCACCCCCTTGGCATTGCGTGGAACACGCGACATAAGGCGTTTTTTTTTTGTTTTTTTTTTTAATTAAATGAGCTCATCTTGTTATCAGTGAGAATCATTGTTGTCTCGTGAGTGTATGAAAAATATTTGATTGAAAAACTAATTTACGCTTACTTAGCTCCTTTACGCTTTAAATAACGCTCAATTCGTAATTCCGAATTAAATTATTTCATTTGTTTTTATTGAAACAATTATTCAAGTGAAATTGGTACTTGACTTTGAATGGAATACTAATTCCACAGAAATTCATATTTTAATCTGAATTAATCGCTGATAAAAATTCTATCAGGGGTAGTCAAACAGAATGTCCGTGCAAAATTTCAGGAAGATCGGAGGTTTTCGCTTTTCGGAACTTTATGGCCCATTTTTCCCGAAACCGAATGGTTTTAGACAAAAACTGTATAGGACATAAAAGATAACTCTTTTCATAAGCTACAACTTTCGTAGGAACTATTTTTCCCTAATATCAACACTTATTGAAATAAAATAGAAAAACTTTTTTAAATTCAGTTTTTGTGAGTTTTGACCGTGAAAATCAAATTTGTGAGTATACCATGAACTTTTCGGAATTTTATCCTTAGAATTTGCATCTGAATTACTTACTAATTTTACTGAAATCAGTATTTTGTCCGATTTAATCAATAATTCCACTGAAATTGGTATTTTAACCTGAATTTTTAAAATGAATTTCACTAAAATTATGGATGTTGATCTGAATATATTACTAATTTTACTGAAATTAGTACTCGAATCCGAATGAATGACAAACATTTTTTTTTTTTTTGAATTTTACGTTTTACTATGGGACAGTGCGCCATATCGTACATTGATTGAATCGGAGGTTTTCGATTTTCGGAACTTTATCCCCATTTTTACCGAAACAGAATGGCTTTAGACAAAAACTGTGTAGAACATAAAAGATAAATCTTTTTATAGGCTACAACTTTCGTAGGAAATATTTTTCCCTAAGATCAACACTTATTAACATAAAATAGAAAGACTCTTTTAAATACAGTTTTTGTGAGTTTTGACCTTGAAAATCAAATTTTCGGGTATTTTTACTACCGTATTCATAATCAGCGAAGTCAGATATACGCAATTTGAAATTAGTCGACGGTATGGGCTTTACGGAAGTTTATCCTTAGAATTTTCATCTGAATTGGGAGTTTGCATGAAATTTTTTTATTTCATAATTCGGTAGTTTAAGAAAAAACAATTGGGAAGTATTTTTTATTTTATTTGAAACAAAATTGGCGTTAATATAACAAATTGAAAACTGCAACAGTATGACGTCATACAAGTTACGCTATATCTATATTGTATCCAAATACGTGAAATTAAATCGCCTATAACATGTGCATCTATAATTTTTAACGAAAAATAAAAATGTACGTCCTCATTATTTTGACTTACTCTACATTATGCGCCCTAATGATAAAAAAATGTCATGAAAACTCCCAATTATACTTACTAATTTGATTGCAATTAATATTTTATCCGATTAAATCAATAATTACACCGAAATTGGTATTTTAATCTGAATGCAGTACTAATTATACTTAAATCAGTACACTCGAATCCGAATGAATGGCAAATATTTTTTTTTTTGTTTACGTTATATCTGACATCATTTTGTTGAGTCAGGAACTATAAATATTCGCGGGATTTCTTCGCATACATAAACACAAACGCATACTAATTATATGCACATGCATTCGCGATATTGACGAGTTCGTCACGCCTAGAGAGCACACGGGCTCTATAACATGATATCACTTTTTCACTCTTCCATTATTATTGATATTACGTATGATCGGGAATTATGCTCCTATAGTTGATCGTTGAAAGGTTGCAGGCCCTGGTGTGTCGACCATTGTCATTGATCAAGTGATAAGAATAGAGACTGCGGCGTGAAAAAGTGAAATGTACAGATGTACATATTTGCACGTTGATGGCATTATACAAGGCGTTCCGTCCCAAATTCATAAAATTCCGATCCTCGGGTCTCTCGATCTATTCTTAAATTTTTTTTTCCTATCCCTCGGAATATAACTTCGTTTTTTATTTAATTTAATTTTTATCTAAAAAATATTATCGTGATATGATTTTTTTAATATCGCACGGACAAATTAGCAAAAAAAAAACGTTATGAGGACTTATGAAAATCGCAATACCCAAATTTCTTGGAAAACTTTTTGTATAAAATAAAAATTATTTCCTTTGTTTAATTTCGTTTGACCTCGGACGAATAAATTTCATGAGATTCCAAACAGATCTTATATTCCTCAAACAGCTTAAATAGCGCGCTTTTTCTTTTATTCGAAAATATTTTTTCTATCGCGCAAAATATGAGTCAGCTGTGGCCCTAATCTCATGAGCATGAAAAAAGGAATTCGAGCATATATCGACATGTGTCGAATCGCTCTCTCCCCGCCACGTTTAAAAAAAAATTATTTTTGCTCGAGAAATGAAAATTTTGGTAACAATTGAAGGGGAACATGCGGAGCTTCCGCGGTGAGTCAGCTGTGTGACTCGATCGCTGTACTATACTTATATATTTTCCTTTATCTACTAAACTAGACTCGGATAACCTTGAAATTTCTAGATAAAAACGTTTTTTTTTCTCCTCGAAAATTCCTCATTCGACGAATTGTGAAAAATTGCAGAAGAAAAAAAAAAAGAAAAAAGAAGTATGTAAACTAACCTTGCGAGTGGTGATCGATCGGTGAAATCAATACATCCCTCGTGGGGTCCAGTTACCGTAGTCTGAAGCGATTCTTTACCCACCAATGTAGCCACATTCGTGCATGTTGAAGAATAAAAAAAATCTTTTTTCAAAGACCACCAACTTCCTTTTTCTCACTGTCGTTTTAACGTTTTTACTTTTTTTTTTCTCACTATTTTCTAACGATTATTCATTATTTTTGGTGCGAAAGACACCCATCTGATTTTCGAAGCTCACTGAGTCACTAAAAAACCACGCGAAACCGGCATTCTTTTTTTTTGTCGACCACGTGTTGGCCTCTTTATTCAATGTGACAGAATTTTTTTTTTTTTCGTACGCCTCAAAATTTAATGATAAATCATGCGCGTGAATGGTGCTACTCGAGAATTTTCGAAAGCGCTGTAAAATTGCAAAATTTCTACGTGTACAGTGCAGAGACGTGCGAACATCAGAGCCGCCAGTTTACGACTGACTCGATGGCAGAAAACGCCGAACAAAAGTTTGCCACGAGCAGGTTCTGCGTCGTCGCAATGAAAGGAGCGAGATGAAGAAATGTATATAACGGGTTCTGTATTATGTAGCCTCTTCCCCCTCGAACCTCGAATTATCGATTCGAGACCCATGTGAATGAATTTTTTGACGAAAATATACCAAAGGAAAAAAAAGACTCGCGAAATTGAAGGAAAAAATGTATAGAAATGCAGAATAATGTGAAGTTTTAATGATTTTTTAATTTTCTGTCTACAATTGTTGGCGTTCACAATTAATTTTTTTTTTTTCAATATTTATTGACCAATGGTTAACGAGATTACAAGCTTATCGACTGTTCGAAAAAGGGCGCGAGAGAAAATATGTATTCCCCCCGTGTCAAACGTCAATGTCAATGTTTGGATGGTTTTGCACAGCGCCATGCGATGGCGTTGATATTCAAAGGCTAAAAAGTTGTACATTTGAACGGGGCAGAAATTACAAAAATATTTTTTCGTTACTTCCGGGTTATTAAGGATTGAAAAAAAAATCTCATTTCAGCCTCGCGGTTAAATGTACAGGCTTTCTCGCGAGGGACTATTCACTACACCAAGTGCGGTGTACAAGAGTGCATTGCAGAGTGAAGTCGATTTCACATGATTTCAGTGATTTCATAAATGATTCAAGTGCCTTTAAAGTACATAAGTGACTTGATATGATTCCACGTGATTTCAAGTGGTTTCTCACGATTCGAACGAATAATTTCTGAAATCACTGAAAGTACGTACAGTGGAATTATTGATTATTTATCGCTTAAACATCAAATCACAGTACACCAGGGTCGAGTGGTGTCACTTAAGGATCGAAGAAAAAGATTTGAGAGTTGAAATAATTTTTTTTACTTGCTTATGAAGACGAAAAAAAAAACGGGGTGGTTGAGTGACGTGGAACGCGACATATATATGTCGCGCTCCATGTCAACTCAGCTACCCCGTTTTTTGTTGGTCTCGAAAAAATTATTCAGTATGGGCATTTCGAAGGACAAAATATATCCATGACATTTCACCAAAATTCCATCCCCCCACTATTGTTGCTTTTCGAGATAATGATTATAATGAGTTTTCAATTTTGTAAAAATCATAACCTCGTAACTGCTGATCGGATTTAAACGATTAAACAAAAAATATTAATTATTTTTTTTGCCCTTTTCGAAAAAAAAAAAAAATATGTCGTCATCGGATAAAAGCTCATTAGAGAATTTTCGTAGTAAATTGACAAAAAAAACAATTTTTCCCTCTCCACTGATGCCTCTTTTAATCTTAAAAAAATCCCGTGGAGTTGCGTCTTGCCCCCTCTACCAGGAAAAAAAATACTGAGTGGAATTCCGGGTGGCGCTTTCGTAGAAAGAAAAAAAAAATCAAAAAATTACCCCGAAAACTGTCTAATAAGTTTTTCTCCGACGATGGCGTATTTTTTTTTAAGGTCAAAAAAATAAAAAAATATTCTTTTTTAATCATTTAAATCTGATCAGCAGTTACAAACTTATAATTTTTGTAAAATTGAGAATTCATCAATCATTATTTCGAGGAGCAACAATATAGTGGGGGGATGAAATTTTGGTGCAATGTCATGAATATATTGTCCTTCGAAAGTGTCGAAACAGCTGGTTGTTTTAGACCTTTGCCTGGTTGTTTAGACTCAATTGTTTTAGACTTGTATGAAATTTTTTTTTTTTTATTGACCAAATAATCAAGGTTTCAATCGAGGGGCTATATATTCACTCTTGAAATCACTGAACCACCCTGCTCTTACATCAGAATGAAATCACTCCGAGTTGTTTGAAATCAACGTGAAATCACGTAAAGTCAGGAAATTACCAGAAATCACGTAATATCTGCAAAATGAAAAAAAAATAAATTTACGGCGTTGCTACTATCAAACTACGCCCACTAGAACAAAGCACACAAACGTGCTCTAAAGAGTTTTCCCTATCAAGCGATATAAGTATTTTAGCATCGAGCGCAACATAGTTTTTAACTCTTGAGCGAGGCTCTGGGCGAGGTCTTGAGTCTCGTCTTTAGTTGAGTCAGCTTATTGTGAGCTTTTTGCGTCCAACTTGTAATATTGTTTGTTGCAGGTATATGTACGAATAATTTTATTCGATATTTTATTATTTTCTTTTTTTGTTTCGTCGTACGATATCACTTGTCAGCGTTACTCGTATAAAATTAAAACATAATATCGATTGGTGAAAATTTGGTATCTTTTCGATCTGTAGTCCTGCTTGCTCGTCTCCTGGCTCGTCCGTTTGGTAACATTATTTTACAAACTGCAAGACGTGCAAAATAAATCGTTTGGATTTTGAAATATTATAAACGTTCGTGAGAAGTAAAGCAATCGAAGAAATAATCAACTTTTCGAACTTCTTTATTTAATAATTACGTTACTTAATTAATTTAATTCGTTCAATTTCATTGGCATCTTGGAACAAAGAAACATCTTGTGACATTGAATTTTAAGAAAAGTCTGAACTATGGGCCGCATCTTATAGTTCTTGCGCGACCGGTGGCGGGGAATAAGCGAGAATAATGTATAGGCGCGGCGGAGCGCGGTGAGCGGGCACGCATGAAACAAGCGAGAATCGCTCTGCTTCCGAGGCTAGAAAATGACGTTTTTTTAAATTATATAACGGTACGGTAAATAAATTTGAAATTTCATCAGAATATTCAATAATGTTTATTGCATCGATCCAGCAAAGTTTCGTCCGCTCATCTAGTTTTCAAGTACTATTAGCATTTGATAGGAGCAAGGACGCTAGCTTCGTTTGTCACATTGGGGCCTATACCCACGGTGTTAAATTTAAAAAGTTTACGAGCAGATATTTCCGGAACCAAACAGTGAAAGAATCTAAAACTTTGCAAGCATACTATAGGAACCTCAACCTTTACATTTGTCGTATTTTATCAGTCGATCTAGATTTGATGACTTTGCAGGAATAACCACCTTGAAGTAATCACGCGAAGCTTAAAAATTCTTATTTAACGATATCTTCGCCTAATATGTCCGAGAGTAGTCTTCGTATTAATTCAGCGGTTTGTGAACAAATAAGAAAATTATTTTAACTCTCAAATCTTTTTTTTTCGACCCTTAAGGAGGTTTTTAACTCAGAGAAAAACGGTAAGAATGATTATAAAATTTTAGGGGAGGTTTGTGCTGGTACTAGAAATACACCGTAATTATTTCAGATTTTTTGACTACGTAGTTGGGGAGAAAAAAAAACATTAAATATGCCGCTTATACGTGGGCTCTTATATGGGAGAAGTATTCGAAGCTATGATCGGAGATTATTTTAGGGGTGAAAAAACGGTAACATTTCCCCGAAGAACCGCTTAAACGACAGATTAAACCTTCATAGATATAATTTGCCCATAAAGAAAGTTTTTCACCGTGCCGATTGTGAAATATACTTGTAAACGGAATTGAGCGTGAGTAATGGCAAATAAATAAAATGAAAACGTATTTTATGAAACAAATGCCGAACGCAACCTCTGCTGCCCCGCACGTCGCCCGCGCCGCGCCGTCACGTTCCCCTTGTCGCATCCAAGTATATATATATATGTTAAGAACCTCCTTAACCCTTGTCAGTCATACCTCCGGATTGTGATGTAATACTCATTTCGATATTTCGAAAACTATTGTGATGCGCCAAAAATCTTTTTGTACAAGTTAATTTCACATGAAAATGAAGCTATATGCAGAGTTAGAGCGAAATCGGCTGGGTGACGATTTTGGATAATTATCCGGACGTCTCAATATTTATGTGTGTGGGCCCCGGTAGAGAGGCGAGAAGCTGAGGGGGATTTTCGAGAGTCGAAAAGATAAACAAGAGGTCCCCGTGACAAATTGGCCATCATCGTGACTAGATCATAAATTCACTGTTCTTATTAAAACGTATTTTTTCTGCAAGTAATCTTGTCATAACTCGTGCGTGACATTATTCGAATAATTGAGAATTTGCAAGTTACGTACCAACGGTAGAATAAACTATCGGAAGCTACATGTGCAAATTGAAATTTTCTCTCTCATATGATTTTTCCGCAATTCTTTTTACTCATTTTAAAAATATCAATAATCGTTGAAGAACGGTACGTGCTGTCAAAGAACTAATTTTCTCGCACTCGTATCGGGGTCTACAAAATTCCTTGCTTTAATTTTGACGTTCGCTACAGTTTCAAATATACGATAAGCTGTATCTCAATGACTAATCCCAGGAGTGACTCTTACCGTTATGTGAGTTTGGTATCATTTGGGTTATCACATTTCTATTGGGCGGGACGTGATTATTTCAAATGCAAAAATTCACGTACTCTGTGGAACTTTGCAGAGTTACTATTATAGTATGCGAGAAAGTCGATGAATTCGCACGTAGTGTACGTAAAACCGGGAAAAATATTTTTCTTTTCTTATATCCTTCGCATTCTGGGAACATACGAGCAGAAACGTTGCACAGTATTTTTTTCTTGCGCATACTTTCTCACATATACGCTAAACTCCAATAGGTACGTCGAAAATTTTACAATTATACGTGAGCGTGCATACAAAAATATGATATAAAAATGAAAAAAGAAAGCTTTGATCGTATCAGTGAGCCTCGCAGGCTTCGTGTAGTTTCTCGCAAACTCGGTCTATCGCAAACCTGTGCGCTTTTTATATGCACAAATGGGGGTGTGTTGTTTTTTTATTCGATTGACTTGAATCCAATATGCTGCGTTAGCTGATGGGCTTTGTTTCAACGGAAAAAAAAAAAAAAGTATATTCACCGCAGCAAACATAAATATATTGACTTGTTGAATTTAAACGAGATTTCATTCAAACAACTTTTCCCATTTAGAACGAGACTTTCTATGCTGCAGCCGTAAATAAGTAATTGCGACATAACATTTCATGCTTCTATTTGTTTTTGAATGATTCAGAATCGATCATAATTTTTTTTGTGACGTTTCAATATAATTTCGATGGATGTCTTGATTAATATATTTTTATTAATCGAAAATTGCTAATCGAGCAGTGTATTATTTTACTCATAAGTGCCTTTCTTCCTTCTAAAACTGGTTAAATTTAAAATTTGCATAATGGTCGATATTGTACTCATTGTTGTAGTCAACATTTATGCGTGTGCGGTCCAGTCCTTCATTCCTCTCATCGACTCCTCAGTTCACCAACAACTCCTGAACAGTTCAGACAATGCACCCTCTGAACTATATACCGATAAACGTTCACTAACATACTTCGTATTATATCTCATTATTAACCCCGCTTGACTGATATCACATTGTCAATAAGTCAATAACGCCTTTAAAAACTTCGTAATGTATATACTCACGTATCTTTGACCGGAAGCCATATTCGCCGGGGATAAAGTAACGAGAGAGCGTGCTTTCTTCATTTTTTATAATGAGGAACAGGAGATAAATTTTTTTAAATCTTTTATTCTTCCAGTTTTATTTACGACGTGGTAAGCGAAAAGCTAAAAAACGTAATGGCACTCTACGGAACTAAAGACAACGCTCTCCAAGTCATTTCTCAAAGTGCAAACACGTTTGCACCGAAATTCTATAAGGTACAACTGAAAAGAATGTGTGACTCAGATAAGGGGACGATAATAATTTATGATTTTTCAAATTATTAGGTATATCAGCTGGTACGAAAATAATGTTCTTAAACGAAAAGTAAAAAACAAAAATAAGGTCAACCGACAGTAGTGGACGCGCGGTTGGTGTGCGGCTCTGGCGATCTCCCATGTTAAGCAGTATTGGCCGAGGCCACTACTTGGATGGGTGATCGCTTAGTCGTGCACTGGCTTGGCGCGCCGACTACCGAGCGGGGAGGCATTTTTACTGAGATTCGGATGGTAACATATATCGTAAACTTAGTAAAAATAAGGCCGTCTCTATCGGCATGGGTTTTCCGCAGTTTCCCCATGTCCACGGCGAATGCGATACAGTGTAGCTAAAAAGCAGCTGCGGATGCTACGGAAGTTAGGTTAGCTTAGCGAAGTGCGGGCAGGGAGCGGTAGGAGGAATCAAATGGGAAGTTGGGAACGGTTAGTACGTAAAAATCCGCAAGGGTATACGTTGGAACATATACAAAAATAAAACAAAAATAAGGTTAATTGAACATTTGAAATTGTCGAAGAGCGTGTAAATTATTATTGTTCCCTTATCGATAATCATTTATTTTGAGCAATATTATGAGGCATTGTGGGCGTTTGACAAAATGTACAACTATCAATGATGTGTAACCTTAACTAACGGTTGTCGATTTATCGACGAAAGTTCGAGACGCAACGAGTCATGCTTTGAAAATAATTTTTTGCTTTTAGAATTTGTTGCCAGTTTTATGCAAACAAAAAGATTCCATAGGAATGGTTCTTACAACTGATATCAAGATACTAATTTAAAATATTTAAAAAGTTTCACGTAAAATCGGAACGAGTATTACAATTCTTGATACTTTTTTTTTTTCACGTAGCTTATATCCATGTCGATAAATCAAGCGTTCTCGTGAAATTTTTCATCATTCCGATCTATGTAAATAAAATGATATTAGAAACAAACAAAATGTAAAAAATTAACTTTGTTTTTTTTTTGCTCAGAGCGTCGTCGAGGATGTGAAGGGTAATCTCATCTGTTCGCCCATCAGTGTTTCGATGGTTCTGTCGATGATGGCATACGGAGCGCGTGGAAATACGGAAAAACAATTCCGCACGACTATGGCACTTCCGGAGGACGATGCACTTGCAAAAAAAGGATTTTTGGCTTTAATCGATAGCTTGAGCGTGAGTCTGCCTGAATGCTGAGAAAAAGAAAATATTATATAAGCAAAACAAAAACAAAAAAAACAATGAAACTGAAGATTTTACGATTTTTTTTTCGGATTTATTGAAGAATTACCAATCTGTCGAGTTGCATATGGCGAACAAGATATTCGTGAGAGAAGGTATCAAGCTGAAAGGAGAATTTCAAGACATGGCCAGGACCGGCTTCCGCTCGGAAGCGAAGATTGCGAATTTTGCTAAATCAGCCGAGGCCAGCAGGACCATCAACGACTGGTGCGAGTCTCAGACGAACAACCGTATCAAAGATCTTACTAAACCGGGTGAGACGAGGCTCTATCATTTTTTGTTTTGTGTGTTTTTAATTTTTTTTCACTTGCTGTATATCTGTATGGTGAGTTTTTCGTTGCACTATTTCACCACTAAATGAGAATCCCATTAGCAAGTTTACGTCATTTTAGAAGTTCCTTACCGGATGGAAAAAAAAAACAAAATGACCTGCGAAAACTTGTATCTCGTATAAATATTAGTTATAATATAGTATAAATATAGTATAAATATACTGTGCATATACTATATATATTAGACTGTTTCAAAATAAATCGATAATTTTTTTTTGCTTTACACAATCTTAAACTATACTTGAACATAAAAAAATAATCCTCGCAAAAGGAGGGGCCGGTCCTTCACGATTTAGAGGTGTCTCATTGGACTTTTGTCTTTTTTTGTTTCGTTAATGACTAATTCTTTTACAAACCGAACACCATTCTGACTGACACATTTTTTATTTGGCTGAAACTTTTTTTATGGGTTCTATGTCGAATAAAAGATACGTGTTCGAGGAATTTTTTTTTTTTTTTTTTTTTTTTTTTAATAAAGGGGGTTGAAAGTTTGAGATTTTCGTGATTTTTGCCTTGGAGACTCATTTTCAAAAATTCATAACTCCAGTTATTTTTAAGCTAGAGAAAACTTTTTTTTTCATTTTGAAGATAAAAGAGTGAATTTTGAGAAAAAAATATTTTCAAAAAAATTTATACAAAATTTCATATTGTTATAAACAATTGAAATGTTTAAATCAATTTTTAACCATGGCCCTAAAATTTTAACGATTTCTTAATACAGCCATCGTATTCTACGTCAAATTTTCCATAAAAAACGTATTTTTTATTAATGGAGAAATTATGTTTACTGGTAGAGATAAATTAATTTATCTAGCACGGCACGTCGTAACGTAGCGCGGGTACCTTTGCACGCCTGTTTTTCTAACCCCACATCGTTTTGCTCAATAACATTAATGATTATTCAACTCTTAGTCTATTTTGTCAATCAAGTACAAATTATTATTAGCAAAGGGGACTTTATGATTAATTGAACAAAATAATAACATGTTAGCAAATGAAAAAACTATTAATTATGATTTTTATATATAAAAATTTTCTTAAAAACGTTATTTATCAGTAGTTAATATAATCTCCCACTTAATTGTAGGAGAAAGTACAAAGTAGGAAGTACTTTAAAAGGAAAGTAGGAGGTTATTAATATTGATTTTTGTATTTTTTTTTGTTTGTTTTTTTTGCATTTATCGACGTATATATCGACCGAGAATTGTTGCTGCGATCATCAAGATCGTTTTTTCTAGTATATTCAATATTTATACATAAGTTTGAAATATATTCATCATTTTAGGACTAGAAAAACGTTTGTTCCATCCATGCAAATTAATTATTCACGTATTAACGAAATAAAAATGACGAAAGTCCGATGAGACACCTCTAAATCTTGAAGGACCGGCCCCACCTCTCGCGAGGATTATTTTTTTATGTCCAAGTATAGTTTAAGATTGCGTAAAGCAAAAAAATGAATTATCGATTTATTTTGAAACAGTCTAATATATATATTATACTATACAATAATATAGTATAAATATAATATAATATAATATATAAATATAATATAAATGTAGTATAATATAGTATAAATATAGTATAAATACAAGTTGAAATATATATTTTCATTCGGAGTTATAAAATTATAGTTGAGTTAAAAAAAATGATAAATTCCTATACTCGGAACGATTATATTGAAATAAAAACAAAAATTACAAGTTATTTAAAATAACCGTATGATTTGTCAAATATTTGTCCTTTAGCCGACAATTTTTATTTTATTTCTCACAGAGGAACTGAATGCCGACGCGGCTCTTGTTCTCTTGAGCGCCGTATACTTCAAGGGCGTTTGGGCCAAAATATTCAAGATCGAAAATACGGAAGATCGTCCCTTCTACGTTGACGGTGGTGCCGCGTCAATAAATGTACCGACCATGTTCACAGAGAATCTTTATCGTTATGGCGAACTTCCCGAGGTCAAGGCAAAATTTATCGAACTCCCGTACAAGGTATATATTTATTCGCGCGAGATAAATTTTTTGCCACAAAAACAAAACGAATTTGTTTTCTCTATGACTTTTGAGTTTTTGCGAACAATGGTTAATGGCTATGCCCGATGAGCGTAAAAAAAAAAACTGAGAAATAAGATTTATGTTAATTTATATTATATTTATATTATATAAGTGGGGAATATTTCGATTATTTCGTTTGTATTTTTGTTTTTGTTTAAAAAAAAAAAAGATCGTTGTTTGTTCGTAGAGCTATGGCGGTGATGACATCAGTATGATCATCATACTTCCGGACGAGCGCAACGGTCTTCCCGAGTTGGAAAAAAATATGGAAAAAGTTACCATGGAAAAACTTGGCGGTGACAGACGCGAGGTTCTTCTGTATCTTCCGAAATTCAGGATCGAAAGTAAAATCGAGCTCAAAGATGCCCTTGTCAGAGTGAGTCATTATTTGCACGGAATTAAATTTTATTATCGAAAGAAAGGACGTGAAAAAATTGATTTCGACGAACTTGAATTCGTTGTGACTGATCGTTATTGTATTATCACAGATGGGAATGTCCGACATGTTCACCAAAGACGCCGATTTCACCGGAATCGTCGATAATTATCCGCTGTTTGTCGACAAGGTCATACAAATGGCTTTCATCGAGGTAAACGAGCTGGGTACCGAGGCTGCGGCGGTAACTAACGGTAAGTCCCCCCCCCCCCCCCCCCCCCGGAACATATTTCTTTCCATTGCCCGAGACACGTTAAAATGCATCTTCACTCTTTACGGATGTATGAGGAAAATTTCTGTACTATATTCTTTTCTTCAAAGAATTTTTCAAGTATACATCCGGCATTGTTAGTGTTTATATTGTTTACTATATTTTGCCATTGACTTGCGGGACGATATATATATTATATTTATGATGCCCGGTTTCACCAAAATCCATTTATTACGTGGGTAGCTAGCCAGCGATTAAAATTTATCCCTCGATTAAATTTAATTCCGTTTCACCAACATGAAATGATGTACGGTTAGCTATCAGGCTGTTATAGTTTGCCTTCTTTCGATTCTGTAGAGTCTTTGACGTGACTGTACAACGTTGCGCATGCGCACTCATGTACATTTTTCTCAGTGGCGGAAAATTTTGAAGCGTGGTAGTTGCGAGCTACTGTTCAATGCATAGGCATCCATTTGGAAGATCTTGAAAGCATCGATTTTAAATAATAATAATACCGAAAAGTTATCAACACATTAGGTTTAAAAAATTTTTTCAAACAAATCACCGGATTTTTTTCTTTTTCGATCAAATGAATCCGTTGATTTTTTCAATATCTGTCAAGTTGTTTTTACAATTTTCCCTTTATCCCGTGCGTCAAATTGCCAGGGCAGCCCTACTGTAAGTCTTTGAGGGCTCAAACGTGGATGCCCTATCATAAATTGCCATAACACCGCCAGGCTAGGCCCCGACAGGGCAATGCCAAGGTCGCCGGGCTTATTTGAAATACAGTAGAGCCTCGATTATCCGAACCCGTCGGGACCGGGTCTAGTTCGGATTATCGAAAGTTCGGATAATAGAAATGCGTTGTCGTAGATAGCGGTCTTACATATTGAATATGGGAAAAATAAGAAAAACGGGCAGATATTTTGAGCAATTTAACGTTATGCTTGTGTATTTCAATTATATATTTAAATAAAACAGTAATATATGCCTTCATAAAAATTTAGTGTTGAATTTCAGGCTTTTTTTTATCATAAATTGCTGAATATTTGGCTGCCGTATGGAAGCTACGCGTTTTTTCGCGGTTTATTCGTTCAAAAAGAAATTGATATTACGGACGTACAACAAATTATCTCGGAATCATGTTTATTTTATTTTTTCTTCAACCAATCTAAAATATATATCTTTTCATACGTTTGTAACGCTCTCGGGTAATATTCGTAGTATTCACTTTTTAACGACAAAGTCGCTTGGATAAATTATTATTGAACAGAAGGAAAAAAAAAACAAGAATCAGAAGTCTTGCATGGAACACGACGATGCCATTGTATTTATCTCTAATAGCAAATTTTTATAAATTATTCAGCCAAGTTTTATTCCGTGTGAATTTAAAATTTTATCAACGATACGTATCTTTGTAGCAATTCTTAATGACCCCTTGCGAAATTAATTTGTCTTCGAGCATAACGAAACTCGTTTTTTTTTTCGTTTGAGAGTACTTCTGTCGAGCGAACGTCCAAAACATCGGACGAGCAGCATTTCGAACGAAAAACAAACAAAAAAAGGCATTTTTATTGTAAAAAAAAAAAAAAAAATCGCGCCATGGTTCGGATAATAGAACGTTCGGATAAAGCAAGTATACGTTCGGATAACGGAGGGTTCGGATATTGGGAGTTCGGATAATCGAGGTTCTACTGTATGGCTGACCTAGTGCAACCCGTTGAGGACCTAGTCGGGCTTCGATCGGGAAACCCCTATTCAAGGAAAACGGTATAATTACAAAAGAACCAAGCTGGGCCCGAATAAGGCCCGATCTAATTATTTCAAACATGGCACTGTCGAGGGAACCCTTTGAGGACCCAGTCGGGCTTCACTGGGGCAGCCCGCATTCAATGAAGCTGGGATAATTACAACGAAACCAAGTCGGGCCCGAATAGGGCGAAAGTATCGCAGCCTTAATTATTTCAAACATGGCACTGTCAAAACAACCCTTTGAGGACCTAGTCGGGTTTCACTGGGGCAGCCCATATTCAAAGAAGTTGAGATAGTTATAACAAAACTAAGTCGGGCTCGAATAGGGCGAAAGTATTAGAATCTTGATTAATTAAAAAATAATTATTAATTAACAATTAAATAACATTTACACTTACTATCGCCTTGCATATATAGTCTCATGAGCCCATATATAAATTTTCATTTTTCAACTATACATGGATCTTGAAAAATGTAATTGTTAACTAAGGTGCACTTAAGTAATTGTTACACGAATATTATATTTTTTCTACACCATCCTGTCCTGTTCACACTTTCAATATTCTACACATGAATTTTATAATTTCAATGCTCCTGCTTCTTATAAAACCCATTTGTTTATTAACAATTAAATAATTTTTTTCGCTGTATATCACCTTTTTACTGAATATCACGCGCTGTTGTATCCAGCCCAGTAAGACAGCGCGTTTGCATTAGAACTCGCAAGTCGATGGCGCTGACAACACACCGAAAAAAAAGTATAGCTCTGACCGTCACCTGAAATTCTGTTTGCGAGAGCGGTAACACGTTCTGTGCTGACACCAGCGCTATCGTGAGGTTAAATCAACGGAACAGTTCTGGCTAACGTATAGTTTAGGTACTCGAGGAATACGGTATCGCTGTAGGAGCTGAACGGAATTAGCTTATGCAGCTTTTGGGCGCGAAGAAAACAAATTATCATGGTGTCACACTATACATGGCACGCGCTAGAGCTACTGAAAACTTCATGGGCATGAAGGTGATTATTGAAAATCGTATTCAAATCATCCGTCAACAACTGAAAAGCCATATATGCTATCCACTTCCTGTTCTGTAATAGTGAAAGTAATAAAGTACGAACGGATAAACAAAGCAATGATCAATGCACGAGACGCCAAGCAAAAGTGAGGTTGTACGATCTGTCAATTACGTGCGTTCATAAAAAAAAAAAAA
The DNA here is from genome assembly GCA_963564615.1 of Rhorus exstirpatorius. Lineage (NCBI taxonomy): Eukaryota > Metazoa > Arthropoda > Insecta > Hymenoptera > Ichneumonidae > Rhorus > Rhorus exstirpatorius. The sequence continues at coordinate 9,604,691 of OY751322.1, read as the reverse complement.
AATTCACAACTAGATGTGCGGATGATGCCATGCGAAATAACGCGCGTGCAGCCAGAAGTATAGTGTAAATTCAACCTAACGTTTCGCGCCCACAGCGGTGCGTACCCATCAGTGAACACGTTATATTGCGGCAACATAACATGCAAGTTACAGGTAATGTCACAATGTTATTCTTGTGATACATAGCTGGTATATAACGTGGAAGTAACATATGTTATGTACCATTTGTTATATGCTGGTTACATAACTGGTACGTAACGTTTTGACGTTACATTAATGTAATAGAGTTTTGTAGCCATTACGTAACATGTTTGTAACAATGTGAGTGTACCTTTGGTGATATTTATGGAACGTTAATGGGATGTAACGTAGTAACGTTACAGTGATGTAACATGACTGTGTAACGTTTACATAACATGCTTGTAACAATGTGAGTGTATATTTGGTAATATATTTATGTAACGTTAATGGGGTGTAACTTAGTAACATTACAGTAATGTAACATGACTCTGTAACGCTTACGTAACATGCTTATAATAATGTGATCCTGGATAAAATAGAGTGTGCAAAGACATGTTCGGGAAGTGGCTGCACGTTTCCTAAAGTGTTTCTGCCATATTGGATTCGCCACATTCAATTTTGTATTTTTTTCCAAAACTTACATGGTTATACTAAATAAAGGGTGGAAGACGGGACCACCACCATCTTTTGAGTAGCTCTCGCAACATACAACTGACAAAATATTCTCTGGCGTGTCAAATGCATGTTGTGAATTACCAAAGTTCGTAAACAGTTGATAGCGTAGTGGGTAGCGTGTTAGGAAGATAGGTAGGATAAGTGGGTAGGTCGCGCAGGTTCAAGTCCCTGTCAGGGAGAATAAAATCCTGTCGAGAAATCCGTGCAGGATTCTTTTTTTTTCAGTGTAATCCTTCCACGACGTATAACGACGACAAAATAATATGATGAAATAAAAAAAAAATTGTTTAATAATAATAATCTTTTATTTTATCATATTACTTTAGAATATTGCAGTTATATAACTGTTATGACTTTTGTTACATTACCTTGCAACATAACTGTTACATACCGGGTATGTAACACGTTATATAACATAGTTATATTGTTGAGTAGGAAATTGTAACTTACATGTAAGTTACATGTAACATCCAGATAATCAGATGTAATATTACCTGTTACAATCGGTAACATAGCCGTTACATTGCTGCAACATAACTGTGTTCACTGGGTATAGCTGCTGCAGCTATACCAGGAATAGCTTCTGCAGTGGTTGAAAACCTTCGCTGCAATTACTGAAAGTATTGTGATTGGAACTTGATGTATTTTTATAGCAGTGGACATATTGTTAAATTAGCTGGTACGGTTGGTATAGCGATACGCATCGCTCGTGTGACGATGTTTATTGCTATAGTATATCGCAATGCTTTCCGTGCGTAACATTGGATCGCTGCAGAATGGATACTTTTTTTTAGTGCAGTTTGCGATACTTCCGGTATTCAAAACATCACTCGCATTTATATCCCATAATTTCGTTGGGCTCACAGACCTCAATGCATATTAGGAAAATTCGATTGTAAAAGCCTAAAAAATTTTTGTTTCATTTGTAATATAGCTATTTATTTTTTTCTTTTTTTCTTTTTAATATCGAATAGCAGAATAGTGATCATGGTGTTTTCGCTCAATATACCAGAGGGTAGCTCAATTTTTTGCAAGCGAACTACGACATCATTTTGTCTTACGCAAGCACCATAAATTAGTACACTTTGTGTATAAGAAGAAAAAAAACTTATTCTCGAAGGAAACGATACAAACCCGCGGACCACGATTCTATGGATATTAATGCGAAAAAAAAAAAATTTTTTAACGCACGAAATATTGCACGCGGGGGCTTAATTTACAGACGACAAAATATATATATACATATTTTTTTTCTGTATAGTAAGGATGCGCTGCTTGCGTGAAGCTCCGCCGGAAGATCCGCCCGTTACAATGAAAGTGGATCATCCATTTTTATACTCGATCGTCACAAAATCCACAGGAATTAAAATTTTCGAGGGACGCCTAACATCGTTTGATAAATAAAACACACGTATATATATATATAGAATTGGGTAAGAAAATAGAAAGAGGTATACAAAAACAACGACTGATCAAGAAATACAGGCAAACTGGAGTAAAATTAAAAAAGAAAAAAGAAGTCACGGTTCTGCAAAGAGTACATAGAACATAGGAATTCTTTCAAGAGAACATAGGATATTTAATTTCGAAATAAACCGATACGGGGAAGACAGAGAAATAGAAGGAAAAATAAAAGAAAAATTTGGGCAAGAATGCAGTGTGGAAGTGTTGGAAAAGTGTAAAGCAGGGGCTTCAAAGAAACTATAAGTGCTAAATTTGCGAAAAATTTTACGGGTCATTAGAAATCAAAAAAGAGATGGTGCGCGCAGGGCTTCAAGGAATGAAAAGAAGGAACAGAGGGAGTGGAATTAAATCGAAAGGCGAATGAGAGCCTGATCGAAGGTGAGTCCATAGTTGGGGCAATATGTGAATTTGTGGGGGAATTTGAAAAATTAGCGAGGAAATTAAAAATGGCACGTAAAAAGGAGAAGGCGATAGAAACAACGGAAAATATAGCTGCAACACAAAATTTGTATACGTGCAACGATAAGTATTTATTTTATTTTATTTTATTTTATTTTATTTTATTTTATTTTATTTATTGTATGTAATATTAAGAATCTACGCACCTGCGCAATGTTGAAACCAAAGCTTCAACCTTCTTATTATAGTTATGGTACCCGGTTATGGGAGAATGCAAAAAGCGTGAGATCACAATTCCTCTCTTCATTGTACAAGAATTGAAAATTAAATATATACACATAAAACATGTGGAAATTAATTAAATTTCTTAAAAGATTTTTTTTTTTTTTTAATTCAGTTCCTCAATTAATACATTTTTGCATGGCCTCGCGATTTATATGTCCAGTTGCTTCATCATCCAGTGAAAGAAACCGAGAATGGAAAAACTGAAACTCAGTGGTATAGCAGTAGCTCTGAGCCATCCCCAGATACTGAAACATTCGAATAATATTTTTTTTTTTATATTTTAATCGAATAGGATGAATCGAAGCGCTGTAGGGACATATTTAACACTTCGTGGTCACGCGGGGTAGAATCGACCCGTCGAACAACTTATCTGGCCTCGCCATTTTATTTCTTATAGATAAATTTTTCATACATCATTCAGAATCTTCAAATCATATGTTCCGTAATTTTTCGAACCACTACGGACGGTTAGTTTGGTCACAATAACTTTTTTTTTAAACTCACTGGGTACACGGAAAGAATTTTTTATTAATTTTTACTGTGAAAAATTTTAACGTGGGGACAAGTGTACTAAAAAGTATAAAATATTTATATTTAGGTAAAATTTACTGATTTTTTCAGTAAAAATTCTTGAAAACATTTCAAATTTACGTCACCCGACAGTAAATTCTGACTTATTACCATGAAAATTTACCTTTTATTTAATAAATTTTGGAAAATTATGGGTTTGTCCGCCCGTTACTGTGATTTCACAGTAAAAATTAATAAAAAATTCTTTCCGTGTAGAATGGACGCAGTATGACCACCGTGATTGAATTTGGAGGTGTGACCACGAGGTGTTAATATAAGGAAGACTATTTTACGCACCTCAACAACAACAACAACAACAACAACAACAATAATAATAATAATAATAGATAAATAAATAATAATCAAGAAATAGTAAATAAGAATAATAATAATGATGGTGATAATAATAATAACAATAAAAATAAGCGTGTCATGAAATTTATTATGCAGCTAATTACACAAAAATAAAATATACTGATGAAAATTGAATTACACTACGGATTTCAAACTTCTGTTTCGGTATATAAAAAAAAAAAACATCACAAATCAACTCTTTCGCTCGCTGCGTCACTGGAAATTTTCTTAATTCGAGCATTTTCGTGCGAGAAAATTAATTAACTGAAAAACGAATCAATCGGATGGAATTAATTAACGAATCGAATTAATTGAACGAACAATCGATTGAATCATTTGAAAAATTACTTAAAAATAGGAACGATTTTTTTTTTAATGAACAAGCTTCATTAACAATAAAAAATAAAAATCATGAAATCAATTGCTACAATTTCTGACACTTCATTTTCATTGAATCCAGCCCGAAATAAGTTTCGTTTTAATTCAAAGTTTAATTACCCCAAATAAGCTACCATCTTGAATCAAATCGACAACAAAAACAAAAATAATAATAATAATAATAATAATAATAATAATAATAATAATAATGGTGATAATAATAAAACAATAAAAATAAGCGTGTCATGGAATTTATTATGCAGCTAATTACACAAAAATACAATATACTGATGAACATTCAATTACACTACGGATTTCAAACTTCTGTTTCGGTATATAAAAAAAAAACAAAAAAAACATCATAAATCAACACTCTCACTCGCTGCGTTACTGGAAATTTTTGTTTTTGTACGAAAAAAAAAAAAACATAATTACACGTACAGTAAATTCTATTTACATATCGGGCTTGACTACTCAGAACTACATTTTACATATATATGAAAGAACTACATCTCAGTCTTTGTATATATTCGCTCGATCATCGAGGGTTGTTTTATTTTTTTTTATTTTATTAAAAAAAAAAAAAAATAAACAAAACCCCGCTGCTCGTGCGAAATTTGTAGAATGGCTAGATGAGGATTCTACAGGCTTATTTACTACGATCTACGATTTTTTTTTTTTTTTTTTTCAATTAAAGCTACAGTGAAATCACACACACCCACACACACGCACACACACACACACACGCATACTGGACTCGTAATTATTTCCGGAATTCATCATTTATTTTTGAATATTGTAACAATTTTTTTTTTCCCCGAATTTTAATAATTAAAAAAATATATCTATATCTGGGATTAATTGAACGATGATTTCTGAGATCAATTACGGAGTTCCGTGAGTCCAGGGTGTCGACGGAAAATGTTTTCGAGTGTGCAAAAATCTAGGAATGACGCAAATGATCTTGTGACAAAATTAATCATGAATAATTATCATGATCAACGCGTTTTTTTTTTAATTGCCAAAAAAAAATAATCAATTCTATCAAAAAAGCTTTACGGTCGCTCGTAGAAAAAAAAAATATTCTGATCGATAAAAAAAAAAATAATAATTGCCAGTAAAATTTTTGTGAAATATTTTTTGCATGATTTAAATATAATTTTGAAAAACGATTCGTGTAAGTAATTAATTTTTTTTCTGATTGTCCATTGGAACTGGTCTCATCATTGATTTTTATTTTTTTTTTTTCGACAAATTATTCATAATTATTGCGTTGAAAGAAAAAAAAAATGAAATGAAAAATTTTTCGTTTTTATTTGAAAAAAGTGTGTCCGTGTTCGAATTGGAGGTGGCGGAAAAGGCAACCATATGGCGTGTACTGGCGCGTCACAGCGAGTTTCGTTTGGTCCGTACTGGATTTAATTTCAATTATCAGTGGTTGTCCTTAAATATCTCGAGAGCCTCGATCGTTCCTAAAACGAGCATAGAAAGGTACGTGGGCACAAAAAAAAATCCCGAGGCGTTAAAAATGATAAGCCCTTTTGTCTGCGAGTCTTATTTTCACGATGATGCAATTTCGGAGTAAAATAAACGACGAATTGAATCGAATAATTGACAACCTCTGGATTCGTGTCCCCCTTTTCAGATTCCCTCATTCCCCCTTCACCCGGGGTCGTTGACTACGCAGTAAAATGAGAATTAAAGAAGAGAACCGAGGATAGAGAGCTTTTGATATGTAGGTCATCCAATATACCTTTTATAACCAAGCTGACAAATCGCCTAGCAGTCCTTTTGGCAGTGATTTTGTTTTTAAGAAAAAAAAAAAAAAAAAAAAAAAGTCCTTCAAAGAATCAAAACGTATAAAACTACCAACAATTGTCGTTAACTTTAGTTGTAAATTTAAATTGTGCAAAATTGAATGCACGAATTTTTTTTCTCTTTTAAACATGAATATTAAAAAAAAAAAAAAGAACTCGGTGCATAAAGTTTTCATTGATCCAATGAATCCTCGCGTACATTTCCCAAAAGTATATCTGTAATTTTGAAAAAAATGCAAAAAATTCCGAAAGTAGAGTAGCTTAACTTTTTTGTTCGAGATTTAATTTTTTTTTTCCCCAAATGAAACTATAAATTGACGAAATTTTTATTTTAATTCAATTAATTTAATTGAAATTTTAATTAATTTAGTTTCAGTTAATTAAAAAAAAAAAAAAAAAAAAAGTGAAATTGCCTCGCCCTTTTATCTACCATCGCGTAAAAAAAAAAAAAAAAACACATCAAGCCGGTTCGATCCGGAATCAATCAAAGTCAATAATCGTATGCGTCCACGTACGTGTACAAGAGTATCGTGCAATTTGTGTCAATCGGATCATTCGGTGTCCCCGCGGGGGGACAGAGGGAAACGTCAAATTTATAAGAAAATATGGAGCAAAAGCTGTTTTTTGGTTTATTTTTTTTTTTTACTCGTAAGGATCGTCGGAGACGAGGAACGGCGTTGTAACGGGAATCGAACCGCTCTCGAGGATTACGACCGGCGATATTGGCTTGTCGTCCGTGTCGGTCTTGGTCTGTTCGATCTTGAACACGACATCCATACCCTCGATTACCTGCGGGTACAGATAAACCGGAGCACGAAGCTCGTTAAATAATTCGAATAAAACTTATAAATTATAAATTTATAAAATTTATATATATATACAAAATATTATATATTATATATAATTATATAATATAAGTATATTATATATTTATATATTTATATATAATATATTATATATATAATAAATATATATAAATAAATATATTATATAAATATATTATATATTTATATAATATATAAAATAAAATATAAAAAAATTTAAAAAAAAATATAAAATTATAAAAAAAATAATAATCTTGTTATTGCTCAAAAATTGAATAATAATAATAACGATAATTATTATTGTTATTATTATTAACTATTTTTTTTTATTATGACACAAAAATTAAATGATAATAACAGTAATAATAATTATTGTTATCATTATTTATTTATTTATTTATTTATTTATTGTATTTCAATTGACGATAATCCCTCACTTTTCCAAAGATCGTGTGATGGCCATCGAGCCACGGTGTCGCCACTGTCGTGATGAAGAACTGACAACCGTTTGTATTGACACCGGCGTTTGCCATGCTAACGAAGCCAGGACCCGTGTGCTTTATATCGAAATTCTCGTCGTTAAAGTACTTGCCATAAATGCTTATCGATCCTGAGCCATCGCCCTTGTCGACGTCGCCACCTTTTTTTGAGAACGCATTTAAATTCGTAAATTCAACTTTTTTTTCAACAAATTTCTTGACAACAAATTATTATTATTATTATTATATATTTTTTTACCCTGAATCATGAATTTTTTGATGACCCGATGAAAATGCGTGCCCGAGTAAGTTCTGCCTTCGATACCCTCGGTAGCGATTGTCAAAAAATTCTTGACAGTCTTTGGCGATGATTCGCCAAGCATACCTATGACTATTCTACCCGCTGGATAGTCGTCGATCATTATGTCCAGGTAGACTTTATCGGTGATATTGAAACTTGCTGCCTAAGTTAGAAAAAAAAAAAAAAAAAAAAAAAAATTTAAAAACTTATATTCCATTGTTCAAATCAATATTTTGACTTGAATTTTATTTTATTTTTAGATTATTTATATATATATATATATATATATTAGGGTGGTCCTTATTTTGGTCATTTTCGAATTTCGATTGCATCCTCTCGTAGAAGGGTTCCAAATAATTAAAAAAAAAATATCCCCAAAATTTGAAATTTTTATCTGAATATTAACACATGCCCCAGAGCTCCGGAAGTTTCCCTATTTGATTAACATTACGTTTTTACTGAACTTCATTCAAAAATCTGCCACACCGACAATAAGTACGAGAAAAATCTAATTCCGGTTGGAATCTCTTCAGGAATCCCGATATTATTTTATCGAATTTTGAGAAATTTAAAATTCAAAATGGCGGACCCAAAATGGCGGCTTTAAAATTTCAAAAATGCTCAAATCCACTCAAGGGTGAGCTCGAAAAGGTTTTGGGGGTCGCTGATGTCAAATTTTGTGTCGAAAATATGAAATTCAAAATGGCGGACCCAAAATTACGGCTGTAAATGTTTTTATCTCCTGATTTCAAATTATTCATTGTTGTTTGTCATAGTATATTTTGAATGAATTAAAATGATTGATCCGACTCATTCACTCAATGATGAATGTTGTACTCAAATTCATCGTTGGCGAATGAAGCTTTGTCTTTAACAAACGATTTTAATTGTCTCTGAAAAAAAGAAATAATAATAATTTCAAGAAACAATTGTGAGTGACAATTTTTCAGATGGAATGCGTATCAAGGCTAGGTTCTGTGATTCTTGATAAGTAATTCATTTTTTCTTGATCATAGAAAATATCTGGTGTTAAACTATGGGTTTCAATCAAAGTGATTTTTTACAGCTGCCATTTTGGGTCCACCATTTTGAATTTCATATTTTCGACACAAAATTTAACATCAGCGACCCCCAGAACCTTTTCAAGCTCACCCTTGAGTGGATTTGAGCATTTTCGAAATTTTAAAGCCGCCATTTTGGGTCCGCCATTTTGAATTTTGAATTTCTCAAAATTAGATAAAATAATATCGGGATTCCTGAAGAGATTCCAACCGGAATTAGATTTTTCTCGTACTTATTGTCGGTGTGGCAGATTTTTGAATGAAGTTCAGTAAAAACGTAATGTTAATCAAATAGGGAAACTTCCGGAGCTCTGGGGCATGTGTTAATATTCAGATAAAAATTTCAAATTTTGGGGACATTTTTTTTAAATTATTTGGAACCCTTCTACGAGAGGATGCAATCGAAATTCGAAAATGACCAAAATAAGGACCACTCTAATATATATATATATATTTTTAAATTGTATATTCATCTTGCATATTTAATTTTCGTTGTGGTAAATGATTTTTTTTTTTCATCATCAGGTTGTCTTGTCATAGGAGCCTAACGATCGTCATTACCCCTTTTCGTAAAGTTTATATTGTCGACATAGCGATAGGAAAATTTCGTTGGCATTGATGGAGGGTCAGCAATCTCTGCATTAACGTCCGTTTTTTTTAGCATCGTGTTTTCTTTTTTCTTATCAACGAAAAGATATGTCTTATCAGAGGAGAACAGACCACGAGAATACATTCAAAACTTGATATAAAAATAATTGCCTCATTTTATGCATAATTTTTATCATTACGTTTGAAAATTTGTATTTAAAAAAATGAAAAAAAAAACATCGAAGCTTTATGAAACAAGCCGTGTTTTTGTTAAAGCTAAAACGGTTTATGCAGAGATAATAAGCCCCGAATAGAATTCCAACCCCTTCGGGAAGCAAAGTTACAGCGATTTTAGTGAACCCTCGCAATTTCAGGAAATGAAAAAATGTGCGATTTTTCGTTTTTTTTCCCTCTCTTATTTGGGAAATTTTTCTAAAGGCCCTCCTGGAATTATTTGAGAGGTAGAATTCCAGCAGGTAGGCTTGATATACCTTTATTTTTTAAATTTCAAATTCGACTCAAAGATCTTAAAAACAAGATTTTTGTTTCTCAAAACTCTCGACAATTTTATGGAAAAAATTGTCCTACATTATTTAATAGCACCTGTGACCATTATTTTGGATGGTAAAGTAAACGTTTTGCACAATTTTCAAAATTCTTATCGCGAAATATATCGGCATGATTGCTATAAGACTATTTTTACAAAAAAAAAATGTGCTAAATTAAAGAAAAACTCATAACAATAATTTATTACGGGGCAATTTTGAATAAAATTTCACTGTAAATTCCGATACAAAATCATTATTGGGAAATTGTATGTAAAAAAAAAATCGCTTCTACATCGATAACATGACCGGTATGGTTTTTTTTTAATTTTAAATTTCGTGAATTGGAAAAGGTCTGGTGCTGTTGCTACAGAAGCTTTTTTACGTGAAATTATCGAAAATTTTAGAAAAAAAAATACCGGTATCTTATAAAATTCCTAAAAACGTCCAAATATTCAAATAATAAACAAATAAAAGTGCATTGAACACAACAGAAATAAAATTATTATTTTTTTTATATTAAGAAAATGAAAAAATGTGCGATTTTTCGTTTTTTTTTTTTTCCCTCTTATTTGGAAAATTTTTCTAAAGACCTTCCTGGATTTATTTGAGGGATAGAATTCCAGCAGGTAGGCTTGATATACATTTAATCTTTAAATTTCAAATTCGACTCAAAGATCTTCAAAACAAGAATTTTTTTTTTTTTTTTCAATACTCTCGACAGTTTTATGGACAAAATGGCCCTGCATTTAATAGCACCTGTAACCATTATTCATATCGCGAAATCTATCGGTATGATTGCTATATAGGGCTATCAAAAAAAAAAAAAAAATGTGCTAAATAAAAGAAAAATACTAATCTGCTCATAGCAATAATTTATTACGAGGCAATTTTGAATCAAATTTCCCTGTAAATTTAGAAACAAAATCATTATTGGGAAATTTTATGTAAAAAAAACGCTTCCACATCGATAACGTGACCGGTAAGGTTTTTTTTTAAATTTTAAATTTCGTAAATTGGAAAAGGTCTAACTCCCAAAATAGTGGTCGTAGTTGCTGCAGAAGCTTTTTCACGTAAAATTATCGAAAATTTGAGAAAAAAAATACTCGTATCATATAAAATTCTTAAAAACGTCTAAATATTCAAATAAATGAACAAATAAAAGTGCATTAAACACAATCGAAGTAAAATTATTAATATTTTTATATTTTGCATATTCTCACATAATTTTTCAAAATAATATCAATAATAATAATAATAATAATAGAAATATTTTTCATCTATTGAAATATTATTATTTTTATTACGTACAATTTATCATTATTAAATAAATAGCCACGTGTTGTGGTCATATTAATGGTCTGGAATTGGTATAATACACCGTGGCAATGTTGTAGAGAGAAAGCGAGAGAGAGAGAGAGAGAGAGAGAGAGAGAGAGAAACCTTACGTCCCTATATAAATGCGATAATCACTGCAAGTAGTGCTGGCTCAAAGCAACTTATACTTTTTTTTCACATATATCCCTCTCTCTTTTTCTCTCTCGTCACCCTCGAGAGTTTCGCCTATTCCAGTGGCACGCGGCATTAATCTCATTTCCGGTCTGGCATTCAACTCTCGCCCCCTCCCGATTTACAAGAACAAACAAGCCGAAAGCTGCGCGATTGCCCCAATTTTTTTTTTCTCCTTCCTCATCATCGATTATCGAATACAAATTGTGTTATAAAATTACAGAAACCTTTTAACACGAAAAAAAAAAAAAAAACAGCGTTCGTAGATGTACAAATATTCAGGGCAGCAAAATTAAAAAAATAAAAAGATCGACATCAATTTTTCTTAATTTGAGCATTTTCGTGCGAGAAAATTAATTAACTGAAAAACGAATTAATCGGATGGAATTAATTAACGAATCGAATTAATTGAACGAACAATCAATTGAATCGCACTTGAAAAATTACAGGGACGATTTTTTTTTGCTCCAATTTCCGACACTTCGTTTTCATTGAATCTAGCCCAAAATAATTTTCGTTTTAATTCCAAGTTTAATTACCCCAAATAAGCTACCATCTTGGATCAAATCCTTGGCTTCTCCCCGGAAATGATTTTTTTTCAAAATATCGCAAAACTCCCACGACAACGACGCGATTAACGAATCGAATTAATTGAACGAACAATCGATTGAATCATTTGCAAAATTACTTGAAAATAGGAACGATTTTTTTTTTATTAATGAACAAGCTTCATTCAAAATGAAAAAAAAAAAAAAAAAATCATATATGAAATCAATTGCTCCAATTTCCGGCACTTCGTTTTCACTGAATCTAGCCCAAAATAAGTTTCGTTTTAATTCCAACTTTGTATGCCCCAAATAAGCTACCATCTTGAGTTAAATCGGTGACTTATCCCCGGAAATGATTTTTCCAAAATATCGCAAAACACCCCCGTTAACGACGTGATCGATCGATCGATCGATTTTACTCGATGCCCCAATTCGACGATCCTACAAAAAAACCGATGGAGACCCAACATAAAAAAAAAGACCCAATGAGTTTTCATAACCAGGAAAAAATCTAATCTAAATCGCAGATCTAATTTAGATCTGAGTAGTTCTTTTTTTCGATAAAATTTGATCTACGTGGAGTTGCATTTTGGAAAATCGTAGATCTGACTAGATCTACCGTCCACACATAGATCTACGATGATTGAGATTCATGTATATCTAAGATTTTACAAAATTTAGATCTGCGTAGATCTAAACCCTCTTTTTACTCTGATTATCCAATGAAGCTCGTTCAAATTGTTAAATAATTATTTCTATTGTGTGCGCGTGTATGTGCGTTAATTATTATTACGATACCTCGCAGTAGGTCGTGGCGAACGCCAAGATGACGATATATCCAAGCTGTAGCTTCATCGTGTTATTACGTTTGAGTATACGTCGTGGAATGACGATTTGTACGATGTCACTCGTTGTTTTATGAAAAGCGGAATGAAATTTCAGACTCTTCACTGGTTGGCTAAACGCCTACGCTCTTCGCGTATGAGAGTAGAATTTTTTTTTTTTTCTCCTTTTCCCATATACGCTCGAGAAAAGGAGAGGAGAAAAAGCAATAAAAATAAAATAAAAAAATTCCCTCGCTTGGGTTCTCGATAGATCGCGAGCGAGCTCCGCGTGGCTTTTCGACACACGACTCTCTGGCCTCCACGATCCGCGTCCGCGAGAAAGAAACCCGCGTCGCGTATTAATCCGCGCCACCGCGGAATCCCTGCGAGATATATATATATATATATGCCCTCGCTGCTTTGTTGGCAATGGAGGCTCCTCCGCGGGGCCGCGCTTTAACTCGAGCTCATATATGATCAACCAGTGTGTGTGTTCGCGTGTGTATGTGAGAGAGATGAGGCCACCCTCGCGCTGTGAACGCGACACGGTCTTCATAAAAAAGACGCGTCATCCTCCTTGCTTTGGCTTTTCAAAGCTTCGTTTCTACTGATATGTGGACCTACACTACTACGCGTCCGCGATACGCTCGTCTCGCGGCAACCGCGTCCGGACCTTACCGGCTACGACTGATGACTCGCGTTGCATCATACAGCCAGACCCTTCCGCTTTTATTTTCTTTCCACCAGACTCCTCTATCCATACGCGAATTGTGTTTTTTGCGAAGCTGGACGCATGGCAGTGTTTTGAGAAAAAAAATAGTGGAGGTTTTTTTTTACCAGTATCACGATGGAGATTCATTAAAACTACTAAATCTGTGTACAGTCGTTGTCCAGTGGTTATAAAGTAACGTTTAGATTATTCAGAAATGATTGGGTAAAAGTAAAGACAGAAACTTCTACGATCTGTTCAATTCCCAAGAGTCACTTGATTGTTTAAAATAATCTTCTTCCTCCTTCTTTTCTTCTTCCTCTTCTTCTACCTTCTTCTCTTCGTTTTCATCAACTTCTGCCTTCTATTCTTTTTCTTCCTCCTGTTCTTTCTTCTCTTCTTCTTCCTCGACTTTTGCCTCCTCCTCTTCTTTTTAATCCTCTTGTTCTTCCTTCTCTTCCTATTCTTCTTCTTTTTCTTCTTCTTCTTCTTCTTCTTCATCGACACACGTATGATTCTTCCTCCTCCTTTTCTTCTTCCTCTTCTTCTACCTTCTTCTCTTCTTTTTCCTCGAATTCTGCCTCCTCCTCTTCCTATTCTTCTTTTTCTTCTTCTTCTTCTTCATCTTCTGCTTTTTCTTCATCGACACACGTATGATTCTTCCTCTTTCTTTTCTTCTTCCTCTTCTTCTACCTTCTTCTCTTCGTTTTCATCAACTTCTGCCTTCTATTCTTTTTCTCCCTCCTGTTCTTTCTTCTCTTCTTCTTCCTCGACTCCTGCCTCCTCCTCTTCTTTTTAATCCTCTTGTTCTTCCTCCTCTTCCTATTCTTCTTCTTTTTCTTCTTCTTCTTCTTCTTCTTCATCGACACACGTATGATTCTTCCTCCTCCTTTTCTTCTTCCTCTTCTTCTACCTTCTTCTCTTCTTTTTCCTCGAATTCTGCCTCCTCCTCTTCCTATTCTTCTTTTTCTTCTTCTTCTTCATCTTCTGCTTTTTCTTCATCGACACACGTATGATTCTTCCTCTTCCTTTTCTTTTTATTCTTCTTCTACCTTCTTCTCTTCGTTTTCCTCAACTTCTGCCTCCTCTTATTTTTCTTCCTCTTGTTCTTTCTTCTCCTCTTATTCCTCGACTCCCGCCTCCTCCTCCTCTTCTCTTAAATCCTCTTCTTCTCCTTCTTCTTCATCAACACACGTGTCATTTTCATCACAATCATCGCTTCTCGCATCTATACAGTTATAAGAAAATAACGCGAGGACGAATATTATTTTCATCAACCCAAGAGAATTCAGGTCATTCGACGATTATCTTTATTCAATTGAAAGACATCCTACGAGGAAGAGATGAGTTTGAAAAAGTTTCGCTTTTTATCTCAAAAGTCGATATGGACTATGGTAGAGTGGTTGTACAAGCAGCTCTCCCGTTTGACTGTGTGTCATCAACGATAAAATCCAACGGTGAACTCTTCATGACTCTCTCTCTCTCTCTCTCTTTCTCTCTCTATCTATCCCTTCTTCTTTCTATCTCTCTGGAGAGCCCATGAAACAGACAGAGAGATCGAGACCTGACTGTCCCGTAAGTTCGTGAGTCGAATCCTTTCATTTGATACCGTTATATTTGGCTCGAACCTGATGGTGAAAAAGAGCGAGACGAAAGATCGTAGAATATTTATAAAAGGTAGACGATCGTGCAGGAGTAAGTTTAGTTCGTCAAGATGAGCTTGTTCGGTTGGTCACGGGATATCGGTAGCCCGATATCATCCTCATACTCTTTGTTCTCCACGTACGGCTTGCTCCTTACTCTTCTCCTTGGCAATCTTCTGCCCGTCGATGTCACGTGTCATCATCTTCATTCCGGTGTGAACAGTGGCAAAAGGGCACTCGGCGCTTTGCCAATAATCGAGGGTGAAGAACCAGTCGATACGGTTGTCGTAAAAGCCGTGGAGATACCCGAGGAAAGAGTGACGTACGAGGGTGCCCAACTCTGGCGAGTCGTGGCTGATCCCGAGCACATTGAATTCGTGTCTTATCTCCAAGAAAAAGGGGGTAAGAATATTTTGGATTTGCCGATCATTCTTATCTCGTTGGATGAAACAAAAAATTGCCAAAAATCGGGGTCTTCACTGCTGCTTTTTGTTTTGAATCGTTCTGTTTCATTGAACTCGAACGCTTGCGCATCGAACTCCGTATAGACGTTTCTATGTGGTCGGGCAATGATTCGGCAGTCGACGTTCTCGTTCGTCCCGATTTCATACCGCGCGTATCGCGCTTCTTGCGAGAACGACAGGTCAGATATGACGTTGTCATACCGGATGTTCAACAGGCCATAGATCAGGAAAATCCTCTGCCATCTGCCGAAATTATGGAGGAACTCGAAGGTCGAAAAGGTCTGTCATATTTTCATATCGAAAATTATAGTGATTAGCAATTTATCGGGTCATGGCCGTAGGATTCGTAGTTACGCAATCATATTCCCAATTCGCTTTTTGTCCCCTTATTTTATTTTTCCCGATCTCCCATCGATCATTTCTCCAATTTATAAAATTAAAAAAAAAATGCCTCTCTTCTCGTCATCTTTATTTGGCAAATTTTCACTCTATATCGGTTTCAAGTTCCAAAACTTGTAAAGTGCTTTATTCAATTTCACGCATTATTAATTTTGAGCTGAAGAATAAATTTCCGCATTATTTGAAAGATAAATCAACGACCAAACGCCCCTCCACGTGGAAGAGAAACGAGTATTTGAAATTTCGCCTCACAGAAACTAGAAACGATCTTATATGTAGATTCGAACACGTATCTAATGGCCAATAAAATCCTACGACTATACAGTTCTTCGTACGACATTGCTATACCACAGAACACACACACACATGTCTCGGGGTTATCGGCCTTTGTAAAAACGGTTGAATCCGCTAACCCAGTTTCTCATAATCGACAATACTGATTAACATAACAGTTATACGACTCGGGCAAGTGTGTTATTTCGTTTTGGCGAAATACACAACTTTCACGGTCAAATAATTTTATTTTTGACAATAATAATAATCATTTAAATCCAGTTTTATGGAATAGTTGATTATGAATTATGAATGGAATTGAATTTTATGAATTAAATTGGAATTATTATGAAAATAATAGTAATTATAACAAGAGGCGATCGTGGCCTGTGTATTTAAGGGGTAACGCACCAATCTAACGGCCGAAAAAAAGGCCTATACAACTTTGACGATTTATTTTGGGAGTATTAAAAAAGGAATAGGATTTGTTTTCAGAGGATTTATTTAACACACATTGAAGTATGAAAAAAAAATTTATTATCATCATTTTGATGCAAAATGGCGGTGACAGGGCCAATATTTGAAATCGCCTTTTTTTAAAACTCCTTCACACGGAAGGACGGATTTCTCGTAAAGTATAAGTACTATTGCTTATGGGACTACACTGTAAAAAATTTTTGTGCGAAAATTAATATACCGGTATACAAAGCTCGGATGCATATACCGTATATTAATTTTTATATGCATACGTATTGTATATTTACAGTGCTGGTGTACTACTATTAAGGAAAAAATCTGTTGACATTAATAGAAGACCGTATTCGATTTTTAATGTACCGTTTTACGAAAAAGCAAGACGGTAATGCAGGATCACAATAACCGTGTACTTGAAATCTACCAAACAGTCACTTAAATCGTATGGCGAAGGTATATGTAATTTCAAGCGCATATACGTTGGAATTTTAATGTTCCGGTATATGAAAAATCATGACGGTAACGTAGGATTACAATAATTAGGTACTTGAAATTTACTATACAATCGCTGAAATTTTATAAAGAAGGTACATGAAATTTCAAGTAAAAAAGTGTTCTAAAATTAATACACCCATTTTTGTGCATAAATCGTTTTTTAAATTTCAAGCTAAAAAATTAGTAATAAACTATAATGCACTTATTATGATATCAGAAATAATATAACAAGAAAAAAAAAAGTTCTGCGTCGATATTCACTCACTACACAATTTCGGTCCGAAGCGGGATTCGAACCGCCTACCCACAAGTTTCCTACCTAATGCCTGCTTACTAACCCGGGACGCTACCTATTACGCTATTGACTACTACTTAATTTCGTTGCATCAAATTCGACATATAAGGTGCATCCTGACTCACACTTATAAAAAATTGAATATTATCATTCGACGAAAAGATTTTGAAGCATATAAACGAAATAGAGCTTCTTTATACGGAAAAAATTTTATTCATTTCGAATCGGCAGTCAGGTTTTCAGAATTCAGAATTGCGGATCCATTGACTCTTTGAGGCCTTCATTTGAGCTTAACCCTTTGCGGCATACATTTTTCAGACGAACGGTTTTTTACTAAAACTATCGAACTTGTGGTTTCCGGGGTCGCTGATTACGAATTTGAAGTCCGTTTTTGAAAATAAAAAATGGCGGACGAATTCTCGAAAGTTCATCGGATTCACTTGAAACTAGTTACTCGGGGGTTTTCGGGGTCGCTGATTACGAATTTGAAGTCTGTTTTTGAAAATAAAAAATGGCGGATTCAATATGGCGGACGAATTTTCGAAAGTTTATCGGATTCACTTGAAACAAGTTACTCGGGGGTTTTAGGGGTCGCTGATTACGAATTCGAAGTCCGTTTTTGAAAATAAAAAATGGCGGATTCAATATGGTGGACGAATTTTCGAAAATTCATCGGATTCACTTGAAACTAGTTACTCGGGGGTTTTCGGGGTCGCTGATTACGAATTTGGAAACAGTTTATAAAAATTGAAAACAGCAGAACGGTTTGGACGTATTGGTTCCGCTGTTTTCAATTTTTATAAACTGTTTCCAAATTCGTAATCAGCGACCCCGAAAACCCCCGAATAACTAGTTTCAAGTGAATCCGATGAATTTTTGAAGATTCGTCCGCCATATTGAATCCGCCATTTTTAATTTCCAAAAATGGACTTCAAATTCGTAATCAGCGACCCCTAAAACCCCCGAATAACTAGTTTCAAATGAATCAGATGAATTTTTGAAGATTCGTCCGCCATATTGAATCCGCCATTTTTAATTTCCAAAAATGGACTTCAAATTCGTAATCAGCGACCCCTAAAACCCCCGAATAACTAGTTTAAAATGAATCCGATGAATTTTTGAAGATTCGTCCGCCATATTGAATCCGCCATTTTTAATTTTCAAAAACGGACTTCGAATTCGTATTCAGCGATCCCTAAAACCCCCGAGTAACTAGTTTCACGTGAATCCGATGAACTTTCGAAAATTCGTCCGCCATATTGAATCCGCCATTTTTAATTTGAAAAAATGGACCTCAGATTCGTAATCAGCGACCCCCAAAACCCCCGAGTACCAAATTGCTTCTGCCACGATGCTTCTACTATTATAGTAAGATTCGTGGATGTTACTTCGAAAGCATTAAATCTACCGAGGAAAGTTGTGAATCAAAAAGGTGGGACTCTGGTGTCCCACTATGCCGCAAAGGGTTAAATAGAATTCACTTGAACATTGTTCTCGAGGATTTTTAACGAAACTCATACACGTGTATAGTAAATTTCTATCACGCGTTGAAAGCAGAAAATACCAGTGTGCTAAATAAATTATCTCTGCTATCATTTTTTCCAGAAAGATACCTTAAATTCCAATCCAGTATTTTATAATTCTCAGTCAATCTATGGATTTTAATACACCAGTGTCGGGAGAATTAACAAGACACCGTTGCTTCATGTTTCAAGTGCCTTAACTTAATTTTCAACAACTTTTACTGCTACTTTCAATATAAAAAAAGATCTTAAAAACCTAATTCGGTCTTTGTATTTACAAAACTGTATAATGATTTTCATACGCAAATCCATTAATGACGAAACTCATACACGGGTATAGTAAATTTCTATCACGTGTTGTAAACAGAAAATACCAGTGTGCTAAATAAATTATCTCAGCTATCATTTTTCCAGAACGGTACCTTAAATTCCAATCCAGTATTTTATAATTCTCAATCGATCTATGAATTTTAATGCACCAGTGTGGGGAGAATTGACAAGACACTGTTGCCTGATTTTTCAAGTGCCTTAACTTAATTTTCAACAACTTTGACCACTATTTTCAATATCAAGAAAGATCTTACAAACCTTATTCGGTCTTTGTATTTACAAAACTGTGTATTGATTTTCATACACCAGTATATCGACGAAGAAATTAATACACCAGTATGATATTTTTCAAACCTGACTAAAAACGTGTGAGTTGGCGTTGGAACTCACGAAATTTGATGTGTAAACATTTGAGCTCGCGTCAGTTTGGTGTGGGAAAATTGAGGTCGTGCATTGGTTAAGGAGGTACGACTAGTATGAAGAATCCAACTGACGGACTTGAATTTTTTATATTTTTTTGCCGAATACTTTATGCGCCTATTGCCAAAATTTGAGCTATATTAACCGTTTAGTTTATTCGTAATAAAATTGCAAAGTCGAGCAGTTTGAGTTACTAAAGCACGTCGTCTTATGGAGACGGTTAACCGGAAGTGCTGTGATCACGGTTTTGCTGCTCACGTATCCAACTACACCCGTTGAAAAACTGAAACTTGATAGATTAGATATAATAGATATTGTAAAAAATTGAAAAATTACTCTTCACCGTGTAGTTCTGGCACTACATCATAAAAAAGTTTCAATTTCCGGTTGTAAATGTTCAGAACGATCAAATAGCACCCACAGACAGCAACGTCGCGAGTAACAGCTGATGGGTTTCGGCGAACATAACCTAGCTTTGTTTTGATATTAGCAACGAAGATAGAGTCATCTTCGTTGGTCACGTATACCAACTTATAGCATCGCCAATGCGACGTTGCCAAGTGTTTACTTCAAATTCCATCATGTTATTTATGGAGTTTTATTATTTATCACGTATCAATTATATGTATAATTATCATTCTACCGATCGTATTAATTCCACTGAGGTAATTCAAGTCTATTTTAATAGGTTTTCGGCTGATTTTAAAAAATGTTTTTTAGTCCGTTTTTGTGGTAGACATGTCATTATTATTATGATGGAGACTACTATCGAGTCGTTGACAATCTAATTTTTCAGTTTTTATTAGTTCATGCGCAATAAATTAATCATTTACCACAAAATTTTTCACATTATAATCGATAATATGAATAATCAACGCAAATAAACATAAATCAGAACAACTGTGGGTAAAATAAATTTAGACTTTTTTTTGACTCCAAAGAACTAGTCGCACCTCCTTAATCTTAGCCCGTACCATCAGCTATCAGCTGTCGAAACACACACATTCACGGGCTCTCACACGGACCACGGTGCGCGCTGTACGCTGCTCACGCCTGCGCGGGGCCGATGTCCTATACATAGAAGTGTTGGTTAGCCCCCACCGTGTGGCGCTCTCACACACACATTCACGCGCTCACATAGACACGGATCTTACGCTGACGGTCGAAGTTTTACATCTGACGCTCGAAGTCCCAGCTAGCCCCTACCGTAGACCGAGCGCTAAGATGTTTACACATCAATAAATTTCATATAAGTTTATGAAATTTACAATGCCGTTTATATTAATTTTACTTTCATACACCTGGTTCTAAATTTTAATATTAAGTTGTGCTATGAATTTACGAACATTTTTTACAGTGTACGTAGGGGTTTTTTTTTAAATCAAATTTTGTAGAAATGGGGTGCACTTTTGAAAAAATGAATCGATTTTCGGCCAAAAAATAAGCAGTAAATTGTTTATAAAAAAAAATTTACATCAAATAAAAAAAAAAACGGCTACGTACTCCCATAGAGAATGTAATTGTGAAGCTACTGTCAAAATTTCAAATCAATTCATGCAACGGTCTTCAAGTAATCTGTCCTCCCAGTTTGAAAAAAAGTGGTTTCGAGAAAAAAGCGTTCAAAGTTTTTATAGTGCTCAGCGCGCGCTCCCAGGCATTGTGGAAAAACTATAGGACCAACTGGATATTGTTTTTATGACCCTAAAATATTTTTTGAGCAAAGAAAAATCGAATTTTCCAAAATCATAGAGTAGTGTTACCCCTTAAATTTCACAAATGCTTATAATACGAATAGTATTGTGGGAATTATATAATAATAGTAGTTAAAAAAATGAATAGGACGTAACTATTTATAGAAATTAAAACTAGTGTGATTATTAAAAATATGATAATAATAACTATTATTCATTGTTATGTTAAATATGTATTAAAAGTTGATTTATAAATCAACTATTAACAAATAGTTATCACAGTATTTCAAAGTATTCAAACTTTTTTTAAGTAA
Organism: Rhorus exstirpatorius; assembly: GCA_963564615.1. NCBI lineage: Eukaryota > Metazoa > Arthropoda > Insecta > Hymenoptera > Ichneumonidae > Rhorus > Rhorus exstirpatorius. Next base: position 9,583,019 of record OY751322.1, on the reverse strand, counting down.
TAGTAGCAGCTGGACTATATTTTTCATAATAATAAGGTATACCTGTGCGTAATAAGGCCCAGTAGTAGTAGTAAGTTTTACTTGCATAGCCTTTTCGGCTTTTTACAACACTTTCATACACTCTATCACTCTTACACTGGGCCCACTATTTTAGTTTTTCTGTTCATTTACGGAACTATTTTTCTCCCTCGATTTTTGCAACCTCATTGCTATTGGCCCAGTGTATTTGTGAGAACCTACAATTTAAGGTGAGTTTCGAACCACCGAGCTCGCAGAAAAAGCATCTGGAAAAATCCATTGGTGCCGGCCGCGGGATCGAACCCTGGCCGCCTGCGTGGCAGTCCAGAGCCGGACCAACTGCGCCACTGCTCGCTCTAATAAGGCCCAGTAAAATATCCAATTTAATCAACAGGTTTTAACAATAATTATTATTTAAGTACATCTTCGTGCAATAGGCGTCTGTTAGTGTCACCTCTTGAGCGAGAGCGGTTATTTTAAATATTATTTTTGTTACGTAGGCCTTATTAGTCGACAGGCCTTTTATTACCCGCAAGTACCTTACATGTTTCCTTACATTAAAAAAAAAAATTGAATAATTGAATTTCCATGCGACTCGTAATAATCCTCGGGTTACCACAAATCAGACTCTTTCGTAATAATTCAATTTTTTATAAAATAATTATAAAAAATAAATTATCGGAGCAAACGATCATTTGATTGGACTCAATTATCAGGGTATGACGGTGACGATGACTCTCGACATGAAGTATCAAAGTAATTTTCTAGCTCGTTACGCTTGGTGGCAGGGAATCGTGATCAAGCCGCATCATAAGAGACATTATCGTCTTCGTAACCCGCTGCGTCCTTCTCGTTATCCCGTAGCTAGTGTACGCGGTGGTGGAAGTGAAACTTGGCACTTTAGGGGTGAGCTTTATCAACGAAAAGTGAGCAAAAACAAACCCCAAGCAGATTTCCTATTCCCGCTTTTTTTTTTTCACCAATTTACCATATCACCTTAATTTTCACGCTGGCAAAAATCCTACTTTTGTGCGGATCATGAAAATTTTTGTGAACAACGAAATTCAGGTCATCGAATGGAATGGTCGAGTTATCATCGATTGGAAGATATTCATGGTTATCTTGATTATCTCGCGCAAACGTTTCCCGATCTTTGCTCGGTAATGACCATTGGAAATTCCGTCGAGGGACGACCTCTGAAGGTGCATTGACTCTCGTTTAAAACCATATTTTTTCTTTATTTAAAAAAAAAAACGGTAAGAATACATGAAAGTTTTTATTTCAACCAAAAAAAAAAGGTACTTCGTATAAGTAAAGGGGAACTTGGTGTACCGGCAATCTGGATAGACGGTGGTATTCACGCTCGTGAGTGGATCTCACCGGCTTCGGTCACGTACATCATCAATCACTTGGTCGAAAACAGCGACGAACTCGAGGCGGATTATTACATCCTACCAGTTGTCAATCCTGACGGGTAAATTGGACCTTATTTCTCGAACCCACAATCCGTCCAATACACACGCGATACTTTCGCAGAAAGTCCAATCCAATTATTCAATTTTACACGCACATGCGCATATACATGGAAACACGATTTTTTTTTTTTTTATGACACGAGTGCGATGACATTATTGACAATTGTACAGATACGAGTACACGTTCCGCGGTGATCGTTTGTGGAGAAAAAATCGTAGCAGCCCCGAGAAAGGTGGTGTCTGCATAGGTGTCGATTTGAATAGAAACTTTGGTTATCGTTGGGGTGGTCTTGGTACGAGCAAACAGCCATGCAGAGAGATATACGCTGGTACAGGACCGTTCTCCGAGCCCGAGACAAATTCCACCAAGAACTTCTTCGAAGCTAGCGCGGCAGATTTCAAGGTCAGTTTCAACGTCAGTCATTTCCATATCGTCTTTATATACGTGGAAATGGAAAATATATAAATGGAATTTTCAAAAAATTTAAATCGTTCACCTCGCGTGTGGATGCAGAATAATCAAATTTCTTGAAGTAAAAGTGGTTCTTGTAATTATTTTTAAAATGGCCCAAAATCGTGGGAAAAATTACGTACAGTTGCAGTTTGTAAGTATTCCCAAACTCGAGGTGATATTTAGACTTTTTTGTCCAAATAATTTCCCCTTGAAACAGTTACTCACAGGTAGAACAACGTAAAAATCTGTAACCCACATTTTTTTTAATAACACAAAAAGCTCCTGGATTAACCTTAAATTTACTGCACCAACGGTTTCTGACCAATAGATAGGTTTAGTGGTGCTTCTGGAAACGACCCAAGTCCATGGGAATTAGCTCAAACAATTTTCCGCCCCAAAATAGTGCTAAAAAATCTGATGGATTCTCGGTAGACTGATATGCCACTGTCCAAGATTACCCACAATTCGTTGCAAGACTTCCATTAGATTTAAATCGAGCAAGGAGCATGCTGGGTACTCTTCGACGAATTTTGGCTTGGCATATTGATTGGATATAGATTCTTTTTCTTTCAAGTGTTGTCTCTCTAACCTTAAATATTGGGGTACTTTATTGAAGCAAAAAATAAGACAACAACAATGACATCCTCGAATGTTCATCATTTCAGGCATATCTGTCGTTTCACAGCTACGGCCAATTTATTCTTTATCCCTGGGGATATGACAGACGCATACCACCGGATCATTATGATCTCGAAAGAGTAGGTCAGCAAGCCGCCGCATCGATGAAGAGTGCCGGTGGCGCCTCGAGCGTTTACACAGTTGGTAACAGCGCGACGACGCTTTATCCGGCTTCCGGTGGTTCCGACGATTGGGCCAAGGCGATACTCAAGATCAAGTATGCATATACGATCGAATTAAGGGACAAGGGCAAGCATGGCTTCATTCTACCCTCAAACTACATCATTCCTACGGCCAAGGAGGCACTAGCCGCGGTCGAAGTTATCACGAAAGCTTGTAGAAAGCTTTGAAAAAAAAAAATATGAAAACAAAGAAAAATTCGTTATTTTTCTTCACACTCGCTGGATAAATATATATGTTTTATTTAGCTTAGGAGCAACGGCCATGTACTTAAGATTTATTATTTATTTATTTTTTCACCATGAAACATCGATAACTGTAAAACAAAAGCAAATAAATTAATTTTTTATCCAATTTATTGAGAAAAACAAAAATTAATTTATAACAGATTGTCAAAAATTATGAATTTTACAATCTCGTTTTAGCCTACATTGAACCAATAGCCTATTTTTTCTACTCCGCCATTTTGAATTCAATCAATGATTTCTATATCACCCAATCCCAAAAACTTCCTCAAGAAACTATTCTTAATGCCTATATATAGCTTGACCTACCAAAAAGTTTAACGCTAGAAAATATGTATTTTGTTTTTGACAATTTATTCGTCGTACCTAGAAAAAAAAGTGCATCAGACCTTTTTTTTTGTAGATAACTTGAGGGGACACTTTAAACTATGAAATTTGAGGTTATTTTCAAAGAAATACACAGCTGATAGAAGAATAAATTTTATTTATTGTATTTTCCCCCTTAAGTAAAAGGTCATCTTTAATTGGGGATTATTTCCCTCTGGGCAAATAAATATGTCCTAACTATATATACCCCTCCGATGTCATCTTTTATCCGAAATAATCGGGGTTTTGCATGAATAAAGTTTATGCAAAACCAATAATATTTGAAATTTCACTGTTTTTTATAAATTTGTTCATCCCTTTTTTTGGCAGGCTATATATACTTATGATCACTATGTTTGTCGATTGTTGAACAAAATTCTAAATGAAAATCCCAGGTATTGTCGATGCAAACGAAGTTTTGATCATGGAGAGTTTACTGGTTCCCGAGTAATCACGCACAAACGGAAGAATATTGTAGTTTCGAGAAAAAAAAGTCCGTTGAAAATCGTCTTCGTATGCCTTATTTTACTATTTCAGCCATATCTTTTCAACGGATGAAGATACCAATATGGAGGGCTTGCAGTGAAATTTTTTCTTCAAGCCTGAGAGTACCAAACGCAAGAATAAAAGAAAAAATGTTTTTTTTAAGGTCCCCTCGACGCTCTACAAAAAAGATATCTTGCAAAGATTTTCTACGAGCCAAAAATCTCTATCGATTTAAAAACCCTTATAAACGTTTCATCTATCGGTTATTAATTATTAATTGAAGATGCACAAATCCTCGAAACTCCGAGTCCCAATGTACGAAAATACTATCCCTATTAATTTGAGGAAAAAATAAACTATAAGAATCGTAGTTTTCCATCTTTAAACGCAAAAATATTCGGAAAAAAAAACGGTTCAAATTTTACCGCGGGATTTGTCGCGTGGCGCCATCTGTGCGCGAGAGCGCGAAGCTCATGGCCGCTCGGCGCGCTCACGGACTAAACGCCGCGTCCATCGTGCCACCGCGTCATAGCGCTTGTGTTTTTTTTTTTTCCCAACGCGTGCACACACGAGCAGTGGGGAGCGATCGTTGCAAATGGACGTTTTTTCGATATTGTTGTAAAAAAAAAAAAAAAAAAAAAAAAAACAACGCTTGCCCCGTGTGAGTTTGAAAGTTTCGACACGAAATTACGTCTCGGTGATTGTAAAGTTATAAAGATCGAAGATACGCAACGCGACTTGATACGCGTCGTACGGCGACGAAAACTGGGCGTTTGGTACTCCCGGAAAATTGAAAAAAAAAAAAAAACAACATGGTCAAACTGACGAAAAAATTTTTCGCGGGCGACAAAGTGTTTGCCAAAGTTCGAGGTTATCCAGCGTGGCCGGCAAGAGTAAGTACATTGTTGTTCTTTCTTAAACTCGATATATCTCGTGATAAATAAATTTCTATCCCTCGATTTTTTCCTCGAATATTTCGTAAATCGTTGGTAAACAAAACGCGAAATTTGGTTATGTCGCTAATGGCCGTTTGGTAAACGAGCGGCCATATTTGTCCGGCTTGAAATTTCAGGAATACCGGTAAACGCGTACATATATATATATATATATATATTTTTTTTTTCTTCTTTTTCTTTCAACTTTCACATCGATATTCCGTCACGGTTGTTTTTTTTCCATTTATTCTCCAAATATTTTCGCGCGTCTCCTCGATTCATCCGGGTCTTGGTCGTTTTCTCGCCGCCGCCGAGAATTTTTCATTTTTTTTTTTTCTCCCGCAAGTCGAACAAATATTTTTTTCGTTCCCGGAGGACAAACAAATGAATGATCCGTGTAGCGAGGATTTTTTTTTCGCCACTTTTCGTTTGCTCGCACGGACTCTGGCGCTTCGATTTTTCAATATTTTCATGTTTTTCGCCCTTTCGTTCGTGCCTCATAATTATAATCGCTCTCCCGGTATATTTTACCCTTTCTCCTGGTATACTCGTGCGGGTTAAAAAAAAAAAAAAATTGTCCAAAAATGTCAACGATAAGTACCGAAAATTTACGAATAAATCAATTTGTGGGGAAAAAAAAAAAAAAAAAAAAAATAGATAGAAGGAGTGACGGACGCGAATACCAAGAATGCCAAATACAACGTCTACTTTTACGGCACGAATGAAACGTAAGTGAAGTCAATTTTGAAAAAAAAAAAAAAAAAAAAAAAAAAAAATTCAATCGCTCTTTTTTTTTTCGAAATTATCTACTCACTTTTCACGAATTTGCCGTTTATTCAGGGCCGTTTGTAAGGTCGAAGAACTTTTCGTATATCTCGATAACAAGGACAAATTTACAAAGCCCCTTAAGAGAAAGATATTTCAAGACGGTATACTGGCTCTTGAGAAAGAACTGAAAAGCGACAAGGGCAAAGCCGAGTCCTTGGACGATCTCAAAGGTACAAAAAAGAAAAAAGGTAAAATTCAAGCTAAAAGCTCTCCGTCCTAGTTTTGGGCCCATTTTTTTTTTTTTTTTCTTCGTTCGATGCTTTTTTAATAACGATCGCGGGAAAAAAATAGTTTTGTCATCAGAGCCGGTAGCTGAAAAAGCTGAGAGCTCGGAAAAAGCTAGCGTCGCCGATGCTTCGTCGGTGAGCGCAGCGGCGGACAGCGATATGGAGAGCGGACCTCTCGTCATCGACGAGGGTGACAAAAAGAAACCCGCCAAACGCAAGACGATGTCCGCCGCATCCAACAATCCGGTGAGTTTTTTTTTTTTTTTTTAACTTTTTTTTTTAGATTTGAACAGGATTTAATAAATTATGCAATTTTGTCTTTTATTTATTTGGCCAAAAGTCCTTGGTTTTTTTTTTTTTTTTTTAATTTTTTTTTAGATTTGAACAGGATTTAATAAATTATGCAATTTTGTCTTCTATTTATTTGGCCAAAAGTCCTTGGTTTTTTTTTTTTAGATTTTTTTTTTAGATTTGAACAGGATTTGATAAATTATGCAATTTTGTCTTTTATTTATTTGGCCAAAAGTCCTTGGTTTTTTTTTTTTTTTTAAATTTTTTTTTAGATTTGAACAGGATTTGATAAATTATGCAATTTTGTCTTCTATTTATTTGGCCAAAAGTCCTTGGTTTTTTTTTTTTTTTTTTAGATTTGAACAGGATTTAATAAATTATGCAATTTTGTCTTCTATTTATTTGGCCAAAAGTCCTTTGTTTTTTTTTTTTCAATTCTTAAAAAATCGGGGATCATTCAAAACTGCGACACTGACCCAGGCATCGTTGTCTCATTAAGAAAGATCCCTATAAAAAATTAGGAAGAGCCGACAAGCCTTCCTCGAGCGTAGATGGTTTGTGCGATTATTCCTTACAGACAGAGCGAATCTCGTTGAATCTCGAGAAAGAGAAGGATTTTTATTTTTATTTTTTTTCTCATAATTGAATGTATCAGTTGCGACCTGAAATTGGCCTACTGTATTTGTAACTTGGCAGCTTAAATCTTTACCGTTTGATGATAATCATTTGGATTTTCATTCGACGATAGAAAAAAAAATGTTGCAAATTCATTTGCGCGATTATCTCCAATAACTCGAAAGCAGCGTTGGGCAGAATCCAATTATTATTTTCAATTAATTATATTTAAATTAAATTAGTATGGTAAATTAGTATAGTATAGTCAAATTTATTAGTATAATACTAATTTACTAATATACTAATAATACTAATTTACTAATTTCTAATAATACTAATAATGTCCGGGCCAGGCATTATTAGTATTTTTTATATATTTTTTTAAACCTAGACAGAACCCGACGTAGCGTAGTACCGGCGATCGAAAAGAATACTTATCTTGATGGAAAATTATTTTTTTTTTTCACGGGTTACATATAAGTAACACATATAAGTATAAATAACATATAAGTACATATAAGTCCCGTGGAGTAAATACGGCCATCAATTCAATCAAAAGAAAAGAATCAATTAAAAATTGCAATTGTATTTTATAATTGAAAAGAAATACGATTGCAAATTAAAATCGTAATTGACATCCTTGTTTCGAATCAGTTACAAATTAAAAAAGTAATTGACACCTTTTTTTCGAATCAAATACAGATTGCAAAAGTAATTGACGCTTTTTTTTCGAATCAATTACAAAATTACAATTGTAATTGACATCTTTTTTCGAATCAATTAAAAAATTATAAAAGTAATTGACATCTTTTTTTTCGAGTCAATTACAAATTAAAATTTTAATATGCATCTTTTTTTTGTTATTCAATTACAAATTAACAATGTAATTGACACCTTTTTTCGAACGAATTACAAATTAAAAAAGTAATGAACACCTTTTTCGGTTCAATTAAAAATTACAGAAGTTTATTATTCATATTTATTTGTATTTTTATTCATATCAAAAATATTTTTATTTCAACGGTGATTTGAATTTGAATTTGAATTGAAATTTATTGACCGAGTAGTAAATGTAATTGACATCTTTTTTCGAATCAACTACAAATTGCAAGATTAGTTGCCACTTTTTTCGTATCAATTACAAATTATAAAAGTAATTGACACTTTTTTACGAATCAATTACAATTCCTAAATGTAATTGACACCTTTTTTTTCGAATCAAATACAAATTACAGAAGTAATTGACATATTTTTTTCGAATCAATTACAAGTACCAAATACAATTGACACGTTTTTTTTCGAATCAATTACAAATTACAAGAGTAGTTGACACTTTTTTCGTATCAATTGCAAATTATAAAAGTAATTGACACTTTTTTACGAATCAATTACAATACCTAAATGTTATTGACACCTTTTTTTTCGAATCGAATTCAAATTACAGAAGTAATTGACACTTTATTTCGAATCAATTACAGATCACAAAAGTAATTGACGTCTTTTTTTTTCGAATCAATTACAATTACCAGATACAATTGACACGTTTTTTCGAATCGATTAAAATTTTTAATGACTATCCGTGGACCATTCTAAATATGTACGGGTGATTTCGAGTATTTATAGGCGCAAATAATCATAATTGCGTTGGTGTCAATGAATTTTAAGCACATACGACCGGATATAGTAAGGATATTTGGGTAGACGTAGCATCCGGCCGGATAAAAAATCGGTGAGTTGGAATGGAATGCCCCTCATATATATCGAAGCATATCGAAGGTATAACAATTGAGGTCCATCTAAGATGTATGCAACTGTATTGTTGCTTTGATTTCAATTTGGAACTTTGCGTTGACCAAAAAATATGCGCCGGATGCCTATGCGTCGCGCTTTCAATCGCGTTTCAACTACTTTTTTCCCTTGGATTGTCTTGATGATCACTGTTCGTTTGATGCGCGAAAAGATTACGAATTGATTCGAAAAATAAGACGTCAGACACATTTGGAAATTGTAATTGATTCGGAAAAAGATGTTAATTACATTTTTTATTTGTAATCCATTCGAATAAGGATGTTAATTACATTGTTAATTTGGTAATTGAATGATAAAGATGTCGATTACTTTTGTCATTTGTAATTGATTAAAAAAAAAAAGTGTCAATTACTCTTGTAATCTGTAATTGATTTTTTTTTAATTACAAAATATAATTGTAATTTGTAATGGATTCTTTTGAATCGCGAAAAGATTCTTTTTAAATGCGCGAAAAGATTACGAATTGATTCGAAAAAAAAGACGTCAGGTACATTTGGAAATTGTAATTGATTCGGAAAAAGCTGTTAATTACATTTTTAATTTGTAATCCATTCGAATAAGGATGTTAATTACATTGGTTAATTAGTAATTGAATGATAAAGGTGTCAATTACTTTTGTCACTTGTAATTTATTCCAAAAAAAAGTGTCAATTACTCGTGTAATTTGTAATTGATTCGAAAAAAAAGTATCAATTACTTTTTAAATTTGTAATTGATTCGAAACAAGGATGTCAATTACAATTGTAATCTGTAATTGATTTTTTTTTTTCAATTACGAAATATAATTGTAATTTGTAATTGATTCTTTTGAATCGTGAAAAGATTCTTTTGAAATGCGCGAAAAGATTACGAATTGATTCGAAAAAAAGACGTCAGTTACATTTGGAAATTGTAATTGATTCGGAAAAAGATGTTAATTACATTTTTTATTTGTAATCCATTCGAATAAGGATGTGAATTATATTGTTAATTTGGTAATTGAATGATAAAGATGTCGATTACTTTTGTCATTTGTAATTGATTCCAAAAAAAGTGTCAATTACTCTTGTAATTTGTAATTGATTCGAAAAAAAAGTATCAATTACTTTTTAAATTTGTAATTGATTCGAAACAAGGATGTCAATTACAATTGTAATCTGTAATTGATTTTTTTTTTTTCAATTACGAAATATAATTGTAATTTGTAATTGATTCTTTTGAATCGTGAAAAGATTCTTTTGAAATGCGCGAAAAGATTACGAATTGATTCGAAAAAAAGACGTCAGTTACATTTGGAAATTGTAATTGATTCGGAAAAAGATGTTAATTGCATTTTTTATTTGTAATCCATTCGAATAAGGATGTGAATTACATTGTTAATTTGGTAATTGAATGATAAAGATGTCGATTACTTTTGTCATTTGTAATTGATTCCAAAAAAAGTGTCAATTACTCTTGCAATTTGTAATTGATTCGAAAAAAAAGTATCAATTACTTTTTAAATTTGTAATTGATTCGAAACAAAGATGTCAATTACAATTGTAATTTGTAATTGATTTTTTTTAATTACACAATATAATTGTAATTTGTAATTGATTCTTTTGAATCGCGAAACGATTACGAATTGATTCGAAAAAAGACGTCAGTTACATTTGGAAATTGTACTTGATTCGGAAAAAGATGTTAATTACATTTTTTATTTGTAATCCATTCGAATAAGGATGTTAATTACATTGTTAATTTGGTAATTGAATGATAAAGATGTCGATTACTTTTGTCATTTGTAATTGATTAAAAAAAAAAGTGTCAATTACTCTTGTAATTTGTAATTGATTCGAAAAAAAAAGTATCAATTACTTTTTGAAATTGTAATTGATTCGAAACAAGAATGTCAATTACAATTGTAATTTGTAATTGATTTTTTTTTTTTAATTACAAAATATAATTATAATTTGTAATTGATTCGAAAAAAAAAGTATCAATTACTTTTTTAATTTTTAATTGTTTCGAAAAAAGATGTCAATTACAATTTGTAATTGATTTGTTTTTTTTTGTTTTTTTGTTTTTTTTTTGTTTTTTTTTTTTTTTTTTTTTTCAATTACAAAATATAATTGTAATTTGTGATTGATTCTTTTCTTTTGATTGAATCGATGGCCGTATATACTCCGTGGGACCTCCGTGAACGAATAAACCTCTCATCGGGTATGACTATGGGGGTTTTTCCGAGCCGCTGGAGCCTTCAAATTTCTAAAAATTATTGCAACTCCCGCCAATCTCGGTATTTGCATATGTAACCCGTGAAAAAAAAAATTTACCATCAAGATAAGTATTCTTTTCGATCGCCGGTACGACGCTACGTCGGGTTCGTTCGAGGATTTTAAAAATATGGAAAAAATCCTAATAATGCCCGGCCTGGCTTGAGCTTTGTTGATTAATCAAGAATCCGCCCGACACTGCTCCGAAGAAATGAAAAATTCCGATCTCGACATTAAGGATCGAATTTATCACGTAAATTCCGATGGGAATGACAATTTTTATATATATATATTTTTTTTTCTTTTCTTTTCTTCTAAATTTTTTGTTCCTCGAAGGATACGCCGGAAGCGAAGAAAAAACGGGGTCGCGGCAAAGGATCAACCGCCTCGGTCGAGAGTACGCCAAAGCAAGAGAACGCGGGCGGTGATTCTCAGGGTGAGGAAACGTCGTCCGGAAAGGAAGTCGTCAGTCGTAGCGGACGTAAGATAAAGCCAAAGCGTTTCGCCGATTTTTCGAGCTCCGAGGAGGCCGAGGTGCCCGATAAAAATGGTACGTCAGAGAATTTTTGTTTTGTTTCTTATTTTCCCGAAAAAAAAAAAAAAAAAAAAAAATACAAATCCTCGTTAAAAGTACATAATTAATTTTATGAAACGACAGCATCGAAATCGTTTGACGCGAGAGTTGGGGAGTAAAATAGGGAAAAAAAACGTATTTATTTATAATAAAATAATTGACACGATTGTTATTCGGTAAAATATACGGGCTGTCCTATTTAAAAAAAAAAAAAAAATATGCTCCGATATGTCGAAAACTTTTGTTTTTCTTGAAAAAAACAATTGCGAACAAGCGCCAAATTGTTAAATGTTGAACAATTCTGTTTATCGTAGAACTCGTTTTTATTTTTAAATTTTTCGCAAAGATTGACGCATTGCCGCTCTCTTTTCACGAGAAAACTTCGAATAATATGATTGTTACGCATATGGAAAATCGGGAAAATTCAAGGAATTTCTTTTCTCCTGGAATAATCAGCGGAAAAGTCAGGAAATTTAGAAAATTCTCTGGAGATTTTTTTTCCACAATTTACTTTTTGCCAGAATTACGAAAAATGAAACCAACTTGAACGAAAAAAAAAAAAAAAAAAAAAACTGAACATTATAAAAATTAATATTTTTGCATATTTTTAATATTTATATTATTCTTTGTTGTATACATCAAAATTTCGGTCAGTGCCAAACAATGAAAATTTCAAAAACTAAAAAACTAATTTACTCCAAAGTTCTAAAGCTGCGCGCTTCTGCATTCGATTTGTCGATACGCAACTGCACAATTATTATTGCGGATAAGCGTTTATTATTTATTTTTCATTTATTGGCACTGACATAAACCATTTCCTTTTATATGAAGAACAGGTTCGCTATTTTGCTTTTTGTTTATTTATTTTTTACTTTACAGTGCTCAAATTATTTTTTGTATTTCAGTTTTTTTTTTTTTCAAATTTTTTATTTTAATATTTAACATTTTTTTTCATTTGACCCATAATATCCCTGGAATATTTGCAAAACCTGGAAAATTCAGGGAATTTCTGAGTCAATAATGCGTAACGACCATGAATAACGTTTTGGGCCTGTTCGAAGTACGAAAACGAAAAAGAATGCCTAAGGGTAAAACTTACTCAATCAATGAGAAATAAAAAAAAAAATGCAATTAAAAAAAAATAGGAGGTTCCATTTGAAAAACAAAAGTTGGGCCTCGATGGGCCCAGCAGAGGCCCCGGAACCAAAAACTGGGAAGCTCATCTCAGGGATGAGTTCCCCTTCATACGCGACAACTTTTTGCCCGAAACATTTTTCAATTTATCGCTCAGTTTTCGAGATATTTGAGCAAATTTTTTAAAAATGGTTCACACCCCTGTGCGTGGGCAATTCCACCAATTATCCAACCAATGAGTCTGAGTCCTGAAAAGTTTTTTTTGCCTCAAATTTTTTCCTCGCATCTCGCGCACCAAGATTGGTAAATTCATCAAGTTTTAGCCCGATAGGACGTGTGCCGTTCACGAGAAATGCGATATCCAATTTTACGGACAAAATTTAAATGCGAGTTTTCATCGAATCTTCAGCGTCGCGATAAAAATATGAAAAAAAAAATATATATAGGATTTCTTATGTGAAAAACTTTCAAGCTTTTCGAATCAATTTTTTTTTTATTTTTCATCAGCTCCTCGAGATTCATCTATAAAACACGTTTTTCGATTAAAAACAGCGATTTTTCATGCGCTTCAATTTTTTTATCATTCCTTACAATTTTTTGTTTATACGAAAGCTGAAATTTTTTCAGAAAGAAACCGATATTTTTAGAGTGGAAAAGTTGCTATAATATAATTTGATAATCTTGTTACAACCGGAAGGGCACGACTAATATATATTCATATATTATATATATAATACTTATATATATTAATTATATTATATTATATATTATATAATTATATTATAATTATATATATATTATATATATATATATTAGGGTGTGCGGAAAAAAAACAATTTTTTTTTTCGGTTGCATCCACCAAAAAAAGTTGAAGTAAGGTAAAAAAAGAAGAATCCTAAAACGGGAGGTCAAAAAAAAATTATTTCGAACGGTGCATTGCATTTGAATATTTTCCATAAGAATAACACAGGAAAATATTGGGATTTCTGAATGCGGTAGTGCAACTCGTCAGAAAAAAATCACACAAAGATGTCATTAACATATTCTCACGGAGAATCGAATTCCCTACAAAAAAAGTTCTTGCGAAAAATTAGCTCAGAACAACCGTTCGAGTGGAATATAACGCGAATGAATATAGTGAAAATAACGCTGTCTGAAATTGAATTGATAGGAAAAAAAATAATTCAAAAGGCTGTAAAAATCGAATTTTTCGCTTTACGAAAAAACTTTTCGGGGGTTTTTTTTTGTAGAGAATGTTCTGCTCTAACAACGTCGCTTTGATAGAAGCATATAACGGTTCATTAACAAAAAGCGAAGAGCAGCTACAATATTTATTGGGCATAGTGCAAAGATATCGATAGAAATACCCTAATTGCAACAAACAGACTCTTAAAAAAAGAAACGATGATTATTAAGCATTATAATGTAAAAAAAAACCTATTCTATCTTATTAAACCAAATTCATTGAATAAAGCTTTTCTAAACACGATCAATGATGAACGTCGTTTCTTTTATATTTCTTGTTGTACTTGATTTTTTTTTTTGTATAAGAGAAATATTTTCAGAACAATTTCATGCAAGTATGTTGGAGCAGAACATTCTCTACAAAAACCCACGAAAAGTTTTTTTCGTAAAGCGAAAAATTGGATTTTTACAGCCTTTTGAATTATTTTTTTTTTCCTATCAATTCAATTTCAGACAGCGTTATTTCCACTATATTCATTCGCGTTATATTCCACTTGAACGGTTGTTCCGAGCTAATTTTTCGTAAGAACTTTTTTTTTGTAGGGAATTCGATTCTCCATGAGAATATGTTAATGACATCTTTGTGTGATTTTTTTCTGACGAGTTGCACTACCACATTCAGAAATCCCAATATTTTCCTGTGTTATTCTTATGGAAAATATTCAAATGCAATGCGCCGTTCGAAATAATTTTTTTTTGACCTCCCGTTTTAGGATTCTTTTTTTTTTTTACCTTACTTCAACTTTTTTTTGGTGGATGCAACCGAAAAAAAAAAATTGTTTTTTTTTCCGCACACCCTAATATATATATATATATATATATATATATATATATATATATATATATATATATATATTAGGGGTTCGTATGGCTCGGGCGCTACGCGCCCTCGCACGAATTGGGTTGTTTATATGTTTGGTTTGGGTTTGGGTTGGTCATCATTTTAAAATTGGACACCCGGTATAAGCTCAATTCCTGAAACAGTGGCGGCGGCAGCGGTGATATATCTTTATATTACAGAAAGATATATATTATTATATACTTATTATTATATATACTTTTTTCATACGGTGACTTTCTAGTCGTGCCCTTCCGGCTGTAAAAAGGTTATCAAATTCCGAAAACGGCAATCTTACACACATCTAGTAAGTAAATCTTACACGCATCACGTTTTCAATTTTTTTGGGGTAACGCCCTTCTGGCAGTAAGTTTAGGCGATCAACATTCGGAAAAATCTGACCGGTTATCCGCCGGAAAGGCGTAAGCCACGAAAAATAAAAATAAAAAGGGTTACGCCCTTCTGGCTGTAATCAGGCGATTTAAATCCGGAAAAAATGATCATTGATCTGCCAGAAGGGCGTAAGCCACTTTTTTTTTTTTTTTTTTTTCTTTGCGGCTTACGTCTTTCTGGCAGTATCGTAGTGGGCTTACGTCCTTCTGGCTGTAGGCCGATTAATTTTTCTCTTATGGAATTTCCGTGTTAAAGGTGGGGATACGCCCTTATGGCGGTAAGGTAATGAAAAGTAAAAAAACAGTGGGTTACGCCCTTTTGGTCCTAAGCCCTCGATATTTTTGTAGAGACGTTTGCAGACACTTTTCTGGCTGGCTAACGTATTTTGATGAGCGACAATCGCGTCGGTGTGCTTGAGCGGAAGGTTTTTTTCGTTCGAGGTACTTTTTGGTGCGGATATCGTAACTATATATCGTCGATCGATTCTCAAAAGTTCGAACGCTGCTCGCGCAAGATCGCGCAACCGTTCCACTCGGAAAATTTCGGTTTCTTGCTGAAAAAATCCTCAGCTTTCAGACAAAAAAAAAAAAAATTGAAAGGAACCATAAAATATCGATGTGCATGAAAAATCGCTGTTTTTTCATCGAGCTAATGAAAAATAAAAAATCGATTCGAAAAGCTGATAATTTTTCTTACGAGAAATATATATATATATATATATATATTTTTTTTTTCATACTTTTATATTGTGACGTTCAAAGATGCGATAAAAATTCGTATTAAAGATTTTTCCTTAAAATTGAATGTTCCTCGCTGAACAGCCGCACGCGTCCTAATATGAGTAAAAAATTGGAGGCGAATCGAAATTTTTCGGGTCCATACATCGGTGTTGAATAATTGGTCGAAATTGCCCACCGTCGTTGATTGATTCACGATCAAGTATTTTTTTTTTTTTTTTTTTTTTTTTTTTACGCCACTTCGCCGGACCGGAAATGCCCAACTCTGGCCGATACGCTTAGAGCAGCATGCTATAGGTGTTTTTCAGCAAAAAAAAAAAAAAAAAAACAAAAAAAAAAAAGCTCGCAGAGTCGTTTCTCGAGAAGAAAACGAAGAACAAAAAAAAAAAGTGTATTATCCGGGGCGATGATGTGAATGTTTGAAGGTACGAGCAGCGTAGAGAATTCCTCGATCGCGTCGTCTAGTAAACCGGGAGCCGATGCGCGCGAGCTACCGCCAAAGAACGAACGTCTTGGATCGTTTTTGGAGACTGACGACACTAGGAATATGACGACAATCCAATTGAAAAGACTCGTCCTCTTGGAACAACTCAGACTGATTCGATTGCAAACGGCACAGCTCGTGAAATCTTTCGCTGTTTGAATTTAAAAAAAAAAAAAAAAAAACAAACAAACAAACAAAAATTACTTATCGGCGCAAAAAAAAAAAAAAAAAAATCGCCATTGTTTTTCCTTCTCGTTGAAAAGCGACTTGAAAAACTTTCGCGAATCGGCCAAAATTCTATCTGACATTAATTGTATATCGTTTGTATTATGGACACGCCGCGTTATTCAACTTTTGTACCTCCGACAGATTTTTTTTTTTTTTCTATTAAAAATGAGCGCAGCTTAAATTTAACCCTCGCCTCGATCCCTCAAAGCCAGAGAGATCGTTCAAGTTTTTTTATTTTATTTATTAATTTTAATTTTAATTTTAATTTTTTTTTTTTTTTTTTCGAATTATCAAGTTTTTCGTGAATTTTATTTTCTTTCTTTCGAGATACTCGTTAGCGCCAACGCGCCAAAATTGTTCCGGATAGAAAAAAAAAACGAAAAAAAAAAAAAAAAAAAATCGCATTTTCGAAGAATCGTTCCCCGGATGTCCGGTGAAGGAGCGTGGAAGAAAAAAAAAAAAAAAAATTTTCACGTTTGTCATTCGAGATGATATTCAAGGTTAAACGAATCATTCGTTCTTTCTTTTTTGCATGATACAATTTTTCATTAAAAAAAAAAAGAATCAAATCTCAAGCAACGAGTTTGATTTTTTTTTTTTTTTTTTTTTTTTTTCTCCAATTGCATACAAATTTTTGCGCCCTCCTCTCTGACGTATTGCGGCTCGCGAATTGCGGTTTCGCGTTGTCGAAGCTTTGCGAAAAAATTTGACGAGAAAAAAGGGGGGGGGGGGGAAAAAAAAAACCAAAAACAAAAAAAAAAAACTTGCTCTCTGTTGTAGAAAACTCGACGAGATCTCGCGGAAAGAGTAAAATCGACGAATCCAACGAGAATCAGGCATCGCCGTCGGTCGGAAAAAAAAAAGCAAGTACGGAAAGTAAGTTCATTATTATTATCAATTGTTATTGCCAATTATTCGAAAATAATAATCATTTTTTTTTTGTCAATTCCAACGCTTTCGGATTTTTACGATCCCTTCGTCTCGTTTTTCCTCCATCACTTTCCCTACACCTCGCACCGGTTTCCCCTGACTTTCCGGCTGGAAAATCGAACTTTGGTCTCTCGCGCGACAGGCAGGTAAAAACACCCCCGACCGTAATTACCATCGAAGAGCCGAGAAATAATTTTTTTTTTTTTTTTTCTCTCTTCGTTATTTCGCGTCGAAGCTCTGCGTCCCGCGAATAGACGAGAATTTTTCATTATTTCAGCTAGGATAGGGCTAGGGTGTGTCAAAAGTGAACTTTTTTTTTTTTTTTTTCTCTTCGCTCCTACCACTCGAAACTTTGGGTTTTGACATTAAAGAGGTCCTCTCGTACAAGGAGGGCGCTGTAGCTCGAAGTTTAGAGGTCTCTCAACGAGCGATTCAGGTTTCCCATCTAATTAAGCTACACTTGCAAGGCAAAAAAAAAACGCTTTTTTTGAGATTTTTTTTTTTAAGACAGTTTGTCGTTATTCATTGATCAATATTTACCAGCAATAGTTACAGCCAATCTTCCGGAGGCAAAAAAAAAAAAAAATGTTGGCTTGCGGTGCGTAATTTGATTGAATTAAAGTTTCATCTAAATTGCCCCCACAAACTCCGAATTAATCAAATTCAATAAAATTTCATTAAAAATAAATTTCTTAGAAATTTCTATTTCGATCGAATATTAAATTTTTAATTTAAATTTAATTGAATTAAAATCTCATCTAAATTGCCCCCACAAACTCCGAATTAATCAAATTCAATGAAATTTCATTAAGAATAAATTTCTTAAAAATTTCTCTTCCGATCGAATATTAAATTTTTAATTTAAATTTGATTGAATTAAAATTTCATCTCATGACTGGATCATCCGAAACGAACTGAATCGTTGGAATTAGTTAAAAACAATATTATCTTGTACTTGACGGCGAGATTTTATAAAAATTTAATTTTTTTGACAAAATGGCGGATGTTCAAAGTAAAAAATGTTTTTTTTTTTTTCGCTAAAAAAAATCGTTGATTTTTCGGTTGCATGAAAAAAAAAAAAATTGAGCGAAAATTTAAAATGTTTCACCGTCAGGTACAAGAGAATATTGTTTTTAACTAATTCCAACGATTTAGTTTGTTACAAATGATCCGGTCATGAGTTACGTTGCGCACCGCAAAACTTTTTTTTTTTTTTTTGGCCTCTGGGAGATTGCCTGTAAATCGGTTGCTTAATCGCTTTTTTGACATGAAAAAATTACTGTAACTTCTTTCTCAAGAAGTTACAGTAATTTTTTGGCTATCTTTTGAACTGATAAATATTGATCAATGAATAATGAAAACTGTTCAAAAAAAAAATCTCAAAACAAGAGTTTTTTTTTTGGCCTTGCAAGTGTACTTAACCCTTAACACGTAAAAAATATTGTTTTTCGTTCGAAATGATGTTGGGCAACCAAAAAAATTCGCGATTTCTGTGTTTCTCGGCTTATTTTAAAGCACGACTCATCCCCTGAACGATGATCGATCGTTTTTCGATTTACCTTGTTCCAATTTTTTTTTTTTTTACGCCATTTTTCGACCACAATAGTCACTTTTGCAAGTTCACAAAGTCTCCGAGGTATCAATGAGCCCAAAATGAATTGCTACAAGTATCGGATCGTTGATTCGAATCTAAACAACCGATTCCAAAAAATTGTCAAAACATACAAAATTTCTCAAAATAAACATGGTTTTTTTTTTTTTTTTAAATCAAAATTGAAGATACGGAAATACGGAATTCAATTTTATTCAAAGAACCATGCTTATTTTGAGAAATTTTGTGCGTTTTACCAATTTTTGGAATTAGTTATTTATAGCCGAATCGACAATCCAATACTTGTAGCAATTCATTTTGGACTCATTGACACCCCGGAGACTTTGTGAACTCGAAAAAGTGACTATTGTGATCTAAAAGTAGCGTAAAAAAAAAAAAAAAAAAAAAAAAAAAAAAAAAAAATCGGAAAAAGGCAAGTCGAAAATGTCGTTATGCTTTCGAATAAGCCAAGAAACACAGAAATCGCCAATTTTTTGGCTGCGCGACATCATTTTGAACGAAAAAAAAATATACTTTTTACGCGTTAATTCGATGGTTAACTTGAATTCTCGTTGAGAGACCTCTAAACTTGAAGCTACAGCGTCCTCCTTGAACGAGGGCCTTCTTTAACGTCAAAACCTAAAGTTTTGAGCGGTTGAAGCGAAGAAAAAACAAAAAAAAAAAAAAAAAAAAATTCCATTTTCGACACACCCCGATAGGGGCTATTATGCGTGACGTCGCGTCTCGAGGGATATTCGCGTTGTCAATTTCACGCAATCGTGTGCCCTGACGGATCTTTTTTTTTTTTTTCCCCCGTTCAAACGCAAAAAAAAAAAAAAAAAAAAGAAAAAAGAAACACCCGCGTCGCTGAATGGCCCATGAATTTTGTTGTTTATTTTCAAGAAAAAAGCACCGTCACGGAAATCGCTGATGGACCGATCGACGGGGATACAATTTTAAAGCGTATAACGACCTCCGTGGCTCGGCCGTCAAAGCGTTTTCTTCTAGCCCGCACGCTAGCCGGGGAATATGTAGGAATTAAACTAGATATAGAAAAACCGCTGTCATTTGACAGCGAGAGGGCACGCGTCCGTTGGCAAAGTTCGATGATAAGAAGCGCAATGAGAATGAAAACGAGGCTAGAGAGTGGTGAAATACTGACCGAGCACGTTAAAGATTCCCTTGACTTCGATGTAAATGTTCCAGAGGACGATAAGAAAATTCTCGCCAAGGACGGAGCCATACAGCGCGAAAAGTACAAGCTACGGTAATATATCATTTTTATTTTTTTTTCTTCCCTCAATCTCCCCGCAACCGTTTCAAATGCTCGAAGAAGAAAAATCTCGATCACGATAATGAAAAAGGGGGAAAAAAAAAAAATTACAAAATCTTTAAAAATCCATCGCAAAAACTTTTTTCGACCGTTCGATCAATCGTTCCCGGCTCTTTTTGAGGATTCATCGATACTATTTTAACCGCTTGCGAAATATTTTTTTTTTTTTTTAAATCAATTTTTGCAAATAATTTCAACTCTTTTTTTTTTCTTCTTTTCTTTTCTTTAAATTGTCCGTAAAACGAAATTTCATGACCTGATCGAGCGTTTCGAACCTCCAGATGGCTTCGCATAGAGGCTCAACTCCTCAAGCTGGACGCTCAGATCAAATCGAACCTGGGACTGGATCGAGTCGACGCGGACAAATGCCTGCAGGCCATGGACGACATGCTCGCTCTTCCCATTGATCCTCTGATGCTGAAAAAACATCCGCACATCGTCGAGACAGTCAAAAGGGTGAATAAACGAACGAAAAAAAAAAATGAAAAATTTTGAATATCTCGGAGAAAAAAAAAAAAAAAAAAAAAAAAACGATTAATCTTGTCCCTGATTATGCTCATTTGTGTTCGCAGTTGCGACGGTACATCGGGAATTTGGCGGATTGGAAACTCAGCGAGGACGAAGTGGTACGTTTTCGTTTAAAATTCAATATTGCATGAGCCCGAAAATTAAAATTCCTCCGTGTTTAATTAATTAATTAATTAATTGATTTTTTTTTTTTTCTAAATTTCGCAGATCGCCTTTAAGCTCAAAGCCGAACAGATAAGGCAAAAAGGCGAGCACATATACAACAAATTCAAGGTGGGTCGATTTGTTTTTTTTTTTTTTTTTTTTTTTTTTTTTTTTTTTTTTTTTTTGTTTTTTAGATAAGCGGAATTGGGGCTTGAGCCGGAAATCGCTGGTACATAAAAAAAAAGTTTATAATACGTGGGAGTAGAATTTTCACGAGTCTAATTCGCAAAAAATGCATTTTTGAAGAAAAAAAAGCACTGAGGAAATTGTGATTTGTGAGAAAGAAGATTCAATTCGATTTTTATGAAAAAAAAAAGACATAAAAGCGATATACTTATGCATACAACGGGCACAAAGAGTCCTTCTGTGGGCCTGATAGTCCAGTTGCCATGTACATTTGAAATTGCATCAATTAAATACAGCAAATTTCCTTCACGAATCATTGGGAGAGGAGTCTAAATCCAAATTTTCGGGAAAATGCCACTGTTGCTTCAGTCGCCATCTTGAATTTAAGGATGAATTTCTTATTTATCGAATTATCTCGTTTATTTGCGACTTAACACCGAAAATGGCGAGGACCAAACTTGAAGCAAATTTTATTATCTACAACTTTGGTCCTCGTCTTCTTTTTCCTAGGATCGATATTTTTCGAGTTAGACCCGAGAATAGAGGGTGAAACTTGATTATTGCACTATCTCGTTTATTTTTGACTTTACACTAAAAATGGTAATAAATGAGCTTGATGCAAATTTTATTATCTGCAACTTTGATCCTAATATTCTTTTTCCTAGGATCGATATTTTTCGATTCGGACCCGAAAAATGGGGGTTTAAAACTTAATTATTGCATTGTCTCGGTTATTTTCGACTTTACACTAAAAATGGTAATAAACAAACTTGATGCAAATTTTATAATCTGCAACTTTGGTCCTAATCATCTTTCTCCTAGGATCGATATTTTCGAACGTACGCTTAAGCTTACTACGAGTTACAAAAAAAAAATATCGATCCTAGGGAAAAAAATGTACACAAGGACCAAGGTTGAAGAGAATAAAATTTGCTTCGAGTTTGCTCGTTATTAATTTTAATGTTAAGTCGAAAATAAATTAGATAATGCAATAATGAAGTTTTAACCCCCACTTTTCGGTTCTAAATCGAAAAATATCGATCTTAGAGAAGAAACGACAAATGCCAAAGTTGTAGATAATAAAATTTGCTTCGAGTTTGGTTCTTACAATTTTTTAGTGTAAAGTCACAAATAAACGAGATAATTCAATAAATAAGAAATTCACCCTTAAATTCAAGATGGCGACTGAAGCAACAGGGCGATTTTCCCGAAAATCTGGACTGAGACTTCCAATGACGCCCCCCCGTGAGGTTATCGTGAAAGAAAATTGCTGTATTTAATTGAGGCAGTCGTCTGGTGCCAAAAAGTGATTTTTGGTGATTTTTTTTTTATCATAAGGAAAGAAACAACGGACCTTCTTGAAAATTTTATTGTACTTTAACACACACTTGAAGAGTATAAAAAAAAAATTTTTTATCAACTAATTGTCGCAAAATGGCGGAGTATTTGATTGACCGTAGAAGCGCCTCGCCGCTGGAGTCTCCAACCGGCGGTAAAGATGGCGCGCTTAATTCTTGTTCGGAACGCAAAAACCACAATTATTTTCAATTGACATATATTTTTATCGTCGATGAACTAAAAAAAAGCTCAGAAAAAACCGTGAAACCATATTAATTTTCGAGCTTAAACAAAAAAGTGACGATTTTTACAATTTTTTTCTTCGTGCAATAAAAATCGTATAAAGTGACATTTTTATAAAAGATGGTTTTTAATCATCTAAAGAACCTTGGTTTGGGTCGATAGGTCAAATAGTTTTTTTTTTTTTTGCTATCAGTTTAAGACCAGTTTTTGCCAGTTTAAGACTCCAGCGGCGAGGCGCTTCTATGGTCAATCAAACACTCCGCCATTTTGCGACAATTAGTTGATGGAATTTTTTTTTAAACCTTCAAATGTGCGTCAAAGTACAATAAAATTTTCAAGAAGATCCGTTGTTTCTTTCCATGTAAAAAAAAAATCACCAAAAATCACCTTTTTTTTAGGCCTATACAGCGGACAACTGCCTTATTGCAATTTCAGCGATTTTTACGGTACATAGCGACTGGTCTATGACGACTCATCGGGGCATCGACGTCTCGACGAGGCGAGACGGAGATAATTCGAAAGAACGCGAACGAACTAACATCCCTCTCTCTATCTCTCTCAATCTTACATTATAAGAATCGAACATTATAACTCATTTACATCAACCCTCATATAAAGAATCAATTTTAATGACACATTATAAAAGTTTCTTACGGACACAAAATTTTTTATCGCAATAACATAATATTTTTCGGGTCTGATCGTTTTGAGAGTCCCAGGGGGGTGTCGTGAAAAGTGCTTCGGTGCCCTGAGGCTTCCCCTAGCCCTGAATCGATTTAATTTCATTATGTCCGACGAGAAAACAGGCTTGAGAAATTTTTCAGAACAATTTTTCGCCATATTTGCATCTTTTTATTTTCTTTTATGCAAAAAAAGGGAGGAAATCGTATATTGTTTACCGAGCGAGAAAACGGTCGTTTGCACGCCAAGTATGAAGTTGAGCACCGAGGCAAAGCCCGAGGTGTTCTCAACTTCATACAAGACGCAAACGACCGTTTTCTCCGAGATAAATATTTTTTACAACACCGGAGCGAAAACAGCGAGTTCACCGAGCGAAAAAATGGTCGTTCGCACGCCAAGTATGAAGTTGAGCACCGAGACACAGCCCGAGGTGTTCTCAACTTCATACAAGACGCAAACGACCGTTTTCTCCGAGATAAATATTTTTTACAACACCGGAGCGAAAACAGCGAGTTCACCGAGCGAAAAAATGGTCGTTCGCACGCCAAGTATGAAGTTGAGCACCGAGACACAGCCCGAGGTGTTATCAACTTTATACGAGACGCAAACGACCGTTTTCTGCAAGGTGAACATTTTTTAAAACTCCGGAGCGAAAACAGCGAGTTTACCGAGCGAGAAAACGGTCGTTTGCACGCCAAGTATGAAGTTGAGCACCGAGGCAAAGCCCGCGGTGTTCTCAACTTCATACAAGACGTAAACGACTGTTTTCTCCGAGGTGAACATTTTTTACAACTCCGGAGCAAAAACAGCGAGTGTACCGAGCGAGAAAACGGTCGTTTGCACGCCAAGTATGAAGTTGAGCACCGAGGCAATGCCGAGATGTTCTCAACTTTATACGAGACGCAAACGACCATTTTCTGCAAGGTGAACATTTTTTACAACAGCGAAGCGAAAACAGCGAGTTTACCGAGCGAGAAAACGGTTGTGTGCACGCCGAGTATAAAGTTGAGCGCTGAGGCAAAGCCCGAGGTGTTCTCAACTTTATACAAGACGTAAACGACTGTTTTCTCCGAGGTGAACATTTTTTACAACTCCGGAGCAAAAACAGCGAGTGTACCGAGCGAGAAAACGGTCGTTTGCACGCCAAGTATGAAGTTGAGCACCGAGGCAATGCCGAGATGTTCTCAACTTTATACGAGACGCAAACGACCATTTTCTGCAAGGTGAACATTTTTTACAACTCCGGAGCGAAAACAGCGAGTTTACCGAGCGAGAAAACGGCCGTTTGCACGCCAAGTATGAAGTTGAGCACCGAGGCAATGCCGAGATGTTCTCAACTTTATACGAGACGCAAACGACCATTTTCTGCAAGGTGAACATTTTTTACAACTCCGGAGCGAAAACAGCGAGTTTACCGAGCGAGAAAATGGTCGTTTGCATTATGAAGTTGAGCGCCGAGGCAAAGCCCGAGGTGTTCTCAACTTCATACGAGGCACAAACGACCATTTTCTGCGAGGTGAAGATGCTATTTTTTTTACAACAGCGGAGCGAAAACAGCTAGTTTCCATCCGCAAACGTGGACCGGAAATCGATCGGTTTCCATCCTCGTTTGCGGATGGAAAATCTCTGTTTTCGCTTCGCTCTTGTGAAAAATTAATTACCATTCCTCCGTTATTATTACATGAAAGTAATATATATATATATTTTTCTACTCCAGGCTATGTTTACCATTCCCGAGGGACAGTCCTTCTGGCAATCTTTCTCCGATCAAGTGCTTCACTTTAAGGAATTGACAAAGGACATGCCCGAGGAAAAGATGTTCTCGCTCATGGCGGATCCTGCGTGTCCTGGTAATACTTTGTAGTCGCAAAAAAACAAAAATCAAAAATCACGTTTTTTTTTTTTTTTTTTTTTTTTTTTTTTTTTTTTTTTTTTTTTTTTCAAAAGATCCATCGTTTCGATCCTCCATTGTGGAAAATAAGTATGAAAAAAAAAACGATTTTTTACCAAATATTTCATTATTATTATTTTTATATGCGAAATTCGATGCAACTGCCCTTGTGCAAAAAACTAACACAGAAAATTCCATCCAAAATATTCATACTTTATTGATGACTTGCAATTTTTATTTTCCGTCGATAAATTGAAATTTTTTGGCGAAAATTTGACAATAATTGAATAAAAAAAAAAATTTTCAAAGATGGCGCGACTCCGCTCGACGTGTCGACGACGACAACGACGATAACGACGATAACGACGACGACGACGACGACCGCACCAGCGGCAGCGAGAAGGAACGACGAGAGCGTTTTGGAAACGAGCACGATCTCGGAATCCGAAACCGAAGCTATGCCAATGAGATGCCCAACGCCAGCTGAAACCCCAGCCAAGTAACATTCAACATTTTCATCGCAACACTTGAACTTTGACTTGTCGCCCACGATATTGTTATAAGAGAAAACAAACAAAAAAAAAAAAAAAAAAAAAAAAAAAACGTCGAAAAGGACTCTCGAGGTGTTTTCGGGCGATATATTTATTGCGTCGACGTGAAAAACAAAAAAAAAACTCGAGGAATGGGCTCGTCACGAAAGATGGCAATTTTTTCCATCTTAATGAACGTGGTTTTTTTTTTTTTTTTTTTTTTTTTTTTTTTTTTTTTTTCAGCACATTTTAAACATTTTAATTCACTCTTGGGCGCTCGTTTCATTTTTTTTTTCGCCCACTTTTGCTCTTTCTCAACGCTCGAAACTTTTTATTTTCCCTCGCCGAATGAATTAAACATCGAGACGTCTGTCTCTCTCTCTCTCTCTCTCTCTCTCGAGTTTGCTTGCAATTTTGCGCGAATCGTAGACGATATAAATACGATTGAGAAAATGAAAAAAAAAAAAAAAAAAAAAATTATTTAGCGTGGCTCGATGGAAAGAAGAGAAGATTAGATCGTGACCCTCGCCTCATTTTAGTTTTAGTTTTTTTTTTTTTTTTTTTTTTTTTTTTTCGTCTCTTCAGGATTGAAGCGTTTCGCCGGTATGATTGCAAGTTCCATTCTTTGTTTTTTTTTTTCTTCTCCCTCGAATTTTTTCTGCTTACGAATTTTACATTTTGTTCATTGGAAGGAAAAAACTTTTGTTGAAAAGTTATTTTTTTTTTTTCTTTCTTTCTTTCTTTCTTTTTATTGTCGAAAAGTTGGCCAAAGTGATTTTTCGCGCATCCGGAATGTGAGGAGAAAAAAAAAAAATTGGAGATTTGTAAATAAATAAGTTCGGGGCCGCAGGTGACAAATTTGAAAAAACAAAAGCGACGAAACGATTAGAAATCTGTCATTTTTTTTTTTCTTTTTTTTTTTTTTTTGAGTCAAGAGAATTATTAGAATTATTCCGGCTGTTGAGAAATTTGTTAGATGTACGTTGGGATTGGGGATAAATAAATTTTCCAATATTTTTGGTATCAATGAACGGGGAAGAAAGATTGAACGGATAGAAAAAAAAAAAAAAAAAAAAAAAAAAAAGTATTTATACATTCGATGGAGATGAGAAAGGATCGAATAAATTGGTTTGAAGAACGAAAATTATTCCGGCGAGGTGTTTGACTCTTTTTTTTTTTTTGTTTGTTTTTCGTTTTTTTTTTTTTTTTTTTTTTTTTTTTTTTTTTTTTTTCCTGTCCAGCCGGTAAATTTTCCCGATCAATGCGAGGAAAAATCTCGTGTCCGGTGTCCCTAGCCCTGGTGAATAAATCCCGCCTCTTAGTTGTTCCCGCGAACGTCAGATGGAGCTAGCTTAACCTCGAGTCACTCGCGATTAAAAAATTTTCCCCGATACTGCAGTTCGGAGCAGCGAAAATTTGTCAATTTGACTGAAAGAAATGAAAATTCTGACGTTTCGATGAAATGTTTCGTTGTTTCGGCGAAAAAAAAAAAGTCTGGTGTAGTTTAAGGAAAAAAAAAAGGGGGGGAAAAAAGACAAAACAAGCGAAAACTTGAGAAAAATAGACGAATTTTGGCCTACAAAAAAAAATCCTAGAACCAAACGGAGTACGAAAAGAGAGAGAGAGAAAGAAAGAGAAAAAAAAAAACGAAAAAACTGTGCCACTTTATGCCTTAACTTTGCGAATTTCGTCCGCGCGACAAATTTTTTGGACAAAATTTCCCCAACTTGATAATTTCATTTCAGTGTTTTTTTTTTCTTTTTCTTTTTTTTTTAACCATTTCCGCCGAGAACCCTCGATCACGCTCGTACAGTGAATAATTAAAAAAAAAAATTGATAAATCTCACGAGAAAATGTGTACGATATTATTACAAATGCACGTGTTTTATCCAAGTTGGAGCAGTGCGAAAAAAAAAAAAAAAAAAAAAAACAACAACGTTACGTGTAAAACAAATATTTTGAATAAAAATGTTACGATAACGGAGTTGAAAATATTTACAGCTCAATGTAGCAGGGGGGGGGGGGGGGGGAGGAGGGACTACGAGAATGATGAAGAATGTAAGGGAGCGAGGGAAAAAATAAAGCACGAATAGTGAAGGAAAAAAAAAAAAAACAATAAACAAATTCAGAATTAGTTGAAAGTGAGGGACCAAGCATAAAAAAAAAAGTATTTTCCAAAAAAAAAAACCGACAAAATGAACCCGAAAAAACGCGAAACGAGTGGAAAAATTTTGCTTTTTCCATCTATTTTCACATTTAAAATTTATTTTACGTATATTTCATATATGCAAATAGAAAAAGCGTGAATTTTCTCCTAATCCGTCCCGAAACTCCAAAATTGACTTTGCTTGACGTTTCCAAATCATTCGTCACAAAACAATTTCAAATTTTCTTCCCCCCCCCCCCCCCCCCCCCCCCCCCCCCCCCCCCCCGAAAACGAAGCTTCGATGAAGAAAAAAAAACAATAAACAAATTCAGAATTAGTTGAAAGTGAGGGACTAAGCATAGAAAAGAAGTATTTAAAAAAAAACCGATAAAATCAATGAACCCGAATAAACGCGAAATGAGTGGAAAATTTTTGCTTTTTTCATCCATTTTCACATATAAAATTTATTTTACGTATATTTCATATATGAAAATAGAAAAAGCGTAAATTTTATCCTAATCCGTCCCGAAACTCCAAAATTGACTTTTCTCGACGTTTCCAAACCATTCGTCACAAAACAATTTCAAATTCCCCCCCCCCCCCCCCCCCCCCCCCGAAAACGAAGCTTCGATGAAGAAAAAAAAAAACGATAAACAAATTCAGAATTAGTTGAAAGTGAGGGACTGAGCATAAAAAAAAGTATTTTCAAAAAAAAAAAACCGACAAAATCAATGAACCCGAATAAACGCGAAATGAGTGGAAAATTTTTGCTTTTTTCATCCATTTTCACATATAAAATTTATTTTACGTATATTTCATATATGAAAATAGAAAAAGCGTAAATTTTATCCTAATCCGTCCCGAAACTCCAAAATTGACTTTTCTCGACGTTTCCAAACCATTCGTCACAAAAAAATTTCAAATTTCCTTTCCCCCCCCCCCAAAAAAAAACCAAGTTACGAGGAAACAAAAAAGAAAAAGAAATAAAAAATAGTGGAGCTTTTTTTGCCCTTTCTTGCATTCCGTCCCCACTTCTCGTAGTTTTTCCATTTTTCCCGTTGAGAAAAGTTTCCGTCGGGGTCACGATGCTTTTCTTTTCCAAGACATAGGAAAAAAAAAAAAAAAAAAAAAAACACCAGCTATGTACAAAACTCTCGACTCTGCATAAATGTATACGGAGTTGGGTATAGGATGGGGGAGGGGGGATAGGGAAAAAAAAAACGACATTCGTATGCACACGACGGGTTGTCAAATACCGAATATGCGTGTGTGTGTGTGTGTGTGTTTTTTTTTGTCGTGTATTTTGCCCGTGTAAGAAAGTTGGCATATGACGACAATGCATCGCATATGTTGAGCGTATCATAACCCGAGCAACAAGCATGTTTATTCCCCTGGCCTTTAGCCCTCCTTCGTTCCCGATCATCCCCCAACCCTATCAGCGCACTTGTATTACGTTATATGTGCGTGTACCGGCGCTATATATATATATATATATATATACACCATCCGCCCATCTCATCCATCGACACCCCTGGGATTTCCGCGTTATCCCTTATTCATAATCCCCAATTCAATGCGCTTTGCGAGCTTTTAAGATTTCAGATTCTCCAACGAGCAGACTTTCTCTGCTCTGTATATATATATATATATATATATATATATATATATATATATATATATAGGTGTGTGGATGAATTTGGAACATTTGAAAAATTGTAGTCCCATTAGCTCTCCCAGCTTCTCTCTGTCTCTTAGACATTTTTTTTTTGCTACACACGAAAGGGAAGATTCACCGGGCAGTGGATTTTTCACTTGCAGATTATCGCGAGTAGCCCCTCGAATCAACGAATCAGAGAAACTTGATAGATAACAATTTGCTGGATTTTTGTCACAATTTTTTTTTACTAATTTATCGTTTTTTTTTTTCACAATGAATTGGCTATTATTGCCAAGAAATTGTAATTGCTATTAAAAAAAACAACAACAACAAAAAATCGAATTGGTTCGAATAATTCGATGTTTAACTCGAATTAACTAAGTTTTAAAATTACTATGAGTAATTTTAATTGGATGAAAAAAAAAAAAAAATTACAATTACTTCTGGTGGTTTTAATAAACTGAAGAAGAAAAAAAACACACAATGACTGTACAATAACGACGATAACAATGAATTTAATTGCAATGAATCGATAAATATTACAATTACTCGCGGTAATTGCAGTTGAATGAAAACAAATCTAGCAATTGCTTCTGGTGATTGTGACGAACTGAAAATAATCGAAATTACTTTGAGCGAATCGCAATAAACTCAAACAAATCGCAATTACCTCGAGTAATTGGTGATTAACCGAAAATTATTACAATTTGAGTAATCGTAATTTTTTTTTTTTTTCGTTCAATTGCAAATACCTCTGGTGATTTTAGTAAACTGAAAAAAAAAAGTACAATAACTGAGCAATGACGACGATATCAATGAATATAATTGTAATGGATTGATAATTATTACAATAACTCGCGGTAATTGTAATTAACTGACCAGTATTACAATTACTTTGAGTGATTGTAGTTAATTGAAAAAAAAATCTAAAAATTACTTCCATTCATTGTAAGGAACTGAAAATAATTGAAAGTACTTTGAGCGAATCGCAAAAAGCTTAAAACAAATCGCAATTATCTCGAGTAATTGGTGATTAACCGAAAATTATTACAATTTGAGTAATCGTAATTTTTTTTTTTTTTTTTCGTTCAATTGCAATTATCTCCGGTGATTGTAATAAACTGAAAAACAAAATACAATGACGACGATATCAATGAATGTAATTGTAATTAATTGACGAATATTACAATTACTCGCGGTAATTTTAATAAACTGACAAGTTCATTTTTTTTTATTACTTTATTTTTATTATTATTATTATTATTATTATTACCGATTACTTTGAGTGATTTTAGTGAAAATCGTAATTAATTGGGCGAATAAATTTTGCCGCTCGACGCTGCATATGGTTCATGTACATTTTTAGTTTTTTATTATTTTCTTTATATTGAAAAAAAGCAGTTTCAAGTTTTCTCGACAGTTGATAAGACGATCTCCAAGCCATGTGCTCTCTCCTCGATATTCCTAAACTCGCGCAGCCCAGCTTGCTCATTACATGCATATATATATATATATATATATATATATATCATTCTATACTATAAAGATATATCGCCGCTGCCGCCGCTCTTTCAGGAATTGAGCTTATACCGGGTGTCCAATTTGAAAATGATGACCAACCCAAACCCAAACCAAACATAAGCAACCCAATACCTGCCAGGGCGCGTAGCGCCCGAGCCATACGAACCCCTATCATATATATATATATATATATATATATTTTTATATATATATATATATATATCTATAATATAAAGATATGTCGCCGCCGCCGCCGCCGCCGCTGTTTCAGGATTTGAGCTTATACCGGGTGTCCAATTTGAAAAGAATGACCAACCCAAACACAAACCTAAGTGAGGGCGCGTAGCGCCCTACGCACCCCTAGTATATATATATATATATATATATATATATTATATATACAGTGCTCCTCCCGTAAGTTTGCCCTCTTTAACTTTTCTTTTCCCCTAATTTGGAGGGGAATAGCTTCCCCCACGCTTTGCCGTTGTTTTGTGTATACGTCACTGAAATACTTCTAATTTCAGTGGTATACATACATATCTAGTCTGTAGCTTTTATATGTTTATGTCAGAGTGGGGCACCTCCGTAACATTGCGCTCGAGCCCCGAGCGCGCAAAGTTAAGGGGGGAGCACTGTATATCTATATTATATATATTATATATATATATATATATATATATGAAATTAACGAGGCTAAAGTGAATAATTTATGTCAGACATAGAGACAGAATGAGCTTCGTCGTCTAGATTTGACGGCGAATGTCTGATGAGTCTAGACGCAACGACAGTGAGAAGCTTCTCTCTGTCTCTCTCTCTCTCTCTCTCTTTCTCTCTTTATTACGAAGAAGAAAATGGTCGAGTGGCCAAAATAGTACTGTAACCCAAATAATGTCTCGGTTGAATCTCTCGATTACCGCGGGCGAACGAAATATTTTATCAGTCCTTGTGACAGAGACGTATTTCATCTGTGCCCAATGAAAAAGAAAAAAAAAAAAAAAAACAAAGAATTTTCAAACCCTCTTTGCTCAATTTTTATTTTTCTCATACTTTGATTCTCTTCATATTTTTTTAACTCAATTTTTACCATCAAAACTGAAAGAAAAACAAAAACTGTAAAATTTACTGAGAAAAAAAAAAGACAATTTTCTCGTTCATGTACATCATTCATATATGTATATTCGTATCCCCCCCCCCCCCCCCCTCGACTGACTGGTAATGACATCGTACCGATCGCATATACCGTGACAGGGCTGGGAAAAAGTAATGTGCCCATAAGAATGTCGCCTTGGGGACAAATTTCTCTTTTTTTTTTTTTTTTTTTTTGTTTTTCACCCCAGTACGCGTGGTACATCAGTTGGATGCATATAAATTCCAATATTTCGTTTTTCAAGTGTGATTTTATACGCGTTTTGCGCCGACTTATTTTGCCACATGACTTCAAAGATCCTAGAAATGTCCTCCTGCTACGCACACACACATATACATATATATCCGGTGCAGGGTCGTAAATATCATGAGGGTCGATATAACCGCCTGGGATTTCGTATCCCGCGAGACTCGGTATTGTACAACGTTGCGAATATATCGACGGTAGCTTCGATCCGTTTCCTTGAAAAAAAAAAAAAAAAAAAAAAATTATTAAATAAACGTCCTTTTTTACTCAGTCAAGAGAAACTTTCGATCGTTATTTTCGAATGAAAATCCCATGCAAGCAAAAACAAAAATTGCTTCATCATTATTTCTGGAATTTTTTTTATTTCCATTTGAAAAATTAAATAGTCTTGAATGAAAAACCAAAAATTTTTCCAATTTTATGCGACAACTGCTACGGAAGTACGTAGGAGATTTTTTTACTTTCTCGATAAATCAATTTTTGCCAAAATGGCGATTCTGAAAAAAAAAAAATTCAAAATTTCAGGAAAAAATCATCGGATAATTGTTTATAAACAAAAAAAAAAAAAAACTGCCATGCGACGAAAAAATCCTACGTACTTTGGTAGAGAATTTGAATACGCAGTCAAAATTTTAAATCTTTCGGTGAAGATTCGTTCGAGTTGTTTCCGTCCAGTTAAAAAAGAAAAAAAAGAAGGTTTCGAGAAAAAGTGATCATAAAAAGATGCTCTCGGAGCGGACTGAGTGGGGTTGCGCGGCGGAATTCGAAATTGGGGATACTTGGAGATTTTTATCGCCCATAATATTTTGGTGAATCATTCTTCCCCTCAGGCACCTTTTGAGCCCGAAAAAAAAACAGCAAATTTCGATTTTCCAAAAATTCTGGAGTGGTGCTTTGAAATTTTCGCAAATTAAAGCGATTACAGATTTATTTTTTTATTCAAATCTCTTCAAGCGATTCGAAGGTACGAAATTTTTAAGTTGGAGGTATTGGAAATTTTTTTTTTTTAAATTGAAAAATAAAAATTTTTCAATCTTAATCCCTCGATCGATTCTTGCAAAATCCAATACCGAATATCCTTGTCCATTGGCCTAATTTCGTAAGCATTTTCGAGCCGATAGATGAAAATTTACGAAAGTCGGAGCGATCGCGAACATTTTTTGGAAAAATTCAAAATCATGTAAAACGGGACAGTCGCGATATGCACATTTTTTTTTTAAATTCTAAATATGATTTTTCAACGTTTCGGGACACTTTGAACGCATTGGCATTCAAATCTTGATTTTTTTTTTTCACCATCACAAAGCTCTCTCTACGAGGAAGCAGAAATCGACGATTCATCGTCCCAATGAATTTTTCATTAATCAAAAAAAAAAATTAAGATTCGTCCAACAAGATGTTAAATCTTGACGAGATGTGTGTCATAATTTATTTTCCGATAAACGTCGTATACGACAATTTTTATGAAATCATAAATTCGTCCCCGTGAATCGTGAATGTTATTGGAATATCCTTGGGTAAGGTGTTCACGTGTCATTAATATTCACATCGCATATTGATTGTGTCAACCGAGCGTTGAGTGTGAAACTTACCCTCTCCGTCATACATCCTACAAATAAATATATTTTAAATAAATATATTCAAGTAAATATATTCTAAATAAATATACTTATTATAAATAAATATATTCCATTACCGATCCAAAAGTCATGAATGAAAAAGAAAAAAATATTATTCCCATTAATCAATGAAAAAAAAGAAGGGGGGAAGCCACAAGGATCTAAAATGTCTTATTACCAGAGGAAATACGAGCAAGCATGAACCACAATAATAACGACTCCGAAATAAGAAACTTGGCGGGTTAGGTACATTTGCAAGGCCAAAAAAAAAAACTCTTTTTTTGAGATTTTTTTTTGAAGACACTTTTCATTATTCATTGATCAATATTTATCGGTTCAAAAGATAGCCATCCCAAGAAGTTACAGTAATTTTTTCATGTCAAAAGAGTGATTAAGCAACCGAGTTACAGCCAATCTCCCGGAGGCCAAAAAAAAAAAAAAGTTGTTTCGCGGTGCGTAACGTAACTCATGACTGGATCATTTGTAACAAACTAAATCGTTGGAATTACTTAAAAACAATATTCTCTTGTACCTGACGGTGAAACATTTTGAATTTTCACTTTATTTTTTTTTCATACAACCGAAAAATCAACGATTTTGTTAGTGAAAAAAACATTTTTTACTTTGAACAGCCGCCGTTTTGTCAAAAAATTAAATTTTGATAAAATCTCGCCGTCAAATACAAGAGAATATTGTTTTTAACTAATTCCAACGATTCAGTTCGTTTCGGATGATCCGGTCATGAGTTACGTTACGCGCAGCAAAACAATATTTTTTTTTTTTTGCTGTAACTCTGTTGCTCATCACTCTTTTGACATGAAAAAATTACTGTAACTTCTTCAAGTGTGTATCTTTTGAACTGGTAAATATTGATCAATGAATAATGAAAACTGTCTTTAAAAAAAAATCTCAAAAAAGCGGTTTTTTGGCCTTGCACCTAACCCCTTAAGGCAGGATAGCACCTTGAAAATTAAAAAAAAAAAAACGAAAAATACAAGCTCACCAACGAAGAGGAAATCGATGCTGAAGGAATACTGTTTGGCGCAGGCATATGCAGATTGATGATTAGTTGAAAATATTTACTAGCTTCACGCACGTAAAACTTTGAACGCGATTTTCTCGAAACGATGTTTTTCAAATCTGCGTGTCAAATTACTCATCCAATTTTCATCGAATTGACTTGAAACTTTGCATAATTCTTCTCCATAGTGAAATCTGAGCATGTACGTAGGATTTTTTCGGTAGAGTTGTTATTTTATTTTTTGTGCACGGTTTAAGTAAGTTTGTTTACCCTGAAAAATTCACTTTTTTTTTGTTTGTTAATGACCGCCATTTTTTACAAAAATCGAAATTTCGAAAAAGCCCTACGTACAGACATAAAATATATTGCTCTTAATAAGATGAAATATTTATTTTTGTTCTATGAGCCATCTACAAGGAGATTTTTTACACACAAAAGCCTCACACTTTGGCGCCGCCTACAAGAGGCTATTTTTAAGTTTTTTCAACATTAAAAACTTTTTTTTTTCAACTCGAATGATATAGCAATAAATGCCTTGAACCGATTTTGTTTCTGTGCATTTTTTTTGTGAAAAAAAATTCATTAAAAACTAAAAAAATTGCAGCCAAAGGTGGTATCCTGCCTCAAGGATTTATCGGACGTACCTTATACAAAAGTAACTTTCGTCGACAATGTTGCATACTTCATGATAAGATAAAAATCGGAAAAAATTCAACCACAATAAAGACGATAAGACGATTACTTTTTAATAATAATAATGCCCCAACGTTAACAATAAATTGTTCAAACGAAACATTTTTTAGCAAATTTTTAGGGAATGTTTTTTTTTTGTCATGTGAAATGAATTCGTTGATTTTTCTGACTACGCATGAATTTTTTTTTTTTAATTTTCTTATCATTTTGAAATTTTGGTTTTTGGAAATTTGTAAAGGTCGTATTTACGAAACTATTCGTTCCCTGCCCTGGAAACTTCTTAATTGTAATATACAACGTTTTTACGAAAAAAATATCCAAAATTCACGATTTTTCCTTAATTTTTCAGAATTAAAAAATTTTTGAAAACCGAAATTTCAAAATGATAAGAAAATTTTTAAAAAATTCATGTGTAGTCAGAAAAATCAATGAATTCTTTTAACCTGTCAAAAAAAAAAACATTCCCTCAAAATTTGTTGAAAAATGTTTTGTTTCAACAATTTATTGTTAACTTTTTGGCATTATTATAATTCAAAATTAATCTTCTTATCGTCTTTATTGCGGTTGAATTTTTTCCGATTTTTATCTTATCATGAAGTATGCAATATTGTCGACGAAAGTCACGTTTGCGGTTGGGAAGGTACGTCCGATACATCCTTAAACAGCCAACTGAAAAAAAAAATGATTAATGAGCGAAGAAAACCTTGCTCCATTCCGTATAATCGGCAAATACAGAAAATCGACACAAAATTGTGCTAAAAACTCTAAACATCTCAGCGTGAAAAATCTTTGTTGAATTAAAAAAATTTTTAATCGAGCGCCGGTAGATCCACTGCATGAAAGAAAAAAAAAAACAATTTATGCACCTCCTTGCTCTCTCTCTCTGTGGACTCTCCGTAGGAGTCTCTATAGGACTCCCTTTCAATCTAAAAAAAAACTAAATAATATTTCAAGCAAGGAAAAACGTAATTAATTTATATTTAGCATTCTTCCAATCGATCGCAACGTACGGAACAGTAGCGTGGAGCGGTGCATATCATTATCTTATGAAGTCTATTCTTGTTTTACAAAAGCGAGCTCTTGAAACAATTCTAAAAAAAAAAAAAAAAAAACAAGTTATATCCCACAAAACAGCTGTTGAAAGAAATTAGAGTACTACCGATTGGCAAAGCTTTCGAAATAACGGCGCTAGGGAAAATACTCAAAGATGATGAAATTTAATTTTGCGAAGAAAATACGAGGAGCACCGGTAATTACAAGCTACGACAAATAAAACGGAATAAAGAGATAGGGCCGCAAAGGTATACACTGAAAAAAAAAGTATAGCTCTGACACCTGAAATTCTGTTTGCGAGAGCGATAGCTCTCGGTCTGTGCTGACACCAGCGCTATCGTGTGAGGTTAAATCAACGGAACAGTTCTGGCTAACGTGGTTTAGGTACTCGAAGAATTACGGTATCGCTGTGGGAGCTGAACGGAATTAGCTTATGCAGCTTTTGGGCGAGAAGAAAACAAATTATCATGGTGTCACTATTCGCTCCGTCCGTGTTTGATCGTCACGACACCTAGCGAGCAATAGCGCAACTGTTCCATGTTTTCTCACCAGTAAAATATACATCAATGCAGGCAATTATATTAATTCATTTATAATGAAACGTAATTTGGATTTATTTTTCCTTTCAATGTCGAGCTTGATGTTTATCGTATCTTTTGTGCTATGAGATTTGTCAATAAATCAACGTTGCACTGGTTATTTCGTCATTATCAAGGGACATCATGACAGCAAACGAAACGTCAAAAGGAGTAAACATGATAATACGGACTGGCTTTCTAAAAATTACTCACGCGATTAAATTCAACCCAGAAGGAGAACGCAAAGGAAAATAATTGGCTAAATTTAATGTTCGGCGTGTAGAGGCAGCTGAAAAAGTTGTTGACTTTTTGTAAATTGTAGGAAAAATAATAGGGTTATAGCTGGGGACTCGGGGGGTTTTCCGATTTTTTGTTCCCGATAAAGTGACAACTACAAATACGGTTTTCTCTACTTGGATTCCAAGGTGAGCCATCTGGTCTGAAACCAACATTCTATATTTAACGCTTCGTCATATAGTGACTACTTTTTGCTGGAATATTATTTGTAAATAAATTATTTATAAAATTGATAAATATGTACTTACTCTTGACGTCGTACTGCAGTTAACCATTTCTGACGTCTCAATGCTTTATGTGTAAAAAGAGTATTCGATGTCGGAAAAGAATAAAACTCGAATGCAGAATTCGAGGTCGTATTTTTACAATCTGCGACAGAACAACTATGGAATGACTTTCTCTTTTTGGGAGGCATGTTTTTCACAAATTTTTATTTTCATACGAACTCGACCAGAGTACAAATGCTACTGTACAGTTGCATTTCTTGCCGCCCCGATCGCTGGCGTCGCCACACGGCTCACGCACGGAGCGAATATATGACACGCGCTAGATATACTGAAAACTTCATAGGCATGAAGGTGATTATTGAAAATCGTATTCAAATCATCCGTCAATAACTGAAAAGCCATATGCTATCCACTTCCTGTTCTGTAATAGTGAAAGTAATAAAGTACGAACGGATCAACAAAGCAATGATCAATGCACGGGACGCCAAGCAAAAGTGCGAGGTTGTACGATCTGTCAATTACGTGCGTTCATAAAAAAAAAAAATTCACAACTAGATGCGCGGATGATGCCATGCGAAATAATGCGCGTGCAGCCAGAATTATCGTAAATTCAACCTAACGTTTCGCGCCCACAGCGGTGCGGAAAGCTGCTGCAGCTATACCAGGAATAGCTTCTGCAGTAGTTGAAAACCCTCGCTGCAATAACTGAAAGTATTGTGATTGGAACTTGATGTATTTTTATAGCAGTGGACATATTGTTAAGTTAGCTGGTACGGTTGATATAGCGATACGTATCGCTCGTGTGACGATGTTTATTGCTATTCGCTGTGTGCAGTGCCATACTATAGCAGCTGAGAACGACTTAGAGCGCCCATGGTGGCGAGAATGCACATCTTTTGCTGGAGTCGCCTAGTGCAATTGAGGACAATATAATAAAGAAGTCGCGGAAAGGAAATTTAAACTGTTGCGTGATATCATATAAGAATGTTTTCCGCTACACAACTTCGGAAATTAAGTTTTACGCGTTTCCGACAGCAATTTATAAAGTTGAGCAGCGCAAAAACTAGATTCGTTGGGTGCAAAAAACAAAGAAAGTAAAATTTTTGAGGTTAAACGCGCATATATTGTCTGGTATGAAAAATTCATGTCAGGATGATATAATACAAATAAATTGATTTTTTTTTCCTCTTTAGTAGCTCTCATGATTGGCTACCCGAATATGCAGTGAGCACTTCGCGGGTAATCGTTCGTCTACGTTACAATCAAGTCCGAGTTACGTCTTTCCTGTTCTCGATACGAGCCTTGTCGGTTCGTATGGTTCATGGCTGAGCCTCAAATTGAGAAGGAAAAGTAGCCGTAAACCTATTTTCATTGCATCGTAATACGTCGATTTATTTTTTTTTTAACGCAGTTATAGTCAAGCTCACCTTAAAAAACTCCATGCAGCACGAATATAAACGTTCGTTTATTAAAATTAATCCACCAAGGTTTCGTCCATGTAAATAAATGAGAGATATTCCAGCAAAATTTGCCGAGTACAGCCGGCCGCGGCGCCACTTGGCTTTCTGCACACAGCGAATAGTATCGCAATGCTTTCAGTGTAACTTTGGATCGATGCAGAATGGATATACTTTTTTTTTCAGTGTACGATTGTGTGTGGTGGGGAACAGCTGCTAAAATTCCATCCCACTGCACATACGGAAAATTTGTAAACAAAAAGATTTAAAAAAAGTGTATACGGGACACCTTAAACTTTCAAGTTAATAATAACTTTAGGATACTTTAGGATAGGGAGAGAGGTTGCGAACAAGCGAAAACGCTCAGGCAATGCGAACATGAAGCGGAAAAGATATGGGTTATCTGGAATAAATGTAGGATAAAAGAATTAGGATGTTGAATGAGTTCTCGCTGTTTTCTGGTAATCCCCAATAGACGGGGTTACCAGAATTGCGTGCGTGTAGTTTAAGGTTGTTGCGACGATACTCCACAAATGATGCCACGTAGACCAAATTTTTCCACAAAAAATAGTTTTGAATTTAAAAAATTAAAAACTATTATTAAATTTAACATTGAAAAAGTACATTGAACTTTGCACACTGCTAAAAATTACCGTTTTACATTTAATAAGAAATTCTGTGAAGCAATTAACATATACTTTTTTGTATATTAAAATTCAACGATTTAAGGTGGCTCATCAGTGAATTATAAAACCGGTGTTACGAATGAAACTTCGGGAGAGTGTTATACAAGATGCAATGAACAATCTCTCAAAATTTCAGGGTATGTTGCCAGGCAAATTATTGCGAACGAGTAATTTAAAATTACCTATTTTAACATGGGTCTTGTGACAGTTGATT
Organism: Rhorus exstirpatorius; assembly: GCA_963564615.1. Classification (NCBI taxonomy): domain Eukaryota; kingdom Metazoa; phylum Arthropoda; class Insecta; order Hymenoptera; family Ichneumonidae; genus Rhorus; species Rhorus exstirpatorius. The sequence continues at coordinate 9,542,588 of OY751322.1, read as the reverse complement.
CCATTTTCACCGGAATTGACATGATACCTTTTGATAAAGACGAGAGATCTTATTCACATTTTGAGTATTGAAAGATGAAATCGTGAACTTTCCAATGGTATTTAAAAAATTGTGTCTTGCCAGGGATTTTCCAGAGAAATTTAAGGTAGTTCCATCGCTGCAGACTAGTCAATTAGCTATAAATGTCTAAATGATGATTCCTAAAAATATTGGATATATGGGTTAAAATTAATAAATATTAAATAAGCTTACCCAGGTGAATACAATTAATCAACGGTTTATTATAAATAATTATGTAATTAGTAAAATAGTAATTGCAACGACTCAAGTATTACTAGATCTCGTATGATATTTACGTGTGGCAACGTTGCGTTTTCTTTCTCTTTTCATTCTCGTGCCCTCTCACTCTCTCCCCCGCTCTGTTGACGTTGACGCGGAGAGGTTATGTTGTTCGACTTGTCAAATACCGCTTTCGTTTCGATATCGCGTTGCCACATTTTTTCACCGTCACGACATTATGCCATAAGTTGTGTATCACTACCCGGATGCTCGTATTAAAATCAGTATAGCTTAAAAAATTGGTCGACAATCATAATTTTTTTTAGGCCCGTTAGATTTTTACGTGTTTAATGAATCTAAGTCTCGTTTTTTGTAAGAATCTTTTAGATTTTCCATAAGATATATCGTTTTATAGTGACCGGAAATCGGTTCTTCTATATGCCGAAGCAAATTTGCCTTGAGGAATTGGCATTTTCAAGTATTAATTTCTCCGTAATTAGGTCGATAAGGGGCATTGACGTTACGGAAATGAATAAATATTTAATCGCGAAAGTCATCGTGTGCGCAAATCTCGGATACAATATATGTCTGTCATTCTGCACGCGAGGAAACATACGAATATCAGCTATCGTTTTTTACTTGATCGCTCTGACAGCGTTAAATACTTTTGTCAGTTGAGACTTTATTTATAATATTATCCATAATAAATTATGAATAAAATATCACGGGAAACGTCATCGAAATTCATACATTTTATTTAGACAGAGTATTTAAAAAATATTATGATAGGTTTTATGATTTTTTGTCACGTCACGATTTTTGACTAGTTTTGTCACTGATGGGCCGCCTTAAATTATTGAATATTAATCATACGTAGTTTAAAAAATTCAAAACCATTATGAAATTTAATACCCAAAAAATACATTAAATTTCATATGTAAAATTTTTATCGTGAAAATTATTATATAAATATATCTCTTGCAAAATGATTCCATAGGCATATTTTGCGGTTGCTATAAGAAGGGTTAAAAAAAAAAATTGTGCACGGATTACTCGATAGGATTTTATTATTCTCGACGGGGACTCGAACCTGCGACCTCTACCTACCTTATCCTATCTATCTTCCTAGCACGCTTACCGACCACGCTATCAATTCCTTATGAACTTTCGTAATTCATATCATGTATTTGACACGCCAGAAAACACTTGATCAGTTGTATGTTGAGAGCTACTCAAGGGATAGTGGTGATCCCGTCATTCACCCTTTATTTAGTATAACCATTAGGGCGAGTCGAAAATGGACTTTTTTTTTCGCTCCTAACACTCAAAACTTTGGCTTTTGACTTTGATCAGGTCCACGTTCAAGGGGAGCACTGTAGCTCGAAGTTTAGAGGTCGTTCAACGAGGATTTATAGGTTTCCCATCTAATTAACACGGAAAAAAATATTGTTTTTCGTTCTGAGTGATGTCAGACAATCAAAAAATTGGCGATGTCTGCATTCCCTGAACGATGACAGGTCGTTTCTCGACTTGCCTTATGTTCCAATTTTTTTTTTTTTTTTTACACCACTTTTATACCACAATAGTCACTTTTTCAAGCTTACAAAGTCTCCGAGGTATCAATTAGTCCAAAATGAATTGCCAGCACAAGTATTGGATTGTTGATTCGAATATAAATAATCAATTCCAAAAATTGGCAAAACACACGAAATTTCTCAAAAATTAACATGATTTTTTTGAATAAAATTGAATTCCGTATTCACGTATCTTCAATTTGATTGATGAGACGGAATGATTTTCGATCTGGATCGATACAGGCCAAGAAAACGTTGATGCGTGGCGAAAAATTGTTGAAAGAGCCCTTGAGGCTATCCCCGGCCCTGGTGTGTTCTTTATGCTTTATCTCATTAGATAGGGTGGATTTTGGGCTCTCTCTTTCTCGATATACGAGGGATGAGCCTTTATAAGTACCGAAGCAATAATAATCCGTACAAACAAGCGCAAACGAGCGTTTGAGCGGTATCGAATGGTCAGGATTGTCGCCCGGACACCCCTGCCCCGTTTCGGGGGTCACCATCGACCCCTACGTGGGACCTGTGGGATTTTCCTTGTACCGTGCCATCTCACTGATGCACCAGCGTGTATCGCGCGCCCTCCTTTCACCAAAAAAAAATTTCCCGATCGTGTGTGCCACCCTTGATGATCTCTGCTCTCTCTCTCTCTCTCTCTCTCTCTCTCTCTCTCTCCCTTCTCGCGAGAGCTCATCTGGCCGACAAAAGAGCATCTGCCCCGATCGTCTATCCTCTCCGGATGCTCCATGTACTCTGTACAACCTGTTCTGGCAAACACATCGACCCTGGAACTGACGGGGGAGCTCTCTCAGCACATGAATTCATTATCCGGCTAATATAAACATATTGCCATGCCCTTGTGTGTCACGGCTGTCAGTCACTTTTCTCTCCATCCTATCGACATGTGCATACCGGAATTTATTTAAAAAAAAAAAACGATAATTCGTAAGCGATCTCTTTTTATTTTTATTTTTTTAGAATAAACGGACACGAGGCCTTTTTTTTACATAAAGTAATATATCGTATTATAGAAGTAATACAGGGTGAGGCAATAACTATTAGCAGTAGAAATATTTTCTACCTTGCCAGACTTAGGCGAAAATTTTTCCTACAAAAGTTGCATGGTTCGTAGGGGGTCATCAAGTGGTGGCTACGAGGTTCATCTAGGTGGAGGTGCTTCGAGCATTTCAAGGTCACCTCCGTTTTTTCAAATGGATCCACTATTTTTTTCTTCGTAATTTCATCGAGGAACTATGAATAAGTTCACACACCAAATTTCGTCATGATCAACCAAGATTTAGCATTAAAAGTGGATCCATTTGAAAAAACGGAGGTGACCTTGAAATGCTCGAAGCGCCTCCACCTAGATGAACCTCGTAGCCACCACTTGATGACCCCCTAAGAACCATGCAACTTTTGTAGGAAAAGTTTTCGCCTAAGTCTGGTAAGGTAGAAAATATTTCTACTGCTAATAGTTATTGCCTCACCCTGTATATCGTGGACGGTGGGTATATTGACCATGAATATGATAAGATTGTAAACTGAACTCATATACCATTGTCAATTGACTCACCCCATACACGCTCAATAGATCACAATAAGGGAAACGAAAATTATACGAGGATTCATTGTGTACTAGTCGTGTCGAGATATTTCGGTTTATCGGATTTTTCATTTTCTTGACAACGAGCCCGGGTCGCGAGTGGATTTATACGTATAATAGGATTTCTCGTGACTCCGGCACCACTCGCTTTCGCTTTCCCGACCAAAAAAAAAAAGCCACCTCTTCCCCCAAACAGTTATCCTTAATTGTACTTAATTGTACAGTGGCACCGAGAAAAATCCAAGCCAGAGAGGCTGAATGACCCAGAAGCGTTTGACCGAAATTCTTCAGTTTAAAAATTCGATATCGGACAATTTGTTCATCGCTCCTATTTTTGCAATCTTGTTATTATTACTTATATATATGTGTGTGTATAAATTCGGCTCGAAGATAGTAGAAAAAAAGTCTGGAGAACGATGGAAAAACGAAGGAAAAAAAGTACAGTATGCAAGGTGAAACGAGAGAGGACGGTTGGCCACTTAAGGCTCATGCGATGCGACAAGTTGTCCGCGCAGCGACCCTTACCAATCTCGTTTTCTCTCGCTTTTCCCTGCACTTCCCTTTCGCTCACTTTCTTTTTCTTCTTTTTTCATCGCCAAACGTCCTTCTCTTTCACTCTCTCCGTCTTCCTCCATTTGCTATACCGTAATCCTCGTACTTGGGCTGCTTTTGTATCCTCTCTCCGTCTCTCGCTGGAAATTCCACGTGTCACCAACTTCATGCCTCTCGTTGCTGGGGTCGTCTTTTCTTTTTTTTAAATATTTTTAACCGCCTGAGAATATAATTTCTGAGCTTCACATTGATAAGAGAGACAATTTTGTCGCTATACAGTCTTCCAGTAATAAGAGTAATTTAGGGGAAAAAAAATTCGATTACGTTCGATCTACCTTCATGTATGCATACCTTGAGTATGGGTTTATGGGAGCGAGTTTTTATTGAAGATAGTGAAAAAAAACCAGCAGCTTTGCTGGAGCGTAGTGACGAAGCAGAAATGGCAAAGAAAAGAGACACAGTGCAGTACCGCTTTATGACGTAGTAACAACGACGATTTGTACTGATAAAAAATATTACTGACCCTTTTTTATAAGCGATAAACATTATTTTCGTTATGACTTTGCTAATGGATGAATCTCCACTCTCCATTATCCCAAAACAACAATGAAAAAAAAAGTATAGCTCTGACACCTGAAATTCTGTTTGCGAGAGCGGTAACTCTCGGTCTGTGCTGACACCAGCGCTATCGTGTGAGGTTAAATCAACGGAACAGTTCTGGCTAACGTGGTTCAGGTACTCGAAGAATACGGTATCGCTGTTAGGAGCTGAACGGAATTAGCTTATGCAGCTTTTGGGCGAGAAGAAAACAAATTATCATGTGTCACTATATATGACACGCGCTAGAGCTACTGAAAACTTCATAGGCATGAAGGTGATTATTGAAAATCGTATTCAAATCATCCGTCAACAACTGAAAAGCCATATATGCTATCCACTTCCTGTTCTGTAATAGTGAAAGTAATAAAGTACGAACGGATCAACAAAGCAATGATCAATGCACGGGACGCCAAGCAAAAGTGCGAGGTTGTACGATCTGTCAATTACGTGCGTTCATAAAAAAAAAATAATTCACAACTAGATGCGCGGATGATGCCATGCGAAATAACGCGCGTGCAGCCAGAAGTATAGTAAGTTCAACCTAACGTTTCGCGCCCACAGCGGTGCGTATAGCTGCTGCAGCTATACCAGGAATCGCTTCTGCAGTGGTTGAAAACCTTCCGCTGCAATTATTACTGAAAGTATTGTGATTGGAACTTGATGTATTTTTATAGCAGTGGACATATTGTTAAGGTTGTTTAGAAGTTGATAGCGTGCGATCCGACGTTGAGACAAATGACTATCGACGGGCAACTTTGAACTGAGATCGCGGGATTTGGCGATTTCCTTCTCACTTTTCAACGGCGTGTCATTTTTAATTAAGGTCATTTCCGATATTGTACGACCACGCATTTTAATCGTTGAGCCTTCCCCTTCAATATTACACAAGTCTCAACTCTGTCGCCCAAGTCTCTTAATGTAAAAAATGTCGATGAACGTGGGCGTGCACTCGCCAAATACCTGGATCTCATCTACGAGAACACTTATCGCAATAACTGTTACGAGAGTTGTGAGGTCATGATAAAAAACGATTGTGCGAAAAGTTACCACGGAATCGATCGAGGCGTTCCAGCGTAGCACTTAAAAAACCGTTCTGACTTCCTGGGTCCATATCTCCTCCGGGAGTGATCCGATTTTGGCTTATAGGGGGGGTTTTGAGCCTGCCGTGAGACCACCTTTCGACTGATATGGGTTACCGAGCTGTTCGGTATCGGCAAATATCAATCCTGGTGTGCACAACCCGCCAACGCCAGACCCCGATTTACACCGATCCGGACAATCTACTCGCAGGCAGCCAATTTTCAATCGATCACGACGAAACTAGTCTCATTCGAAAGATTATTAAATTTACTCGAATGTATATTTTTGATTTTTCGAAATCGGTCCAAGTTTCGTCAAAATCAACAAAAAAAACATTGGCCCACTTCAATTGCCGCCTACTGTACATTGGGCGCTGTCGGTCGCTCACCCGCTCGGAGTGAATTTTGATGCGATTTTTGATACATATGGGACATTCCACGTCAACTCAGCCACCCCGTTTTTTTTTTATTGTCTCGAAAAAATTATTCAGTATGGGCATTTCAAAGGACAATATATCCATGACATTTTACCAAAATTTCATCCCCCCAATATTGTTGGTTCTCGAGTTAATGATTAATGAAGTCTCAATTTTGTAAAAATCATAACTTCGTAACGGCTGATCGGATTTTCACGATTAAAAAACGAATCTTTTTTATTTTTTTTGCCCTTTTTGAAAAAAAAAAAAAAAATATGCCGTCATTGGAGAAAAGTTCATTAGACAGTTTTCGGGGAAATTTTTCGATTTTTTTTTTTTCCACGAAAGGGCCAATCGGAATTCTACTCAGTATTTTTTTTTCTGATATAGAGGGAGGCGATACACAACTCCGCAAATTTTTTTTCAAAATCGAACAAGGCATCAGTGACGAGGAAAAAATTGTTTTTTGTTAATTTACCCCGAAAACTGTCTAATGAGCTTTTATCCGATGATGACATATTTTTTTTCGAAAAGGGCAAAAAAAAAATAAAAAAGATTCTTTTTTTAATCGTTTAAATCCGATCAGTAGTTACGAAGTTATGATTTTTACAAAATTGAGACTTCATTAATCATTATCTCGAGAAACAACAATAGTGGGGGGGGGGGGGGATGAAATTTTGGTAAAATGTCATGGATATATTGTCCTTTGAAATGCCCATACTGAATAATTTTTTCGAGACAATAAAAAAAAACGGAGTGGCTGAGTTGACGTGGAATGCGACATTACAATATCTTCAAGGAAATTCTCCAACGGTTAACGATTTTGGTACTGATCGACGCGGAATATTTCAGAGAGTACTTGGTTAGTTTTTCAACAAAAGTTCAATGGCACGATTAGATATATCGCGAGTTTATTGAGATCGCGCATGGCTCTGTCCATTTTAGAGGCTATGTAATCGGGCCTCAAAAGTACCCAACTTTGCAATTTTTTTACTCCGTAAATAAGCTCCAAACTGACTTGAAATTTTACAGAGACAGTTCAAATGTTCAATTACACACTGCGTAAATTTCAAAATTTTTTCATAAGACGCGATTTTCTTCTAAACAACTTTAAGTTAGCTGGTACGGTTGGTATAGCGATACGTATCGCTCGTGTGACGATGTTTATTGCTATGGTATAGCAATGCTTTCAGTGCGTAACTTTGGATCGCTGCAGAATGGATACTTTTTTTTCAGTGAAGGAATAAACAGCATCTTATAGTTACCACGGTAAACTTCATGCTTTATAATTTACAACAGTCAACGTTTGGGGTCAGTTTTTTTTTTTTTTTTACTGATTTGAGGGACTCAATTTCTCGTAATATTTTCCCTACGCACGACCCCATCCGACCAAAACAAATGCAAGCTCGACCACAGTGACTAGGAACGTGAAATCCACTTTCACTTGGATGCAACGTATCCTATATGCTCAGCTGAGAGTGCTTTTAAAAAACCTAACGACGACCTCACAGGGCTTAAGACGTATATATACCGAGTGCAGTATCGCTGTACGATTTAGTGACGACGACGATTTGTACCGATAAACAATATTATTAACCCTTTTTTATAATATTTTCGTTATGACTTTGCTAATTGACGAATCTCCACTCCATTATCCCAAAACAAGGACCAAATAGCATCTCATAGTTCCCACGGTAAACTTCATGCGTTATAATTTACAACAGTCAACGTTTGGGGTCAGTTTTTTTTTTTTTACTGATTTGAGGAACTCAATTTTTTGTAATATTCTCCCTGCGCACGATCCCATTTGACCAAAACGAATGCAAGCTTGAGTAAAGTGATTAGGAACATGAAATCCCCTTCCGCTAGTATTTACGGTATCCTGTCCTATCTTGCATAATGAGACTGGAGCTCCACAGCGATAGGTCCGCTCCGGAGAGTGACCGGAAGCTCTGTACATACATCCTCGCGTCAGCAAAGGGAAATTGAGAGGGAGAGAGAGAATCGCGTAGGCGGGAGGTTTTGGGCTGATATGGTTTTGCGTGTGGAAACGCACTAGGGCTGCTGCGCGCTCGCGCTCTGCATGTGTTCCCTTCCCTGTATGTATATATATATATATATATATGTATTTATGTGCGTATAATATATATATATATACGAATACCAACCCCGTACCACCATTTTGTCTTAACACCGCGCACGAGGGTTGCCAGGCAACAGCCCTTACGCTCCATTCATTTATAATTCAACAGCCAATGCGGGCCACGCGGGTCCCGCGAGCGCTCACCCCTTATTCGTGACTATCTCTCTCGTACTCCTCCGCACAACCCCCCGCATCCCTCTCTTTCTCTGCCGTTGTACATCCTCTCAAACGCCGGAACGCACGCACCCACGCATCCCGCCTCATCCACTACGTTTTTTTTTTTTTCATCCCTTCCCTCCTATAGTACCTATAGGCTTTTTCACTCCAGCACACATGGCAAATATCCATAGCACCCTTTTTCCCTCACTGCAAAGCTCTCAGGACCCCCCAGCCAACCGATATTCTTATTTTTTTCGTCCTCGACACTTTTTGCCTCTTCCGGGGCGCATATACCACCTCGATTTTTCGTATCTACAGCTGTAGAGCTTTTTCCGCAAAATCAAAGCACTTTTATATCCTTCAAGTTTTTCCATTCGTCATTTTTCTCGTAAACTCCTTTTTCCTTGATTCATCGGCAATGAGATGAGAATCTTTTGCGTAGCTAGACGGTGAGCTAGATTGGTTGACGTTGTGGGGTGAAAAGTCAACTTAGCAAAGATGATTGCGGTCATTACACTTTTGAGGATTGAAATTGTGGGGCTTTGAATGAAATCTCTCATTTTGTTTGAATCATCTTTGTATAGGATAAGAAAGTTTCTTCGTACATCGTTCTCACGCTCTCTTGCTTCTTATTCAGTTTTTGATTTTTTTTTCTTTGCAACCGCAAAGTTCCTTCGACCCTTGCAATTTTTTAGCCGAGAAATTTCTCTTAACTCTCCTAGCTCCTTTTACACCTTCTACAGGATCATCTTCCATTGTCACCTTGAGAAAAAGAGAGAAAAAGTCTTCTTCATAAGCAAAATTCACCCCATCCAAGCCCCAATTCATCTTGTATCATCTTCGACGATTCTCTCCTGCGATAAGACACTCCCGAGAGCCATCGCTTGCAGTCGGTATATATCCCTGTCCCCTGTCTCTCTCTCTCTCTCTCTCTCTCTTTCTCTCTCTCTCTCTCTCTTTCTCTCTCTCTCTCTCTCTTTCTCTCTCTCTCTCTCTTCTGTGAAACACACGTGACGAATAAATTATTTAAGACTCCAATCCCGGTCACGACGCCACACCGAGATTTATTTTCACGTATATATGCCCATCTCTGGTGTTCGATATTCCGAGAAAGAAAACGCGAGATTGGTCAATTTTCGTCTCCCAGCAACTTCCACGATGAGGGTGAGAATCTGAGGGAGAAATTCGGCAAAAGAAAACTGAGGTTGAGTCTCTGGAAGGGACGAAACGTGATCGGGTTTATACAAAAATGAAAAGTATAACAGAACGATTCGAAGAGAACATCGCCAGGATGATCTTTCGATGGAATAATACTCTTTAAGGGATTACATACACCTGTAAAAGTCGAAAAATCACTTTTTTGAAAAACCGTCATATTCTGAAAGCACATCATCTTATAAATGTTCCCTGAAAATTTCAAGATGATCGGGTCAAAATTCACAGAGTTGTAGGCTGTTACGTTGAAGCCCGTCGAAACGCTCGGAGGGTCTTCTGCGCAGGTATACAGCGGCAGCTGCGATAATCAAGCTTTGCCAAAAAATGTTTTGAACGCCATAAAACCGATCTACGAAGACTTGAGCAAAGACACTTCATTGAAACGATGTGTAGGCGGCTTTACTCAGAATAAGAACGAGAGCTACAACCAGCTTATCTGGAAAGTCAGCCTAAAAATAATTCCGAGTGGCTCAATCGTCATCGAATTAGCTTCATACATCGCTGTCTATGTCTTCAACGGAGATAAAGAAGCATTGCTATCGGTGATGTACAGCATGGGGGGAATGAGTATCTGCCGAAACGCCCATCAATTTGCGGCTAAAGAAGACACGGTGCGCATTAACCTCTAGGCCGCTGGGATTTGGGCACTTTATTTCTCTTAAAAAGTCCTCGTAACTTAGTCCCGTTTCTTACATTAGACCTCGATGACAGTTCCGACCTCAGGTAGCGTCTTATATAAGACTTTTCGGCGGCTAAAAATTGGGAAAAATGTTTGATTTTTGAAATTCCAAGTAAATGCTTCTATAGGGGTTTTGGAGGGTGAGGAATGCGATGATGTTAATAGTTTTTGCGTTGCATTACAAAACCCACCCGTTTCTGCTTAGAAGTCACCCTTTTTTCATTTTGGAAGCCCTGGAAACGGCAACAAGCTATAGCTGCCACCTTTCTCAGTGAAGAGACTATCACACTATCAGCCGCTGGGATTTGGGCACTTTATTTCTCTTATAAAGTCCTCGTAACTTAGTCCCGTTTCTTACATTCGACCTCGATGACAGTTCCGACCTCAGGTAGCATCCTATATAAGACTTTTCGGCGGCTAAAAATTGGGAAAAATGTTTGATTTTTGAAATTCCAAGTAAATGCTTCTATAGGGGTTTTGGAGGGTGAGTAATGCGATGATGTTGATAGTTTTTGTGTTGCACTACAAAACCCACCCTTTTCTGCTTAGAAGCCATCCCTTTTTCATTTTGAAAGCCCTGGAAACGGCAACAAGCTATAGCTGCCACCTTTCACAGTGCAGAGACTATCACACTATCAGCCGCTGGTATTTGGGCACTTTATTTCTCTTAAAAAGTCCTCGTAGCTTAGTCCCGTTTCTTAGATTCGACCTCGATGACAGTTCCGACCTCAGGTAGCGTCTTATATAAGACTTTTCGGCGGCTAAAAATTGGGAAAAATGTTTGATTTTTGAAATTCCAAGTAAATGCTTCTATAGGGGTTTTGGAGGGTGAGGAATGCGATGATGTTAATAGTTTTTGCGTTGCATTACAAAACCCACCCGTTTCTGCTTAGAAGTCACCCTTTTTTCATTTTGGAAGCCCTGGAAACGGCAACAAGCTATAGCTGCCACCTTTCTCAGTGAAGAGACTATCACACTATCAGCCGCTGGGATTTGGGCACTTTATTTCTCTTATAAAGTCCTCGTAACTTAGTCCCGTTTCTTACATTCGACCTCGATGACAGTTCCGACCTCAGGTAGCATCCTATATAAGACTTTTCGGCGGCTAAAAATTGGGAAAAATGTTTGATTTTTGAAATTCCAAGTAAATGCTTCTATAGGGGTTTTGGAGGGTGAGGAATGCGATGATGTTAATAGTTTTTGCGTTGCACTACAAAACCCACCCGTTTCTGCTTAGAAGCCACCCCTTTTTCATTTTGAAAGCCCTGAAAACGGCAACAAGCTATAGCTGCCACCTTCACAGTGCAGAGACTATCACACTTATGAAATATGAAATGAATTATATTTTTTTCCCAAAACCCATTGTTACCGCGATATCAGAACATGGGGTGGTTTTTTTTCGACAACCCCTAAGACTTTTTTGTCGTGATCAGCGACCTCCAAAACGCAAAGACTAGTAAGAGTCGTTGCAATTTGAGGATGATTGTATAGCCTACTGGAGGGCGTCTTTTATAAGATTTTTCGGCGCCCTAGAGGTCAACATCGCCGAGAAGAGAGCGCAAGAGAGCACCCGAGAGGGAAGAATGCTTGGTAAGTATATAAAACCAGATTGGCGTCTTAGAGGCAGCATATACAGCTGAAGACTTAATGTATGGGTGCGGAATAGATTGCTCTCTGTAAGTTATTAAATAAAGGTTTTAATCACGTATTGTTGGAATATGGCAAAAATAATCTTTTATAATAAGAGAATATAAATAAGAATATTAGTTATATATTATTGAAGAGTATGTGTGTATATATGAAGCGAGAATAAAGAACGCGCTGTGGTCTATCGATAACTATCGAGGCGACGCAGTTTACATTAGTAAAAGAATATATACATAAGAGTATATATAAGAAGTCGTTTTGGGACTGCTTTGTTCTTGAAGCATATGTGACTCTTTTCTCCTGCACTCTCAGTCTTCAGTCTTCTGTCTTAAGTCTCACTCGGTCCTTCGATGACTCTTGAAAGAATAAGAAGTCGGAATAAAAAGATATTGCTCTAAATTAATAAGACGCTGTATTTTATTCATTAAACCGATCCCATAATCCAATACGTATAATCCGCTTTCGACACTTTGAAAGCGTTTATCACAAAACTACGTTTCCAAAGTCGATGAGCAATATATCTCGAAAACTACTGAATCGAAATTTTTGGGGGGTTTTTTTTAGATATAAAAATCTTGTACTTAATCCTAGAATGATACACTTATTTTTTTTTTACCACCTAACTACTTTACCACCTAATACTTATTATTATATACAACAGGTGGTAATATATAATAATATATATTACCGCCTAACACTGGGGCATAATTATCAAGTTGTAAATAGGGGAATTTTTATTTTTCGTTTTTTAATGAGGCAAACGATGGTACGATTTATAGTTTTTTCGAAAATTCAAAAAGTGTATCAATTGTGGTTCGGTTCCCGGCTTAATTCCGAACGATCCCTGCTCCCGCGGAAGATTTGAAATCACCGTGGGATTCAAACGTACCCCAGTGTACCATTCTAGGGCCAATCGAAGGAGTTATTTTTCCGATGCATACTTACGATTTGATGAACGAAAAATGCCGATTTTTTTTCTACAAAAATCAAGACTCTCACTTGGAACACCCGCCATTTTGTTTTAATTTTATATTTTGGAAATTCCTTCGATCAATTATACGGGATAAACTAATATACTAACGAAATCTGTTTGGTTTTTTTTTAAATTTTTATTTTCGATGACCTGGGTCAGAATGGCATTGCTCACCGCAAGAGACATTTTTCAAAAGTGCTTCGCGAACATCAGCTGTGTCACCGTTATAATTAAATATTTTTCAACGAAAAAATTACTGATTGTTCTTCAGATGTTACTTTTTTAGTGCACCAAATTCCTGTCAAGATTATAATCATTCCGATTTTCTAAAAAAAAACGATTAAAAAATACACGTCTTTTTCGGCCAAACAAGTGTACGTAACCCCTTAAAAGAAAAAAAAAATTTTTAAACAATGAAGATACGAAGTTTCGAGTGAACATGGAATTAGGAAAATCTAGTCCTCTTTTCTCCGTGTTCTACGAGGGTTAATTCCAACGTCAACAGAGGGAATAACTCAACCACAACGAGTGAGAGAGCGCACCTTCAGGTTGGTAGATACATGTACGTGTGCCTAGATATATGCTAGTACTCTGTGTGGCAGAGCTTTTCCTATCCCTTCAGCCCACCAGCTAGGCAGGCCCCTTTCTCCTCTCTTCGCTTTCCTCCCGAAAAGCTTTGCTGGCTCACGGTATCGCGTCCTCCATTCCCATTCTACCCACCCATATATACAGCCGTATATCCATTTATATACCGTATACATAAACAATGTATATAGATGTAGCGTGTATAGTTGGGTCGGTGAGCGAAGCGAGGAGTTGGCGTCCCCGGCTCAACTCGCCTCATGACGTATTCATGGTTCATTATCATAGCGAATCATGGCCCATCAGCTTTTGATTGTTCGCCAGCGTTGTTAGCCCTAACTAATGCGACTGTAGTGACCACGGCTATCTCTCCCCCGCGTATACGTATAACGGGATTCGTTCGTCAATGGGATACCCCGTCAATTTTTTCTTTCCCCCTCTCCTTGAGGTGATTTATCAGAGCTGGCGAAATTTTCCTATACTATACTTTACGGCGAAACAACGATGTGGCTTGCATCGAAAATAAAATGAATGTCCATCGGAGTGTGCACTTTCAAACGCATGCTCCGAAATCGAGCATCCGGAAAAAGATCTATAGTTGATTCAAATAGAGTCCATTTGTTCCAACTAAATTTTTTTTTCTTTGTCTCATGGCCTAATAGGACTCGATTTATTGTAAATATTTTTTTTCAAACTTGATTCAACTATTTTTGCCTAGTTGGCAAAAATAGTCCATTTATTTGGACCAAATAACTGTTTATTGAATTCAACTATATTTTTATTGTGAACGTATGAAATGTTTATTTAGTTCGACAATTTTTTAAATTTGCATTTAGAAAAAATGTATTTGACTCAAATAAGTATCTATTCGAGGCAACTGTATTATTGTTGCAAACTTTTTTATTCCAAAATATAAACAAAAACGAAATATATCATTTGCAAAATGGTTCCATACGCGCATAGAAGAGTTACACTGGAAAAAAAAATCCTGCACCGATTTTTCTCGATAGGATTTTTCCTCCTCAACTAGGACTCGAACCTCGGACCTACCTACCTTACCTGCCTACCTATCTACCTAACACGCTACCCACTACGCTATCGACTGTTTACGAACTAAGTATATGGTATTTCATATTATGGATTTGACTCGGCAGAGAACACTCGATCAGTTGTATGTTGAGAGCTACTCAAAGGATGCTGGTTGCTTTTGCCTTTTATTTCGTATAACCATGTTGGTTTTGGAAGAAATTACAAAATTGAATGTGGCGAATCCAATATGGTGGATCCAAAATTCTAAAAATGCCAAAACTTGTCAGATTCACTCTAGCTATATATTCAGGGGTTTTTTTTTTTTTTGGTCGGTGAACACGAATTTGAGATCAAAATTACAAAATTCAATATGGCGGCTCCATTATGGTGGATCGAAAATTCTCAAAATGACACAACTTGTCAGATTTCGATCTTACTCGGTATTGAGGGATTTTTCGGGTAATTGAACGTGAATTTGACGTCGAAATTACAAAATTCAATATAACGGATCCATTATGGTATATCAATTGCTATAAAAATGTCGAACGAGATTGAAATAAAACACGTAAATGATCCAAGGGAATTGAGAAAAAATGCACAAAAAATAAATTGAATATAGTTTATTTAACTACATTTTATTTGCAATGAAAACGATTGAAAAAATGTAGTAGGAGCAAATAAATTTTTTATTACTTTTTTCGTTTAAATTAATATTAATTTAAATTAATTAATTAATTAGAACCCAATATCGTATGATATTTGAATCAAGTAAATATTCGCTTGCATTTAATAAAATTCTAGTTATTTCAAAGAAAGAGAAATCGAATATATAAATATAGTACATTTGATTTGATCGTTTTTCTGGGCAAGTCAAGTTTATTCAATGAAAAATAGCTGATTTTCGCATGCGAACCCCTTTTCAACAAATGGCTAATGGACCATGAGGGAAAGAAAAAAATGGGAAAGCCATCCATTTGCCAAAGTTATAATAGCTCGCAGAACTTGCGAGCAGAATTCACCGAACTGCACTCTCGGGCGGTCTTTCAGCCGATAATAATCGGATTTATTGGACTTTGGTATACGGCGAGCTTTCCCCAACCGCCATATTTCTCGATCTAAATATACATACGTGCTACGTAATACGGATTGTACCGATTTTTAACGTTCCGCTTCCAGAGCCCTCATGTTACATGCCATTTTCGTGACCATAAAGAGCCAAGTCCGTTATCCGATCAGCCATATTACGAAGCTTAAGTCCCTTAAAAATGAGACAAAATCGGCTTTATGATGGGAATGATAAAAAGTCTCAATAACGAAAGTTCGCTTTTGAACCATATCCATATTTCCATATTTCCATCGATGGGGCTTAGTACGAGTGCGAAAGAGAAAGAAGCATCCGAGCGGATGTCGCGCTCATACTAAACCCCAACCGAAACTTCCAAACCAAATCCCAAACCAAAATCCCAAACTTCCAAACGAAATCCCAAACCGAAACGTTGGAGCTTAAAAAAATGACACTGGTCAACGAGTACAACTTTCCGAATTTAAATCTTTCACGGTTACAAACACGAAAACAATGAATGTATTGCGGGATGGTCAACCGAATTTTTCAGTAGACCAAACTCCATTCTCTTTGTAAACGCAGGCCTCGGAGAAAAAAAAAATGCTATTTATTTCGTATATCGCAACGAAAGCTGCCTTATCCCCAGCAATTTTTCTGCAGTGCGCCAGAAATCCGCCAGGTGGCTACAGGAAAAATTTTTCTCGCCGAAGAAATATGCTTCCCGGGCCTATAAGACGGTCCCCAAAGAAAATTACAAAAATTGCGAGGAAACTTTAATTATTTTCTGAAATCCTTTAAAAAAAAAAAAAGTAAACAATTTGCCCCAACTTTGCACTCCCAAGTGTCAGAAGTGAGATTCGAGTCAGTCAGCGTGTGCGCTCTCGTGAAATTGTCGAAGGACGAGAAGATGGAGAGAAAAAAAAAAGTACATCGCAGAGCCGAGAGGGGAGAGCAAGAGATCATCCCACTCGAGAAATATATAGAGCGAAGCGTGTACGCCACTCGAAGGACAATCCTAATGGGAACAGGCAGAGAGCCCTTCGTATATAGCGGGAATGGCAATGTGCCAGGGTTCGAAGCGGGGAAGGGAATGGGGGTTGACAATTCTCTAATTACTTTAAAGTAGTTTCCAATTCCCAGGGTCTCTCGTGCTAGCTCGACGATCGGTTAGAACCGGCTGGGATTCGAACGTTGAAGGGGTTGATTTATCTCGCTCTGGCAGGAGTTAGGTCGAGTTTTCAGAACATTTTACCAATGGAAAAGAGTCTCTCGGACCTTTCGGCTGTGTTCTCACGAGATCCACGATCGCTGCAGGGGAGGGGGGCTTCAAAACTCGTGTAACAGGATCTTCAATTAGCTTTAGAAAAATCATATTTCGGCTAATTATATCGCAAATATTTTGTTTCCTTCATTTATTCGTTTTTTTTTTGGACATTCTTCAAATAAATTCCTGTAAAATCAACTTTATAGGAATAAAATTAGTTTCTTGCAATTTTTTTTTTTTTTCAATCGACATCGAGCAGTAGGAAGAGTCCGTTTGTCTAGGGGGTTGGTCCGTGATGGCCAATATCCACGACATCTCGGGTACACTAGAGCCGGCAAGAGGAGGAAGAGTAGGCGAAGGTGAAATAGAAGGCTGCGGTGTGGCAGGTGACGGCGTGTTGCGAGCTGCATAATTAATAATGCGCCCCGAAGCCGAACCGCACAAGCCGGTTCCCTGTCCTTCCACTTGGCTGACTGAATGACAGGGCACGACGGAATCGAGGAAAAACCACTGATTGGCCGTACATGCTCGTCCAAAGGCACTCTGATCATGCTCTCTCTCTCTCTCTCTCTCTCTCTCTCTCTCTCTCTCTCCCCCTCTCTCTCTCTCCCCCTCTCTTCATGTAGTTCAGAGTTTGCCAAAATTATAATAAAAAATTGTCGATTGATATATCCTTGGAGCAATTCAATGGACAATGTTAAAATTATTTCGAGTAATGATAGTATATTTATATTCGTGTATGAAGAATTCTTGAGGAAAGTGTCCTATTCTAGAAATATTAATTTTATTTGAAACCAAAACTGAATATTCGTCATGGCAATTATTTTATTTCTGAGGAATTTCACGTTTAGGAATTTCAATTTTCTCTTTTGGTGAAGTAAAAGAGCATTAAACGCGTCTTTTACAATTTTTAAGTTGAATAATAAATGGACAAAGTTTGCCAGCAGTAAAGTCCATTAATTGATAGAAGATTTTTTTTTCAAGCTTCGATATACATTAATTATTCGTAGTTGGTCGAAATTGTAATGGAAATTTATCCATTACAATTCACTCGGAGGAATTGTAATTGATTTTAATTACAAAGAGAACTAAATTTTCGTCATCAAGAATATTTTATTTCCAAAGGATTGAACAACAGTTGGGACTTTTAATTGTCTTTTTTGGTAAATTAAAAATACCGTGAAACACCTCTTTCACGATTTTCAAGCTCGTGGTTCCGTAATAAAAATAAATCAACAAAATAGACGGTCTGATCACTCAAGGTAATTAACTACTGCTTGCTAGTAGTAAAGTCCATTAATCGCCAGACGTTTTTTGAGCTTTTTTTATACATATTATCTGCAGTTGGCCAAAATTATAATGAAAAATTATCAATTGACTCGAAGCAATTATAATTATTTGTGATTTATCCCAATTACTTCTAGTGATTGAGAATATTGCTATCTGCAAGAAGTCTCAAGGAATGTGTCCGATTCTAGAAATATTAATTTTATTTGAAACCAAAACTGAATATTCGTCGCGGTGATTATTTTATTTCTGAGAATTGCACGTTTAGGAATTTCAATTGTGTTTTTTGGTGAAGTAAAAAAGCATCAAACGCGTCTTTTACGGTTTTCAAGTTGAATAATATGTGAACAAAGTCTGCCAGTAGTAATTTCTATTAATGGACAGACGATGTTCTTCAAGCTTCGATATACATATTATCCGTAGTTGGCCAAAGTTTTTATGGAAATTTATCCATTAAAATTCAGTTGGAGCAATTTTAATTAATTTTTATTTCATTGCAATTATTTTTAGTAATTGTAACGAAGTGGGATTTACATTGGTATACATGAAGAATCAAAGTGTCCTATTTTATATAAATTAATTATAATTATGAAGAGAACTGAATTGAGCAACATTTGAGACTTTTAATGGTCTTTATTGGTGAAATAAAAATACCATTAAACACCTCTTTTACTTTTAAATCAACAAAATGGATCTATTCACTCAATGCAATTAACTACTTCCGGCTAGTAGTAAAGTCCACCAATGATCAGACGTTTTTTCAAGCTCTTGTGTACATATTATCCACAATTTGCCAAAATTATAATGAAAATTTATCCATTACAATTCACTCGGAGTATTTGTAATAAATTTTTATTTCATTGCAATTATTTTGAGTAATTGTAACGAAGTGGGATTTATAAATAATAATACCGTTAAACACGACTTTTATGACTCTTAAGCTCGCAGTCTCATAATAAAAATAAATCAACGAAATAGGAGGTCTGATCGCTCAATACAATTAACTACTGACTGCCAGTAGTGAAGTCCATTAATGGTCAGACCTTTTTTAAGCTTTTGTGTACAAATTATCCGCAATTGGCCAAAATTATAATGAAACTTTATCCATTAAAATTCACTCGGAGTTAATTGTAATGAATTTTTATTTCATTGCAATCATTTTGAGTAATTGTAACAAAATAGGATTTATATTGGTATACAAGAAGAATCAAGTGTCCTATTTTACAAAAACTAATTTTAATTACGAAGAGAAACAAATTTTCGTCATTACGATTATTTTATTTCCAAAGAGGACTGAACAACATTTGGGACTTTTGATTGTCTTTTTTGGTAAATTAAAAGTACCATTAAATACGTCTTTTACGACTCTTAAGCTCGCGGTCCCATAATAAAAATAAATCAACGAAATAGAAGGTCTGATCACTCAAGGCAATTAACTACTGCTTACTAGTAGTTAAGTCCATTCATGATCAGACCTTTGTTGAGAGCTTTTTTTTTACATGTCGAGGGCTTAGGACCAAAAGGGCGTAACCCACCGTTTTTCGACTTTTCATTACCTTACTGCCATAAGGGCGTATCCCCAACTTTAACACGGAAGTTCCATAAGAACAAAATTAATCAGCCTACAGCCAGAAGGGCGTAAGCCCACTACAATACTGCCAGAAAGGCGTAACCCACAAAGAAAGAAAAAGTGGCTTACGCCCGTCTGGCAGATCATTGATGATTTTTTTCCGGATTTAAATCGCCTGATTACAGCCAGACGGGCGTAACCCTCTTTTTTTTATTTTTCGTGGCTTACGCCTTTCTGGCAGATAACCGGTCAGTTTTTTCCGAATTTCGCTCGTCTATTTACTGCCAGAAGGGCGTTACCCCAAAAAAATTGAAAACGTGATGTGTGTAAGATGCTGGCTAGTTTTCCATCTTTCTGGCCAGTTGATGGCCAGTAAACTGTCGAGTTCCGGACTAGGTGTGTAACGCAAATCTGTTCAGTGCCAGTCTTGACAGACTGACGAGTTGCTGGTCAGAAAAACTCGGCAGTTGCTGGTCAGGAAACTATTTGCTATTTGTTAATATTTTTTAATGCGAAATATAAACAAAAACGAAATATATCATTTGCAAAATGGTTGCATGCGCATATTTAGTCGTTGTCGCAGAATAGTCGAAATTTTCAAATTTTTCAAAATAAAAATTTTTTTTTTTAATTTCAAATTTTTCAAATTTTTCAATATTTTCTAATTTTTCAAAATTTTCAAAATTTTCAAAAATTTTGAAAATTTTCAAAAATTTTCAAAATTTTACACACACACACGTCACACACACACACGCATCACGTTTTCAATTTTTTTGGGGTAACGCCCTTCTTGCAGTAAGTAGACGATCGAAATTCGGAAAAAACTGACCAGTTATCCGCCAGAAAGGCGTAAGCCACGAAAAATAAAAAAAAAGAGGGTTACGCCCGTCTGGCTGTAATCAGGCAATTTAAATCCAGAAAAAAATGATGAATGATCTGCCAGACGGGCGTAAATCGAGTTTTTTTTGTTTTTCGTGGCTTACGCCTTTCTGGCAGTATTGTAGTGTGGGCTTACGCCCTTCTGGCTGTAGGCTGATTAATTTTGCTCTTATGGAACTTCCGTGTTAAAGTTGGGGATACGCCCTTATGGCAGTATAGTCCGTTTTTTGTGGGTTACGCCTTTCTGGTCCTAAGCCCTCGATATTATCCGCAGTTGGCCAAAATTATGATAAAAAATTGTCAATTGACTTGAAGCAATTATAATTACTTTCATTTTATTACAATTATTTTAATGCCATCCGAAAAAACTCTCGAGGAAAGTGTCCTATTCTAGAAATATTAGATTTACTAACAAACAAAAAAAAAACCAAATATTTGTAACCGCACGATCTTTTTTTATTCCAGCAATTGTTTCACGACTTTTCATGATCTTTTTTGGTAAATTGCAAAAAAAAGCATTAAAATTCTACGATTGTTAAGCTCGCAGCCCCATGGCAAATTAAAAAAAATATATATAAAGTCTGATCATTCAAGATAATGAAAAAAAACTACTTCGTGCCAGTAGTAAGTTCCATTTATAGTCAGACAATTTTTTTTTCTTTTGATTCTCAAATTCTTCGTTTCTAAATTATAAAAATTATAAATTATAAAATTATAAAAAAGTTTTAAATAAAGGTATAATCACTCAAGGCACTTAACTACTGCTCACTAGTAGTAAAGTCCATTCATAATCAGACCTTTCTTTAAAGCTTTTATTTAACATATTATCCGCAGTTGGCCAAAATTATAATAAAAAATTATCAATTGACTCGAAGCAATTATAATTACTTTAATTTTATTACAATTACTCTACTGCCATCCGAAAAAACTCTCGAGCAAAGTGTCCCATTCTAGAAATATTAGATTTACTAACAACAAAAAAAAACCAAATATTCGTCAACACGATCTTTTTTTATTCCAGCAATTGTTTCACGACTTTTCATGATCTTTTTTGGTAAATTGCAAAAAAAAGCATTAAAATTATACGATTGTTAAGCTCGCAGCCCCATGGCAATTAAAAAAAATATATATATATAAAGTCTGATCATTCAAGATAATAAAAAAAACTACTTCGTGCCAGTAGTAAATTCCATTAATGGTCAGACAATTTTTTTTTCTCTCTGATTCTCAAATTCTTCGTTTTTAAATTATATCTCTCTCATTTTCTGCATCGAAGATTCATAATTTCTTCATTTTCATTCCCGAAATGTCAAACTGACGCACGCGTATCGAATTTCTGTTGTCACCGTTCCGGAAAACCCTTTTCATCTCTCCGGCGTCATGTCGTTGTTTCTTCTCTGTGTACCGGGCGATATAAATTATAATTAGCGTAGCCTGTAATGTCCTTTGAATAAATAATGGACGAGCAGCCCAGGCAGAGACACACACGCAGACGAAAACGCGAGTGTGTCTCTCGCATTCCTCTCTGTGTCTCTCCATTTAAGTCAACCGTGCGGTTGGCAACCGTACCTCGCTCTATATCAATATAATAACACGTTTAATTTGCCCATCTATCTCTCCCAATGAGAGGAAACATTTTTATTCAAACAACCGAAAAGAGAGAAAAATTAAAGAAAAATTTAAAAAATATATATATATATATATATATATATATATATATATATACATACAAGGCTATGATAAATCGGTGATCCTTAAAATCTCGAGAATAAATTATACGTTTTTGCTGCGTCCTTATGCCACGCCCAATCGACCTTCCGACAAATTTTCAAGCTCGGGGTGAATTACACGAGCAGTGAATTAAAAGGGTAATAATCAAATACTCGCTATCCTCATTTCTCTCGGTCCTTAATTCTCTCCCATCTCCTCTGAGCGCACAAATCACCTCCCCCCCCCTCCCCGCCCCCATAATTTCGCGTAAAATATATCCGTCCATAAGGAGTAGGGGATGAACGAATAAAAGCATATTTCCCTCCCTGCGCAGAGTGCCCTCTGTTTAATATAATTCGTCGTACACTTTCCCTCCTCGATGGCGAATTTTTGGGATTAAAAAAAAAAATTTTTAATGAATTTATTACGATCGTTGGGTGAGTACGAGAAATTTGAATTAATTCGTCGATATTCTTGACACTATGAACGAGTCCTTGGATTTTTTTATTTTTTTTTTTAATGAATTTATTACGATCGTTGGGTGAGTACGAAAAATTTGAATTAATTTGTCGATGCTCTTGACACTATGAACGAGTCCTTGGATTTTTTTATTTTTTATGAATTTATTACGATCGTTGGGTGAGTACGAAAAATTTGAATTAATTCGTCGATATTCTTGACACTGTGAACGATTCCGTGGATTTTTGGTTTTTTAAATATGCGACGTGCGAGTCGGCGTGAAATTCCTCATGGACGTGTACATGGAAATAGGGCGAGAGAAAATGTTTTGAGGAGGAGAGTTTTGGTGTTTCTGACGCTGTGAGAGATATCCCAGCGTCCCTGGGCTCATTGGGGAGGGGCAGAGGCGAGGAACAAGGGGTTAAACCGTTGCATTATTCACTCGTTCATTATATATGAATAAATTTTCGAGTAATGCCGAGATAAAGCTGCCAAGTTTTCCTTCTCTCTCTCTCTCTCTCTCTCTCTCTCTCTCTCTCTCTCTCTCTCTCTCTCATTCATTTTTTCCACATTCAAGAGCAAAAGCATTCTACTCGAATTTCTCCATCTTTCTCATCCCTCTTCCTCTTAATATTCATCAGTCCACTGTCACGCAATATCGTTATCCTCATCTTCTTCTCTTTCCTCTTCTTCTTCTTCTTCTTCTTCTTCTTCTTCTTCTTCTTCTACTTCTTCGAGCTTCGCTGAGAGTTACGGTATCATGGCACGATTTAATAATTCATTCAATCCCGACGACTCCTCGCCGACTAAGAATCACGACAAGAGGGTCGAAGAAAAATTCCTTCTCGTCCTCCTCCCCCCCTTCCTGAGAGTTGCAGATTTTCTTTTTTTTTCCTCTTTCGAAATTGCCATTTTTAGTGACAAATATCGTTTTGAATAGAATAAAAAAAAAAAAAAAACAATTAAAATACTCAAGTTAATTAAAATTAAATTTTTCGCGAGTTCGATTTTATAAAAATATTTTTCGAGGCTTGATCGTACGATGGAGGGGTTCTCTCGCGTTAAATTTTACGCGCGTGTGCGTGCGTCAGAGGACACGGTGCCGAAATAAATCCGTTTCCGATACCCTTTTGTAATTTGAGATGATCGGCTTTTGGCATGACCTCGGTATCATCGGACCAAGGAAATATCAGTTTTCCCGAGAGCTCTCTCTCTCTCTCTCTCTCTCTCTCTCTCTCTCTCTCTCTCTCTCTCTCTCTCTCTCTCTCTGTCTATTATCCATCCCCGGGGCTGTCACCCGCGTGTCACCAAAAAGTATCGGGCAGAGGTCTTGACGTGATCCCATGTGGATTTCACGGCCGAGAAAAAAAAAAACGCGAGATACTCTGGTAGAGGAGAAAGTAAAGAGACAGAAAGAGAGAGAGAGCTGAAGCAAGAAAAGATCGCGGAGAGCGCGGTATACAAAGCCGACTAATGGATGTCCACTCTCCTCTCAAAGATACATCCCACCTGCTTAATCCGTCCACGAGGGGGTTGAAAAAAGCCTCTCTCCCTCTCGTCGTTTTCACTGCTGCCTCACGATCGCGTTGAATTTGAAGAAAAAAAAAAAAGATTTCCAAGGTAAAATGTCACCCTGTGTACCAAAAAAGGTATCGCATCGAAATCGAAAAATTTGCAAATTAAAACTTTTTTGTTTTTGTATTTTACAAGATTTTTCAGACTCTCCGTATCCTTATTTTTCGCAAATAAACAACAAAAAAAGTTGCAAATTAAAGCTCGCACTTTGCTTCCTCTTAATTTTTCGTAACTTCACAAAATTTCTAAAAGTTTCATAAAATCTAAAGATTCCTAATCGATTTTTTGACGCGATGCATCGATTTCTTTTTTGCCAAAAAAAATATTTCAGAGCTGCAACTTTTGTTGAAAATTAACATAAAATCTCCTCCGTCGATTTTCGCTAAATTCAAATCATCCTTCAATGATAATACTATAGTAATTTTGACAAATTCCATCAATACTATTGTAATATTGAAGAATTCAATAATTTTATAGTATCATCAAAAGGATGATTTGAGTGAGGTAAGATAAATTTAGCACGATAAATCAAAGTTTGAGGAAGTTGAAGGCATTGCAGGTATTTTTTTTTTTCGAAAAATTGAAAACTTCATAATATTTTCGCTAAATTCAATACGAAGCGTCCTTCAATGACAATCTATTGTGTATAAAAAAAAAGAAATTAGCACGATGTCGCAAAATTTGTGAAAGTTAGAGCGAGTACGATAATTTTTTGAAACAAAAATTAAATTACACATTACAAATGTCATTGACATAATTCTTCGAATTGACACTTTTTTTCTGAATCAATTGCAAATTTAAAAAGTAATAGACACTTGTTTCGAATCAATTACAAATTATAATTGTAATTGACATCTTTTTTCGAAACAATTACAAATTTAAAAAAAGTAATTTACACCTTTTTCGAATCAATTACAATTCCCAAATATAATTGAAACTTTTTTTCGAATCAATTAAAATATTTAAACGGTATCTATGGACACTTGCGAATGCATACGGGTGATTTCAAGTATGTATGGGTGCAAATAATCATAATTTCGTAGGTGTCAATGAATGTAAGTATACATACGGCGAGAGAAAAGGATATTTGGGCAGACGTAGAGCATCCGGCCGAATTAAAAATGGATGAGTTTGGATGGAATGCCCCTCGTATATCTATTATCTAAGCATATCTAGGTATAACATTGGGATACATCTAGATGTATGCAACTGTGTTGTTGCTTTGATTTAAATGTGGAACTTTACGCTGATCGATAAATATGCACCAGATGCCTATCCGTCACACTTTCAATCGAGTTTCAACTGTCTTTCGCCTTGATTGCATTCATGACCACTGTTCGTTTGATGCGCGAAAAGTATCTACGAATTGATTCGAAAAAGACGTAAATTACGTTTGGGAATTGTAATTGATTCGAAAAAAGATGTCAAATATATTTTTAATTTGTAATTGATTCGAATAAGGATTAGAATCAATTACAATTCGAAAAAAAGGATATAAATCGCATTGTTAATTTAATAATTGAATAAAAAGAGAAGGGTCAAATACTTTTTAAATTTGTAATTGATTTGAAAAAGGATCAATTATTTTTGTAATTTTTAATTGATTCGAAAAAAAGGTGTCAATTACTTTTGTAATTTGTAATTGATTCGAAAAAAGTGTCAATTACATTGTTAATTTCTAATTGAAAAAAAAGGAACGCGCAATTACAATTTTAATTTTTAATTGATCACAAAAAAGTGTCAATTACTTATGTGAGTTGTAATTGATTCGAAAAGATATGTAAATTCAAATTTCAATTTTTAATTGATTCGAAAAAGTATGTCAATTACAATTGTAATTTGTAATTGATTCGAAAAAAGTGTCAATTACTTTAGTAATTTTTAATTGATTCGAAAAAAATATGTCAATTACAATTGTAATCTGTAATTGATTCGAAAAAAGTGTCAATTACAATTTTAATTTGTAATTGATTCGAAAAAGCATGTCAATTAGAATTGTAACTTTAAATTGATTTTTTTTTTAATTACAAAATACAATTACAATTTTTTATTTGTAATTAATCAATTAAAAATCTTCCCAATACTGAGTGCTTCACTTCACTACGAAATTGCGGCGCAAAATGTGATTTTTTTGACAAATATTCGAGAGATTATGATTTTTGTTTTTCGAATTTTTTCACTGTAGGCGAAACGTTTCTTTTTTTTCAATATTTAATGTATTCTGACTTTTATGACTTGGTTGTACGTTGTATCATATTATGGGGGGACATGTATTTCCCCGAGACGAGGCCAAAGAGTCAGAGTGCAGTTTCTATTGTCCCTCCACTATCGTTTTATTCCTCTCTCGCTCGTCTCGTGCACGTTATCCTTAATGTATTCTTTTAGGAAAGATTTTTTTCCACTCAAACTCAATGGACGAGGCCAAACTGTCGTACAGTCAGGTAAAAAGCGTCGCAAGGAGCTTTATAGCTTGCTTTTTTTCGTATATAAGAATACTTCGAACGATAAATGACTATAGTTTAATAATGAAAAGCTCTCCCCCCCCCCCCTTGATTCACACAAAAGTCTCCATTGTCATCGAGTTCGCGAATTGTTTGCCTCCCCCGAAGCAATCACGTCTCGACGACGATAAAACATACATCGTCAACCACGAAACTCTGCACACTCGTTTATTCAGGTAAATCGACCTTGGAGCTTTCCCCACGTCCTCAAATTTTTAAAATCGACGATTCGAGTAAAAAAAAATGGCAAAAAATAAATGATTGCGAAAAGAATTAGGATAGCTTGTCACTCGGAGAAAAAGATTTATAGGCATTTTATTTAATCAATAAACCTGTGATTAAAATTCGAAAAAAGATCGTGACTCAAAATTCTCTCAAAATCCAATATCGATTGACAATATTTATTCGTTGATTTTTTTTTTTATTACAAATTATTCATTCATCCGAATCACTTTGAAGAATGTTTTTATCCGAAAAACAATCGTTTGGAATTTCCCGAATTTTTATTTCTTCATCTCAAAACGAGAGACACACGGAGATCGATGAATTTTTTAACGATTCCCGGGTATAATTTATTCGTCGAAGAAATCGGTCGGGAGGGATGAAATTAGACGGTTTTGCGTTTCGAATTTATATCGTCACAGACGCAAAGATCGATCGGACTCACCGATATCGTCCATGTGTGATTTCACTTTGAGACGGAATAAATTGTTTTCGATGGCTCGTGCATATATGGTAACGCGTTTAGCAGAGGAGATCACGGTGTACGACCCGATTGCCCTGACGTTATATACGCGTATATCTCGATTGGGGCTGGTCAATAGGAATTTGCAGTGTTTGCCGAAGAAAATCAAAGCGGGTCACTTAACGTTGCGGACAGACGATATAAGAGAGTCGGTGACCAAGCTTGGGAGAATTCGAGATGGTATATATCGAGATATAGAGCAAGAAGAGGGAGAGAAAGAACGAGGAGATAGCTTGACTTGATAGGAAGCTGCCGAAAAGAGAAAAGAAATAAAAAGCTCAAGGATTTTTCTGTCGACAAAATATGGCAAAATGGCGAAACTTCAATTAAAAAAAAACAAAAATACCTTCGTGTCCTAATTTCTTTTTTTTCTGTATACAGAAAAAAAAATGTATACAGAAGAAAAAGTGTTTTTTCTATATACAGAAAAAAAAAAAATTAGGAGACGAAAGTATTTTTGTTGTTTCTTTTTTTTTTTTTAAATTGAAGTTTCGCCATTTTGCCATATTTTGTCGACAAAAAATTCCGCACCCCCTTCGAGACTCGTGAAAAATGTGTGACTAATTTTTTTTTATCAAAACGTCCTTGTAGTACGAAAAAAAAAATTTACGAATATCTACCGAATTTTTTGGCATGTAAATATGAACCCTGTTGAGTGACCCGGATTAACCGCTTGTTGGATAATAAAATGGCGGATGCTGACCACTGAAAGGATGGTTCTTTCGAGGGATGTTCGAAAGAGCCGTTGGCTGATGGACAGGGTGCAAGAGAAAACCGCGAGAGTGTATGAAGAGAGGTTGCTGGCGTGGAAAGTGGAAAAATACAGTAGTGGTCAGACACGCTAGTTGAACTAGGAGATAGCGTCAAAGATACAAGATTGCGAGAAAAGTCGATGGAAAGGATAAAGCTGATGTTTTTGTCGATGTACATACCATATACATTACATATATACATATATAAATTTTATTTATTCAAGTATATGGAAATACATGAATATAAATAATATATTATAATTTTTTTTACTTGAAATTTTTTTTTTTTTCGTTTTCTGACGTTTTAATATCGAGTTCTTGGGATTCAGGAAAAAATTCAACGTGATTCGTAATCAGCGGAAAATTTTCGATTGCCCACAGACTGAAAATAGTGAGAAAAACGAAAAAAAAAAATTTCTTAGCTTTTTGCTCACTTTTTCTAAAAGTTGAAAATACCGAAATTTCAAATCCCCATTACTTTCCTCCAAATTGACGGCAATGGGTTTATCAGGGGTGTTTTGAAAAGCCTTTAAGCAGACTTAGAAAATGGCGTTTGATTCATCTCAGGGTCTCAATTTTTTATACCAAAAAGAGCACTTCGAAAATGAGCGAATTTGAAAAATCAATGGTTCTACTTTGAAAATTCGTAAAAAATAAAAAAAAAAATCTTAGTTCGATAAACCAAGCGCCATTTTGAAGCTGAAACGATTGCAAAGAGAACGAGCATTGAATAGAGTTTCAACTATATCGGAAAGCAGAGTTACAGTAATTTTTAGTGAATTAACCCATTAATTTTTCGTAAAAATTCAAAAAATCCTGGATTTTTTAAAATTTCTTTAGGACCCGGTATCGATTTATTTTTTTCCACTTATCACGGATTTACTAGTTATGCATTCCTTTTGAAACTCAGAAATTAAATTTTAAAACGTCAAAAACATAATTTTTTTTCCCCCCAAAAATTAAACCAAGATCGATTTTACATCCGATAAAATTCACCTAACTAATATGGATTCCGAATACCTTTTTATTATCTAGTAATTAATTATATACATTATTGTCCATTATTTATTTTTTTCAATTATTTCTTAATTATAATTAGTACAATGATATCTATATATCACAGTAGAAATAATAATTAACAAATAATTACATAAAATAAATAAAAATATTCTGAGAAGATCTCTCCTTCGCCCCTTTTCAGGACCAACAATAAATTTAACGTAGACAACCATCCACAATCACACGTCTTGAATCGCATTCTCGTGGGGCTTATCCATTTGAAATTTCGTGTACTTTTTTGTTATTCACCCTAAAGAGACATTTAGTTTCTTTTTCGACACTTTTTTTTAACATCTGCTATTTAATAATGATACAGAGCATGGGCAGTACTTCAAGTATCCGGTACTTGCGATGTACTCGAAGTACAGTACTTGCAGTACAAAGTACTTGAAAAGTATTTCAAGCATTGTACTTAAATTTGCAAGTACTTGACCTGTACTTTAAGTATTTTTACTTAAATTTTCAAGCACTACAAGTACTTTTTTAAGTACCAAGTATGAAGTACTTTCGAATATGTCTTGCCAATGGTTGCATGTATAACGTCCTCGAATATATAATTGAGAAACTTTCTGCGCCAACTTTTGGTTAAGATTGTAAAGAATGACCGTCCAAAGGCTCAAGCTACGATAGTTACGGTTTCAATGGATGGCTCCGTTTTTAACAATCCGTGTATTATATTCTTAATTTTTTCATTTTCAAACCTGAAGCTAAATAAATCTTAACTATATAACAATCGTCCATGCCATTTTTGAAATTATTTCCAATTCTTCGTTTGAATATTTCTGTTCCAATCTGCCTTACCTGAGTAAATTGCACAATGTGAAAATGTGCTTTGATAGAAAAAGTACTCGAATCAAAATTAAAAGAGTTTGATGAGTACGTAACGAATCAAATATAAGTACTGTAACTTACGAGATGTATACCTGAAAACTTGATAAGTATTTGATACTTGAAACCGCAAGTACTTCAAATATTTAGTACTTCAAGTACTGAGCACTTGAAGTGCCTGGCACTTCATGTATTTATGGTACTTGTACTTGAAATACACGAGTACAATTGAAATACACGAGTACAAATATTTAGTACTTCAAGTACCGAGCACTCGAAGTACTTGGCACGTCAAGTACTGTGCACTTGAAGTACTCGGTACTTCAAGTACCGATAACTTGAAGTACTCGGTACTTCAAGTACAGAGAACTTGAAGTACTCGGCACTTCAAGTACTGAGCACTTGAAGTTCCTGGTACTTCATGTCTTTGTGGTACTTGGTACTTGAAATACACGAGTACTTCAAGTACATACAGTACTCTGTACTTTGCACTTGAAGTACTTTGTACTTGAAGTACTTTCTGGTACTTTCCCTAGCTCTGTAATGATAAAAGAAAAACAAAAGATTCAAACTTCTCTAAGAATCGTTTTCAAAAGCGATTGATGTGTATATAATATTTTTTTTTTTTTTTCAAAACTCTTCAACCTCCATGTGAATTTAATTTTTTATTAAATCATGGAATTATTAATTATTAATTTGATTAAATATTAAAATATTGTTAAATTATTAAATTATTAATTAATGTGAGCTTAATTATCATTTTTAAATGCACCGTGAAAAAATTTACTTAAAAAAAACATGTATAACTGCTTGCCTCTCAGGGTCGTATGAGCAATACGAGAAATTTATTAATAAAATCTCAAGACTCGTCGATTGCATCTCGAATGTCTGCTATAAGTGAAGTCAAACGGAGAGAGAGAGAGAGAGAGAGAGAGAGAGAGAGAGAGAGAGAGGGGGGGGGGTAAAAAGGCCCTTAATTTTTCACGAGTATTGGCTAGCATGTGGAACGTGTACGTAGCGTGGTCGCGAGCGACGATTCCTTCGGCGAATGCCACTTCGATTGCATTCATCCATCGAATTCGACGTTGGACTCTCGTGGACTTCCTTAACTTCGATTCTCTTCCCCCAAATTGAAAAAACAAAAACAAAAACAAAAACAAAAATGAAGCTTCCAGTTCAATCCCAATTTCTCGTTGCAACGACGAGACCCGAAGCCCTTCCAAGTCCTCAATAGAACTTTCGTTAATTGCAAATCTGCCAAAATTTTCATATCAAAATCTTGACAAATCCACATCACGGACGCTCTTTGCCGGAGTAGGGGAGGAAAAAAAAACGAATTCGCAGTGTCAATAAGATCGAAGATGAATGGGGTTCGTAGAAGCTTTTCCTTGAAATTCAACCGCGGGGTTAAAAGTTCGTTCCGGAATGATGCAAGAGTTTCGAAGGGTTGATGGGGGCACTCTCGAGGGCTCGGGGTGGATGAGATAATTTTTTTTCCCTTTCTCTTTCTCTTCTTTCGTATTATACAGAGATTATCAACCTGCCAGGGTTGCCGGAAAGGACAGGAAAAAAAAAAAAACGTAAGGTCGTAAGTGGAACGATTTGAGGGATGAAATTGGATGGGGCTGGGGCTTTTTCGTTGGAGAGGCTCGAGTGCCGGTCGAACGTGGATGCGTAGGGTGTTTCAAAGTCGTTGTTGTTGAAGAACAAGAGAAAGAGGGAGACGAATAAGGGTGAAAAAGAGAGAGAGAGAGAGAGAGAGAGAGAGAGAATATTGTACAAGGGATGCATGCAAGCGAGCAGGGTCCCCCCATGGGACATGGGGCTCTTTATGCTCGATATAATACCGCTCTCAAAACATACACACTTCGCTAACGCTAGCCCATACTTTTAAGCCCCCTACCTCACAACTCACAGCCTCTCTCTTTCTCTCATTCTTCATCTCTCGTGCTCGTCTCTGTTCTTTCATCTTCGTCTGTCTCGAGCTTTTGGCTCCTGAATCCGCTTTTACATATACCCATGAACTTTACGGGAAAAAAATAGCGCCTCTCCCTCGTACTACTGACGTGCAAGTGCGATGTACACAAATGTGCCGGACTCCCCGAGACATCAGACTCAAAAGACAGGGGTATTCATCGGGGGTAGTTGCAGATTTTTTTTTTTTTTTTTTTTTTTCATTGGGCTCTACGGTCTCTTTTTGGACTTGAATGTGTTTTTTTTTTATAATCTCCACATTGCCAGATGAGATTTAAAGAAAAAAAAAAATTATTTATTTCGGAGGGAAGCTAAAAATTTAGCGCTATTTGTTTGTCCGGGCCTCTCGATGATTTTCCACGGAAGGCTAAAATTGTAATTCGTGGAGAGTCTTCGTAGACACGATAGCTACGATAATATCGAAAATTTTCGACGATGCTCGCAAATTTCCACGTATGAGAGAGGTCCAAGTATTATTATGAACAATATGATTGTCGAAATTTCGTGGGGGGGGGGGGGGGGGGGGGGTAGTTTTTTTTTGTACATAAGATCGTACACGCGAGTGAAGTAACTTTTTTTTTTTTTAATATTTACGTGCTACATATGAGCAATGTGAATTGTATGGAGCAGGAAGAAAAAAAATTGCTCGAATGAGTATCGCATTAAAGATGCAACGTCTTCGCGTCGGGACGAAACTTCGTGAAAAAAAAGACCCTCAATTTTTTTTTTTTTTCGTCATCCCCTCCGCCATCCTTGCTCGACGATTACGAACAATAAAAAAATAAATTTCCCTACGCATCTCGAGGATTTTTTTTTTTTTTTTTCTTCTTCGCTCGGCCCCGTGAAACTCTTGTTAACAACTCAATTGCCTCGCGTGGATATGTATAGGGGATGCTTTTATAATCCCAGAGCCGCGAGGATGGTTTACGAGGTCGTTAATGGAGCGCGCGGTTTCTCGCTGCGGTGTCTTAATTGAAAAAAAAAAAAATGAAAACCCCCAGAATGCAAACTTTTTTATCGTCAGGAAGAGAGAAAAAAAAAACACAACGGGGGTGGTTTTTTTTTTCTTGATGCTTGAAAAATGCCGAAAGTGTAGTTTGGCAAGGGCGTGGTGAAACAAACGAGGGAAAGAAAGGGCAATGTCGTCCAGACGTTGTATTAGACTCCCCTCCATTCTCCCCCCCCCCCCCCCCCCTCTCCTCAGGCCCCCGTGTAATTACGAAACGTCGCGTGTATAGCTCGAGCAAGTAGAGCAGCTGGTATCACGTGGTCTTGTAGATCGACGAAACGAAAGGTTTTAACTAAAAAAAAAAAAAAATGGTTTCCCGCACGAGTGCCAATACTTGACCATCGGAGAGGTCTTGTAGTCGAATTTCCTGATAATTTCATGCTTAAATGACAATTTTTTTATTAAAAAAAAATTTTTTAAATCATTTTTAAGCTTTTAGAAACGAAACATTCTACGAATGTGTTTCATTATTATTATTATTATTTTGTTGTTGTTTCGTTGTATTTTTTTTCTTTTTTTTTTAACTTTCAATTCATGACAAAAATGGGTTTAGTACAGGAATAATCGAGTTTCCCTTCGAATCTTTAAAAAAAAGTAAAGTTTTATGGAGGAAAAAATCGCTCCTGAGTTTTCCAAAATTTTGGATTAAAAAAATTAATTGAGTCGCAGCGAGACTCGTGGAATTTAAAATTTCGTATGTTTTGATATAATAAAAAATACTCGATATCATAAAAAAGATCGAATTAAATGTACTATAATTATACATTGAATTCATCTTTCTTTGAAATAACTACAATTTTATTAAATCCAAGCGAATATTTACTTGATTCGAATATTGTACGATATTTGTCTCTAATTAATTAATTTACTTGAATTAAAATTAATTTAAAAGAGCAAAGTAATAAAAAATTTATTTGCTCCTACTACATTTTTTTCATTCGCTCTCATTCCAAATAAAAAAATATAGTTAAATGAACTTATTCATATATCCAATTTATTTTTTGTGCATTTTTTCTCAATTCCCTTGGATCATTTGCGTGTTTTATTTGCATCTCGTTCGATATTTTTGCAGCATTTGATGCATTGGAAATGTTCAATCATAATCTGACAAAGTTATGGAATTTTGAGAATTTTCGATTCACCATATTGAATCCGTTATATTGAATTTTGTAACTTCGACGTCAAATTCATGTTCAATTACCCGAAAAATCCCTCAATACCGAGTAAGATCGAAATCTGACGAGTTGTGTCATTTTGAGAATTTTCGATCCACCATAATGGATCCGCCATATTGAGTTTTGTAATTTTGATCTCAAATTCGTGTTCACCGACCAAAAAAAAAAACCCCTGAATATATAGTTAGAGTAAATCTGACAAGTGATGGGATTTTTGGAATTTTTGATCCACCATATTGGATTCGCCACATTCAATTTTGTAATTTCTTCCAAAACCAACATGGTTATACGAAATAAAAGGCAGAAGACGGGACAACCAGCATCCTTTGAGTAGCTCCCAACATACAACTGATCGAGTGTTCTCTGCCGAGTCAAATCCATAATATGAAATACCACAGTTCATAAACAGTCGATCGCGTAGTTGGTAGCGTGTTAGGTAGATAGGTAGGATAGGTAGAAAGGTCGCAGGTTCGAGTCCCGCAGTCGAGGAGGAATCGAGAAAAATCGAGAAAAAAATATCGAGAAAAATCGAGAAAAATCGGTGCAGGATTTTTTTTTCTAGTGTAACTCTTCTTTGTGCGTATGGAACCATTTTGCAAATGATACATTTCGTTTTTCTTTATATTTTGGAATAAAAAATTTTGCAACAATAATATAGTTGCCTTCAATAGATATTTATTTGAGTCAAATACATTTTTGCTGAATGCAAATTAAAAAATTATTGATTTAAATATACATTTCATACGTGTGCAATAAAAATATCGTTGAATTCAATAAACAGTTATCTAACCCAAATAACTGGACTATTTTTTCCAACTAGGCAAACTTCTTTATCGTCAGGAAGAGAAAGAAAAAAAAAACACATTGGGGGTGGTTTTTTTTCTTCTCGATGCTTCAAAATTGACAATAAATAGAGTCCTACTAGGCTGTGAGACAAAGAAAAAAATTAATTACAACAAAAATAGACTCTATTAGAAGCAACTAGATCTTTTTTTTGGGTAAAGAAACAATTTTTCTTGCTCGTATTTGAGAGAAATAACGTACTTTTTTACACTTAAAGGTACATTTTTTTTAGATCTATTCAAATTGGTTCAAATGGAACGAAAAATCTCGTTTTTTTTTTAAATTTTCAAAAATACGTCAATGGCTTCGCTCGCAGTGCCAAAAATATCTTTCTTGACTCTCAAAATTAGTATCCCAACATTCGTGAAGCAAAGAGACTCTCCTATCAAGCATTCGAAACAAATTGAATCAATTAAATGACAACTACTCCTTTGCGAAATAAAATTTTATTTAAAAAAAAATATATCATTTTCGTGATTCGGCGAGGTATTAAATGAAGCAGAGCGTCTTAGAATCATTAATCCCCCAAAAGCTCGAGCTAATTGCTGGTTTCGCTCTTTGCTGCAGTGAAAAAAAAAGAAAGCAACAAAAGCTCGTCTCCGCTAATCAAGGCGTGAGTCCTGGGCTTTAATCCGGGCGAGCTTAGCGGAGACTTGAATATTCCTTGTAAGCTCACGGGAGTAAAGTGTCCGGGGGATTACGAAATGGGCTGGTCGGATGAGAAACGACGAGGCCAAGGGAACACGAAACTTTGTGGTTCGAGGCTAAATTTTCATCCTCCAGTATGAAAAAATACAATAACAATTTTTCGTTTAAGCCTCCAACGGTTTACGTTGAACAACGATTTTCAATAAATAAAAAAATAATGCAGATTTTCACGAAAATTAACCGAAAATCTGTTGTGAATATATTTAAGTAGAAAAAACTTAATCAAAAATTGTGTAATTGACAATTGAACCTGAGGATTGGCAAAACTACGAGTGATTGATCTTTTTGATAAATCGGTGACGCGTTTAATTCATCGAGTGGTATAACAGAGTATGCAGAGAGAGAGAGAGAGAGAGAGAGAGAGAGAGAGAGAGTGCTTATGGTGAGAGCGAAGATCAAACTAATCGACGTCGGTCCCGCGAGACCGGTGAATCGGCTACCTCGAGTGTCCTCAGGCTATTGTCAAGGTATACATGTATGTATATATACTTATATATATATCTACAAGAGAACGTACACGTACGACGAGTACTCTCTGGTCGTCCCCTTTGCTGCTTTATCCACTCTGCACAAAACGAATGTATAATACCGCGACGGAGACGACGACGATAATGCAAACATTATTTGTAACACAAAAGCGAGCTGGTGCATTCGCTTGCCACATGTTCTCATTTAGACGTGATACGTACTGTGCACATACAACCATAGCACGTTACCAGCGTGGTACTGTGTATATTAGCGTTGTTCGCGGATCGAAGGAGAACCGAGATAGAGAGACAGAGGGAGAGAGAGAGAGAGAAGGACATTTATGCAAACAAACTAGGGGGTGCAATAACACATATCGGCGTCACGCCATATTCGTGAAAAAATCAGCTCGCGGCAAGATTTTTTAAATTGGTACACGTGCTTTCTCGTTGAAAACAAAAATTTTCCCTACTCGCACGAGCTCCTCGACTTTCTGTATGTTCGCAATGACGAAATGAAGTTTTTGCTACTGTTTCATCGTGAGAGAGAAGGAAATTTCACTGGAAGCATCCATTTTGTAGCGATATACGGGAAAATTCGAGCGATGATAACCATTTCATAGTTGAAGAGTAGTAATTCGAGAAGTTTTCAACTATTCCGTATCAGAAGAATGTGGATATTCAAAGTTTTAAACTGTTTGCTGGAAAAAAAAAGTGCTAACCTCAACAGCTGACGATGATTCGATAGTAAAAGTCTCGGAATTTTTAAAATTATATGAACTGTTTTGTCGCAAAAGAGTGCCAATCTCAACCACTAACAACTATTTTAGAGTAAAAGACTTTCGAAATTATGAACTATTTTGTGGGAAAATAGTGCTGTGCTTGATCGGTTTTGGCTATTCCATAGTAAAAGAGTGTTAAACCTAACTGCTGGCAACTATTACTTAGTAAAAGTGTCGAAACATACGGAATTATTGAGTATTTTTTGGAAAAAGAGTGCTAACGTTAACAGTTTACAACTATTCCATAGTAAAAAACTCGAAAATTTCAATATTATGAACTATTTTATAGAAAAATAGTCCTAAACTGAACGGTTAACAACTATTCCATAGCAAAACAATGCCAACTTTCAAAGTTATAAAATATTTTATGGAAAATAAGTGCGAATCTCAACTGGCAGCAACTATTCCGTAGCAGAAGAAAGGTGGACATTCAAAGTTTTAAACTATTTTCTGGAAAAAGAGTGCTAACTTTAACAGCTGACGAAGATTCCTTAGTAAAAGACTCGGAACTTTCGAAATTATGAAGTATTTTGGCGTTAAAAAGTGCCAATCTTAACTGCTAACAACTATTCCACAGTAAAAATGTCGGAATATACAGAACTATTAAGTATTTTTTGGAAAAAGAATGCTAACCTTAACAGCTAACAACTATTCTATAGTAAAAGACCCGGAACTTTCGATATTATGAACTATTTTATGGAAAAATAGTGCTAAACTAAACTGCCAACAACTATTCCACAGTAAAACAATGCGAACATTTAAAGTTGTAAACTACTTTATGGGAAATGAGTGCTAATCCCAACTTGCAGCAACTATTCCGTAGCAGAAGAATGTGAACGTTCAAAGTCTTAAACTATTTTCTGGAAAAAGCGTGCTAACTTTAACAGCTGACGATGATTCCTCAGTAAAAGATTCGGAATTTGCAAAATTATGGAGTATTTTGTCATAAAAAAGTGCCAATCTCAACTGCTAACAACTATTGCATCGTAAAAGACTTGGAACTTTCGAAAGTATGAACTATCTTGTGGGAAAATAGTGCTGAGCGTGACCGGTATTGGCTATTTTATAGTAAAAGAGTGTTAACCCTAATTGCTAACAACTATTACACAGTAAAAGTGTCGGAAAATACAGAACTATTAAGTATTTTTTGGAAAAAGAATGCTAACCTTAACAGCTAACAACTATTCTATAGTAAAAGACCCGGAACTTTCGATATTATGAACTATTTTATGGAAAAATAGTGCTAAACTAAACTGCCAACAACTATTCCACAGTAAAACAATGCGAACATTTAAAGTTGTAAACTACTTTATGGGAAATGAGTGCTAATCCCAACTTGCAGCAACTATTCCGTAGCAGAAGAATGTGAACGTTCAAAGTTTTAAACTATTTTCTGGAAAAAAAAGTGCTAACTTTAACGGCTGACGAAGATACCATAGTAAAAGACTCGGAACTTTCGAAATTATTAAGTATTTTGGCGTAAAAGAGTGCTAATCTCAACTGCTAACAACTATTCCATAGTAAAAGACTTGAAACTTTCAATATATGAACTATTTTCCAAGAAAATAGTGCTAAACTGAACTGCTAACAACTGTTGACGACGACTGACGAAGATTCCACAGTAAAAGACTCGGAACTTTCGAAATTATTAAATATTTTGGCGTAAAAGAGTACCAATCTCAACTGCTAACAACTATTCCATAG
Organism: Rhorus exstirpatorius; assembly: GCA_963564615.1. Classification (NCBI taxonomy): domain Eukaryota; kingdom Metazoa; phylum Arthropoda; class Insecta; order Hymenoptera; family Ichneumonidae; genus Rhorus; species Rhorus exstirpatorius. The sequence continues at coordinate 9,503,710 of OY751322.1, read as the reverse complement.
TAAAAGACTTGAAACTTTCAATACTATGAACTATTTTCCAGGAAATTAGTGCTAAACTGAACTGCTAACAACTATTCCATAGCCAAACAATGCGAACTTTTAAAGCCATAAACTATTTTATGGAAAATGAGTGCTCATATCAACCAGCAGCAACTATTCCCTAGCAGAAGAATGTGGACATTCAAAGTTTTAAACTATTTTCTGGAAAAAAAAGTGCTAACTTTAACAGCTGACGAAGATACAATAGTAAAAGACTCGGAACTTTCGAAATTATTAAGTATTTTGGCGTAAAAGAGTGCCAATTTCAACTGCTAACAACTATTCCATAGTAAAAGACTTGAAACTTTCAATATATGAACTATTTTCCAAGAAAATAGTGCTAAACTGAACTGCTAACAACTATTCCATAGCCAAACAATGCGAACTTTCAAAGCCATAAACTATTTTATGGAAAATGAGTGCTCATATCAACTAGCAGCAACTATTCCCTAGCAGAAGAATGTGGACATTCAAAGTTTTAAACTATTTTCTGGAAAATGAGTGCTCATATCAACTAGCAGCAACTATTCCCTAGCAGAATAATGTGGACATTCAAAGTTTTAAACTATTTTCTGGAAAAAAAAGTGCTAACTTTAACAGCTGACGAAGATACAATAGTAAAAGACTCGGAACTTTCGAAATTATTGAGTATTTTGGCGTAAAAGAGTACCAATCTCAACTGCTAACAACTATTCCATAGTAAAAGACTTGAAACTTTCAATATATGAACTATTTTCCAAGAAAATAGTGCTAAACTGAACTGCTCACAACTATTCCATAGCAAAACAATGTGAATTTTCAAAGGCATAAATTATTTTATGGAAAATAAGTGCTAATATCATCTGGCAGCAACTATTTTGTAGCAAAAGAATGTGGACTTTCAAAGTTCTAAACTATTTTATGAAAAAACAGTGCTAAACTTAGCTGCTAACAACTATTCTACGGTAAAAGAATCGGAACTTTCAAGCTTATCAACTGCTTCATGGAAAAAAGTGCTGACCCGAACTGGTACTGGCTATTTCACAGTAAAACAGTGCGAAATAAAAAATTTATTAACTATTTTATGGAAAAAAAGTGCTAACCCGAACTGTCAATAACTATTCCATAGTAAAAGATTGTGAACTTTCAAAGCTACAAACTATTCCATGGACAATGTGTGCTAACCTCAACTGTTAAAAACCATTTCATAGTAAATGAGTGCTAGCCTCAACTGATCATAACTATTCCATAAACAAAACATAACAATTATCCCATAAACGAGTACGAACTTTCAAAGTGTTAAACTATTTTACGGACACAGAGTGCTATACTTAACTGGTACTGGCTATTCCATAGTAATATATAGTGCGAAATTAAAAAAACTATAAACAGTTTGGTGCAAGAAGGATGCTAGCCTCAACTAATAACAACTATTCCATGATAAACGAGTACGAACTTTCAAATTTAAATACTCTTGAATGAAAAATAAGTGCTGACCTAAACTCCCAACGAACTACTTAACCGTGAATGAGCGCGAACTTTAAGAACTATAAACCTATTCTATTGTAAACTAATGCAAACTTCAAAAGCTATAAACCCGAACTGCCAACGACTATTAAGTGGTAGAAAAAAAGTGCCAACTTTAAAAGTAAACTCTTCGATGAAAAAAAAAAGTGCTCACCTGAACTGCCAACGACAATTTTACCGTGCAATAGTGCGAACTTGAAGCCTTATAAACAATTCTATGGAAAACCAGTCCTAATCTTACCTGCCAACAACTTTGCTATAACAAAATAGTGCAAACTACAAAATTTAACGATTTTATTTAAAAAAATAAAAAGTACATCGACTTTTTTTTTTTAATTTCTATTTTAGTCAAAATACTAATTACTACGATTCCTCGCACGAGCACCGCGGTATACTCGTGGCCTTTGAAATCCTGCCATTATGTCACATATATATACACACAAGATCCCTCGATGACAATGAACGATATCCTTACGAGAAAAGCTCTCGTCACGTAACCGCGGTGTATCGAACAAGTGGGCTCGTATATTCGCGAGTAAACATTGCCTCGGGAGCCTCGCGTACCCCGCATCGGCAAGGGGGAGAGGGGACTCGATCACAATGTTTACATACCGTGCCAATTATACTCGACAGCCATATATAGCCAGAGGACGCGATAACACGCATATGCACAGCCCGCGGCGTTAACAGAACTCCAATCCCTCTCGTTCCGAGACGATTTTTCAATTTTTTTCCTTCTTCGTCGAGAAATCTTTGTTTATTAAAAAAATTTTTTAAAAATTAAAATTAAAAAACATTTCCTTCAGGCCGAATGAGCCGATGAGAGAAAAATAATTTTTTGAAAAAAAAAGAGTGACTTGCGACTTGTTGGGACTTGCGAAATTAATGAGACTCGAATGAGAATTAACGACTTCCGGTTGGTTCGAACTCTTGCGATCATTGTTTCGTACAAAATTTGACGATTTTACACGAAAATAGCTAGATTTATCAACCAATTATAACGTGACACAGAAACACATACAGGATGTATATTTATAACGTATCCATATCCGGTTGCAATCGATGAGTATGCTCGGCCCATCGAGTGTAGATATCGAGGCATAAAATCCTGATTTGTAAGAATTTTCGTAAAATCATTTCGCTGTGAACAACGGGATGAGACCGAATCAATTAATCCCTCTTGACTGAATAATTAACTGATCGACTAATTGACGCGGGGATGATCGCATCGAAGAAACGATTTGGCGGAAACGCGATGTCAAACACATTCAGCGTTACATATACTCGGGATATTACTGGTCGAATCCGGAACAGGGACGTCGATTTATTAATTTAAAAAAAAAAACAAAAAGTTCTGCCGAGGAAAATCCCCCAATTATTGCGAATATTGATTATCTTATTAAGGAAAATAGTAACAAGCTGGATCTTTGGAGAGGGGAAAAAAAAAAAATTTAGGACAAGCAAATGACCATGACAGACGAAAAATAAAAACTTCAGGTCATTCAAGATTTTTCGAGATTGAGCGTTACTCGTTTTGAACAATTACAATAGAAGTAATGAATTTTTCTCAAAAGATAAATGCGAAATAGTTATTTTTATTGGATGAAGTATTTCTTATTTTTTTTTTTAATAATGACAAATAATGTCTAAATGAAAACAAAAATTTTGTTGTTAATAAAATCGAATACAATAAATTTGGAAAAATAAACTAAAAAGCGTTCCAAAGAGTGGAAATATAAAGAAAAATGTATAAGCATTGCATTGTATAATCGATGAAAAAAAAAGTAAACAAAAAAGCTTTCCGAGGAGGAAATATAAAAAATATGTAAATATTACATCGTGTAATCGATGAAAAAAAATTAAACCAAAAAGCTTTCCATGAAGGAAATATAAAAAATATGTAAATATTACATCGTGTAATCGATCAAAAAAAAAAAAAAGTAAACGAAAAAACTTTCCCAGGAGGGAATATAAAAAATGTATAAATATTATTACGACGAATTAAAAAGAACTTGCACATTGCTTCCTCGTAATTTTCGAATATCCACAAAGCTTTTTTTTTACTTTGCTCACAAAGCTCCTTCTGTGAGCAGGTGAATTTTTTTAATTTTCGCATGAAAAAAGCTTTTTTAGAAATTTTAAAATTACGAGGAAGCAATGTGCAAGTTTCAATCTAAACCAATTTTTTTTTTTAATTATTTATAATTTATCCAAGTTTTGTATTTATGTAGAAAATTTAACCCGGATAACTCAAAATGTGGGGAATTTAGGATTGTCGCATAAATCTTTCGAAAAATTCAATATTTCATAAAATCCGAAAGCTTCAATGGATTTCTGCCAAATCCAATTTGCTGTCACAATATTTTTGGAAGTTGTAGGGAGTACGATCATTTTTCAAAAAATTGTAAATAAAATAAAATCTGAGCCATTGCATGGAGTTTTATAAAAATTATGGCAAATCAAAAAAATCATCGCGCTGCACTTGACTGCAAAATTGCAGCGTTATAGGTTAACCCATTATCGAGTTACGAACGATTTTGCATAATGCTCTCACACACTCACACACACCCACGTCCAAATATTTTTTCTAAATGTCATTTCTCGAAGGTTTGGCCCATTTTTAACATAATATTAGCATTGAAAAGTAAAAAAAAAACAAAAAAAAATTCACGAAAACAAAGTTTTCTCCATGAGGGAGCAAAATATATAAATATCGCATCGTGTAATCGACGAAATGAAAAAAAAAACAAAAATAATAAAAAAAAAAGTAAACGAAAAAGTTTTTCAAGGAGTGGAAATATAAAAAAAATATACATAAATATTACATCGTGTAATAGATAAATCATCCTGGACATCCCGTGTGAATTTAGTGAATTTACGAAGAAATTTTTTTTTTTTTTCGTACGTCGTGAGTGCATAAAAAACGAAACAGCTGATATGCCTGGATGGGAAATCTTGAGAACGAGAAAAAATTATGGAATTTGGATAAGGAACGTGCCAATCAGACAAGGATTCGTCGCAGAAGTCTTCGAATGTAAGTTCTTAACTAAATATTACTATTCTAAAACTCTTTTCGATTTATAATTATATTATTATTATTATTCGAATAATTACCGTATTTTTTGTGTTTATATAATAATAATAATAATAATACGATTTAATTCGTATTAACCAAAATCTTCAGTCCACCAGCTTGGAAGAATTTAAATAAGTGTTGCTCTGTTGATAATCGTAGACTCACCTGAAGTAGATCGTCCACGATTTAAAAAAAATTTTTAAACCTTTTTTTTGCTCACACAAATCCCCAAATAGTCTGACCCAACCAAAAGTTTGATGAAAATTGAGGAAAACCATTAATAAGATTTCCAAGACTTTTTTTTTTAATAATTGAAGCCTCCCGAAGGTTTTAATCTCGATTAAAAAAATTGCAAATCAAAAGAATTACAGAGCTTTTAAAAAATTCGACAGATCAGCTTTTTTTCCACTCAATGAACACAAAGTTGTGTGAAAGAATCGATGAATCAAATTCTTCTGAGCATTATCATTAAAATTAAAAATTTTCAACGGAATTGATCATACAATTAAAAATTGAAATTCATTAATTTTTAATAACTTTGGTAATTGAATGAATTATTAAATTTTTGACTTACATTTCCAATCAAAATTTTTCTCATGGCACGTATAACAAATAAATAAATTAATTAAAACAACTATTTTGCAAAAAAAGTTTCTCTATAAAAAAAAAAATTATAAAAAAAATCGTTACCCAAATTTTTCGTGAAATCCCCTATATCCGGAGGATGATAGGTTTTGCAAGAATATATTACAAGGCTAAAGAAAGTGAGGAAAAAAAAAAAACCCACACACGATATGTTTGTACGAAAGGATTTAACGCGAGTTTATCTGATTGATGGAACTAACGAGACGCCTACGTATACGTGAGTTTTGTTCAAAGAGAGCACGAGAGAGGTTGAATGATTTTTGTTATTTGAATGGGCAATCCCCGCGCGCTTATCCCATGTACCTTTGTGGCCGCGCCAACGCCTCGTAATGAAGTATTCGTGTTCGAGTCTATGAATTTATAATAATTCGCAAAGAAGGGATAGCGATAGCACCATCGTTCGTTTAGGATATCGTACACACGCGATTCTCGTCAACGACCATTTTCCCCGAGCCATTTTCGTTCGAAGGAAATACATTTTTTTTCAATTCAATTCACGTCAAAATGAAATCAAAAAATTGAATTGAATTTTTTTTTTTTTCGTAATTAATGTTTGAAATTATTATCATAATTTTTTTTAACGATATTAATCCATCGATATTAATCGATATTAATCCTTACACTCGCTACACTTCTGTCGAATCACGTACTTGCCACACTGGGGTTCATTTGGACCCCAGTGACAAAAACCGTTATAAAAAAAAAACTATTGATTATTTTTACTTGAAAATTTTTTCAAAACTTATCGAAAGCTTACTTTGAAGTATCATGTAGGCTATATAGTCAAAAATTGAATTTAAGTGTACTAAAAAAATGCAAAAGTAAAAAAAAAATGGAAAAATAATATTTTTTACAAAAAAAAAATCGTAATTATTTAATTTTTAATATTAAGGGCTAAAATTTTAGCCGAGTCTTCTACTGATGAATCGCTACAAGAAAAAAAAATAGTAGCTAAGTGACTTCTTGGAAAAAGGTATTTATACTGAGAAATGAAGGACGGAATTTTGTGAAAAAATAAAATGTGTGTTTTTATCAAAATATTTCATTTTATTAATTATTTAAATGATATTTATTCAATTAATTTATTCAAACTGAGAAAAAATAGGCCTGAGGTGCTTTGGATCCCAGTGTGGCAAGTAAGGGTTAACTACCCCTCAACCGATCTTATGGCCAAAAAAAGGCCCAACTGACGATTTATTTTGGGAGTATGGAAAAAGGAATGGGATTTCTTTTCAGAGGGTTTATTTAACACATATTGAAGTATCAAAAAAAAAATTTTATTATCATTTTGATGCAAAATGGCGGCGACAAAGCCAATCTTTGAAATTGCCTTTTTTAAAAACTCTTTCACTGGAGGACGGATTTTCCGTAAAGTATAAAATTTGGAACAAAAAATCAAATTTTGTAGAAATGGTGCACTTTTGAAAAAATGAATCGATCTTTGGCCAAAAAATAAGCAGTAAATTGTTTATAAAAAAAAAGTTTACATTAAATTAAAAAAAAATGGCTACGTGCTCCCATAGAGAATGTAATTGTGAAGCTACTGCCAAAATTTCAAATCGATCCATGCGACGGTGTTCAAGTAATCTGTCCTCCCAGTTTGAAAAAAGTGGTTTCGAGAAAAATGCGCTTAAAGTTTTACGAGCACTTAAATCCTTGCCGAGGCACTGTGGCAAAATTGAGAATTGAAGCTTAAAAAATTTTTTTTTTCACTATAGGACCAACTGGATATTGTTTTTATGACCCTAAAATATTGTTTGAGCTAAAAAAAAAAGAATCGAATTTTCCAAAATCCTAAAGTGGTGTTACCCCTTAATGAGGCCTCTATTATAATTAATGTTTTATTTTTTTTTTTCTGACGAGGTAAATGAGACAAGACGCAGAGTAATTTTTTTTTTTATCAATAACATCGAGATTTATTTTTCATTATACTATATTATTTATATAGTTGAGTAGGTATTTTTAGAACAAAGTTGGACACGAAGTATGATAAAATGAGTTATGGCACATGATATGTACAATAGCGAGGGGATGAGTCATCGTAATTATTTTTTTTTAATTTTTTTTTAATTCTCAAATCTGATCGACGCGAGAGATTTTTTTGCAACCTCCCCTCGCGACTCCTACATTGCGTGCAATTTGAGAAACAAAAAAGTTTACTGTAATCGAAAAAAATGATCGTTAACATATCAATAAATATTTTCTTAAGCCAAATTCAATTTTACTAGGGCGAACAGGAGACACTGTTCGATCGATCCAAAAAATCTTTCTCTCTCTCTCTCTCTCTCTCTCTCTCTCTTTCTCGTTTTCATTCATCGTTCACTTTACATAACAATTTACAATAAGTACATTTACATATCGTTCGAATATTATATGTACAGAATTTGCACCCAAAAAAGTGCGGCAATTTTTCTCACTCTCTTTATAAAAAAAAAAAATAAAAAAACGTAAAGAAAGAAATACATAAGAATAAACGCCTGGCATTTTCAAAAGTTGCACGCAACGTAATAATAATAATAATAATAATAATAATATACATATAGTAATATAAATCTCTACACTGTCAGGCAATTTGACTAATTTTTTCTTTTTATCGTTCATATGATATGTCTTTGTTATATTCTTACATCATTCGGTGGTGAAAGTCTCGCTCGTGAAATTTGTAAAAGGATTTTCTTTTCATTTCATGCGTTAGCGCGTGTACGTATATTTTGTCAAAATAATTTTTTTTTTTCTTCTCCATTTCGAATATTCTTTATCGTTGGATTTTTCGGTTGAATCAAAATTAGGGATAACGTATAAAATGCACCATAGACACGAACGAGACACCAACTTTCAACAATTCGTTTTGGCTTTTGTTCGTTGATTCGTAGAAACATTGAAATTAAACGGTTAGCTAAGTATCGTTTATCGTTATACTAAAGGTTAGTTGTTTTTTTTTTTTTTATTATTCATTTTTCGTTCAGGTGTCTGTGCGTTTTTTTTTGTGTTAATGTATGATGTATAGCGTTGCAGATTTTTTGTTTAACTTTATACAAATCTTCGATAATCGTCACGTAATACTTTACGGTTTCTATTTTATTTATAATTTTTTCTACCACAAAACTTACTCGCTGTTTTTTTTTTTTTATTTTTTTCGGTTTTTTCGTCAATTGCAACTGGAATGATTTTTCGATGGATTATTTATAATTATATTACAAAAATGAGATGTGTACGAAGTGCATTTCGCGCCAATCGAACAATCCAATTTGAGCGATTATTTTTTATTTCAGAAATTCTTCAAAATTTCAAAAACGTTTATGAATTGATTTGAATCTTTCGAGAGTGTATCGTTATCCAGAAAAAAAAACAATATTTCACTGAAATTGGCAGCATTATTTCCGTGGCATAGGTATGAGGATAAATAACCTGAAAAAATTCGTAAAGATTTTTAATACTTTGAAGAGTAAAAAAAAAAAAATTTTTTTTTAATTACCCAAAAATTTGGATCACCCAGACTGGTCCAGAATTGCCCATATACACAGTTACGCGAATTTGGGACTTGCACTTTCGTGGCAATACGTTTACGTGAACAATGATAATAATGAATATTATTATTAATAATAATAATATTATCATACACGTGACGTCAAAGAAATACGTATTTTTCCTCTCACCTCAAGGATCTTATTCTCGATTGTGTATTACAATTAATTATTAGAAGCATATTGCGTTATGATTCGTGTTACCCTGTGTTTAAATACCTACGGAATAATCGTCGTTCAGAAGTATTCTCGGTTCCGGTAACGTTGAATAATTTAGTGGGCAAAAAATCTCATTTTTTTGTTTTCATTATTTAATTTTCAAAAAAAAAAAAAACATACTTATTTTCACATCCTTGAGAGAAAAAATCGAAAATTGCAAACCTTCAAAGACAAAAATCTCGGTAAGGAGTTTAGTTTGATTTTTTGAAGAGTACTATCGAGCCTTGCTCCCGCTGAGTGCTAAAAATTAGGCAAACGAAAGTTAAGTGATGAAAAAAAAAAATTATATTTTTTTTCCGAGCCCAAAAAGTATTTGATAAAAAGTTGGAGAAATTATTGCCCGTAATTGTTATTTAGTTTAATGTTGCACGAGATAATCTTACGTAATTAGTCTACCAGCCGTTCCAACGACGTTTCATAAATCATAACATATGTACCAGGGTGTGTCGAAAATAGAATTTTTTTTTTCTTCGCTCCCATGACTCAAAAATTTAGGTTTTGACATTACAGAAGTCCTCGTTCAAAGAGGGCACTGTAGCTTAAAGTTTAGAGGTCGCTCAACGAGGATTTAATTAACGCGTAAAAAATATTGTTTTTCGTTCAAAATGATGTCAGGCAACCAAAAAATTGGCGATGTCTGTGTTTCTTGGCTTATTTGAAAGCATGACTCATTACCTAAACGATGATAGGTCGTTTTTCGACTTACCTTGTTCCAATTTTTTTTTTACGCCACTTTTCGACTACAATAGTCACTTTTTCAAGCTTACGAAGTCTCCGAGGTATCAATGAGTCCAAAATGAATTGCTACAAGTATTGATTGTTGATTCTAATATAAATAACCAATTCAAAAAATTGGTAAAACAAAAAACCATGTTTATTTTGAGAAATTTTGTGTTTTACCAATTTTTTTAATTGGTTATTTATATTCGAATCAACAGTCGATACTCGTAGCAATTCATTTTGGACTCATAGATATCTCGGAGACTTTGTAAACTTGATAAAGTGACTATTGTGGTCGAAAAGTGGCGTAAAAAAAAAATTGGAACAAGGTAAGTCGAAAAACTACCTGTCATCGTTTAGGCGATGAGTCATCATGCTTTTAAATAAGCCACGAAATACAGACATGGCCAATTTTTCGGTTGTTTGACATCATCTTGAACGAAAAAAAATATTTTTTACGTGTTAATTAGATCGAAAACCTAAATCCTCGTTGAGCGACCTCTAAACTTCAAGCTACAGCAGCCTCCTTAAACGAGGACTTAATCAAAGTCAAAACCTAAAGTTTTGAGTGGTGGGAGCGAAGAAACAAAAAATTACATGTTCGACACACCCTAATATGTACGGTCGGAGCTCGGGCACTGACCGAGCTCGAGCACAGGAGCCTCGGGTGCTGGCCGAAAGACCTAACCTTCTTACTAACCAATGAGAATGAAGCACCAGGCCCGTATCGTACGTATATCGGTACCCTCCACTCGTTTAAATTATACATTTTTTTTTGTTCATGGGGGGATTCTATATTGTAGGGGGCACTGTGGATTCCGCAGTGCCCGAGTAACAGCTGACTTCAGTGCCCGGGGTTAGTCAGTGGCCGAGTAGTCAGTGCCCAAGTTTTGACTGTATCTCAAATTAATCTTCCCAATCATTGTGATACTCGCCCCGACGCATATAGCACTTTTATACAAGAGGCATCGATAGCTCTCGGGATAAAAAATCCCAAAAAAAAAGATAAAAAAAAATGAAAGGTAAGAGAGAGGGAGAGAGAGATTTTTACAATATGACTAATCACTATATATTGCACTAGAAGTTTGTGTATTTTTTACATTTTTTTTTCTTCCTTAACTCGACTAATCGCGATCGCAACTTTCAATTAGACTAGATATTTTTATTATTTTCTCTAGAAAATACTTATCCACCTATAACGGCGCGCATTTCACATCTTCCTTAAAGTATTTACACAGATCTTGATAGAAATTTGCGCCTCATTCAAGCGCACGATATAATTTTTTTCCCCTCTCTCTCTCTCTCTCTCTCTTTCTCAAAGTTTCATCTCAATTCATTTACTTACAAGTTATTAAATTTATATTTATACGTAATAATTTCTTATATCGTGGTATTGCTCGATGCGCCCTCCGACACACGCACACACTTGTCCAGATTCGTCCTCTCGAAGACTTAGAATGAAGAGAAAACAAACATTTTTTTTTTTTTTTTTTTTTTTTTTTTTTTTTTTTTTTTTTCGAGTACTGACAATCAGACTCGATTAAGACCTGAAAAAAATTGCTCTGAGATGTTGGGCGTGTGTGTGTGTGTGTGTTTTTTTATTTCTGTGTGTATTGCTTCATTATGATATGATACAGTCTTTTCACTGATTGTCCAATATCACTACGTAACATATTTTTTTTTTTTTTTTTATTATTCTTACAACCCACGTCGTTCACACCGTATCTCGTTGCACTGGAATCTTCAAATTTGTTTTTTTTTCCACTCTCCACGAACGTCATTTGTCGTTTGGAATTTTTTTTCCCGCAGAGTTCAGCGTTTTTTTTTTTTCTGTTAATTAATTTTTTTTTTCATTAGGATTAATATCACTTCCCGCGCAGATCCACGGGGATCCACGCATCGACTTTATATAACAATACGTACTTTTTATATTATTATTCTGTGGTGTCGTTTTATTTTTTATTTTTTTTTTTTTACTCGAGTTGTACTTCCAACAGTGGTCACGAACGTTCGCTATCTTTATTCATCCCCCTCCCCCCCCCCCCCCCCTGCCGGTGCCCCATTGCACGAAGAACTCGATCCATCGTGAAAATCGAACGGGAAATCGTGCTTGGGGCCTGCTATCTCATACTCTCTTCAATTCCGGAGAGAACTTACATATATTATGTCGTTCCTCTCACCCACGACTCGATGGCTCACTATTTTATCCTCCGAGTTATGCTATAAGCGGCGAGTGAGACTCGTATTATCGATCGAGTCGTCAAAGAGCACACGGGTCATACAAGCGACCCATATATACGAGCAGCGCCACGAAACGCTTTTATCAATGCGGAACGTGACTTCCGGTCGTAGAGGCGATGACTAAAAGAACTGTAGATTCGTTTTTTTTTTAGCCATTTTGCGTTGCAATTATTTTTAACGATCGACTATTTTCAATGAGATGCCCTTTTTGGGGCAGACCCCAACGGACCGGAGTAATTTCGTTTTAGAATTAGGAAAATAATGGAGCAGCTTTGCCATTGGATAAAGAAAGATTTTCCATTTATTTAATAAAAAAAAAAAAAAAATACCGGGCTGGATTCATTGACGACGCTGTCTGTCGTACCCAAACCCAAACCCACAGCAGTCACTAAAAGAAAGCTGGCTTGGCTAAAAAAATTTCGGGAAGTCAGCCTTCAAGATCCATCGAGTGACCGCAGTTTGTCCAATGAGCGCAGAAATTATATTGCATGAGCGGAGAAAACGTTTCTCCAAATTTCATAAACATAGTTTTGGCAATTGGTTTGTTGATATCTTAGGTGCATTGATAATTCTCTCGGGACAAAGTTTACGAGATTGAACTCTCCGTTGGGTCAATGAAAGTTTCAAAACTGTGGCATATCTTTGTGGAGCATCGTTGAAAATCAATGTTCTGACAATTTACTTTCCCGTGGTGACCCTCAAAACCCTGCCAAGCCCACAAAATCGTGGATGAGATCGAACGTCATTTTTGTCTCCCACGAACCTCCATTACAACCGCGCTCTCTCACTTTTTCCCTTTGTACAACCGCGTAGCAATCGCGAACTAAATAACAGTCAATTGGCCCACTTTCTCGAGGCTCTGTTGATAAATAACCTAAAAGTACTTCAGGCGTCAACGGAGTGCCTGTGACAGTTTTATTTCTGACCTGCACCTGACCACAATCCGAACCAAAGACCGCTGTGTGCCACGCTTTGATAAATCCCAACGACCAATCGCCACTGTCGCTGTCGCTGATGACGGCAATCATTCCGTACATTAGCAACTCTGTACCCGTCACTTCACTGACCATAATGACATTCCTGCCAGCATCAAGCCAATTGAAAGTATGCCACGAAACAACTGTACCACATAGAAACAGCGGCTGACATCTCTACCAGAACCTTTCCTAACATATCTACCCCCAATTACATGTCCGCCAGATTAAAACTCTCCGATGGTGGCTGAGCTACCTCCAGATTTCTTGAATCAACGCAGGCTAACCATTAGCCACGTCGGGAAGTTGTAATCTTTTGGATGCGTAATTGGATTTAGAGATGCTATGAAAGGCCTCTTCTGATAGAAGTGTTACCGGATGTTGGCAGTTGCTGTAATGTTGAACAATTGTAAGACTTGTAATTTGACAGGCTTGTCCGAGAAGTCCAAATTCTGGGTAATGTCATTATGGTTAATGAAGTTTCCGGTAGAGTTGTTAAGGTGCCCGATCATCAACGATCGAATATTCATCGAGGATAATTAAAAAGGTAGAGCGTAACATCAGCGATCTTGTCTAGGGCCATCCCTGATACTCACTCATGGGTTCGGGCTTTGGTTCGAGACTGGGCGGAGGATACAGTCAATTTTGCTGTCACAAGCCACCCTCGGGTCAATGCTGAGCCGCGAATTTCATGCGTTTTTGCTTCTGTCGCTGATTACAAAACCAAACTCTAACCACGTTCTTCTTGAGATCCAATTTTTCCGCTATCGCGGCAATTTTCTCGCCGGTCGGTCTCGGCTGAACCGCAAAAAATGCCTCCAGCGATCTCTTCTCAGGTGCCGCGATACTCGTGCGTTTGCGTTTCTTCTCCCCGGCCGGCAGTACCGACGGGGCATCCGGATCGCGTCTCTTGTTCTTGGCCTGTGCCTCGGCTTCCTCGAGCCAGGCCTGAAGTATCGGCTTCAGGGCTATCATATTGTTGTGCGACAGGGTCAACGACTCGAAGCGACATATCGTCGATTGCGATAACGCACCGACGCCCGGAAGCTTCAGATTCGCTAGGGCTTTGCCAACGTCCGCTTGGGTCACACCGAGCTTTATTCGTCGTTGCTTGAATCTCTCGGCGAATGCTTCCAATTCGCGTGGATCGGTATCCGCGTCGGGATGCAAACCCGCCGCCGCGGCTGCGGCCGCTGCAGCTGCCATTGCCGGATGATGATGCGGATGCGGCACGCTACCACCGATATTCCCATGATGATGATGTCCCATCATTCCATTCATACCACCGTAGACCGATGGTCCGTGTATACCACCGTGATGACCCGGCCCACCGCCACCGCCCTCCGACATTGGCGTAAGCGTCGTCATCGAATTTGCCGGATCCAGCATGTCGAGACTCTCCATACCCGGATGACTCATCTGCAAGCAACAAGCGGCGTACTTTTAATTGGCGCGCGTTCGTGACGCGCTAATGTTTCATCAATGTTCATAGCCTTTTGAATTCGTCGCTCGTTTGGAGCACGAAGAATAAAACGCGGAAATGGTAATTCGCGGTATGCCAGGGATAATCGTTCGTAATTCGTTGTTCCCTAGCCATATTTCGTCCAATCTCATCGCTAACGGCGCTGTTGCGGTCATATACTCACCGTCTTGGGTACCGAGAATCTTACCCGAGTACGAATTCCATAAAACTTTATGGTGCAGGTTTTCAGGAGTATCTTTGATCGGTAAAAAAATGGGTAATGTTTGGGCCGATAAGTACAAGCAATCCTGTGGGTTATAGTCCAGTTACTCTGTCCAAAAAAGTAGGTTCATAATGCAATCTTCTATAGAATTGATTTTGGAAAGGGTCCAGGCGTGTCTCCTCAGTGTAAATTCAAGTTGCCGGGATGCGGGTAATCGAGCTTCAGCCGCCATCTTGAAAAACATATTTTATCAAATATCTCGTGAACCGTGAATGGTATAACAAAAATAGTAAATACCTTTTTGTAGATAATGAAATTCTCTACAACTTTTATTTCAAACTTTTTCATGTATAGTGCATTTTTTAAATTTATAGTGCGGCAAACTTTTCAAAACATCATCATTTTTTACTGTTACTTATCAACCGTTGAATATGTCTTTGGGCCGATAAGTACAATCAATTCTGTGGGTCATAGACCAGTCATTCTAGCCAAAAAAAAGTAGGTTCATAATGCAATCTTCTGCAGAATTGATGTTGGAAAAGGTTCAGGCGCGTCTCCTGAGTGTAAATTCAAGTTGTCGGGACGCGGGGGATCGAGCTTCAGCCGCCATCTTGGAAAAAACGTTTTATCACATATCTCGAGAACCCTGAATCCTATGACAAAAATAGTAGAAATTCTTTTTGTAGATAATGAAATTCTCTACAACTTTTATTTGAAATTTTTTCCTGTATAATCCATTGTTTTTAATTTATAGTGCGGCAAACTTTTCCAAACATCACCATTTTTACTGTTACGTCGACCCTTAAATATGTATTTAGCAACAATCATGTTTGAAAAAGTTTGTCGTGCTATGAATAAAAAACTATGCACTATACGGGAAAAAATTTCCGATAAAAGTTGGAGTGAATTTTATTATCTATAAAAAAGGTCTCCACTATTTTTGTCGTACAATGCACGGTTCACATTTTTGACAAAACGTGTTTTCCAAGATGGAGGCAGAATTTACACTCAGGGGACACCCCTGAATTTTTTCCAAAAGCCAAATCAATTCTGTACAAGATTGCAGAAAAAAATGGCTAGAATGACTGTACTATTAGTCACACTCACACAGTCGTGGCAAACCCTAGCATGTATACATTTTTGTAGATACAAGGACATCAATGAAATGCCCACTTTTTCCCCAAAACCGATTCTTTCGAATATAAAAAAAAAAAAATCATCAGTCGATCAACTTGATAAGCTCTTGTTCTATCAAGATTTCAGGCAAGGAAAGGTATCTTTTTTCGGGGAAAAGTCAGAATTTTTTACTGTTTTTTTAGTGACTACTCTGATTACGAATATGGGTTCTAGAAGATTTAAAAATTATAAATGGCGGATTCGGCATGGCTCACAACTGGGAAATGGATAAAATAAATGGAAAGTTATAAATCCAAAAGACAAAATTCCAACACAACTATTCTCAAAAAAAAAAAGACTTCTAACGACTGGAAGTATCACGAAGGTTTCCGTGTATCACTAGATTTGTTATTCGTAAGAATTTCAACTCTTTTTGCCGCTTACGAATCTCCGGTAGTTTTGGAAATTTTCAAATCTTCAAGATCCAAGATGGATCTTGGATTTTGGATTTTGGAAATTAGCGGAGATTCGCAAATGGCAAAAGGAGTTGAGATTCTTACGAATAACAAATCTAGTGATACATGGAAGCCTTCATAATACTTCGAACCGTTAGAAGGCTTTATTTTTTAGAATAGTTCGAAAAAATTAAGTTTTCCTGATAACAAAAGAGGTTACTTCTAAGGCTTTTCGATCAGTTCATTTTACGTATATATATTGTATGTATAGTGCACCAAACTCGTGACTATAGCTTTCCTGAGAAATTGGATTGGAAAAATCGAAGAGTTATAGTCGTGGCCTCTGCTGAGGTAGAGGTAGGAAAAAAAAAGGTTGAGGGTGAACTGAGAAAGATACGGGAAAGAACCTCGACATGTACGTACGGACGAGTATAAGGAAAAAAAAGAACAGCCCACACGGGAAAAAGAAGATCGATATCGCAATGTTACTTGTATATAAATGACACTAACACAGACTGGAAAATGTGTGGTCTCTCGTCTCTCTCTCACTCTCTCTCTCTCTTTCTCTCTGTCATACTTGGTGGATGTATATACCATTCTTCCAACCGGTCATTTATATTCATACGTCGATTCTTTGTGAATCATAAATTACACTCTGTACTGCTACGAAAACGCTTTTCTTCGACATGTTCCTTCTCGTTCGAATTACGTCCAAGTTTACGCCCTTAATCGTAATGACCGAATAAAAAACTTGCAAAGCTTTCGCGTCCCCGAAATTTTGTCACGATACATTTTGCACGGTGAAAAAAAAAATCTTCACTTATCTTCGGCTTGTTTTGAGAAAATTTCGCTGAATCAAAATTTGGGCTTGCCCAAATATGAACTGTTTTACCCAAATGCCTGTAACCCTAATTCTGTATGGAGTTAGGACTCGAGCCTGCACCCAGAAAAAAGATCTAGTTGATTCAAATAGACTCTATTTGTTGTAACTAATTTTTTTTCTTTTTCTCACCGCCTAATTGGACTCTATTTATTGTGAATATTTTTTCAAAATTGATTCGACTAATTTTGCCTAGTTGGCCAAATTAGTCGAGTTATTTGAACCAAATAACTATTTATTGAATTCAACTATATTTTTATTGCGAACGTATGAAATTTTTATTTAAATCAACAATTTTTTTTATTTGCATTTAGCTAAAAATGCATTTGACTCAAATAAATATCTATTCGAGGCAACTATATATTATTGTTGAAAACTTTTGTATTCCAAAATATAAACAAAAACGAAATAGATCATTTGCAAAATGGTTTCATACGCGCATAGAAGAGTTACACTGGAAAAAAAAAAATCCTGCACCGATTTTTCTCGATAGGATTTTTCCTCCTCGACTGGGAGTCAAACCAGATACCTATACCTACCTATCCTACCTATATATCTGCCTAACACGCTACCCACTACGCGATCGACTGTTTATGAACTATGGTATTTCATATCATGTATTTAACTCGGCAGAGAACACTTGATCAGTTTTATGTTGAGAGCTACTCAAAGGATGCTGGTTGCTTTTGCCTTTTATTTCGTATAACCATGTTGGTTTTGGAAGAAATTACAAAATTGAATGTGGCGAATCCAATATGGTGGATCCGAAATTCTAAAAATGCCAAAACTTGTCAGATTCACTCTAACTATATATTCAGGGGGGTTTTTTTTTGGTCCGTGAACACGAATTTGAGATCAAAATTACAAAACTCAATATGGCGGATCCATTATGGTGGATCGAAAATTCTCAAAATGACACAACTTGTCAGATTTCGATCTTACTCGGTATTAAGGGATTTTTCGGGTAATTGAACATGAATTTGACGTTGAAATTACAAAATTAAATATAGCGGATTCAATATGGTGGATCAAAAATTCTCAAAATGCCACAACTTGTTAGATTATGATTGAACATTTTCAATGCATCAATTACTGCAAAAATGTCGAACGAGATACAAATAGAACACGTAAATGATCCAAGGGAATTGAGAAAAAATTCACAAAAAATAAATTGGATATATGAATATTATTCATTTAACTACATTTTTTTAATGAAAGCGAATGAATAAATGTAGTAGGAGGAAATAAAATTTTTATTACTTTACTCTTTTAAATTAATATTAATTCAAATAAATGAATTAATTAGAGACAAATATCGTACAATATTTGAATCAAGTAAATATTCGCTTGGATTTAATAAAATTGTAGTTATTTCAAAGAAAGAGCAATTGAATATATAAATATAGTACTTTTAACTAGATCTTTTTTTCTGGGTGTGTTCTTATTTTTTTCGTAATCGTTCAAGCTTCAAAATAATCCTCGGTTAATTCGGCTAGATTTTTTTTTTTTAATTTCCCTCGATTCTCGAATGGACATTTGATTTGAAAAAAAAAAATGGGGAAAAATTTATTTTTCCCATATTTTTCTACTTATGGAGGCTCTACTCGATTCAATTATCATTTCCCTTTGGGGAACTCGATACACTGACTGGCTCTCGGCACGTGCCAATATATAAAAGAGGGGAATAGACAGCGAGGCTTGACCCAGGGGCTAGAAAAGATTGAGTCTAGGCGATCGACGCCACAACACACACACACACACACACACACGGAGGGTACTCGAATCACGTTAGACCGGGCTCGCAAGGTCGTACCGCTAGTACTACTGACGTATTATTCGATTTAAAGCCGATTAAATAACCTCGATGTACTTTTACAACGAAAGTCGTCCCCCTTCGATCCCTTTTTCCTTATCCCTCTCTCTCTCTCTCTCTCTCTCTCTCTCTCTCTCACTCTCTTCCTCTCTCTTTTTCTCACTTTCAATCGAGCAATGTCAAACGGAAAGAAAACTTCTTTTTTCCCTGTTATTTCTAGCTCTGTAGGCCATTCCTCTTCATTTTCCTTCCACGTGCACGAAGTTTTCCGAGCTCAAACTCCTCTTTTGTGACTTTAAGAACCCTTGCACCCTTGACTTTTCATTTTTTTTTTATTCCCCAATTAATTTACTCGTGCTTAAACCCAAACAAACAACATGGATAATTTATTGATAATTTTTTTTTTTTTAACAATTATAATTTTGTCCGAAAATTTTTAACAAAATTATTTTAACCGTTCAATTACGGGCAGACTAATTTATTTTACCAAAGAGACAGTTGGAGGGAGAAAGGGGCGAGCTTACGAGGCTTTTCAATCGTCGATTGAATTCGATAATTGTACAAGTGTGTAATCCGAGAATTGGACGGGGAAATACGAAGAGGGGTGATCGTTGAAACGTAGACGAGAATCTCTCTCGTCTAATCGAGTGTAAAATATGTGGGTGTAACGCACGCGTGGGCGTTACATCGCATATATATATATATATATGCATATTTGAGAGCGATACAACTCGAGGACAATTATGCAGCACGTGCCGTGACGAGGCCCGTGCAACAAACCGTACATATACGTATATATATACAATTTATTCATAATACGCGTAAAGTTGCACCGGCTTCGGGTGACCGGGACATGGTGACGAGAACGCCGGGACTACGACGACGTACACCCGGACGACCCTTGCAAATTATTTATGAGTTTCCTTCATATATTTTTTTTCCACGCTATAACGCGGATCGCGAGAGAATCTCTTGCAAAAAATAAAAAAAATAAATTAATTAATATCGCTTTATGTTAAATAAAGATCTTGCCGCTGCCGTGTACAAGAATCGAATAGCTCTCATATACATGAGCACCACAGAAATCATTTTTTTTTTCATCGTCATGGTTTTTTAATTATTAATTTGATTTTCCATTCATCGAAAATGTCGGAAAAATAATGATTCATTCGAAATCTACGCGAGCTTTATTTAAATTTTATCCGAGGTAAATTGTAATTTTAATTTTCGAGGGGGCATATTTTTGACGTTTCAAAATGGAATTTTTGAGTTTCAATGAGACTGCCCAGTAGATTCATGATCGGCGGGAAAAAGTAAATCGGTACGGCGTCCTGAATGAAATTTAAAAAATCTAAGATTTTTTTTTTAATTTCCGCAAAATATAAATGCGTTCACTAAAATCACTGTAAATTTTCTTCCTCAAAGAGTTGGAACTCTGCCTGGTGTTCATTCTCTTCGTTATCGTTTCAGCTTCAAAATGGCGCTTGGTTCATCGAGGTACGATTAAAAAAAAAAAAATTTTACGAATTTTCAAAGTTTTCTTTTGGGTTCTAAAAATCAAGCTCTCGGGATGTATCAAACGGCATTGTTTAAATCTGCCCGAGGGCTTTTCAAAACATTCCTGATAAGTCCATTTCCGTCAATCGGGAACAAAGTTATGGGTATTTGACGTTACGGTATTTTCAAGTTTTAGAAAAAGTGAGCGAAAGCTGAGAAAATTTTTTTTTCGTCTTTCCCACTATTTTCAGTCTCAAGGCAATCGGAAATTTTTCGTTGATTACGAATCACATGGATTTTTTTCCCGGAATGACATGAATTCGATATGAAAACGAAAAAAAAACGAAAATAATATTTAAATTCAACAAAAATTTGTTATACATCAGAGCTGGGTAGTACTTCAAGTACTCGGTACTTGCGATGTACTGGAACTGCAGTACTTGAAGTACAGAGTACTTAAAAAGTATTTCGAGTGTTGTACTTAAATGTTCAAGTACTCTCCTGTACTTCAAGTACCTTTTCAAGTACTTTTCAAGTACTGCCCTGTACTTCAAGTACTTTCCTGTACTTCAAGTACTTTTCCAAGTACTTCCCTGTACCTCAAGTACTTTTTCAAGTACTTTCCTGTGCTTCAAGTACTTTTTCAAGTACCAAGTATAAAGTACTTTTGAATACGTCTTTCTAATGGTTGCATGTGTAACGCCTTCAATATATAATTGAGGAACGTTCTGCGCCATCCTTTGGTTAAGATTTTCAAGGAATGACCATTCGAAGGCTCAAGCCACGGTAGTTACGGTGTTATTGTCAATGCATGGCTCCGTTTTTCAACAATCCGTGTATTATATTCATTATTTTTTCTTTTTCAAACCTGAAGCTATATAAATCCTAATTAAAATCGTCAATGCAATTTTTTTAATTATTCATAATTCTTCGTTTAAATATTTCTGTTCCAATTTGCCTAATCAGAGTGAATTGTACAATGTGAAAATATGTTTTGATACAAAAAAGTACTCGAATCAAAATCAAATGGGCTTAAAGAGTACGTAAGAAATTGAATATAAGTACTCGAACTTACGAGATGTATATTTGAGAACTTGAAAAGTATTTGATACTTGATAATTGACGTATTTCAAGGACTTCAAATATTTAGTACTGCAAGTACTGAGTACTTGAAGTACTGAGTACCTGAAGCTAAATAAATCTTAATTACAATCGGCAATGCTATTTTTTTAAAATTATTTCTAATTCTTCGTTTAAATATTCCGGCTCCAATCTGCCTGACCTGAGCGAATTGCACAATGTGAAAATATGTTTTGATAAAAAAAAGTACTCGATTAAAAATCAAATGAGTTTATAGAGTACGTCAGAAATCAAATGTAAGTACTGGAACTTACGAGATGTATACTTGGGAACTTGAAAAGTATTTGATACTTGATACCTCAAATACTTCAAATATTTAGTACTTCGAGTACTGAGTACTTGAAGTAGTTGGTACTTCAGGTATTTACGGTACTTGGTACTTGAAATACGCGAGTACTTCAAGTACTTACAGTACTTTGTACTTGAAGTACTTTATATATGGGACATTCCACGTCAACTCAGCCACCCCGTTTTTTTTTTGGTCTCGAAAAAATTATTCAGTATGGGCATTTCAAAGTACAATATATACATGAAATTTTACCAAAATTTCGTCCCCCCACTATTGTTGGTTCTCGAGATAATGATTAATAAATTCTCAATTTTGTGAAAATCATAACTTCGTAACGGCTGATCGGATTTTAACGACTAAAAAACGAATCTTTTTTATTTTTTTTGCCCTTTTTGAAAAAAAATATGCCGTCATTGGAGAAAAGTTCATTACACAGTTTTCGGGGAAATTTTTCAATTTTTTTTTTTTCCACGAAAGTGCCAATCGGAATTCTACTCAGTATTTTTTTTTCTGATAGAGGGAGGCGATACACAACTCCGCAAAATTTTTTCAAAATGGAACAAGGCATCAGTGACGAGGAAAAAATTGTTTTTTGTTAATTTACCCCGAAAACTGTCTAATGAGCTTTTATCCGATGATGACATATTTTTTTTCGAAAAGGGCAAAAAAAATAAAAAAGATTCTTTTTTTAATCGTTTAAATCCGATCAGTAGTTACGAAGTTATGATTTTTACAAAATTGAGACTTCATTAATCATTATCTCGAGAACCAACAATAGTGGGGGGATGAAATTTTGGTAAAATGTCACGGATATATTGTCCTTTGAAATGCCCATACTGAATAATTTTTTCGAGGCAATAAAAAAAACGGGGTGGCTGAGTTGACGTGGAATGTCCCATATGTATATTGAAGTACTTATATATTAAAGTACTTTTATGCATACATATATATATATATATATGTGACGAAAGACATGAATATTTTGCAGGCAAATTTTTTTAAATTAAAATTTTCCAGTAGTCAAATATTCATTTGTTTGTTTGTTTACCTTGAAAAACGTTTGTAGCAATCGTCAGATTTTAATTTTTTACATTAATTTAATTACATCCAACATATATGTTGGAAGACCCTCTTAAACTTTACTGAGAAAAATTGAACGATCATTTCACTCATAAAGTATATTGATAAACAATCTGACGATTATGCTTATTCAAGTAATTTCCAAAACGTTATTTTCATAACACTATTGTTTAAAAATTTTCTCCCAAACACGATTTCCCCGACTCCCTGGCACACTCGGATCACATTTCCGTTAAAAATGCGAATTATTTTTTTCCCCGCTGTCCCAAAGCTTTGAAGCAAAAAAAAAAGCGTTATCGAGAAAGGGTAGTTATTCGGCACTAAAAAAATGGGAAAAAAAAAATCTACCGAAAGAGAATTTTCATGTTTAGCAGCAGGTGAAGTATCAACCCCTACATCACTATATATATGTACGGAATTACAGTGCGGTGGACGACGGTTGAAGGGGGATGAAACCACCCTGAAGTGACATCGGCGTTATGCGGGTAGCCAATTCTCCCGTTGCTCCTTTTCTCTCTCGTCATTCCCTCAATTCTTCTCTCTCTCTCTCTCTCTCTCTCTCTCTTTATACATGAACGTTACGTTATGCGTTGGGGAATGGTACCGAGCTCGGTTTTCGACGACCCCTGGGCCTGTATCGCACTAGGGAGATCGCCATAGTTATATACGAATTTTGGGCAAGGGATGGAGGGGGCCAACGATGCCAAATACACATATAGTGTTCTCGTCCAACTCTCGTTCTCTCTCTCTTTCTCATTCGCCAAGGGGTGAATATAGTGCTCGTACATATATATATATATAGGGTGGTTTCCTCCAGAGACCCTACGCAATATTTCATCATTACTCTGACTAGAGAGAGAGAGAGAGAGAGAGAGAGAGAGAGAGAGAGAGAGAGAGAGAGAGAGAGAATGGAGGGATAGGGTTATCAAATCTCTCTCTTTCTCACGTTTTGGTACAACCCATGCACTTTGCTCAATCCACCCCTATTTTTTTTGTCTTGCTCTCTATCATCTCTCTCTCTCTTTCTCTCTATCTCGCTCTCTCCGGTGCTCGATATGGACCCGAAAGTCTCATAATACGAAACTCGTTACATGCCTGACTCTCGCGATTCACACCCCAAACAACCCCCTCTGATTATATTCAATTCGTTCGAACTACGTGTATATGTATTATAGCGAATAAAAACAGACTTTATGCGACACTTAACGCTCCTGACCATCTGTGCCTGAGAATCATAATCCGCGGGACGTTTTCAAACACTTGCCGACGATCACTCGAGCATGAGGCATTTCACCCCAAATCGCGAGCAATTACCTGTTCTTTTGGAATTTTTTTTCTTTTTTTTTTAATTCTTACAAATAACCAAAAACTTTGGATTGCAATTCAAAGTTTTTGATAAATTTGGTGAGCAAACTTTGAGATGCAAGTGTTTTTTTATTTTATTTTTCATTAAACCTTGAAGGTCAATTTGATACCAAACGTGGGAATGGACAAAGTTGTTCAAATTTGACAAAATAAAAAAAAACAAATTCCCCATACAAATTAATGAAAAAAAAAAGGAAGGCCGGTTAGTTTGGCCCGGAATGACCCATATATGGGTATTATATATTTATAGTGTTATGTGTTTGGTTGAGCCTGAGGGGTCGTTGGGGATGACTGTAGATCCATCTACCCCATTAATGGCCAACGAGTATGTTTACAAATAAGAGGCGTGTATAATTGGCAACTGCCACTCGATCCCGAATATGTCCTGACCGTCTTTTTTATTCTACTCTCTCTCTCTTTTTTTTTTTCCTTCAATTCAATCGTATTTTTGATTGCCGGTCCGAATCACGAGAAAGGGTGTCATAGTATAGGGATGAGGGTGTTTGGAGATTTTGATTTTTCGAGCTTTTCCATTTTGAGCTTTTGGAACAAACTATTTTTTTAAATTCACGAACAGTGCTTTTTTTCTTTGTTCAAAAAATGCTGCGCTTGTAACTCTCGGATTGTGTTATGATTGATGAAGCTCCGCGACGAATAAACCTTTTTGCCTGAACTTTCGAGATGAAAAAAAAAACAAAACAAAACAAAAAATTGTTTCGCTGCCTATCGTATGGAAAAATACATTTTTTCGTGTCCAATGAATCATGCGAAACGAGAGAGGGAGAGTGTGTGTATGGTGTACAGCATCAGGGAAAAAAAATCCTCTATGTGAGCTTTCGCGTACGAAAAGAATTTTTAAACTTCATCAAATATTTCAATCCGAATCCCCGACAAAGCTTCGAAGTGATCGAATTTCTATGGGGTAGGGCTTTTTATTTGCAGATATAGACGAAAAAAATTGAAAATTTGTGTCCGGATTTTTCATTTTTTTTTGTTTTTTTTTTTGTGTAGTCAGGATTACTTTTATGCTGAAGGAGATTATTGTAAAGCTCTGGAAAAGCCAAAAATCTCTCGAGAGCTTACGATTTGTTTGGTATTTTTTTTATCAACTTCATAATTTACCCTCATAAATGTGTATTTTACAGGGACTAAAAAACTGTAACTTTTCAGCTTTTAGAATAGGGACGATTGATTTTTTTCGGTTCTACTGAAATTATTTTTTTCCCCCCCAAAACTCGAGTAAATTATACCCATAAAGTACCATATAAAGCCATCAGTCTCTATGACTGCTACTTTTGGGGTTAAAAATTTTCAAAAAACACCATTTATTAAAATTCAAAATATCGTATCGCCGAATCTATCGGTCCTAACTACCATCGCCACACTGCGGACTCTTTTAAACTAAGCTAGGATAAATTTAAATAAAAAAAAATGCAACACAGAAAAATTCCTTCTTTCCTGTTTTTGATTTCTATGCAAAAATTCACTGCCATTCGCCGAATCGTCCGAGCCACACGCCTAGAAAAAAGATCTAGTTAAATGTACTATATTTATATATTCGATTTCTCTTTCGTTGAAATAACTACAATTTTATTAAATCCGAGCAAATATTTATTTGATTCAAATATTGTACGATATTTGTCTCTAATTAATTCATTAATTTGAATTAATATTAATTTAAAAGAGTAAAGTAATAAAAAATTTATTTGCTCCCACTACTTTTTTCATTCGCTTTCATTAAAAAAAAAAATGTAGTTAAATAGTGTATATTCATATATCCAATTTATTTTTTGTGAATTTTTCTCAATTCCCTTGGATCATTTACGTATTTTATTTGCATCTCGTTCGGCATTTTTGCAGTAATTGATGCATTGGAAATGTTCAATCATAATCTAACGAGTTATGTCATTTTGAGAATTTTCGATTCACCATATTGAATCCGCTATATTGAATTTTGTAATTTTGACATCAAATTCATGTTCAATTACCGGAAAAACCCCTCAATACTGAGTAAAATCGAAATCTAACGAGTTATGTCATTTTGAGAATTTTCGATCCACCATAATGGATCCGCCATATTGAGTTTTCTAATTTTGACCTCAAATTCGTGTTCATTGACCAAAAAAAAAAAAACCCTTAAAATATAGTTAGAGTAAATCTGACAAGTTATGGGATTTTTAGAATTTTGGATCCACCATATTGGATTCACCACATTCAATTTTGTAATTTCTTTCAAAATCGACATGGTCATACGAAATAAAAGGCAGAAGACGGGACAACCACCATCCTTTGAGTAGCTCCAAACATACAACTGATCAAGTGTTTTCAGCCGAGTCAAATACATGATATGAAATACCATAGTTCATAAGGAGTCGATAGCGTAGTGAGTAGCGTGTTAGGTAGATAGGTAGGATAGGTATATATAGGTATAGGTCCCAGGTTCGAGTCCCAGTCGAGGAGGAAAATCCTACCGAGAAAAATCGGTGCAGGATTTTTTTTTCCAGTGTAACTCTTCTATGTGCGTATGAAACCATTTTTAAAATTATATATTCCGTTTTAGTTTATATTTTGGAATAAAAAAGTTTGCAACAATAACATAGTTGCCTCGAATAGATATTTATTTGAGTCAAATGCATTTTTGCTAAATGCAAATTTAAAAAATTATTGATTCAAATAAACATTTCATACGTTCGCAATAAAAATATAATTGAATTCAATAAACAGTTATTCGGTCCAAATAAACGGACTATTTTTCGCCAATTAGGCAAAAATAGTCGAATCAATTTTTAAAAAATATTTACAATAGAGTGTCCTATTAGGCCGCGAGACAAAGAAAAAAAATTTAGTTACAACAAATAGACTCTATTTGAATCAACTAGATCTTTTTTCTGGGTGTGGACTCTTTTAAACTAAACTAGGATACATTTTTTATTTAAAAAAAAAGCGCAACACAGAAAAATTTATCCTTTCCTGTTTTTGATTTCTATGCAAAAATTCACTGTCATTCACCGAATCGTCCGAGCCACAAATAAATTGTCAATTAATTGACACAAGACGTAAAAAAAAAGTATCGTTTGATTTTTTATTATTATCAATTTGGCTGAACTCACAAATAGGTGTGATTGTACCTGATGATGTGGTCGGTTGTTTGGATGTTGGGCAGCCATGTGAGCACCGTGATGATAAACGGACACGGGATCGTGTTTCAGTGGCATTGGCGTGCCGGCATTGTGCTTGCCAAGATCGGCAGCCAAAGCCTCCGCTCTCGAGAGCAAACCATCCTGTAGCCCGCTGTTCAATCCACCGAAAATGTCACCCTGTAACAGAACGAAAAAAAAAAAAGAAAATTAAAATTCAAAAATTCATGAAAGCTAACGATGAATCCATTGACTTTTCATTTTCTTTCTAATACGCGAATTAATTATACCCCAATCACGTCACTTTGCTCCATTCTATAATATTCATCATGAATATGGTCGCTGTCCACGCGAGGGCTCAAGAGCGGACCTCGAGAGGTCTCATCTCTCGCAGGCAAGCTCTCACACACTTCGCGATCAATGTTTCATGCGAAAAGCACACCGTCTACGTGAGCTTTACGCTTCGATTATTTATGAACTTTAGCGTTTCTTTTCTGCCTCGCCACCCGGCAAAACCATCACTCGAGAATTGTTTTTTATTTTTCTACTCTCGCTCCCATTATTCACGAATTAGAGAAAATTTTATTTAACTTTTGAATCAAATTATAACTTATTATATTTAACGAAGAAAGGATTGAATTACGAGTAATCAGCACCCGCTTTCCCTATCAGTGAGCCATATATGCCTCGTCTATTATTTTTCTCCCCCCCCCCCCCCCTCTCTCTCTCTTCCCCGAGAAACAACCCTCGGAGAAAAATCTTCAGGGTGGGCTTGAAGAGCTAATTTTTTCAAGTCTCGCTTCTCTCGCTCATGGAGACGAATGCCTCGCGTTAATATACAGCGTTAACTGAACGATAAATCGTGCGAGAGTCCTTCGCCAAGTCCTTCGGCCGACCGAGGGATCATCCCTTAATATCGTTCTCATTACCAGGAGCAGGGGATGAATTGTTGTATATAAATATACATGTATATAGGCATGAGAGAGTCCGGAGCAACGAGAGTAATACACTCGGTATATCGGACAAACTTTTCTGTGTCTCGAATACAAATTGCCCTTGTTAAGAGATCGAGAAAGAGCGAGAGAGATAAAGAGTACGAGAGAGGGTAGAGGGTAGTTAACACGTCGTTGTTTTCAACGTGGCAAACTTGTTGCTCGATGGTTTTGTGTGCGAACGTTAAGCGAGCTCGAGAGATCCTACACGAGCTCGAACAAACCCCTCGCCTAACTCTGCCTCATCTTCTTCTTCTTCTTCTTCTTCTTCTTCTTCTTCTTCTCCTCCAGCCCCCGAGGCTAATAGAGTCATTTTTTTTCAAGCTTCGGACACGTCTGAGAAACGCTCACGATCCCCCACCGACCGCAAACTCTCGCTTCGTCTTAATTTTTCCTTTTTTTCCTTTCTTCCTCATCCGTATCCTACTCTCTCGTTGCCCGGAAGACGTCAGTCGGTGGTCCGCGTTAAGGATTAGCCAATTACGATTGAATTACCGTACCCGAAAACGTCGAGATAATTTATCGAGGTCGTCACGAGTTATAAGGATGCTTCTCTGTTATATCAATACAGCATCATCGACTTGAAATTTTTACAGCCTATTAGCGTTTATCCCCTTAACGTGAGTGCAAAGATTCAATGAGATCAGGAGCCTCATTGTCGAGATATTAAATTTTCAAAAAAAAGCAGGTTCTAATCGTTCTGTAATTCACGAATTTGAAATTCCAGCACCTTTAAAAAATTGCATGACTTAGTTCTACATATAATAAAATCGTGTGCGAAAGCTCACTTTAATTAGGATAATTTTTGTTGAGTAATTAAATGTAGCATATTTAAAAATGCTGAAAAAAACGAGGCGTACGCTGTCGATTTCTGACGCGACGGACAATGTTGCTCAACTTGTCGAATTAGGCTTCTTTTTCAGAATAACATCCTGGAGTTTTTTTCGTGTCTTTTCATAGCAAATGGCATAAATAACAACTCAAAATGTGCATTATTATCCCTCTCTACATTTGCGCAAGGGAAAAATAGAAACAATGAAAATTTGGCATGTTTTGTGCTTCAACTCGAAACGCTGCTCAAACTATACGTAATAGAGTAAAATTACTCACAAATAATTTTCTAGGTAACTAAATTGTCTACAAAAAAGTCCTCATTGGCATATATCTAAAGTTAATAATTGCGGCGTGGGAGGCGTCCAAAGTTGTAAAAATGATTTTAAAAAAAAAATCATTTCGAGTAGGTGGCTTTATTTGAATTTAGTTATAAATAAAGTTTCTGCGGCGGTAATGGCTTTCTCGTTGTGTCCAGTTGACGTATAAATTTTTATATATTTTTAATTCAATGCTAACGCAGTGATATGTAATTTAACAACTAATGGGTCTGCTATTCTGTAATTTCACAAAAATCACACTTTCTCATCACGCCACTTCGGACGCCTCCCACTCATCCGCTATTTACTTTTCATAAATGCTGCCGGGGACTTTTTTTATAGAAAATTTAATTTTCTACAAAATTGCTCTTGTGCAATTTTCTCTATTTTGAATAGTTCGGACAGCGAACACCTACCAAAAAATTATCGGAATACTCAACGGAAAATTCGTGCCTAATTTTTCAGTTTCAATATAATTTTGGACCTAAGTGTATCTGCACTAAAGTACCAATACTCGATCCGAATTATTTCAGTGTTATTTCAAAAGATTTGATGAATTAAGAACGGTTTTATGCCCGGCGAGAGTCCAGTAGTGCGCTAGAAATCCGCTAGGTGGCTTCGAGCGCTGTCGTTACGCGCAAGAGAGTACGCGCGCCCGAACTCCTATAAGGCTTCTACTATTCTCACCTCAGATACCTTTCCAATCACTTTGAGATTTTTGTACAATATCGGGGATTTTTCATTGTAATTTCGAAAAAAGTAATTACTTTTGTTATTTTTATTCAATTGCATTTATTTAAATTAGAAAAATTACTCCAATTCGGTAGTGATGATTTTTCAAAAATTAAATTCCTTTGTTCGAATTTCCGTACTGGCTGAATGTTGGCTAGACTATAATTAATATTTCTGCAAAGCGATCTGCGGTGTATATGCAACCGAGAGTAGTCGCGATACCTCGGGAATTGGCACGATTACGTTATTTTCGTCCGTTAACCTACATTGCCGTTGCATCGATGATGGTTTTCGTCGGTAGGATTTCGTGATATATCTGTACATATAAATATACATCGCCGTGGCTGAGCTTTCGTTGGAGAAATCTTCTTCGTGAATTTCAAACAACGAGAAATCAGGAGTATGTCTGGTGGCATTGTGAATAAATAAATTATTCGAGAAAATCTGACAACTGACACGAAAACGAAACAGACTGTTCGAATTATCGCTTGCATGGCGGAGTAACCGCGACGTCTGGTCCAAGACGAAAATGCACTTTTCCTATTTTACGTGTCTCTCGTGCATAAGTCATGTGAAATTTTCGCGATTATAAAACGCATTGTGCCTTTTAAAAATGTCCTCTTAATTATCTCATGAAAAACAATTTATTTTTCTGATAAATTAAGACATCATTTTGAGTCTTGCATTGGCTAAATTGTTTTGTTACATTCGGTCATAAGTGTGCGCGGTCGAATTTGGTTTTTTTTTTAGTTTTGAAAAAATATTATGGGCAATTTTTTAGTTATCAAAAAAGTAAAAAAATAAAAATTGACAAAATTTTCAACTGGCTGGATTTCTGATAAAGACATTTAAACGTGAATGTGATTTCGTCAATATCGTTGAACCAGTGGTATGATGATTTTTTTTTTCTCTTTCTCTCTTTGTAATTCAGTGGACAGTTTCTCTATACGATACGATCGTATACACGGGACGCGGTTAATATGTCTTGAAATAGAAATCGATTGTTTCGCGAGCGTTTCAACATATATACGTGCTAGTGTGTATTGCTCGCTTGTTCCCTGTGCACGAGCCCATCGGAGCTCTGGCATTTCCACAGACGAGACAAAAACTTTCGTTCCCGGGAGAATGACAAAGCTGATTCGATTAATATACATTTTACCCCTTACCCCCTCCTCAGGATGGCCCGAGAGCGAAACGGGGCTAATATCAGAGTTCAAAAAAATTACTTGATATTAACCCGTAAACGCCACACTAGTGCAAATTTGCACCACCTAAAATTTTTTTTTTGTGAATTTTTGAACATTTTTGTTCTGATTTTGTCGTATTTTCACTGAATGAATAATATTTATCGCATTTGAAATTATGACCTTCAGATTCCTGAGAAACTATTACCCCAAAAAACACTGGTTATCGAATAGTTTTAGATTATTTATACGAGAGTATAATACATTGAATATATTGAATAATGAAATATAGTACACATTGAAAATGCAAAATCTCAAATCGCACTAGTGTGGCATGTATGTATGCTCAATAGAGGTGTGGTTTTTACGGGTTAAGGCGGCCCATCAGTGACAAAACTAGTCAAAAATCGTGAAGTGAAAAAAATCATAAAACCTATCATAATATTTTCTAAATACTCTGTCTAAATAAAATGTATGAATTTCGATGACGCTTCCCGTGATATTTTATCCATAATTTATTATAAATAATATTATAAATAAAGTCTCAACGGACAAAAGTATTTAACGCTGTCAGAGCGATCAAGTAAAAAACGATAGCTGATATTCATATGTTTTCTCGCGTGCAGAATGACAGACATATTATTATTGTATCCGAGATTTGCACACACGATGACTTTCGCGATTAAATTTCTCTGGAAAATCCCTGGCAAGACACAATTTTTTAAATACCATTGGGAAGTTCACGATTCAATCTTTCAATACCCAAAATTTGAATAAGATCTCTCGTATTTATCAAAAGGTATCACGTCACTTCCGGTGAAAATTGAATCAACTGTCATAAGACCCATGTTAAAATAGGTAATTTTAAATTACTCGTTCGCAATAATTTGCCTGGCAACATACCCTGAAATTTTGAGAGTGTTCATTGCATCTTAGACAACACTCTCCCGAAGTTTCATTCGTATCGCCGATTTTTTAATTCACTGGTGAGCCTCCTTAAATCCCATGAAAACAACAGAACGTGCCAATTATAGAAAATGTAATTAAAAAAAAAAAATTTCAACCCTTATTTTGCATTTAGAGTGAAACTTCCATTGCAATCATTATTAACATTCGTGAATTGCAAGAACACTTTTTAAAAGTATATTCTCCGTTAAAAAGAAAAATTTTAAACAAAATTTTTTTTTTTCCAATCGTCTTGTAGAAAAATAATCATCCAGAGTGTGAAGGAAAATTCATATAATTTGTATGGAAAACAAAACGAGCTTACCGGGCAGGTCTTTTAATAAGAGTTAACTATGCTGGCTCTTTGCAGAAATTTTCAAAAATTTCAAAATTTTCCAAAATTTTTTACAATTTTTCAACTTTTTAGATTATTTTCAGTACTCTAGGGACAGTAAAATCTCGGTTTTTTTTCTTAGCCACCCTGACCACAGACTCGTTCATAAGGAGGGGTAAAATTTAAAATAAAAATGGAATTAGTAGATCCACGGTGGAGAGTGACGTGATTCGGGGTTTGCAGAAAATAGAGAGAGAGAGAGAGAGAGAGAGAGATAAAGGCTAGCCATGGGGGTGAGAGTTGTTTGAGCTGCAGGTGTCAGTGCATCCGTGAAAAGCACATAAGTGACACTGAAGCTTTTTACGGCACTTAAACCCCTGTATATATGGGCGCAGATATATAGGACGTTGGGAAAAAGAGCGGGACAGTACTTGCTCATCGTATATCTAAATAATCAATTTGCTTCGTAGCCATAATCGTAACCACGAGTTAGCAAGTTTATGTCACGAAAACACGATATAGTATATATATATATATACACATACATATCATCATCATAAATATTCCCTAAGTTAGTCGTGTTTGGTACACAGAAAAAAAATATATATACGTGCACGTATCACCGGAAGTATAACGTCACATCACGTCTCTTGCTCGTTATAATTTTCACCCTGCTCTCACCCTGTTCTGCTCTCTAGTTTTCGCATCTTTTCAATGACCCTTTTCTCCCCAATACCATGAAAAAATCCACCCAAAGAAAAAAAAACGGAAATTGAAAAATATATATATATATATATATATATATACGACAGTTTTGCTTGGTTAGACGATGTAATTTGTGCTCGGGGAAACGAGGAAAAAAATAGAAACCTTCTCATTACTCGTGCAATTGAAT
This sequence comes from Rhorus exstirpatorius, assembly GCA_963564615.1. Taxonomy (NCBI): domain Eukaryota; kingdom Metazoa; phylum Arthropoda; class Insecta; order Hymenoptera; family Ichneumonidae; genus Rhorus; species Rhorus exstirpatorius. The sequence goes on along the minus strand of OY751322.1, from coordinate 9,470,076 downwards.
CAATGAGTTTACTTGAAAGTTTAATTGAACCTGGATTTTGTTTTTTTTTTTTTTTCAAATCAATCTTTCTCGAGATCCAATGATCTGTTTCTTTGGGAATATGACGATGAGAAGAAAAAATTGATTGAGAGTCAATGGCAAAAAATTATTTTCGTTTTTTATTTTTATTTCTATTTCTTTCGAGTTATTTTAGAAATTTCAGGACTCTTTAATTATTTTTCATTATTTTCCGTTTGAATTAATTTTATTCAAATCCAGCTTTTCACAACGGCAACCAATAAGCATTATCATCGACTTTATAAATTTAATTGAAAATTAAATAAATTGTTTTTATTTTTCTCCTGATTACTCACATTGTGCCTGGGTGACCACGAATTGCACATGATGGACGCATCTTCGAGTATCCGGCTCTGTAATGAATAAACAAACAAACACGTATATATATTAAACGGTTAAATTTTCAAAAATTTATGCAAAAAAAGAACGACATCAACGAGAAATAAAAACGAAAAAACGAAAAAAACAAGATAACCTACGAGAAGAAAAAACGCGTGCTCTTCATAGAGCTGCCCGGAGCAAACTGGACGAAATTATTATTATTTTTGTTTCGCCTCACTGGAAATACATGAGAATATCGATTTTGAAAATCCGTCATTGGAGTGCCCTAGCTTTTCGTATATCGTCACGTCTGAATCGTATATAAAACGGACGTACGATGATGATTGACGTCTGTGGAAGAAATTTCCATAACGGAAAATTCGATCGATTCTCACGGACATATGATCGCTCCTGTACGACGAATATCAACTCATCATTTTACGATTTATTGAGGTACTTTTGTGTCCAGTGATTTATGATTGTTCGATCAGCCTACCTTAAGAATTATACAAATCATAAAAATATTTCGCAAATTTATTATTACTATTACGATAAATAATTATTTGGGAATTATTATTTATCGTATTTGAATATAGGTAGTTTACAGGTGTCAGGCGCGTCTCAGACGGTAGCCTCTTAATTTATTAATCGCGTTCGGGGTCGTGATCGCAGTCTAGTCGACTCTCGTGCACCACTACAGGGATCTCGACACGAGAGAGAGAGAGAGAGAGAGAGAGAGAGAGAAAATTTACATTTACGTATGAATATATATATATATTATATATTATATAAGCCGAGAGCTGGGCAAAGTACCTGAAAGTACTTCAAGTATACAGTACAAAGTACCGTAAGTACTTGAAGTACTTATGTATTTCAAGTATCAAGTACCGTAAATACCTGAAGTACCAAACATTTGAAGTATTCGAGGTATCAAGTACTTGAAATACGTCAAGTATCAAGTATCAAATACTTTTCAAGTTTTCAGGTATACATCTCGTAAGTACTAAAAAGTATGGGCAAAGTACCTGAAAGTACTTCAAGTACAGAGTACGTAAGTACTTGAAGTACTCGTGTATTTCAAGTACCAAGTACCGTAAATACCTGAAGTACCAAGTACTGAGTACTTGAAGTACTAAATATTTTAAGTATTTGAGGTATCGAGTACTTTAAATACTTACATCAAGTATCAAGTATCAAATAATTTTCAAGTTTTCAGGTATACATCCCGTAAGTTCTAGCACTTATATATTTGATTTCTTACGTACTCTTTGAACTCATTTGATTTTGATTCGAGTACTTTTTGTATCAAAACAAATTTTCACATTGTGCAGTTTACCCAGGCTAGGCAGATTGGAACAGAAATATTCAAACGAAGAATTAGAAACAATTTAAAAAATAGCATTGACGATTTTAATTAAGATTTATTTAGCTTCGGGTTTGAAAAAGAAAAAATAAAGAATATAATTCACGGATTGTTAAAAACGGAGCTATTCATTGACAGTGATACCGTAACTACCGTAGCTTGAGCCTTTGAACGGTCATTCCTTACAATCTTAACCAAAAGATGGCACAGAATGTTCCTCAATTATATATTCAAAGGCGTTACACGTGCAACCATTAGCAAGACGTATTCAAAAGTACTTCATACTTGGTACTGGCAAAAGTACTTGAAGTTCAGAAAAGTACTTGAAAATTTATGTACAGATACTTAAAGTACAGGTCGAGTACTTGGGAATTTAAGTACAATACTTGAAATACTTTTTAAGTACTTTGTACTTCAAGTACTGTACTTTCAGTACATCGCAAGTACCGGGTACTTGAAGTACTGCCCAGCTCTGTATATAACATACTACGTATATGTTATATATATATGTAAATTTTCTCTTATCTATTATATATTATTGTTATTGTATTATATTTATATATAATATATAGAGCCACTTGCGTATAGTCTTGACGAGATATATCGGTCATGCTTGGCAGGGATGCTCACGCGGCTACATGATTCATTAGTCAAATGAATATTTCATTCGCCGGCGAATGGATAAAATGTATATTTAAATTAACAAGAGGGTAGAACAGTCTCGGGGTCCATATGGTATAACCGGTATGGTAATAAGATTGACGGAATCGGGGCATGAGCCAGCCGCTGTCGCGACGCGCACACATCGCCAATTAAACGAGTTTACTTTTGGAAAAAGCTGCACAGGTTTGAAAACAGCCGGTGCTTCGTGTCGCGCGGACGCGCAACCTCGGGAATAATTCGATACGACCCCGCGGTATCCAATTGACCGAAAATTTTGAAAAGTTTTTTCTCCTTTTAGACCAGGCACATTTCTCGATACTCGATATTTTCATTTTTTATTCTCTTCTTCCAATTGATCGAGAATAAGGGATGAAGTCAATTTTTGTTTTTTTTCTTTTCGGGGGATGAAAGAGGTCCGGGGTGTTCGTAATAAATTATAATTAAATTTTTCAATTGAATTTTTGAAAAATGGGAAACAGAGCATGGCAGATTTTTTAGAGGTTGAAAAAAATTAAAGATCTGCCTGACAGTAAAAAAAAAATTATACGGTGCACGATCGATTGAAAATAATAAAAAAAAATATATATAAATGGAGCCGGTAGATTATTTTTGCGTTAGACAAAAGGGATAAGCTGTGAAGGGTGTAAAAAATACGTAGACAAAATCATAAATAGACGTACTAGATTTGTTTTTTTTTTTTGCAAGGGTTGATAAAAATGGAAAATTTTATCGAACTAATCGATGGACTTTCCGGTGGATGAAAAAAAAAAAAATGAAAATCCATATTATTTATTCAATGACGAATCCTCGAGAATGAATATCGAGACGAAAGCTCCACCCCTCTAATTTTATGTACCGACGATATTTCCTTGGGATAATTGCATGGAATATTCGTCAATCGTGCGTATATGGAACTCTGGTGCGGTAAACAAAAAAAAAACGAGAAAAAAAAAATAGCACAGCTGAGTAAGGAAAAACCGTGACGAAGTACAGCGCTAGTCTCGGGTGTATAGGACGATGAAATATAGTGTGTCTTTGCCCCCGGACTACTGGGGGGGGGGGGGGGGGGGGATGGAATAGAAAAATATGTGTTCCGTGTGAGCCGACCCTAGACTCGACAGCAGTTTACTCGCGGAAAACTGTTACGACCATCGCGCACCCCCTTCGACCAACTCTCCGACAAGCATATACGCCACCATTTATGCTCCTCCACCGCGACGATACAATTTTTTTTTCTCCTTTTTTCTTTGCAAGAATAAATATGATAATGTCAGCAAAATCGATATTATTTATGTATACTAAACTTAATGACGAGAATTGGTAATTAATAATTGACAAACACCTGTTTACAAAAAAAAAAAAGGAATTTATTCAAATTAAGTTTGGTCACCAGACGTAAACATAAAATAATTTATGAATTTTAATTTTTATGCAGACTTTATTATTAAATTTGCATGGCATATTACGTTATCAACGTTGTTGTAAACGCGATTATCCTGGTTTCACTTAATTCGAACATAAAAAAAAATTATTATAATCAATCGGATGTGAGACCTTAATTTATCGAAAAACGATTCTTATAGCCACCGTTCGCTGCTCATTTATAATTCATTCGCCATAAAGGGTAATACGTTGAAACGAAAAACGACGGGCCAATTATCCACCGAGGTAATCGAGTCAAGTATGGAATTAAAAAAAAAAAAAAAACAATCGTGAATTAGAAAAGTACGTCGTGTTTATTTTTTTTAAGTGTAGCTTTTATTATCGTGGAGTCCGCTAATGCCATATGATACAACTTCGATCTACTTTAGTGACATTCTTAAAATTCTTCGGATGTAAAAACAAAAAGTTGAAAATTTTTTTTCGGCGGTCCGTTAAGGAGCCTCTAAAAATTATTCATTTATTTATTTATTGTAAATTTATTTATTATAGCATCGTGATCTTCCCATAATGAGTCTCCAAAAATTATGAAAAAATTTACCAAGCTAAGTTATATGATGACGAATAATTTTCGTATTTATGATTTCGATATAAAATGCAGATGTTGGGGAAATAATCAATGATCAACGCTAATGCCATGATACAACTTTGATCTATTTTTTCACATTCTTAAAATTCTTCGGATGTAAAAACAAAAAGATGAAAAAGTATTTCCAGCGGCCCGTTAAGGAGCCTCTAAAAATTATTTAAAAAATTCAGCAAGATCGATTTTTTTATGGTGAAAAATATTTGTATTTATGCTTTTGATATAAAATCCAAATTTTGGGATATATTTAATGATCAAGAGTGAAAATAAAAAATCTTGAATTTTGAGCATCGTGATCTTCCCATAAAGAGTCTCCAAAAAATTATGAAAAAATTTACCAAGCTAGGTTATATGATGACGAATAATTTTTGTATTTATGATTTCGATATAAAATGCAGATTTTTGGGAAATAATCAACGATCAACGCGGTAATAAAAAATAAAAAAATATCGCTAATCAATAAGCATTTATAACCTTCCCTTGAACGGTCTCGTTTTACAACCCCGACACGACAATTCCAATTCATTTAAGCCCAAGATTAAACTTTTTCTTCCTAAACGAAGCTCCTACTACGATGAATCGAAAAAGCTCTTATAAGGGCTATCACAAACGGTGAACCGTCCAAAATGGGGGAAGAATTTAGTTCAAGTTCTAATTGATATGGAAATAGAAGACGTAATACAGCCCAGTCGGGTTAGACATTTGAAAGTGCAAAAACTCCCATCAGAATTTTTATTGCTCTAATCTTTAGGGGGGGTCACTGGTAGTATTAATTCAAAATGGCGACCAAATTCTGCCGTTGCGTTAGCCGCCAGTCTGAATTGGGAGAATAAATGAAATTTTTTTATTTCAAAATCTGGTAGTTTAGGAAAAAATATTTAGTACGTATTTTTTATTTTTTTATTTGAATCAAAATTGCCGTTAATATAACAAATTGGAAAATATAACATTATGACGTCACACATGTTACGATATATCTATGTACACTAGGACCTCGATTTAATGGCCCTCGATTCAATAGACAGTCCCCACCATGTCGCATTTATCGATCGGTTTTTCGCGTGGTGGGAGATGGTGGGGGACGCTTAAAGTCTCCCCGATCAGGCCCGTAGCACGGAGTGCCGATGCGCAGATACAGCATGGGCGGGCATACGCATACCTCGATTTAACAAGGTGCGATGCGGAGCCGGTCCCGCCACTGGCCGTTAAATCGAGGTCCTAGTGTATATCAAAATCCGTGAAATTGAATTGCCTATAACAGGTACATCTGTCATTTTTAACGAAAAATAAAAAATACGTCCTCATTATTTTTACTTACTCTACATTATCCCAATGATTGAAAAAAAAAATTTCATTCATAATCCTAATTGACGAAGGGGCAATAAAAAAGGAGAAATGATAAATACTGTGTGGGAAAATACAAAAAGGGAATCCTATCAGGAAACAGAGAAGGTTTTAAAAAAAAATTATTAAGGAGGAAGAGAAAGAGCTGGAGTAGAGGAATAAATTAAGATTAATTAAGAGATAATGATTTGATAGCACGATGCTCAGGATGAGGCTATTGTTAGAAAATAAGTAAAGGAATATATATTCTGATCTAGATCGACGGTATAGTGGCCGCGTGGTCGGTGTGCGGCTCTAGCGATCTCCCAGGTTAAGCGACAATGGCCGAGGCCACTACTTGGATGGGTGACCGCTTAGCCGTGCACTGGCTTGGCGCGCCGACTATACCGAGCGGGAGGCAGTTTTACTGAGATTCGGATAGTAACATATCTGAAACTCAGTAAAAACAAGGCCGTCTGTATCGGTATGGGTTTTCGGCAGTTTCCCCGTGCCCACGGTGAATGCAACACAGTTTAGCTTAAAAAAGCAGCTGTGGATGCTACGAAAGTTAGGTTAGCTTAAGACACGAATACAATAAAAAAAATATATATGTTGATCTAAATTATATTATATTATTTTGTAAAAAAAACTTGACAAAGTTATGCAAATAAAGCACTATACTACTACTACTACTACCACTACTACTACTACTATTTATATCGCGTACTACGAGTGGGGACATTGATTGAATTTTCAAGCTACTGCGTGTATTTCGCCCATAGCGTATAATATAAACTCGTGAGCAAACAGACGAGAGATTGCATCGACGTGCCACTGCCCGTTACGTCGTGGGAGGAATATTCTTCAACACTCCTATGCATGCATATATATATATGCAAGTTTCATTGCCTCCCGTTGAGCAAATATAAAATTGTGAGGAAAGGAAAAAAAGTATCGAAATGAAAAATACTATTGCGTGAAAAAGTAGATATACCCACGTAATAAACGGACAGAAAATGAAAAAAAAACAAAAACAACAACAAAAACGAAAAATTCGACATTTTTCATCCCTCTCGATAATTCATTGAATATTTTTGATTTTTGATTTTTTCCAAAGCTCCCAAACCTATACCTGAAACTGAGTGAGAATTTCCAACACGCGCTGCACAAGACGATAAAGTTCTGTCACGCGAATCCCACAAAAAAAGAAAATGTTAAATTTGCACATGATTCATGGGTCCCTCGCGCATTTTCGTCCACGCGTGGATGACATTTATTTCCCGGGGCCCTCGAAAAAAAAAATATCATGAGCATCGGTATATTGTCGAGTTTTTCCCATATCCATGTGTTTATGCATGGCAAAAAAAAACCGCAATTTTCCGAATTGATGCTGTCGTAAAATTCCCATAGTACGTGACGTTCGTTTCGTCCCGCTATACAGCAGGGTAGAAGATCGTGCGAGGAGCATCGCGTGATTGCCGTACCAGCAGTTTCATCCCGCTCGCTATCCTATCCTGCTCTCTTGACACTCCGACATACTCGCAAGGGTCTCGAAGATTTTTCCAAATATGTCATTCTCTTTTGTTTGGTACTTTGGAAAATTTCATGTGTCGTTCGTTACTGAGATAATTAAGAGCCCGAAAGAATTATGCGATCGCGATAAATCGATAGAAAAATTGAATCAATTAACTTGAATTTAACTATTAAAAATTTTAAAAATTTATAATTCAAGAATTTTAGGTAATTGCACTTGCACCCATAAAAAAGATCTAGTTTATTCAAATTGAGTCTATTTGTTCTAACTAAATTTTTTTTCTTTGTCTCACGGCCTAATAGGACTCTATTTATTATAAATATTTTTTAAAAATTGATTCGACTATTTTTGCCTAGTTGGCAAAAATAGTCGAGTTATTTGGATCAAATAACTGTTTATTGAATTCAACTATATTTTTATTGCAAACGTATGAAACGTTCATTGAAATCAGCAATTTGTTTACTTTGCATTTAGCAAAAATGCATTTGACTCAAATATCTATTCGAGGCAACTATATATTATTGTTGAAAACTTTTTAATTCCAAAATATAAACAAAAACGAAATATATCATTTGCAAAATGGTTCCATACGCACATGGAAGAGTTACACTGGAAAAAAAATCCTGCACCGATTTTTTTCGATAGGATTTTTCCTCCTCGACTGGGACCCAAACCTGGGACCTACCTACCTATCCTACCTATCTACCTAACACGCTACTCACTACGCTATCGACTGTTTATGAACTATGGTATTTCATATCATGTATTTGCCTTTTCTGCCTTTTATTACGTATAACCATGTCGATCTTGAAAGAAATTACAAAATTGAATGTGGCCAATCCAATATGGTGGATCCAAAATGCTAAAAATACCATAACTTGTCAGATTTACTCTAACTATATAGACAGGGGTTTTTTTGGTGAGTGAACACGAATTTGAGGTCAAAATTACAAAACTCAATATGGCGGATCCATTATGGTGGATCGAAAATTCTCCAAATGACATAATTCGTCATTTCGATTCTACTCAGTATTGAGGGATTTTTCGGGTAATTGAACATGAATTTGACGTCGAAATTACAAAATTCAATATAGCGGATTCAATATGGTGGATCGAAAATTCTTAAAATGCCATAACTTGTCAGATTATGATTGAACATTTCCAATCCATCAATTGCTGCAAAAATGTCGAACGAGATGCAAACAAAACACATAAATGATCCGAGGGAATTGAGAAAAAATGCACAAAAAATAAATTTGATATATCAATATACTTTATTTAACTACATTTTTTTTTAAATGAAAGCGAATGAAAAAATGTAGTAGGAGCAAATAAATTTTTTATTACTTCACTCTTTTAAATTAATATTAATTCAAATAAATTAATTAATTCGAGACTAATATCGTACAATATTTCAATCAAGCAAACATTCGCTTGGATTTAATAAAATTCCAGTTTTTTCAAAGAAAGAGAAATTGAATATATAAATATAGTACATTTAACTAGATCTTTTTTCTGGATGTGAGTCAAACAGCTTTTACTCAAATGACGGTAGCTTTCACTCTCTGTGGGAATATAATGACGCTACCCTGGCTTCACTCTCTTTGACATCGTTCAATCTTCAAAATGATCCTTTTTGTCCAGCCGGCAACAAGAATTTTCCAATTTTTCGCAGCTTTTCAAAGTCCTGTACCATCAATTTTTGCGAATTTCAAAATTTTTTTCAAATTTTGTTTCCACGATAAGAAATTGATGTATAAAGTATTCGAATCCTTAATTTCCATTCTCAGCTTCATATTTTTTTTGTTTTTCTTAAATGAACTTTTCACTCTTAGCCTTTTACTCGTATAGATGTATAGTAGAAGATCGAGGCTTTCATCGTTCTTTTTTTGCAGTACAGCTGGACTGGTAAGGCTGGGGATAAAACTCAAGTTTCACATTGGCGAGAAAACTTTAGTTGATAATTACCTGGATTTACGAAGACATTTTGTGAGTGACAGAGAAGAAAAGGGCGATGAATGAATGAAAGAGAGAGAGAGAGAGGATGGAAGAGCGCACGAGTCAAAGTGTGAAGTCGTGTTCAAAGTCCCCTGCACTTTGGTGCTTCCAGGACGCTATCCTTCGTCTTCCTTCTCTCATCGTTTTCCACCAACGTATACGGAGTACACATTAATAACAAATGAGCCCGAGCTTGTGCCTTACCCGCTTTTGTTATAATCGAGGAGGAACTTGCCCTCTATCGTCACTGTCACAACCCTCAGCCTCTCGCCCTTCCTTCGCTTCTGGCTCGATTTTTATTATTCAACGGATTCGTTTAAAGAAGTTTAAACACCTGTCGAGTCCTCGCGGGCACGTCGAGGACTTTGCCACGATATCCTCGACCTTACCACGTATCGCGGACATCTTTCTTTTTTTCTTCTTTTTTTTAAGATTTCTCAGAAAAAATGGCTTTAGGGTGAAATTTATTTTTCAAATTTTTCATCGAAAACAGATGTATGTTGTTCCCCAATTGTTCCCAAAATTCTTGAGATTGTTAATTCGGGAATTGTCAGTTCGATTTTACGTGTTTTATATTTCGGCTTTATTTTTTCGTTTTTTGCCCTTAACTGACGCGTCTACGTGTATATGTAAAAACGAACGGAAAAGGGTAGCTCTTTTTCGTGTTTCCGCTCTGGCTTCTTCGGTAGACGAGACTCCAGACGGATTTACGTTGAGTCGGTAGTCATTATTATTTCAGGGGAAAAACACGAGAGGCGAATCTCCGGTAGATATGGGAGAGCATAACCAAGAGAGATAGAGAGAGAGAGAGAGAGAGAGAGAGAGAGAGAGAGAGAGAGAGAGAGAGAGAGAGAGAGAGAGAGAGAGAGAGAGAGAGAGAGAGAGAGGGAATAACTCAGTGTAGAGACGCTTCTAAGAGCTCGTTAAAGGGAATTTATGAAATTTTGTAATGTAATATTCCGATTCGCAGACGCCGGACTTTCTCCATTTCACATCCGGTTCGTGAGATACTATAAAAGGAACTGTTTTTTTTTTTTTTTTTACGACAAGGATCCTTCAACCCTTCTTTTTTCCATCCAAAATTGGATTATCCGTTTTCTCGAAACGTTCGTTTCACGGATAACGCGCACACTCGCGATTTAAATACTGAAAATAAATCATTTTCTCGCCATGCAAGCTCACTCGCGACAAAATCGATAAAACATTATTCTCGGCGTAATGAAAATTTGTTGCAGCTCGTTTCTTTTTTGAATCCCATTTATGAATAGTCGACGAAAAGATAATTATTCAATCGCAGAGACGTAACAAGGTAAATTTTAAATTATTCTCGCGATACCAGATTCTCGTGTCAAGTGATCTCTCTTTAGCGAACGTTATTTTCGCTTGTCTAGCTGCTTGAATATTTCATTAAGTGTGCAGCAAAAATTTTTGAGAAAATCACGAGATAAAGAAGTAACATTGCAAGTAATAAGAATAATTGTGATTATTATTATTATTAATGTTATTACGATTATTATTATAATATTGTTTGCAATCCAAAAGCTTGGTAAGCTCTTTTCATATAGTTTGTCGTGGTATGCCATATATAAAAGGGATGGCTCGCGAAGCGTGTAAAAATCAGTGATTTCGTAGCCCCAGTATTCGTATCGAGGCCACCGACGCTCATTGGCTACATGGAATTTTCCACCCCCGCAGACCCGCCAATCAGACCCGTGGTGCTTTTGCTCTGCTTTCTCTCTCTCTCTCTCTCTCTCTCTCTCTCTCTCTCTCTCTCTCTCTCTCTCTCTCTCTTTCTCTTTCTCTCTGTCTCTCTGCTACCTCCTCATCGATCCAGGGCCAGCGAAGCTAGCAAACCCTACACTGTGTATACCATTGCCTCGGGAACGAGCACGAGAACTTTCCGCCATGCCTCGTCAAGCGTCAACCTACTGTCCTTGTGTTTCACTATCCATCGTACGACAATACGAATTATAATCCCGGAAGCTTGAAAGCTACTTTGGCCAGAGAATCCTTGCGTAGAAGTAGTAGAAAAAAAAAGAATACAAAAATGGGGATCCTGGAACTCGATTGGAGTAATCCTAGAATTTCAAGTTTTCAGTAAAACAGGGATAAACTCGCGTATATAATACGGAGAAAAAGTCAATTTCTATTTTCAATGAATTTAGTTTACACTCTACTGGGTTCACCCAGAAAAAAGATCTAGTTAAATGTACTATATTTAATTCAATTTCTTTTTATTTGAAATAACTAGAATTTTATTAAATCCAAGCGAATATTTACTTGATTCAAATATTGTACGATATTTGTCTTCAATTAATTAATTTATTTGAATTAATATTGATTTAAAAAGAATAAAGTAATGAAAAATTTATTTGCTCCTACTACATTATTTCATTCGCTTTCATTTCAAAAAATTAAATGTAGTTAAATGAACTATATTCATATATCCAATTTATTTTTTGTGCATTTTTTTCTCAATTCCCTTTGATCATTTGCGCGTTTTATTTGCCTCTCGTTCGACATTTTTGCAGCAATTGATGCACTGGAAATGTTCAATCATAATCTGACAAGTTATGACATTTTAAGAATTTTCGATCCACCATATTGAATCCGTTATATTGAATTTTGTAATTTCGACGTAAAATTCACGTTCAATTACCCGAAAAATCCCTCAATACCGAGTAAGATCGAAATCTGACAAGTTGTGTCATTTTGAGAATTTTCGATCCACCATAATGGATCCGCCATATATTTAGTTTTATAATTTTGATCTCAAATTCGTGTTCACCTACCAAAAAAAAAAAAAAAAACACCTGAATATATAGTTAGAGTGAATCTGACAAGTTTTGGCATTTTTAGAATTTTGGATCCACCATATTGGATTCGCCACATTCAATTTTTGTAATTATTTTCAAAACCGACATGGTTATACGAAATAAAAGGCAGAAGATGGGACAACAACCATCCTCTTGAGTAGCTCCCAACATACACAACTGATCGAGTGTTCTCTGCCGAGTCGAATACATGATATGAAATACCATAGTTTATAAACAGTCGATAGCGTAGTGGGTAGCGTGTTAGGTAGATAGGTAGGATAGGTAGGGTAGGTCCCAGGTTCGAGTCCCACAGTCGAGGAGGAAAAATCCTATCGAGAAAAATCGGTGCAGAATTTTTTTTTTCCAGTGTAACTCTTCTATGTGCGTTTGGAACCACTTTGCAAATTATATATTTCGTTTTTGTTTATATTTTGGAATAAAAAAGTTTGCAACAATAACATAGTTGCCTCGAATAGATATTTATTTGAGTCAAATGCATTTTTGCTAAATGCAAATAACAAAAATTGTTGATTCAAATAAACATTTCATACGTTCGCAATAAAAATATAGTTAAATTCAATAAACAGCCATTTGGTCCAAATAACTGGACTATTTTTTCCAACTAGGCAAAAATAGTCGAATCAATTTTAAAAAAATATTTACAATAGAGTCCTATTAGGCGGCGAGACAAAGAAAAAAATTTAGTTAGAACAAATAGACTCTATTATTTAAATCAACTAGATCTTTTTTCTGGGTGTTGGTATAACCCGAGAAATCTGGGTCCCTGTTGTATTCAACGAGTCCCTGACCCATCGTTGCATCGAGGAGAGTTGATACTCCATTGCTCGAATCAATGGTCTTCCGGTTGAGCAAAGCTAAAATCAGACCTGATTTTTTTTAGCTGAGACAAAATTTGTTGAAGCTATCATTGCCTCGGAGCTGCCTCAATCCCTGAAGAGTCGACTATCGATCATTCAATTTCATGATCCAAGCCTGACGACAAGAAAACAGTTTGTAAACGTTCCGCTCGACGTTTGATTACCATGCAATCCTCGACAGAACCAAGTCACTGCCTGATCGATACGAATTTCCAAGCCATAGTCATTACGTAACTCTGCAACCCCATTTTCTACTGCAGCCTGCAATCCTCGTGTATTTTCCGTAACGGGATATGCCATAATGTTACTGTCGCGTATAAAGTGGTTGAAGTGGACGAGGGAGAAACGATAATTTAATCATGAAATCAGCGTAAACGTAGACTGCGATGCTTCACGCATATATGCGACAGTTGTCTTGGGTCACTTGTATATATGAGTCTCAATCTAACCTATAACCTCTTCGTGCTTTGTCGCTGCGAACCAACGTAATGGCGTTGAGGAAGAGACGAGAAAATATAATGCTCGATCCGAGTCACCGTTATTAGAGGCCAGAAAGCTCGGAAGAGCCTCGTCAATTATCACTACGATCGTAATAACCATCTTGGTTGTCCCGAACCCAGCGGGAACCTCCGATATAGTATATGCATCGTTTGCCGGGAGAGTGGAGCATTCCAAAGTTCTCGCCTCTAATGGAGTCTCTGAAATTTCTTCCCTCGTTCAAGCTCAACCCTCTTCCACCAACCGTCTGTTCGGAGCAGGCTTCTACCTTGCCCATTACGCTTCCAACCCTTTCACGATCAAGCACACCGAGAGCTTCTATACACCGTTGGTTCGTCCAAAATTTTCACAAGAATGCGGGGCTTTTTTTTAAATCATTTCCAAGCATTTCTCCATGGGAGAATGATGGAAATGGATTATCGTTGTGTTTTGTGTCCCGCTTCGACTTTGTTTGATCCGGATAAACGTGTTCAATGCGGTATATGCATATTTTAATATATATACATAGTGGTTATTAAGCGTTAAAGTTGTTGGAAGAGGGGATGAAAACCACGTTTTGCATAATAAGCCCGGAATCAAATTGGCACTCTCTGGCCTCTCTATCCTCTATCTTTCGTGGGCTGCCTCATCAATAGTTGATTGGATTTGCGGACCCTGGTGCGCTCTATTCCACTCCTGAATTTCATGGTCCGAAGGATTCGTCAGGAGACTTCTGCATACCCTACTCTCACCGGTGTTTATCGGAAATCGCGTATGTCCTCTCGTTTGCTACGTCTCTAATGCAAATTGGACGATAATTCGATTCGTTGATTCGTCACGTACAAGCCGTTTGAGAAGTTTCAGAGTATCAAAATGTACCCCTTCTGATTCACGGACACTGTTCTGAACTCTTTAGCATTTGCAAATAATTATAATAATTTTTATCATCAAATAGATACCATTGATTTGTTTGGATTCATGGCAATGTGCAAATTCATTTATGGGTCTTCAATGAAAGTGTTTGATTCAGGTGGAGAAACGAATAAAACGAGATCAGAAATAAAAATGGGAACAGCCAAGTGTGGATTGTTCGATGAGAGAAAAGTAAAAGTGTAAAAATCTTCGAAAATGTGCACAAAACTCTAGTAAACCAGCTTAGCAATGTTAAAATGCTGTTAACAGTTTCATTAGTTGCGAAGGGACCCTGCGGTGGTAGCTGTGGTTGCACTAAGCTGATCTAGAAGATTTATGAAGCCATTTTCGAGACTTTGAGTAGGAAAGTAGGGACAATTGCAACACTGAGTTTCGTGATACTTCTGACTGTTGGGCCCAGTCTACATCCATCAAAGTAGTACCTATTTGAGTTGAAGACCATCAAACCTAATGTTTTCTTGTTCAGAAACGTTTCCCTAGCCTTTTCAATTCCACCATGCTTAATTTCTCAATCGTTCTCTTCAAGTTGGGCCATTAGATGTTGCCCTAAGATCTTCAACCTAACGGCCGCCTCTGCCATCAGCACCACATTTAACTTCTGCCAGGACAATATGCCGAGGGTAAGTCTAGCTGGGTGCGCGAATCAAGCGAGATCTTTCCGATCAAATTTCTCCATAAGGCTCAACCCCTGGTCATTTTAAGGCCACTTTCATACCCAAATCCAACATCAAGAACTGTCGCAACCGATCCAAAATCTTCAGACCCAATTTTTAGCTACAGCCACCACAAATCAAATGAACCCGTGAATTTCACGACACGATCCATCAGTCACTCGTCTGTCGGAGCACTTGACCGGCCTGTGACTTGGTTAAGCCTGAGATTCCTGCAGAGCCAAAAGGATCAAGTGATAATTTCAGGATTCCAAGGGATGGCTCCGTTGGTATATAGGTGCCATATGAGGCAGCAAGTGGTTTCAATGCCATTTTGTGCATTCCATGCATGAATGATAGACGTAAAACGAACGAAAAAAGGGTTGAACCATGAGATGTTGCCCTAAGATCTTCAACCTAATCAGCAGCCTCTGCTATCAGCTCCACATTTAACTTCTGCCAGGACAATATGTCCAGGGTAAGTCTAGCTGGGCGCACGAATCAAACGAGATCTTTCCGATCAAATTTCTCCACAAGGCTCAACCCCTGGTCATTTTAAGGCGACTTTCATACCCAAATCCAACATCAAGAACTGTCGCAACCGATCCAAAATCTTCAGACCCAATGTTTAGTTACAGCCACCACAAATCAAATGAACCCTTGAATTTCACGACACGATCCATCAGTCACTCGTCTGTCGGAGCACTTGACCGGCCTGTGACTTGGTTAAGCCTGAGATTCCTGTAGAGCCAAAAGGATCAAGTGATAATTTTAGGATTCCAAGGGATGGCTCCGTTGGTATATAGGTGCTATATGTGGCAGCAAGTGGTTTCAATGCCACTTTGTACGTTCCATGCACGAATGACAGACGTGAAACGAACGAATAAAGGGGTCGAGGAAGACGAAGCAGGTTGATGGTCACGTGTTCATGGTGTAGGGTAGCTTGGACACGTGGCAGCACGTGTCTACGATCCTAAAGGTTTTAAAAAAAACTACGCGTACACCCTCGGAGTACATAACGAGACACGAGATATCAGGAACCGTAGATCTAGACATTTGGGTTAGGGATTGTGCTGTGCCTGAGGTAACCGCACGTATGAGGGAAAGGGGCCCTGAAAGAACATCCTGAAATTGCCTCTTTGCACCAAAACTATGGCGATCCTTCCATCCTACATACCACACACATATTTTCATGCTCGACAAAATAGTTTATCGCTACGGACTTCACGGTACGCGTGGCCATCTCTCCCTCTTCTCCTCGACTATATCCCATTCCGCGCTCGGCAATCCCAACGGACTCGCAACGCGAGCATTAAGAAAATTGAAACGTCGATTTGTTCGTACGAAAACGTGACAGGATGAAATAATTTTATTAAGTTTTTCGGGGAATCCCTGGAGGTTTATCGTATACATACAACACGATGGATCTTAATTTGCCAAACTCAATGCCCCCCCCAAACAATTGTTCCGGCAGAACGATGATTAGGAACTTTCTTGTCGCTGGAGCTCTCTCTGCCTTGTTGGTTGGAGATTTTTTTTTGAATATAGAAAAACGAGGCGAGTATTATTGAAATAGATTCTTAAATAATAGACAAACAATAATCCTTAAAAATTTTTATAATTTTTTTTTTTATTCGAACACAAAGTTTTTGTTTCAATGATCTGTGGTACTTGAATTATTATTGATTTGAAATCAAAATTAGGCAATCTCAATTTTGTTTCTGTCACTTCGATCATAGCATCTAACGAAAGTGCGTCTGTGTTGCTTCCCCTAGGACACACTTGCACCCTGCGTTAGACGAGGGTAAGCACATCGTTTTCCGTTCGCAACATACTAAATCAAATATAAGTGTGTATGTGTGTCACTTTTTAAATAAAAAAAACTCGACGATGATAGATGCAAATATTTTGGTGTGGTAGCCTCGAGAACCGATCGAAGTGTCTCGACTAATTTTCATTCTCTTCAACCTCTTCTAATCATATTTTGCACCAAATAAATTTATATATTTATAGCTCATTCCCAGCTATTTCATTCCATCTCTTCGTCTATTCGTCTCTCTCTCACAATCAGTTACGGTTTGCGCAGTCTCGAAATGAAAATATCTCTCGGTCGATGCAGCAGCCTCGTCATATCTCATGCACCTTCATATGGATTTCCCCATTTAACGTCAACTGAAGAGAGACAGAAAGAGAGAGAGAGAGAGAGCGAGCGGAGAAAGTTTTTTTAATTGTCAGAATTGATTCGACTGACCTCGACTATGATTATTCTCGCTCGATGCAGGGTATTTCGATGGAAAAAAGTTTTAATAGAGCAGCTCTCTATTTTGTTGACCGAAAAAAAAAATACGTCATTTTTAGAAATTCATGAAAGTCGATTTATCTAATTGACGAATACTCGAGTAGTCTTTGGCTTAGACAAATTTAAGGGTCAACCGATATTTTTGAAAAATCGATATTGATATTATTTTAAATGATATGAATATGGCATATTTATTTTTTTTTGAAAAGGGCAAAAAAAATAGAAAATATTATTTTTTTAATCGTTTAAATCCGACCAGCAGTTAAAAAGTTATGATCTTTACAAAATTGAGAATTCATTAATCATTATCTCGAGAACCAACAATAGTGAGGGGGATGAAATTTTGGTGAAATGTCATGGATATATATATTGTCCTTCGAAATGCACACACTGAATTTTTTTTCGAGAGAAAAAATAAAACGGGGTGGCCGAGTTGACATGGAGCGCGACATATATATAAATATATATTTTAGGTTATAAAGTGCATTCGTACACATATGCACTTTATAACCGATGGTAGTGAATAGACAGGTGCAAACCCATGCTATTTCGCTGCCACCATTAGGTAGCTATATATATACATATATAGCTCACGAGGACGAGCACTCATACACGGACGATACGGATCGCTAAACGAGCCACATATGGTCATAATGACAGACTCTTTATTTTCACGTGAGGGGATTGCCCTCTGAAAGACGAATGTCCAAAGTTAGTGCATACACTCTACCACAGACCCCAACGCCCACCGTGATTGCTTATTTCAACGCATGTGCATTTTCGTATGTCCAACGCGACCACTCCACAATATCCATACCCTTAAATTTATAATCCGATAAATTTCCAAACAGCTCATAATCATTTTGCCGCTGCAACTCTAATTAGACACGAAGCATTTAGATTCGAATTTCAATCTCAATCAGATTTTCCATCTCGTTCGCGAATAAAGGGAAATGGTTGCGATTAATTTGAAAAAATCCCCGGGAAATTCACGTGTACGATATTACGAAATCAAAGAATACCCCAAATACAAATCGACGATAAACTGCAATTATGGCTCGTTGAATGGAGCACTATTTGCATTAGATGATTGCAATTATAGCAGCGATATATGATTCGATGAAATTTTCCCTTTCAGCCGAATCCAAGCACATGGGCCATAAGAATTTTAAAAAATTGAAAAAAAAAAAAAACCAAAATCAATTTTCACAAAGTTTCCTACGTACGAGGATAAAGGGGCAAAAATACGAAATCATAGCCCTATAATTGACGAATTATAAGTCTCGATACCGATGAGTGATGGTTTTCGTTAACGATTATAGAAAATTCTTGTTCAAATGGCGATGGAGGGGGAAGCATGTGGGATTGCGAGAAATATTTATAACTCGTTAGATTCCACTCGTCGACGTTCACCCTTCCCGGACGCTTGTCATTTTCACAGGTACTCCTGCCCCTTGCGATATAACATAGATATAATTTTCAGACGCCCCCAAACCTGTTATATATACATTATATTCAATATATATATATACTTTATTTCATTATACACTTGTGCCCTAACCGCACGTGAAGGGACGCCACACGAGAGGGAAGACCGTAAGTATTATTGTAATTATACACTTAGGTTTATTTCCTGTGTAAGCCGGAGGTAGTATAACCATACCCTCAAACTTGGCCATTTCTCTCGCACCATCGGCTTATGGCATTACGTGCCTCGGAAATCGTGTTTCAAGAGCCCGGAGGGTGAGCAGAGGCTACGGGGGGGTTTCAGGGGCAGGGGGAGAGGGGAAACAACCCTAATAAAAATAATAATAAGCGAGCGTTAAACCACGCTGCTCCGAGCGGAAGTAACGTTTCCCCTGTTCTATACGTGTGTATACTCGATCCCCCTTTCCCCGCTCTCGAATCAACCCCTCTGTACGGCTATCCTCGTCACGTGGAAACTTTTCAACCCTCCACCCCCTCCAACCAAGCTTCTCAAACTAAATATTATCTGTATCATGTACATATATACGAGCATACGAGTATGTGTTTTATGTACATTAAGGATGTTCTTATTTTGGGTATTTTTTAATTTCGCTCCGGTCCCCCCGAAAAACGTTACCAAATGTTGTAAAAATAAGTGTGGTGGACACTAGAGCCCATGAAATAACCGGCGATGCCTGGCTATAACGCAAACACCGGCGGATCCAGAACTTTCATTCGGGGATGGAGAAGTACTGAATTATTATTATTATTATCATTACTATTCTATTGTTATTATTATTTTTATGTATTAATCCAAAATTTTGGCGCTCCCCTGAATCCGCCATAGTGAACGCATAAGTTGATTTTCGTCAAATAAAAAACAAATGGATCATTACTGCTTGGGATTTCTATTAAAATTATTTGCAATTTCAAACTACAAAACTTGGGCCCGGTTAATGGAAAAAGCTCGGAACAGACGGGATATCAAAAAATAATATATTCTCTTCGATATGCATCACTTCATACCCGCAGATTTTTTGGAAATCGAAAAAAAATAATAATTTCTGAATGTAGAAACTCATCATTGACATACACGATCCTGAAAGATTTTAAAATGGATTCATTCAGGATCGTTTATGTCAATTATGAGTTTCTATACATTCAGAAATTATTTTTTTTTTCGATTTCCAAAAAATCTTCGGGTATAAAGTGATGCATATCGAAGAGAATATATTATTTTATGATATCCCGTCTGTCCGAGCTTTTTCCATGATCTGGGCCCAAGTTTTGTAGTTTGAAATTGCAAATAATTTTAAAAGAAATCCCAAGCAGCAATGATTCAAAATATCCATTTGTTTTATATTAGACAAAAATCTACTTTTGCGTTCACTGGCGGATCCAGGGAAGCGCCGAAATTTTGGATTAATACGTAAAAATAATAATAAAAATAGAATAGTAATGATAATAATAATAATAATTCAGTACTTCTGCACCCCCGAATGAAAGTTCTGGATCCGCCGGTGTTTGGGTTATAGGCAGACATCGCCGGTAATTTCATGGGCTCTAGTGTCTACCACACTTATTTTTACAACACTTGGTAACGTTTTTCGGGGGGACCGGAGCGAAATTAAAAAATACCCAAAATAAGAACAACCCCAATGTACATTGACAGGCACATGTGCAAAAAGAATTCGAGGCACACCCAGAAAAAAGATCTAGTTAAATGTACTATATTTATAATATTCAATTTCTCTTTCTTTGAAATAACTAGAATTTTATTAAATCCAAGCGAATATTTACTTGATTCAAATATTGTACGATATTTGTCTCTAATTAATTAATTTGTTTGAATTAATATTAATTGAAAAGAATAAAGTAATAAAAAATTTATTTGCTCCGACTACATTTTTTCATTCGCTTTCATTCCAGAAAAAAAATGTATTTAACTGAACTATTATATTCATATATTTAATTTATTTTTTGTGCATTTTTTCTCAATTCCCTTCGATCATTCACGTATTTTGTTTACATCTCGTTCGACATTTTTGCAGCAATTGATGCATTGGAAATGTTCAATCATAATGTGACAAGTTATGACATTTTGAGAATTTTTCGATCCACCATATTGAATCCGATATATTGAATTTTGTAATTTCGACGTCATATTCATGTTCAATCACCCGAATAACCCCTCAATACTGAGTAAGATTGAAATCTGACAAGTTATGTCATTTTGAGAATTTTCGATCCATCATAATGGCAATCCGCCATATTGAGTTTTATAATTTTGACCTCAAATTCGTGTTCACCGACTAAAAAAACCCTGAATATATAGTTAGAGTGAATCTGACAAGTCGTGGAATTTTTAGAATTTTGGATCCACCATATTGGATTCGCCACATTCAATCTTGTAATTTCTTTCAAAACCGACATGGTTAGGGTGACTGAACCAGTGAATGAACACCTACCAGTGAATGAACAGGCTTAGTATTTTAATTAAACGGCAGAGATATGATTCTATTATTATGATGAATTTTGTATTCATAATGAAGTGAAAATTCTGAGAAAGCATCTAGTAGTGATATTATTTGACGCTGTGAAAGATTTGCGATGCCATGGATTTTTTTTCGTACTTGGGGCGCATATTCATAAGAGACAGCCATGTTGTTATAACCATCTGACTGTGCATCGAATAGGGTGACTGAACCAGTGAATGAACGCATAAGCCTTGTTTCTATTTCGATAAAGCCGTATAATTTAACTTATTACGAATTTCTTTATGAGCTAATTAGATCTTATAGAACAATGTTCACAGAATATAAAAAAAAATATTCGAAGTGCCCTGTTCGCAAGGATTTTGTAAAAAAAAATTATAATGAACGAAATTACTAATTTCCCAGTGAATGAACAAAAATTCCAATGAATGAACTCTTATCTTTCCAGTGAATGAACGTACAATGGAACCAGAGATGCGTACGCATACTCGTGCGTTTTGAGGTTATGAAAAGCCTTTTCAACGCTCGTTCAATCACTGGAAATAGGTTAAAAAGCTGGACCAGTGAATAAACGGCCATATATCGCAAACAATATTGGGTTTTTGACCAAAAATTCATTAATATAATTGAAGCTTAGCAATGTATAACGTTGAAAAAATTATTGCATATCTTTTAAAAAGATTTATCGAGGTGATATGGAATATTCTGGTATTCGATGCACAGTCAGATGGTTATAACAACATGGCTGTCTCTTATGAATATGCGCCCCAAGTACGAAAAAAAATCCATAGCATCGCAAATCTTTCACAGCGTCAAATAATATCACTACTAGATGTTTTCTCAGAATTTTCACTTCATTATGAATACAAAATTCTTCATAATAATAGAATCATATCACTGCCGTTTAATTAAAATACTAAGCCTGTTCATTCACTGGTACACTCAAAAAAAAGTTTGATTGTGACAACCAAAGTTTCGTTGGCGCAACAAAATTCGTTTGTTAACATGTGATCTACAAAACGTTTTGTTGGCCACATGGGTATCGTTTTGTTAAACACATTTTGTTGCCGCAAGCAAACGTTTGATTGCGCTATGGAATGATTTAGTTACCTTAACCAAACAATTTTGTTGAACGGACATATATATTTTGTTGGCTCAACAAAACATTGCTGTTCGAAACGCTATATTTTATGTATGTAGAACAAAGCAATTTTGTTGCAGCAACAAACATATTTTGCATACAGGGCAAATCATTTTTGTTGCAGTAATAATCGTATAGTGCATGGGGATAATCAATGCTCTCCGCTATAATATTGTTAATAAATATTTAAAAAATGTGGTTCTCTAATTAACTTCCAAAATGCTTTCTCACAGAGCACAGAGGAAGCTTTTTCCGTGAAAAAAGTTCAGAATTTCATGACAGAATGTTTTAGGCGAAGCTAAGGATCAACATAACCTCAAAAACCTTCGAGCAGATTTTTCGCGCAGATGCTTTGTTAGATTGAAAAATAACAAATGAGCCCATCTGAATGATTGTTAGACGCTTTCTCATGAAGATTTGTTAATTTTTTAGATTTTTTTAATATCACTGTTGGCTCGAAAAAATATATTATCACCATATACATGCACACTCGAAGCATTCACGCGGTCGTAGAACGATTGTTGCACACCACGCGATACCAAAGATGCTACAGTATTGCCGGCGTGACAAATTTGTTGGGCGAACGTAACGTTTGGTTGCGCCAACAAAACGTTTTATTCCGACAACTATACTGTTTGGTTAGAAGCCGATAGTGTGTCTGACGGGCACGGGTTGCGGTGTTCATGAAGTTTTTGTTACGACAACAAAACATTTTTGTTGTCGACTTTTATTTTTTTTATTGTCTCAACCAAATATACAGATGGGTCGAGGTCTTCTTATTGTATCGTTCGCCCAATCCAATAATTTTGTTTGCATTACAAAATAAAGTATGTTTTGTTCCAACAACAAACAGTTTTGGTTGTATCAATGAAATGTGATTAACAAAATTAGGACGATGTTGCCAACAAAAAGAATTATTTTTATTCATTGGTCGCAACAAAATATTTGTCCTACGAACAAAATTATATATTGGTCGTAACAAAACGCAGGCAACAAACGAATTTTGTTGCCGTTACATTACCTTTTTTTTCAGTGTAGGTGTTCGTTCACTGGTTCAGTCACCCTACCAGAATATTCCATATCACCTCGATAAATCTTTTTAAAAGATATGCAATAATTTTTTCAACGTTATACATTGCTAAGCTCCAATTATATTAATGAATTTTTGGTCAAAAACGCAATATTGTTTGCGATATATGGCTGTTTATTCACTGGTCCAGCTTTTTAACCTATTTCCAGTGATTGAACGAGCGTTGAAAAGGCTTTTCATAACCTCAAAACGCACGAGAGTATGCGTACGCATCTCTGGTTCCATTGTACGTTCGTTCACTGGAAAGATAAGAGTTCATTCATTGGAATTTTTGTTCATTCACTGGGAAATTGGTAATTTCGTTCATTATAATTTTTTTTTACAAAATCCTTGCGAACAGGGCACTTCGAATATTTTTTTTTATATTCTGTGAGCATTGTTCTATAAGATCTAATTAGCTCATAAAGAAATTCGTAATAAGTTAAATTATACGGCTTTATCGAAATAGAAAAAAGGCTTATGCGTTCATTCACTGGTTCAGTCACCCTATACGAAATAAAAGGTAGAAGACGGGACAACCACCATCCTTTGAGTAGCTCTCAACAAACAGCTGATCAAGTGTTCTCTGCCGAGTTAAATACATGATATGAAATACCATAGTTCATAAACAGTGGATAGCGTAGCCGGTAGTAGCGTGTTAGGTAGATAGGTAGGATAGGTAGGTATAGGTCCCAAGTTTGAGTCCCAGTCGAGGAGGAAAAATCCTATCGAGAAAAACCGGTGCAGGATTTTTTTTTCCAGCTTAACTCTTCTATGTGCGTATGGGGCCATTTTGCAAATGATATATTTCGTTTTTGTTTATATTTTGGAATAAAAAAACTTTGCAACAATAATATATTTGCCTTGAATAGATATTTATTCAAGTCAAATGCATTTTTGTTAAATGCAAATTAAAAAATTTGTCGATTTCAAATAAACATTTCATACGTTAGCAATAAAAATATAGTTGAATTCAATGAACAGTTTTTTTTTATCCAAACAAACTGGACTATTTTTTCCAACTAGGAAAAAATAGTCGAATCAATTTTTAAAAAATCTTTACACTAAACAGAGTCCTATTAGACCGTGAAACAAAGAAAAACATTTAGTCACAACAAATAGACTCTATTTGAATTTGAATTTGATATTTTTTCTGGATGCATAACTCGCCCAACTCTCAACGACCCGACAAAACGTAAATTCATACATATCGATCTCGATCGTGCTCGAAACTTTAGTTTGACAGTCAAGCTCACTTTTTTTTTTCTTTACCCTCCGCAATTTATCGAGGGTGCCGAATCAATTTGCAGAGTGGAAGGATTTTTCAATGTCCCAGAGTCCGTTGGATAGAGGGTGGGGCGAAAAAATTGAGCGTAAAAAAAAATTTAACGTCCCCTGTTTTTTTTTTCGGATTGGATCCGTTTGGAGTTCAGCCGTAGAGCGAAATTTTCGAGTACTCAATTTTGAAAATTATTGTTTCGGTTTTTTTTTACTCATGCGACGAATGACGAAAATTGGCTCATTAAAGGTGTGAAAAAAACCAAATTGGGACTTCAAAAAAAAAATCTATTGATTGAAAGTATTTTTTTTTAAGTGAACAAATTAAAAAACAAAAACAATGAGCCAAATTGTGGGAATTTTGTCGGACGATTTTTTGTGCTCAAGGTTCTTTTTTTCCTCCATGTCGTGTATGTGTGTGTGACGTCCTGAAATAGAAAATTAGGTAGAGGAACGTGGATAACACTCATCGTACAGTTGGCGTGCGTGACCACGAAGACCCACGCGAACTCTTCACCCGCACGTCGAGTCCATCACTACTTATTTTCGAGTATCATCCTTCCTCGCCCCCGAAACGATTTCTTAGCCCTTCGCACACACGCACGCACACACACACACACACACACACATGTATAAATCTAAAAGCACTTGTAAGTGTCCCAATAGTCCAATTCTCGTCCCTCTTTTCGTTCTTTTTTACATACACTGCCGCGTGAGTACACTCGAAATAATTCGGGGATACGTATCGCTAATTCGTTGCAGTCACGTGAGAGCCTCTCTCTCTCTTTCTCTCTCTCTCTTTCCCTGTGCCACGAAACTGTTCGTGTTCATAAAGTTTTGTGTCTGTCTCCTTCGTGTGTGACAAAGTTGTCGTGATGGAAGGGGGCAAAGCCGAAAAAAAAAGATGATACTATGAATCGAATCCTCGGGTGAATAGTTTTCCGATCGACGCGACAAAACTATAACGAAACCGATGACAACTTTTGGATCAAAAACGACGTGGCATAGAACAGCCAGACACACGTACAGAGAGAGAGAGAGAGAGAGAGAGAAAGTTGGTTTGGAGTTTATCGATCTTCGAAATTGCTACTCGCTCAACCAAAGTCCGAAAGTTCGTCGTAGACGAGACCGAGAGCCATCTCGGTCTGTCTAGTACAGCCAGTTCTACTGGGATATCGTATAAATGGAATTATCTGATCTACAGCGAAGGAAAATTTTTCATATTTTATTCAAGCTTCAGAATCAATGAATGCTGCGCTTTTTCGAGCAGCAACGAAAAATTTTTAAAAAATTTTGAAATATGAAATTAGTAGCCCTCGAGGAACCTTCATCGTGATCAATACCAAAAATTCTGGTCCCATAGAACATACGCATTGTGTGAAAAAAAAAAATTAACAACCGTGCATTTGCAGACGACAGCTTGAGTCGTTATCGACGCAATGGATGTTTGAATTTTTTTTTATAAATTACACAAACATCATTTTTCAAGTCATTTTCGTGACTTTCTGTGAGCACGAATATCTTGAGGGAACAAAAAAATCGTTTTTTTTTTTTAATTACAAAAATGTAATCTTTTTGAATTCAACTACAGTTTTCTCGACTCGATTTAAATTTATCTGAATCTAATGTGAATCTTCGCGTAATTTCACTGTGTTTTTTTTCATATATTTTTCGTTCGGACCGAGACCTCAGTCGGTCTGTCCAGTACAGTGATTTCTACTGAGACACTTTACGAGTATAAATCTCCAAGGAACCTTGAATTGGACATTATTTTATTCGAACTGCACCATTAAATAAATTGACAATCATTGATCATCGATAAACAATAGGGTAGACATATCAGTTGTGGCCACTGTACCGTTTGTGGCCACTTCGCATTTACCTCGAATTTTTTAAAGTTTCAAGGCTTTGTTCACTTCATTGAGCGTAATATTTCGATATTCGAGATGTTTCCGCACCACTATTGGATGCTTTATTGAATATCTGCCAATTTATTTCAACGAAATATGACGAAATGTGTCAACGCTGAGCGGTTTGTGCAGTGTTCTTGTCAGAAGTGTTAGGGGATCCCGAGGTAAGAAGACTACGGTTTCTCATATCTAACGTCATTCCGCCCCATCAAAAATTCATATTTTATCAGCTGGAAGCTCATTTTTCGGGTCAGAATCACAAAAAATGATATATCAGCTGAAACACCTGAAAAATACGTGGTGACCAAAAGTGGTACATTCAAAATTCGATTGTTCTATTTGTGCCCCATCAAAAATTCATATTTTATCAGCTGGAAGCTCATTTTTCGGGTCAGAATCACAAAAAATGATATATCAGCTGAAAAATACGTGGTGACCAAAAGTGGTACATTCAAAATTCGATTGTCTATTTGTGGCCAGCTTATGGCCACAAACAGAGCATACTTGTACCATTTCATTAATATGTTTATTACGCAAATAAATAACAATTTTTAACTCGAATATTGCCGTTACTATGATTCTCTAATACTCCAGCTTTCGTTTGTAGCACATTCGTATCCCAATTAAAAGCTTGGTGACCACAACTGGTACTTCGGATGACCAAAAGTATAGTATAATTGTGGCCACAAATGGTTAAAATCATAGCTACAAAATAATTTCCCGTTTTCTTATTTATCATGATCAGAAAAGGTTTTAAATTATAACAATTCGATTCCGCAAAATTATAACTGTGGCAACCATACATTTCGACTATAAAAAGTAGTAATTAAACGGACTTGAACCGATTTATAGTTTACGTAACCCCACGAAAGTAGAGTTAACCCAACTAATATCGTTGGTTCAGATTACTATATGTTCAACTATTTGCACATAGTTAAGAGTACTGATACCCAATATCAACTAAAAAGAAATTTCAACGAACTATTGTTGTATTACATAAGTAATGGTTAAATTAATAGACACGACTATGTTTCATAGTTCTCACGAAAATATGATATGGCTCGCCCAGCAAGGCACATCAATTGCTGGCATTATGCGCGGAAGTTGTACTGACTGTATTATAAGATGGGCATACCAACTATGCAAGATAGTTTTTCTAAATGATTGAGTAGCATGTATTACTATTTTTCATAGTTCTCGAAACTATGTATTTGTGGCAAACTTTTTTTATTGCAAAATATAAACAGAAACGAAATATATCATTTGCAAAATGGTTCCATCCGCGCATGGAAGACTTACACTGGGAAAAAAAAAATTCTGCACCGATTTTTCTCGATAGGATTTTATCCTCCTCGACGGGGACTCGAACCTGCGACCTATCTACCTGACACGCTACCCACTACGCTATCGACTGTTTATGAATTATAGCAATTTATATCATGTATTTGACTCACCAGAGAACACTTGATCAATTTTCTGTTGGGAGCTACTCAAGGGATGCTGGTCGTCCCGTCTTCTACCCTTTCATTAGTATAACCATGCCGATTTTGGTAGAAATTACAAAATTAAATGTGGCGCATGACACTCAAAATGTGACAACTGTGTGTTTATAGTGACATCATTTCGTAAAATGTTTTGGGCAAGAATCTGCAGCAACGATATCTCCGCGAAAAACAAAATCTGTGCAGCAAAAATTGTGGAGAACTTTAAACTATTTGCAGTTTTATAGTAACCAACCAAGATTTTTCGCTTAATTATAGTGAATTATATTAAGGAACATGACATGTAGTATGGAGGATCCACTCGGTACTTTCGACTATTGACGAGTTTGTGTTAACGGAAAAATAGTGTTGACTAAACTATAAGCGTGTATCTCATGTCACTATTATGCATGGTAAGACATACCGGAAGTGCCGGGTTGACTCAACTATGAGTATTATTGCGATAAAAAAAAGGACTGTTGACTCAACTATAATGTAATTCGCATGAGTTAACATTGTATATAGTGCGCATCAGAACCGGATGTCCCGGTACCTTCCACTATTAATGAGTTTGTGGTAATGAAAAATGGCGTTTACTGAACTGGAGCGTGTATTGTATCAGTAACTATTATGCATGGTTACTATTGCGGCAACTAATGAAGAATTTTTCCAAAACTTTAACATTTTAGTTACTAGCTAACTAAAAAATATAGTTGACTGTATTATAAATATAGCAATATCTCATTATCGTGTCCGTGGTGTTGATTTCACAGCTTTAAATTATTCAGCGGACTATTTTTTAGTGAGCTTCACTATAAAATTGAGTTGTTTCGACTAAAACGTGACAACTAAAATATTATAGTACCCCTAATCAACCCTCTCTCAGTGGTGTACCTTTTAGGTTATAACGATCACATTTTCAGTTCTGAATTTGCAATAATGTGAACATTATTCACAAATGACTGTTCTGAAATGCTGAAAATCGCCACAACTATGGTACGTCTATCCTATCCGATTGAGCGCACAGCCTGACTGAATTCGATTTTCGTTTTTTTTTTTTTTTTTTAAATAACAATTGAATTTCACTCGAGTAAATTTTCCATAAAATTATTTTAATACTTTTTTTTTCGTCTCAGCGTCTCATTTTTGTTTCCCCGTGCACATATTTTTCGATCATGCATCTTGTTGCTCGTGCAGACACGGTGAGGCATTATTTTCAATTTGGTGTCCCAAATTAACGTTACTATTCTGCGCGTCTCCGCCGTGAAGTCACGATAAATAAGGGCAAAGCGAGTAGTAAATATAAATCAGGAGTGATTGGATGTAAGTGGGGAGTTTTATGTGTCCCCAGTGTACCGTGTGTGGGGTCGATCCCGTGGCTGGTTTTTTTTTCTATAGCCCCCTAGCTGAAAGAGAATGAGAGAGAGAGAGAGGTCCCCATATTGGTTTACCTAGGATTCGAGGTGATCGCTACGAGAGCATTTTTCCTCTGTAGATACTCCTCTATGCATTATTCTCCATCTTTTACCCTGCAACTATATATATATATATATATATATATATATATATATATATATATATATATATATATCGATGAGTACTTGGAGTTTAGGTGAGTGCGTGATGTTACGATATTCGCTCTCCTATCATTCGTCACTCGACGACCTTACATTCGCCAATTTCTTTAACCAATATTTCACAGCACGAGTCACTCGACAGAGTAAATTATATTTCGTTACGAGCTCCCCCAATATCGTTTCATAATTGTTTTGCCTTCATTCAGGCAACTCAACAATCCGATTAACTGGATAATTTTTGGGCGTAAAGTTGAGACACTTTTTGTTTTAGTAACTGCGACACTTTTTTGGAGTCGGCTATACTTGGGTGAACTCGTAGACTTGCAAAGAGACGTTTTTTTTTTTATGTCAAAAAATAATTTTTTTTTCATCTTGATATTGCCATTTTTATGCTGACGCGAGTCTCAATTAAGGTGGGCGAGAGGCTACGGCAATTAGTAGCAAAGATGTGCACATCTCATTATTAAAAAAAAAAAAAGTGTGCCAATTGAAAACTTGAAAATTGCTTCCTCATTGCAAAGTTACCTCTGCGAGGAGATGGTTTTCGTAATATCGTAAATTTCGAGATGGCTTTCGTAATTTTTGCTTCCTCATAGAGAGAGCTTTGTCATGAGGAAGCAATGTCTAAATTCGATTTGTTCATGCGAAATTTAATTTCCTGTCTCCTGGCGCACTTGGGTAAATTTTTTTAAACTGATAATCTCAAATTTTCGACAGTCAGACCAATCACCAATATTTTTCGAAAATTTAAAAATTTCATGAAATCCGAACCCTTCAAGAGAATCCTTGCCAAATTCAATGCCAAATATCCTTATTCCTGGCCTAATTTTTTTTTTTATTTGACTCGATATCTCCAAAAAAAATGACAAAATTTGTAATTTTCGATGAATTTTGATGAAAATTGCAGCAAAAGAAAGGGCTATACTACTCCATTTATCCACGAAAAGGCAGCGCTATAGCTTAAATTGTTCTCAAGTTATAGAGGTTTGAACTTTACAAGGCCAACACACACATTCACACATACATACGTCCAAAAATTTTTTTATAAATATTATTTTTAAACATTTTGACAAATTTTAAGAACTCTGGCATAAAAATCGCGAAATTTTTCTTTTTTATGAAAACAAAACTTTCTCTAGGAGCAAGCAAGACAAAGAATATAAAAAAAAATGTAATAGTCTTAGTTGTATAAAATGATTGATAATAAATTAATCGTTAAGAAGAATAAACGAAGAATATACTTTATTTTCCGAAAGGAATGAGAGATTTTGTCTGGTCAGTAGTTACGTCCAGCAAAAGTCCGGCTAACTTCGAAAGTAGAAAGATTCCTTCGTAGTCAGACGTGTCCTTGATAATCGTACGAAGATTGCACGATTTCAACCCTAAATTCGTTGCACACAGGTGCGCAGGAGGTAGAATAATAAAAAAAAATCGTGCTATGCACAGGTGCAAGGACATATCGATTATGCAATCTCGTGGGTGACCATGTGTCTCGTATATATATATATATATATATATATATGTGTGTGTGTGTGCTGAATGACTCGAATAAGTGTGGTTCGTGGTCGCATCAGAATCGTGCTAACGTCCCCGTATGCACTCACATGCTGTAGTCTGTCAGAACACTCGTCTGACATTAATTATCGTTCCACTGTGTACAAGAAAATATATATCATGTTGCACAACAATAGGAAAGTTTACGATGGTCGTATGGCACATATGTTGAGTTCCCAGATTTTCGATTGACACTTGACAGACTGCAAGGGCTTGAAATTATTATTATTTTTTTTTTTAATTCGACACTACCGTGATAAAATTTTAGGGATGAAAAAAAAAAATTCCTTTTCAATGAAGATTTGTTGAAATTTTTTGGAAATGTTGGAAAATTAAATTTTGAAAAATTGAAAATTCGAGAAGATATTTGGTATTAAATGTAGAGAGAAACGATCGAGGAATTCGAGTTTCATGAGGTTTTTAATTTTTTGAAAAATTTTCTCCTGCATTACAATCTGACTGAGCGCAGAGCCATCGATGCATAATTTTTTTCACAACTCAAGTGACCTCGGAGAATGTTTGACATCAAATTTCGCGAGAATCGAGCAAACGGTTGACATTGTAGAAATTTTTGAATTTTAACTGTCCAGATAAAAATTCCATTTTTTCGGGGACAATTTTTTCATTGATAATGATTTTAAAAAAATTGTCCACGATAAATAATGGATAATTCATATGCGATGCATGCTTACCGGATTTTCGAGTATATTTTACGATCAAACATATTATTGGCTAAAAAAATTGCAAAATAAATTACCAAATTGCTTGCCCCCTTTTTAACTCTTCGAGAGTTAAAAATTTAATTATGCGGATAATTAATAATAAAATTATTGGACTCTTGATACGAATTTGAACATTTAAAAAAAAATTCATTCCAAAAAATCACCCCATAAAAAATTAAGGTCCCAATGGTTTAATTTACGATAAATACGTCTCGAATGATTGAAATATTATTCTCGCGATTCAGCTGCAAGAATATTGCGCACATTTCCAGCATGAGGGGGTAAAAAAAAATTCCGGGTCTTCGGACATAACGATAATGATGAATTGGTATGACGAATGATCCTTTACCTCGATATATATTATATATATATATATATCTCCGGTGTTTCCGTCTCGACTGGCAATCATAATTTTCGTGACCCATTTCGCGCCTGGAACGAAGGGGTTGAGAGAAAGACCGATGTTTACTTTCAATGGTTAATGAGCCATGTGGCGCGTCGAAATACATTCAATTCTCCGAAGGTTTGAACAATCGATAATCCCAAGAGACTACTCTCGTCGAGCTTTTCTCAATGAATTATTAAAAAAAAAAATACACACAAACATTTATATGTATATGTGTGTCTAACAAAAAAACGTCAAAAAGTTTTAAAAATTTTTATTGAAAAATAAATAATTGGTATCTCGAGCTAAGCAAACGCATGAGAAAATTATTATTAGAAAGATATTTGGTAATGCCAAAAAGGAAGCATCCAAAACTCCAAAATGAATTAAATTGATTATCCGATTGCAGATAATAAAAATATTTTTGAAAGAAAGGAAATAGCAAACTGCCTTAAGAGGTAACACCACTGTAAAAATCTAAAAATGCACAATTTTTTTTTGGGATGGAAGAAAAGGTAATAAGATAATAATATTTGAGGGAGTTATTAGGCATATATTTAAGTATAATACAAAAAATTATTATCAAAACATATTCAAAAGTGGCAACACTGGAGCCATTCTCGCGAGACATGCGGCACGCAGTGTAACTGTCACAAATTTGAATTTGAAAAAAAGGACTTAATCTATAGATATATTAATAGCTACAAAAATACGTAGGGGATTTTCGAGAAGTTAATTTAAACATTATTTATTAACAAATAAGTGCCCTCTCTTTTGTCGAAAATTCAAAATTTTCATTCAAATACTCGCCAATTACACAAAAATTAATAATTTTTAAAATCCCCTTCGTATTTCTCTAGCTATAGACATGTAGATTAAGTGGTTTTTTTTCTAGATTTAAATTTTCATATGAAATTCTGCAGCACTGCGTGCCGCAGAATTCATTCAGTTTCACGAGAATGGCTCCAGTGTCGCCATTTTTGAATATTTTTTTGATAATAAATTTTTGTATTATACTTAAATATATGCCTATAAATTTTTGTATTATACTTAAATATATGCCTAATAACTTCCTTAAATATTATTATCTTATGACCTTTTCTCCCATCTAAAAAAAAATGGTTAAAACAGCGCTTTTCTTTTGTTTTTACAGTGGTGTTACCCCTTAATAAATACTTCACTAATATTGGCAATGTTTTGGCTGAAAAAATAAGGAAACCGTTAAAGTCCCATAAACAGCCAGGTCGAAATCCAAAATCCATATTTATTCAATCTACTTTTAGCAATGAAATACAAAATGTGATATGGAGAATAAATCAGGAAATATTGACAATATAAATGTTTAAGTTTGAAAACTCTTATCGAGACATATAAGTGTACCTCTTGAGCATATATTCAACGGTTGCATCTGACAATCATGATGGCCTGATGCGTTTAAAGAATACCATCATTGTTCCAATATTTAAAGCTGGCTCTCCTCATGAAACGACAAATTATAGGCCAATATTCCTCACATTCAAATTGGCAAAAGTATTTGAAAAAATTATATACACTTGACCATTAAACTGCTCAAATCAACGTAATATCTCGTTTCAATTTGGCTTTAGAATAACATTGCAACTATAATGATGCAATAGCCCAACTATTAGACTAAATTTATAAGAACATTAATGACTCCAAACCCACGATCGCTGCGTTTTTGGATTTGGCAAAAGCCTTCGATACTATTAATCATGAAAAGCTGCTTGGGAAAATATAATTGTATGGGATTAGAGAAACTACTCAAAAACTTATTCATAGTTATCTAACTAATTTTAAACAAATCATTAGAGTAAACTATGCACTCGGTGATGTTAGCATACTAACTACCGGTGTTCCTCAAGGAACGATACTTGGTCCATTATTGTTCATTATTTACATGAATTATATGCTCCGAATTATACCGAGCACTAATTTAATAGCCTATGCATATGATACCCTTGTCACACGCTCGGGAGACACTTGAGAAGAAATTAATATTGAGATTTCCTCTTATTTGGGAGAAGTTGCAATTTGGTCAGCCAATAATGCACCCTCATTGAATATTAATAAAAGTCTTCATGACTTTTGGTACATACAAGGACAGTGTCCCTATTAATATCAAAATTGAGATAAATAATAAATAGAAAAGTATCCTGTAAATATTTACGAATAATTATAGATTGCGATCTGAGATGGGAATGTCATTTAAAAGCTATTAAAAATAAAAACTAGATATCTCTTATTCATTTTTTATAGCTGCTTGGGGAGGATCATATACCAATGTCATTGGACCTGTACAAAGATTACAAACAGAGCTGTGCAGTGCTTCAAGTACCCGGTACTTGCGATGTACTGAAAGTACAGTACTTGAAGTAAAAAGTACTTTAAAAGCATTTCAAGTATTGTACTTAAACTTCCAAGTACTCGACCTGTGCTTCAAGTACTTTTTCAAGGATCAAGTATGAAGTACTTTTGAATATGTCTTGCTAATGGTCGCGTGTACTGAAAGTACAGTACTTGGAGTACAAATTACTTCAACAGTATTTCAAGTATTGTACTTGAATTTCCAAGTACTCGACATGTAATTTAAGTATTTGTACTTGAATTTTCAAGTACTTTCCTGTAATTCAAGTACTTTTTCAAGGACCAAGTATGCAGTACTTCTGAATATGTCTTGCTAATGGTTGCGTGTACTGAAAGTACAGTACTTGAAGTAAAAAGTACTTTAAAAGTATTTCAAGTATTCTAATTGAACTTCCAAGTATGCAGTATGCAGTACCTGTACTTTAAGTATTTGTACTTGAATCTTCAAGTACTTTCCTGTACTTCAAGTACTTTTTCAAGGACCAAGTATGAAGTACTTTAAAATATGCCTTGCTAATGGTTGCGTATACTGAAAGTACAGTACTTGAAGTACAAAGTACTTTAAAAGTATTTGAAGTATTGTACCTGAATTACCAAGTACTCGGCCTGTAATTCAAGTATCTGTACTTGAATTTTCAAGTACTTTCTTGTACTTCAAGTACTTTTTCAAGGACCAAGTATGAAGTACTTTTGAATACGTCTTGCCAATGATTGCAAGTACAGATTTGCATGTACACGCATTTGAATCTATAATTGAGGAACGTTCTGTGCCATCTTTGGTTAAGATTGTAAGGAATGACCGTTCAAAGACCCAAGCTACGGTAGTTAAGGTGTCATTGTCAATGAATAGCTTCGTTTTTAGCAATCCGTTTATTATGTTCGTTATTTTTTCTCTTTCAAACCTGAAGCGAATAAATCTTAATTACAATCGTGAATGTCATTGTTTAAGATATTTCTAATTCTTCGGTGAAATATTTCTGTTCCAATCTGCCTAACCTGAGTGAATTGCACAATGTGAAAATATGTTTTGATACAAAGAGTACTCGAATCAAAATCAAATGAGCTTGAAGAGTACGTAAGAAATCAAATATAAGTACTAGAACTTGGGAGATGTATACCTGAGAACTTGAAAAGTATTTGATACTCGATACTTGACGTATTTCAAGTACTTGATACCTCAAGTACTTCAAATATTTTGTACTTCATGTACTGAGTACTTGAAATACTTGGTACTTGAAGTATTTGCGATACTTGGTACTTCGAATACACGAGTACTTCAAGTTAGTACTTGGAGTACTTTATACACCAAGTACTTTAATGTACTTCGTACTTCAAGTACTTTAAAGTACTTTGCTCAGCTCTGATTAAAAAACAGGCTACTGAGAATAGTGCTTAAAAACTTGAAAAGACCTTTGAGTTTTGAAAACTTTTTTATCATACAATCATTACTATATCACTATGAAATATTGAAATCAAACTACGATAGCTCAAGCAGTAATACAAGAAACAGAAGCCTTATCCCTCCTAATGTTGAAAAAGAAATTTATCACAGAAGTAGTTTTATAACAGCGATGGTCTACTTCAATGAGCTTAATAATGATCTGAAATCATTGAACTTCGGGAAAAATACTATTTTTAAAAAACTGGAAAATTGGCTTATTGATATGAGGAAATAATATGACTTTATTTTTTATTTTTATTTAGGTATCTATTTTTGTAAAAGTTCTTTCCACGCTGGACAGGTGTTCAATCACCTCTATAGGATACAATGATTGAATATTTCTCATATTCAATGGCTTTAAATAAATAAATAAACACGTCGTGAGCATGAATTATTATTTTTTTTTTAATTCCAACTGGGCCAAAGGGCATCTTCATCAATCCGTAAAATTGGAACGATAATTTCGTCCGGTGGACATTGAATTAATTACAAAAGGAAAGGGCCAGGTATAGCGCGAGAAGGTTCATGAATATGCAACGCGGTCGAGCTGTATTAATTACCATAGTTAACGAGATTCTCACGGAAATTCTTCTCTCTCCCTTGTTGGTAAAGCACGAGCATTCCCGAACCAATAATCGAATTAAATTCGCATCATCCGTTTAAGGATAATTTCTACAAAAAAAAAAAGTTACGATCAAAATTTAAAAAATCAAAAATAATTCTCGATTGTACACAAACTCGATTTTATCACGATTATCACATTTATTTTTTATTCGTCACATTTATTTTTTATCTCCCAATGAATTTTACGTCGATCGGAGTAACGCGATTTGCGCGATAGGATCGTCGATCTTGAAGCTTGGCAAGAAAAAAGAAAATAATAATAATAATAATAATTAAATATAAAAAAAAAAAGAAAAAGGGAAAAGATCAGTAGTACACAGAGGCCTGTAATCTCATCTAGGCACTCAGCTCGTAGCGACGCTTTTTATCCTATTACGTCACATGAATAAAGTAAAAGACTGCGTCCTGAGAGGGAGCCTTGCGCGAGGACGGGGCTGTTTCGGCTTCCGCGATCCTTGCTTCGGGGGATGATGCCCCCTTCACCTATACGCGGTGGTTGAATTTCATAAAATTTTTAAGGCGAAAACACGAGAGGATGAGGACTGATACTCGAAGAAATCATAACTTTTGACTGATCCCTTTTTACTCCGGAATATTCGTGTAATAATAAGGGTTTCCCTTCATCCCCGGAAATCCTTCTTTTTTTCATTTTTTTATTTTTGTCAAGAATGTATCATTGACTTATCTGGTAGAAATATTTATCTCAAGTACATCTTATCGAAAACATTTATTCGGATAAATCTTATCAAAAACATTTTATCTTATCGAAATATATTTTACAATGAATTTTATAAAAAAAAAAAAAAAGATTTTCTTTTCAATCAAAACATGCTTTAGTATAAATTATTGAAAACATATCTCCGAGTATATCTTTTTTTTTTTTAAACTCTCAATGGATCAATTTAATTCTATCAAAATCGTGTCCTGACCCAAAATCCAAGTTGGAAAAATATAAATAAATAATTATAAATATTGATCGAAAGAAGAGTGACTTGGAAAAAAAAAAAAATGACTATTGTTTGACTCTAGGGTCTTGTTTTCTCGGTTGATTTTTTCCTTATCTTGTTTCGATGATTGTAGTCATAGTTCGCAAACGTATAACAACTTTCGAATCCAATTTCCGCGAGTAGGAAAAAAAAGCTGCGAGGTCAGCTTATGATCGTTGAATCTTGAGGATTTCACTATATTTTTTTTTTTTCGATCGATCGATCGATCGTTGCAAATATAAAAGGGATAGTGCTTCGATCGACAGCGATATGTTCGTGTGTGAAGCGTGGATTTGACTTGAAACCGTCGGCTCTTCTTTCCCGCCATTAAATCATCCCCCGTCGTCGGCAAAGTTGTACTTTTTTTTAGTGATTAGGCCAGAGTACACCTTGAGGGCCCCCTGGGAACTTTCTACCTCAATTTTTGTTTTCTCCTACTTTACGATCGCGTGTGACAGGGTTATAAACACTCACTTAGAAAGCGTCGGAGCACACAAAAAAAAAAGCTCAAGGGGTAACACCACTTTAGGATTTTGGAAAATTCAATTTTTTTTTTGTTGGCTTAAACAATATTTTAGGGTCATAAAAACAATATCCAGTTGGTCCTATAGTGAAATTTTTTTTTAACGGTTCAATTCTCGATTTTGCCAGAGTGCCTTGACAAGGATTTAAGAGCTCGTAAGACTTTAAACGCATTTTTCTCGAAACCACTTTTTTCAAACTGAGAGGACGGATTACTTGGACACCGTTGCATGGATCAATTTGAAATTTTGACAGTAGCTTCACAATTAAATTCTCTATGGAAGTACCTAGCCATTTTTCAAATTTATTGTAAACTTTTTTTTATAAGCAATTTACTGCTTATTCTTTGGCTAAAAATCGATTCATTTTTTCAAAAGTGCACCATTGCTACAAAATTCGATTTTTAAAAAACCGCCTACGTAGTCCTATAGGTATATAGATTATAAAAATTTTTGGTTTTTTCTTCCAAGCCTTATGCTTTACGAGAAATCCGTCCTCCCGTGAAGGAGTTTTAAAAAAGGGTGATTTCAAATATTGGCTCTGTCACCGCTATTTCGCATCAAAATGATAAATTTTTTTCTTTTTCATACTTCAATATGTGTTAAATAAACTCTTTCAAAATAAATCCTATTCCTTTTTCCATACTCCCAAAATAAATCGTCAAAGTTAGGCCTTTTTTGGCCGTTAGAGTGGTTATATCCCTTAACCTCTAGGCCGCCGGGATTCGGGCACTTTATTTCTCTGAAAAAGTTCTCGTAACTTAGTCCCGTTTCTTACATTCGACCTCGACGCAGTTCCGACCTCAGATAGCGTCTTATATAAGACTTTCCGGCGGCCTATAACGATCGGGAAAATTTTTGATGTTTTTGCAATTCCAAGTAAACGCTTCTATAGGGGTTTTGGAGGATGAGGAATACGATGATGTTGGTATAGTTTTTGCGTTGCACTACAAAAACCACCCTTTTCTGCTTATAAACTACCCCTTTTTTCATTTTAGAAGCCCTGAAAACGGCAATGAGAATTGATTTTCGTCCGTTTACTATCAGAAACGACCGCGAGATGTTCCCTCATGGGTAGCTGCCACCTTTCACAGTGCAGAAGACTATCGCACATATGAAATATTAAATGAATTATATTTTTTTTTCTCAAAACCTCGATATCAGAACATGGGGTGGTTTTTTTTCGACGACCCCTAAGACTTTTTTGTCGTGATCAGCGATCTCCAAAACGCAAAGATCAGTAAGTTTCGTTGCAATTTGATGATGATTGTATAGCCTATACTGGAGAGCGTCTTATATAATATTTTCCGGCGCTCTAGAGGTTAATAAGCCTTATAGTTGTGTACGAGTAATTGGCATGACAAATTTTCTCCTCGCGTAGAGAAAGCTTCGCCTTCGTAAATACGAAAAAAATTTAATATTTTCATTCCCAATGTTTATAAAAAAAAAATTTATCAATTTTTTACTTTTTTCCTACACAAAAATTCGATCTCTGCACATTCGTTTATTACAAAATAATAATATGACGATAGTAAAGTGATTGGTTTTTTTTTAAAGCTAAAAACTGTGAAAGGCAACTTTTTGTACCAACTGACAGACGAAGGTATAAATACAAAATGCACACATATATATATATATATATACACATATATATATCTCTTTATTCGTTAAGTACAGTGGGATTATGGGGAATCCCCTTCGATAAAACTCTCGTTTTTCTTCTTTATCCCCCCTCGATTATCCGAAGAGCCTTTTAAGCCTCTTTAAAAACCACCGGCCAAAAAGTTGAGGCTCTTTGTAACAAGCTCAGCTAAATGTTTCGCGAAAGATTCAAATTTTCTTTTGACTCTTCTTCGTCCTCGTGCGCGATGTCTCCTTGCACATTTTTCCCATTAAAAAAAAAATCAATCGACAGGGCTACAGCTTGACGAAAAGAGACAAAAAAAAACAAATTCTCGATCTCCAAGTCACTTTTTTCGCTACTCACTGGTGGATTTGGCATACATCGTCGTGGTGGTGGCGGCATTTGATCCGGCGCCGCGCGATATGACGGTGGCGAATATCGCCCCGATGGGAAGCATCCTGGGGCGGTTATAGGCGCCCCGTGGAGTCCCTTGCTTCCCATCATTTTGTCCGGCGAGTACATCATCTTGGCAAACTAGATATTTCTTTTTCTCTCTTTCTTTGGAAAATAAAATTTATATTTATTATCGTCGATTTATCAGCAGCCAAAGCTGCGTAAATCCGAGCACAAGATTGCTCGCATCTGTGACGATTATTATTTTACTCTCTCTCACTCCCTTTTTTGCCAGCAGTTTCTCTACAAAAATTTCGCCACAACACGCACGACACTTTATTGCTTTTTTTTTTCAAATCAGAGTCACAGGTGATTCACACTTTTGCGTATACGCGCAGAGCTCAAAATTGCATCCGTCGCAAAGAGATTCCACGAATCGTTGCATTGTACATTCAAAAAACAAAAACAAACAAAAAAAGGAAAATAAAGGAAGAAAAGGAAATTTTTTTTTCGAGTCAGTGACGTCCAGGTAGCTCGAGGTCTACCCGGATACTGCGTCGTTTCCTCATTGTCATTCTCCACTATTCGTTGTTTTTCCCTTTTCCTTCAAATTTATCAATTTTTGTTTCCCCCACACACCTTTATAACGCAAGTATTATTATTATAATTATGATTGAGAATTATTTGACAAAATATTCAGTCGCGTATCACTCTTATTTACCAAAAAAAAACCATCCCTGCTTCTTCTTCAATGAAAAACAGGAAAAAAAATGGCTCACACAACACTCCGAGCACTCTCACGATCATCAAAATCCAGTCCCATTTCGTAATTTATCTTCATTTATTTATTCTCCCCCCAGAACAATCCCTTGTCTCGCTCTTTATATTCTTCGTTTTAATTTTCATGGGTTTATGTTTCACCGTGACCCTCTGCCCCCCTCTACAGCCCCCCTCGAAGAAATACACCCCCGTAACAATATTTCTTCGTGGGATTCGGAAAAAAACAAAAAAACAAAAAAAAACAAAATAAAATACAAAAACAAAACGAGCACACGTCTGCGCGCGTCGACGAAACTCTGGCGGGACTTACTCGTGGACCTTGTGGGGGCCTCTTATCGAGAACTTTTTCTCGATGACTGGCACGGAAGAGCGCGCGACATGTTCTGCCTTGCGGATGAACCGTTCCATACGTTTCGGGGGGGGGGGGGGGGGTATAAGGGTTGGGGTAGTTTTTGATGGGTGGCTAGTGTGGGTTGTACGAAGCGTCGAGGGTTGCTGCGCTTGGGGAGGGTGGTGAATCGCACTTGGTCACAGGAGACGATGGTAGGGGCTGTAGTTTCTCGCAAAGTGTGCTCAAGAGAGATGGATCTCTGTACATATATATATATATATATATATACGTAGTCCGTGTATAAAGATATGTGGTCTGAAGTGAGAGAGAGAGAGCGAGAGAGGGATGAAGAGAAGACGAAAGCTCTGTAGAGATAGAGAGAGGTTCCGAAACAGGGTTGGTGGAGAGGCTAAGGGATGAGTCGTCCCGGCAACCCCACCGAACTCAAGAGTCGAAAAAAAAAAAAAGACAGAACATGGATGAGACAAGCGGGGAGAATACCGAGAAGGCGGAGCCAAACGGGTGGCACGCTTGCGCTCTGATTTTCTCGGTCGGCCATCTTGCATCCCCCTTACTATTCCTCTCTCTCTGCTTTTCACGTTTACGGCTCGTATACATATATATATATATATATGTGTGTATGGTTGGGTTGTTCTGGCTTCATGCTCGCATGGTTCGCGACCGCTCCGCAACCACCGCGTTTCTCGTCCATCCACGTATAGAGGGATACATGTATACAGGAGATGGGGAAGTACGAACTGTATCAACGAATCCAACCTCGTGTCTGTGCTCATCGTCGAGCGAGACATATAGATATGTCGATCGCTATATAGAGAAGGCAAAAGAGCCTCGAGATGCATCACTTTTTCGAAGGTTAAGTCTCCTGGTTCGTGAAGTTTTTCGGTAAAGCTCTATTTTCCGAATAATTAGTCTCCCAGGTTATAGTTTTATCGTTACATCATATTGAAACTTGACGAGAAATTTGGCAATAGCCATCAGGAGACGGATATATTCGCAGGCAAAGTTCTCATTTTCACGCCTACGATAAACGGATCTGATTTCTGATCTGTCCTCTGATTTTATGAAAAAAAAACGGGGGAACAAATATTTAGTGATATAAAAAATTTTATTGTTACCGTAACTAAATAAATTCGTTGTTACCTTTTTTTTATGACTACCTTTGGTAATTGTTAGCTACAATAAAGTATTAAAAGCTGTATCATTGCCAGAACTATGAATTCTGATTCAGTTAGTTCCGGCAGTGGCCGCTACGCGGCGCGTCCGCTCGAGATCGTTCTCGCAAGCAAAAGCCAGCCCCTGATAGTACGTAAGCGAGCAAGCGAACCGAGAGTTTCTGTTAATTTGGTTTCGGTGAAATTTTTTCCTTTTTTTTTTACCCAACCACGAAGCTCTGAGGACTATTTTTGATGCCCTCTGCTTCTCCTACGAGCTAGTGATATCTGCTTATTATATTGGCAGTGAAATGCTAACTTTTAAGGGGAAAAAATTAAGGTGCCAAAAATTTTTTATGCAAAAAATATATGAAACAGCACACGAAAACCAGGTTTCCATTTTCTATTTTTCAGTCGTCACGATATGAAGCAACGTTACACAATACGAGGTAATATCGTTAAGGGGACCACAATCGCGTATTCGTTCCAACTGAGAACTCGATTTCATGGTAATCATTTTTTTTTTTTAATTGACTTGACTAAAAATGGATCGTTACTATGACTATGCGAGTTCTTAACACTGATTGGATAACTATTTACTTTATTGTCCTTTGAGGAACTGGTACAAATATACCGTATGGTCACAAAAAATGCGAGACGGCTTAAAAAAAAAAAAAATCGACGAGCCAAAAATAGAAAGAATCCAAAGATTCGAGCTAGCGAAGATAACGGACTGAGGTTGGAATAAAAATTATTAGCACGCGGCCTTCCTATAAGAAAATTGAGCTAATGGATTTCATGAGACAGGAAAAAAGAATGAGAACAGAGCGACAGGGCTGGGAGGGTTGTTTCCTGTAAGTGCATCTTCAAGGCTGAGATTTTTGTCGATTTGTGACAGCGAATTTTCTCTAGTTTTGAATTATTGAAGAGATTTCCCCCCTCCCCCCTTTTCCCTCGTCGCGGCACTTTTTTCTTTCCCCCTGGAGATTTAATTCCTTCTACCTTGTCCCTTTTTTCTTGACCATTTTCTCTTTCATCTGCGTTCTCCTTGAAACTAGTTGCCCCCATGGAATGTACCGAATTATATTTAATATTAATTTTCGCACATATTTTGTATTTCTTTGGGGGTTAGTACACAGCTCCACGGAGGGATGACCTAAAAATTGAAACCTTAACATTGCTCAATCACAATTTTGGCTCCCTCATGTAGACATAACTTTGAAGGTCCCGAAAAATTACGAGCAAGTTTTAATTTGTATTTTTTTCCTTTTTCTCCCTTATAAAAAATTATTCCTCTCCGTGAGGAAGTCAAATATTGCGCAACCATTGTCGAGTCCTTTGACAATAGATTTTTTTTTAAATCCAGTACATGTAAACCGAAAGTCAGAGTCCAGAAGCTCACGAAACTTATATATATATGTACGACATTGTAGATCTGCAGGGGTTCAGGTTGAGCGGGATGGTCAAACGGGATGAAGCGACGAAGATGGCGATTCTAGGGGTTGTTTTGCCTCTCTGAGGCTCGTATAAGTATATACATATATATATATATATATATATATATATTTGTGTGTACATGTAACGGTAGATAGTGGCGAAGCCGTCTAGGCGATATAGCGAGGACTCCTCCAGCTCGCACAAGGCCTCGGGGGTTGGGCATACGAGAAATGAGAGAGAGAGAGAGAGAGAGAGAGAGAGAGAGAGAGAGCTCTTCCGCTCGTTTTCCGAGGGATGTTGGCCGGAAGGTTCCCGCGGGGCCCGTGTTATCGCCTCGCCAGGATGACCAACCCGCGTTATCAAATATTAAACCCTACTTGCACCAACCCGTTTCTCCATCTCTCTCTCTCTCTTTCTCTCTCTCTCTCATTCTCTTTAACCCCCAATCCCCTAGACTATCTCCTGGACTAAC
The DNA here is from genome assembly GCA_963564615.1 of Rhorus exstirpatorius. NCBI lineage: Eukaryota > Metazoa > Arthropoda > Insecta > Hymenoptera > Ichneumonidae > Rhorus > Rhorus exstirpatorius. Next base: position 9,425,493 of record OY751322.1, on the reverse strand, counting down.
CTTCGACCCTTTACAAATCTCCCACACTCCTTTACGCGGCTCCTGAGCAAGAGAAAGAGAGAAATAATTTCTTCTCTTACTATTTTCCTTCTACGTGCTTTTTCACGAAACCATCCCCCAAGCTAGAGGAAGAAGAAGAGCACACAGTGGATCCTTTTTGCAATCGTTCGCAGTCACTCGCCCATTGCTCTTTCTTTCCCTCTCTCTTTCTCTCTCTCTCGCTTCGCATCCAGCGAGTAAAAATTTATCCTGTTGGCGCACTCGCCACTAGCCACAAAAACCAACCCCCGTTCAACCCCTCAGTCTGGCTTACACGATAAAAACAGTGATGCTTTCTCGAGTTAACCGTACGAGATAGGCGAGGAATGAGACTGGGAAAGTGGGCTTAACCAATTGTCAATAAAATCCAGAAAAAAGAAATTACTTGTCAATTATCCTTTGTGGATTGTTATTTCTGATTTGTTGAAAGTGGAAAATTTTGTTCTTGCCGATACATCGTTGGCTTTTATTTTTTATCAAGCGATAAGAGAGCAACGAAAATGATGCTGAATGTGAATTTTATTTCCGGCTTATAGCTTATTCATTCGCAAAGACGAAGTGAGCGTTTGCCATCCAGAAAAAAGATCTAGTTAAATGTACTATATTTATATATTCAATGTCTCTTTCTTTGAAATAACTAGAATTTTATTAAATCCAAGCAAATATTTATTTGATTCAAGTATTGCACGATATTTGTCTCTAATTAATTAAACGATTTGAATTAATATTAATTTAAAAAAGTAAAGTAATAAACAAAATAATTTGCTCCTACTACATTTTTTCATTCGCTTTCATTCCAAAAAAAAAATGTAGTTGAATGAACTACAGTCGAATTTGGTTATAAGCAATCTGGTTATAAGCAATTTCCCCTCCGATTTTTTTTCGAGTCCGCTCAGCGCGGTCCCCCACCACAAGCCAATTGCTTATAACCAGCAGCATTGCGCATTTCACCGACGCACTCACACACATTAAGAACGCTACATTGATGCGCTGTAGTGGGGGAGCCAGATTTTACGACTCTTCGGCGTTTTTTTTTTCCCCTACAGCCCCGAAGGATTGCTTATAACCAAATTCGACTGTATATTCATATATCCGAATTTGATTTTTTTGTATTTTTTCTCAATTCCCTTGCATCATTTACGTGTTCTATTTTCATCTCGTTAGACATTTTTGCAGTAATCGATGCATTGGAAATGATCAATCATAATCTGACAAGTTATGGCATTTTGAGAATTTTCGCTCCACCGTATTGAACCCGCTATATTGAATTTTGTAATTTCGACGTCAAATTCACGTTCAATTACCCGAAAAATCCCTCAATACCGAGAAAGATCGAAATCTGACAAGTTATGTCATTTTGAGAATTTTCCATCCACCATAATGGATCCGCCATATTGAGTTTTGTAATTTTGACCTCAAATTCGTGTTCACCGACCAAAAAAAAACCCCTGAATATATAGTTAGAGTAAATCTGACAAGTCGTGGAATTTTTAGAATTTTGGATCCACCATATTGAATTCGCCACATTCAATTTTGCAATTTCTTTCAAAACCGACATGGTTATACGAAATAAAAGACAGAAGACGGGACAACCACCATCCTTTGAGTAGCTCCCAACATACAACCGATCAAGTGTTCTCTGCCGAGTCAAATCCATGATATGAAGTACCATATACTTAGTTCGTAAACAGTCGATAGCGTAGTGGGTAGCGTGTTAGGTAGATAGGTAGGTAAGGTAGGTAGGTCCCAGGTTCGATTCCTAGTTGAGGAGGAAAAATCCTATCGAGAAAAATCGGTGCAGGATTTTTTTTTCCCCAGTGTGACTCTTCTATGTTCGTGTATGGAACCTTTTTTGCAAATGATATATTTCGTTTTTGTTTATATTTTGGAATAAAAAAGTTTGCAACAATAATATAGTTGCCTTGAATAGATATTTATCTGAGTCAAATGAATTTTTGTTAAATGCAAATTTGAAAAATTATTGATTTAAATAAACATTTCATACGTTCGCAATAAAAATATAGTTGAATTCAATAAACAATTATTCGGTCCAAATAACTGGGCTTTTTTCGCGAACTGGGCAAAAATAGTCGAAGCAATTAAAAAAAATATATTTACAATAAATAGAGTTCTATTAGGCCGTGAGACAAAGAAAAAAATTTAGTTCGAACAAATAGACTCTATTCGAATCAACTAGATCTTTTTTCTGGGTGTGAGAAGGGGTCGAAAAGTTACCCATCTTACGAACAATGCCATTCTAAAGTACATCCCCAGTTTTACGTGTGAATAAAAACGTTCAAGACTGATCTCCAAAGTGCCTGCTGTGTCCTAAAACTGTTTATTTCCCCAAAAATCCCAGTGTTAAAAAGAAAAAAACGTGAATCGTTTTCAAAACAAGTCCCATCTTTTTATTCGTTTTTTTTTTTTTTAAATAATTTCCTTGAACTCTGGGGAGACATCCCGATGAAAATGCAGCACAGGAAACATCGTTTGTGAAGGAGAAAAAAAAAGCTTTGTACACTCGACAAGAACCAGAATACATAGAAGACACTTTTGCATTAAAAAAAAAAAAAAAAAAAACATGGGGTTGAAAAATACAGTCACGATTTGTAGATTCTATGTATGTCATTAGTCACTTAAATACATTCTGTGTATTACGGGGGAAAAATGAGAGAGAGAGAGAGAGAGAGAGAGAGAGAGAGAGAGAGAGAGAGAGAGAGTGGAAAATACGAGAGCGATAGTTGTGGATTGAGAGAGGTCTGCACCCTCGTTCAAAAGAGGTGCTTTGGCACTTTTTTTTTTCTCGTAGAACGAAAATTAATACTTTCGTCGTATCGCGGGTAACTTGGTAACCCATCAGGTATATATAGCCTCAGAAAACGACCCGCGACGTAGATAATAACGCGTATTTCCAATCAAGCTAATGAGTATAATCATTGAACCGGTTGCTGGTTTCCGGAGACGGGAAATGTCGAGGGGTAGAAAGGAGATTCAAAGAGCCAAAGTATACATGTATATACCGTACAGGGGGTTTTGATGCGTGTGCGGCTTAGTATGCCCCGCGCTGGGTTGAAGGTTGAAAGTAAAGGGGGTACATGGTGAATTTATATATATATATATAAATTTAGGGTAAAGGGGATATTGCACAGACGGTTAATATAGCTCGCTGGGGCCCGGAGATTCGTGACGCGTAAAAAAAAAAAAGAAGATTGCCCCCTGACCATTGCCGGACAGCGTATGAGAGAGGATAGGGGACATGTTATATCGAGAAAAAACACCTGCTCAGCTTAAAGTACATACGAACGTGTCATAAACACTCATATATGGATAATGAAGCGTTAAAAATGTTTATTAATTTTTTTTTAAATGTTCCTTCCGCTATATGGATCTAGATTTTTACGTCAAAGTATACACTTTGAGAAAGGGGGACCTCCCGAAAAAATCAAAAGTAGTGCCTCATTCGATATTTCTGCCGAACTAAATCCTGCACCTCTCACAGCCGATTTTCAGCCCCTAGATTTTTTGGGACGTGTTGCCTAAAATTAGGAAAAATACTTCGAAAAGATTTGAGCTTAATTTCTGGTTTTATGAAATTGAATATATTTTTTAAATTAAGCTTCAGCTTACTTTGGGAAAAATATGAAAATATTCTTGGTTTAAGGATATTTTTAATTTGTCGAAGCCCCTTAAATCTCATAGCTGAGTATAAGTGAATTACAATGTCTGAGCCAGTTGGAAGATTTCCAGAATTATCTTCTTGTTTTCTCTGTCTCTCTCTCTCTCTCTCTCTCTCTCTCCATTAGCCTCTCCTACCCCTGAAGAATTCGTCAATTTTCCCTTCAGCGATAAAGAATATCCCCCAACTTGTCGACGAATATATGTTATACGAAAGAGAGAGAGAGAGAGAGAGAGAGAGAGAGATAGATGGATCGAGATAAAAGGCGAGAGGGAGATAGGAAAGTGTGCGTTGAATTTTTAACGCTACGTCACTCATTGTAACTGCGCTGATACGAGGAGCGAGAGGATGGAACAGCGAGCGTCTGTCACGTCGATTAGGTGAGAGACGAGAGGTGCCCACGATTTCCGATCTACTCTATTCGACACTGAGATATACATTGATGTTACTGAGAATTGTGTAGGCTCATCTCTCTCTCTATATATATATGATTATATGTGTGCAATTTGCGATCTGCAGTCGTACCAGAAACCCATACACGTTTCTCCTCCGTCTCTCTCCCCCCATATGCCACATTGTGAAGCCCTACATGGAGCTTTGGTGGTTGCGGAATGTTCTCTCTCTCTCTCTCTCTCTCTCTCTCTCTCTCTCTCTCTCTCTCTCTATTTCTGCCTCTCTGTTGGTATCCGAATTCTCTATTTTCATCTAACGTACCAACGCGAAAAAGCTCTTCTCCCTGACAAGCCTGAAACGTTGAGCAGCCATCATGTCCGATTGGTCCGACTGGTGCGACTCGCATTTTTCTCTCTTTCTCTCTTTCTCTCTCTCTCTCTCTCTCTTTTGTGCGTATAATACAAGTGTGTGTGTGTGTGTGTGTGTGTGTGTGTATGAGAGAGAGAGAGAGAGAGAGAGAGAAGAGAATTGATCGACGACGACACTTTCTTTCCTTCGTCTTCAATCTCGTCCCCCGAGAACGTTTCTATATCTCGATCCCGTAGACCCGATGAATTCTCCCAATTTGTTTCATTGGATTAAAAAAAAAAGTCTGCATTGATTGTCCGTAATTTCAAGTAAAGTTCCTCTTGCCTTTTTTTCCCCAAACTAAACCAGCATTTTGTCCACTTAGCACTCTTTACCCTCCCTTCAGCCTAAATTCGAACTTGTACCATAATTTCACCCTAATTTCAACCTAAATATCCCCCCCCCCCCCCGCGCCACTTTTAACCTAAGTTTCTTCCTCTTTTCAACTTTAATTCAACCTTCTCTGCGTGACGTATAAGCATTTTTTTTTTACGGAAACAAAGTTTCCTGTAGGGTAAATAAATAAATATCGAATTACAACGTGAAATCGAGATTCATAATTAATCGATGTAAACCAATTTTTAACAATCGGAAAATCTACTTTTACTCCCTCGAACGTTTCGAGTTTATTTTAAATCTGGATAATAGAATTTGAATCGAAAAAAAGTGTAAATTCCCTCGAGCTGATTCTACTGACTCGCTGGATAGCCTCGAGAGGTAAACAAAATCATCGCATGACTGCCGTTACTACTGTCGACTATCCGCTGTGTCACGAAGCTCACAGAGAGTATGCAGACCAAATACACACACACACACACACAAACACACACACACACACGCGCACGCACGCATTTATATATTTATATACAGACGATAGCCCGAGGCAATGATGATTGACTCACGCTTCGGTTAACTGCGGCGTACGGTTAGAGGGAAATTCATCATTGCAATCCGGTCATATATAACCCCAGTGTCACGTTATCCGTGTTGTGATTCTCGACGAATAACAAGCCGGATAATTTACGTTAAAAAAATTTTCCATATTTTTCAAAAATACTCAGACACATTGACAGAGTTGGCATAGAATGCCCTGTACATAGATCAACATGAGGAATTCCGCGTCAAGACAGCTATACACCGTTCTTTTTTTTTCGCCCAAAACTCCACACAATTTTTTAGACCCTGGTCCACAGCGTTCAAGAAAGTTGACATTTTTTTTTTCCAGAATTTTAAATCGAATATTTTGTCGAAAAAAAAAAAATCCAAAAATTCCCTTTCCGGCCGAAGACCGATCCAATTAAATTTGAAGATTTTTCATAGAGCGTTACCTTGCAATATTTCCTTTCGGCGTGCCCATCCGAAAAATCCAAATTTCATTTTTTTCACTTTTTTTTTTGTATGCTTTTCTGGGTTAGAAAAGCGTGGGAGACAATTTTTCCTGAATTTTTTTTTCTGGCTGGAATATCGAATGTAAATGCTGAAAAAAAATGGTGGCTTTTCTTAGAAGCTTGTGCTATTTTTTGAAAAAAAAATGAGCAATTTTTGACGTGGTGGAAAAATTAAGTGGCAGTCTACGTGGAATGGCCCATATGGGGATGTATATGGACCAGAGCAGGAAGAGAGGGAACGTTTACACGTGTGTACTGTACTTGCTGTTTGCCATGTTAAGTCTATTGGATTAGGCCCCAAGCACCACCATCACTGTACTCTCCAGCATGCATATATATATATTATATATATATAGTAATGCATAAAGCACTGTAGTGATGTGTCTCTCTCTCCCACCACCTTTTGAGGACTCTATCGTTCTCTCTGTTTGATATATTGAGATTGCCAAATGAGCGCACCGTGATCGAGTATGCTTTCATTAGCGACGCTTGCAGCCACGTGAGCCTGGTCTCTTGCTTATATACATTCATGTATGTATATATATATATATAGTGTACCGGTCCCTCGAGAGAATCCGAGACTTGTGGAAGCTCTCTCGATACGATGTACTTCGTCAGACACGTTTTTGGCTTATCGATATGCGCCGCAAGGTCAAACGTATAACGAGCGAGCAAGTAGTAACGAATGGGACGCTCCGAAGAGAGCGCACCAAATACGATAAGTGGAAATTGCATTTTCTGGTCAGACACGATCGACAATGAATTTTCAAATTCGAATAGACCAAAAATTACTCAATTCAATGCAATTATAAAATCGCACAATGAAGATCATACAATTGGGTATAAAATTAATTGTATGCGTCAGAAAAAAATGGGTTTTAGATTGGGGAATTTTAATTGCCGTTTTCTTTACGTTAATCATTCGTCGTAATTTTTCAAAAAAAAAAAAAAAATAACTACATTTTCTGATTATAGATTATCGATAGGAATTCATGAGTTGTAGTGGGAAAAATATAGGGTAGACGTACCGGTTGTAGCCACTTTAAGCATTTTCGAAAATTTATTTACGAACAGAGTTCACATTATTGCAAATTCAGGATTGAAAAAGTGATGGATATAACCTGTAAGGTACACAGAATCAAATTGTTATCATTTAAAACCTTTTCTGATCATGATGAATAAGAAAATATGTTTTTATCTCGTAGCTGTCATTTTCACCATTTTTGGCCACATTTGTCCTACTTTTGGCCATCCGAAGTACCAGTTGTGGCCATCAAGCTTTGAATTGGGATACGAATGCGCTAAAAACGAAAGGTGGAGTTTTAGACAATCAGTATCGGCAGATTCGAGTTAAAAATAGTTATTTATTTCCGTAATAAACATATTACTGAAATGGTATAAGCGTGCTCTATTTGTGCCGTGAGTTGGCCACAAATAGAACAATCACATTTTGAGAGAATCCATTTTTTTGTGGCCATATGGCCACAAATAGAACGATCGCGTTTTGAATGCACCACCTTTTGGCCACCGCATATTTTTCAGGTATTTTAGCTGATATGTCGGTTTTTTGTGATTCCAACCCGCGAAATAAGCTTTACCTGATAAAGCATAATTTTTTTATGGGGCGAAATGACTTTAGATCCTTAAGATAATGAGAAACCGTAGTCTTCTCACCTCGGGATCCCTTAACACTTCTGACAAGAAAACCAACCAACCGCTCAGCGTTGACACATTTCGTCATATTTCGTTGAAATAAATTAAGAACACAGCCTTGAAACTTTGAAAAACTCGAGGGAAATGCGGAGTGGCCATAAACGGTACAGTGGCCATAACTGGTACGTCTACCCTAACATTAGATTTGTTTTTTTTAACATTAGAATTGCGATTGAATGTAGAAAAGGAAACTGGAGAAGTAGTTAGCGATAGTGATAGATCAGACTACTTTTTTTACAATTTATATTTTTTTGTTCCTTGATCTTTTTCACTGCTAGATTGTTGATTATATTTCTCCCAAATTATTATCATTATCATCATCATCATTATGATTATTACTATTGATGGCTCAAGTTGACTGGTTATCTTTGACGTAGTATCTTCTCGAATATATACACACATCGTTTTAATGCGACGTATATTTGGGACGAGGGGAGTTGTAAAATTCATTAGATTCAAGGGACAAACACGAGTCCACGTGGAACGCGTGCGACCACTTTCGGATTAACCGCCTGCACTTTAACCCTGCCTTTATAACGACTCTCTCTCTCTCTCTCTCTCTCTCTCTCTCTCTCTCTTGTCACACAGAACAATTGTTCTCGCATGGCCTCATACGCTAAAGTTCGCTATATACATATATATATATAATATATTCACCATTTAATACCAGTCCTTGAAAAGCAATGGGGTGGAAGAACCCCGAAAAGATGTAGCGGATCAACCTCACGCAAATTTTCCTCCAAATTCTCCATTTCTCATTGTTCCCGTCCCGAAAAAAAAAAACACCCGACGCGCAGCCTTTATCTTTAATGCCTTTTTTATTTGTAGCCGGAAATAGTCGTTGATTCTCCGCCTCTGACTCGGACAGAAAAAAAAAAAAAAACAAAAATTATTTCTCATTCAATTTACAGTCCGACAAACGAATTAGCCTGATTAGGCATTTTGCCTCTTTGAAAGCAATCTCCATGTAATTATTTCTCGATCGTTGTCAGATAATTAGTAATCTAATATTCTAGGAGCTTTAAAAAATATATACGGATGAAATAATCGTATCGAACAATAACGATTAATTATAAAAATCGCCTAAATATCGAGTTAGTGCTAGAGAGCTTGAAAAGTTTCAAGTAACGTCTATAAAATGATCCGCGCAAATTCCCGAGCTTCGCTATCAATCGGAGCGAACGCAAGCACGAAAAAACGAAAGCTCGAGAGCTATAAAATAATTTTCAAGTTTGGTAGATTTTTCGGTCGAACGTCGGCCTAATTCTCAGGAAAGGTCGCGAGCTCGAGGAAAACATAGCTAGGATAGATATGCGGGCTGAGGCCGGAGCAATTCAAGCTCCGAGAGACTCTCGAGAGAAAAAAGTGTTTGCTAGACCGCAAGGCGCATATGTACACACGGGGACTCGGTATGTTCCTGGTGGGTCGAGGAGAAGAAGAGAAATCGAGGTGAGAAGCAAGAAAATGGTTGAAACAAGGCAGGGGGTTGGGTTTTTGGTTGAATACCAGCGGATCCGGTGGTTATCAGGCTCCGGATGCCAGGTGCATTCTTGAAAAAAGACGAAGAGAAAGACAGAATGAGAGAGAGAGAGAGAGAGACAGGGAGAGGGAGAAGATAAAAGTAGAAATAAGGTATGGTATACATGTATAGGGATGAAGTCCTTTTTCGCGCCCTCATACCCATCGGCACGTACGTCCAACCTCGAGTCGAACAACCGGGCGCCATTTTATATCCGCACACAATCGTGGTCACGTATCTTCTCTCCCTCTCCTTACTTTCTCCCATTCTTGAAGTATCAAGTTTTCCAGACACAACATATTCACCCTCGAATACACCCTACATGAAGCCATATAGTATATGTGTGTTTGTATAAGGGTTGGCGATGGAGGCACACGCGAATTTTCATGGACGAAAGCACGAGAGTCGTAGCACGCGGAGGGTTAAAGTTGAAGAAGAGGAGTAAGAAGTGTCGGAGTTGAAGAAGAGAGAGAGAGAGAGAGAGAGAGAGAGAAAGAGAGAAAAGGAAAGGACGAAGATTCGTTCCATCGCATAGGCCAACATTCGAGCTCAGAGATCCCCATACTTATGCCGACGCTCTGCACATAAAGTTAGGGATGCGCGGGGGCCGGTTGGAGTCTCTCGAAAGGCAACCGACTCCCCGTTCTCTTCGTCTTCTTTCTCTTCATCCCCTACCATTTATATATGTATATACGTAGTCTCTCACGCCGCGCACAAGAATAAGAAACACGGGGGCATACATAAACAAGGAGGTTGGGGATGCAGCAATTTAAAACGTACCCCGGAATTCCTCCCAACGGAGCCGTAGAGCGGCCCTCTATATTACAAATTCTCTCTCCCTCTCTTTCTATCTCTTTCTTTCTCTCTATCTTTCCCTGATACCACACCATCATGCATATATGTCTTCTTACAACATATGCTGCAGACAAATAGCTAGGAAATATCGCATTCTACTCTATTTTGTTGCCTATCTCTCCTGTCACACTTCCCGCACATTTCCCACCAGTACGCGATTAAAGCTACCCCGTGAATCACGCAAAAAAAAAAAATCTACATCTTAAACGTGTTTTCCTACTCCCTTGGATCATCCGAGTAACCCTGCAAGGGGATCAGAAATTTTTTTTTTTACATGTGCAAGGGCGGTGTCCGAGCGTCAATCAATGCCCAAGCCCATTGATCATTCCAAAAGCAAGATAAAAATTGGAACGCTCAAACTCGTCAATGACATTCTTGGGACATCTAATTTCGTCAGCAGGTCAGATGCCACGTATTAAAATGACATTAGGTCTTTGTTATCGGGGCCAGTTAACGTGCCCCAACCATTTCTATCCAAAACCCAGATTTCCTACTTTTGATTGTGGCATCACCTCAAGTAGAAACTTCCGGGGACTTGTGGCTTTCATTCGATATTCATTGGAAGCTGTCATGTCTTCACGTTTTGATTGAACTGCTGATGCTTTTTTGCTCGATTGAATCTTATGTTGCGGCAGGGTAGAGGGGGAGGGGGAGCAAAAAGCCCTTGAATAGACTCATTCGGTCATCTAAACGCGAAAAAAAATCAAAAATGGACAATTTTTTTTTCTGAAATTGTGAGGTTCCACGAAAATTTCTGTAACGCTGCTTTGCGAAGGAGTTGGGACTCTCCTCGGTGCTCGTTCTCTTCGTGACCGTTTTAGCCTCAAAACACCGCTTGGCTCATCGAGCCACGATAATTTTTTGATTTTTCACAAACTTTTAAGGTCGAACCATTCGTTTCTTCCAATTTTTCCATCCACATCCCTTTGGCTTTAAATTCTACGATTTCCAAAGTCAATAAAAAAAAAAAAAAATGAAATGAGGCAATGAAACAAACGGCTTTTTAAACCACCCCCCTGTATGGGATGTTTTTTTTTCCACCTGGTGAAGTATAGACACTCCTCGAGGCGAAACAAAACAAACCGGGCTTTGAAGAATTAAAAAGGGTCTTCTATCCAGAACCCTGAGACGTGTTGCCATCAATGAGGTAGCGTATTTTCGATCCTCCTGCCGATGGGGAATATGAATTTTCGATTCACCATAGAGGGAAATTGACTAAAGTTCATTCCCTGCCCGGGACTGCCGTCGAAAATTTCTTCCCGATAATAAGAAAAATCGACGACGTTCATGCGATGTGTGCGAAACTCATAGGCCGTTCCTGCGCGACAATGGCTCCCCCAACTCAAATATAACGGTTAACAATAGAGAATTTCAGTTGGGTAGCCTTCGACGGGTTATGTTAAGCTCTCGCTGCCGGTTGGAGAGACCGAAGCGATTGGGGGTGTTTGAACGGTGGTGTCGCCTCGGGCCTTCCTCCGGTGTTTGCAGACACAAGGGTTGCCATACGTGTATCTGCAGACTGCTGACGAATAAAAGGGTGCAACTCGAAGGACTTGCCAACCAGAGTTATGGTGATTCGAGTCCTTTTGTTCCACTAGAATGAGATCCGGAGTCGTAGGAGTGGGTGAAAGGCCAAAGAGAAGAGCGAAGGAGCGAGATAGAAATATAGGAGAGGCTCCGTGAAGAGCCAGAGGTAGGATAGGATTGGTTGGACCACCTCTTGGCGAGAGGTCGTATAGCCTGGGGAGTTCAATTGGTGGCGGCAATCCTAGTAATGTACCCGTGGGGTTGTGTCAAAGCGTGCCAGAAACGCCACCACCATATACAACCATCCTCTCTCTCTCTCTCTCTCTCTCTCTCTCTCTCTCTCTCTCTCTCTCTCTCTCTCTCTCTCTCTCTCTCTCTCTCTCTCTCTCTCTCTTCTCTTTCTTTCTTCCATCATCTTGTGTTCCTTCGACTGTTTCTTGCACCAAAAGAGTTCTCCAGCTTTTGGTGCATCTCTTCCGGTATACTCTTGTCCATGTCTGCGTATGGCATTCTAAAATTTCATTCTTAATACCGGATAGTCTGCTGGGAGCATCCAAGCAGACGCGAGAGAAGCATGAGGGAAAAATAGATAGGGGAGCAAGGTGGATGAGAGACCTGGAGAATCAAAGATGCACCTGGAGACCTTTACCAAAGTCTGTACGTGAAAGCACCTCACATGTATGCGCAGAAAAGACTCTTCTCGAGAAGCTCCTATCTCTCGCCAGATTCTCACATCCCATTTTGTTTCTTTCGATCCTCCTGCAGGAAATAATTTGGAAAAAAAAGGAGATTGAAGAGCTTTTTCATACTCCAGACATGTTTTTTGATTCTGGAACTGATTTTCCTAATCTTATTCCCCAATAACGTTTCACAGGAAATGGTAAACTTTTTACTGGTTAATAGCGAGAGCTTTTTCATCAAATATTAAAAATAAAAAAAATAGTGCGACTAGTACTCTTTACAGCCGTGTGGGTTTTTGATTTCTGAATTCCCAGCACTCCCACACGAAAATTCGTTTTAAGCGTTAAGCGCTGCAGCACAAAATGTTGAAAGTCGCGCACATATAAAGCACAATATTTGATTTAGTGGAAATTTAATTTGGACTTGGTCGGGGTGCCTATTTTACGGACCTAGGGCCTCTAGAGATGACATTTCAAAAAATAGTCCAGTCAAAGTAGGATTTCACCTGGAAATAATTGGTGGAGGCGATTTTATTTTTTTTTTTATACTTGGAGGGGGGAGGGGGGGGGTAGTGTAAATCTCGATTTTTGGGAAAATCCCCCCATTGAGTTCGCCGCCATCTTGATTGAAGGAGTGATTTTTTGTTTTCAAAATAACTCGCTTATTTTAAACTTTAGAGTGAAAACAATAAGATCCAAAGTTGTCGAAAATTTAATTCTCCATAAGTTCAGTTCTTATAATTTTTATCCTAGGATCGATATTTACAGAGTTAGACGGCAAATAGGGGTAAAAATGGTTTTTTTTTTCAATTATCTCGTTTATCGTAAAAATTCTAATAAATCATCAGGTAGGAAATTTTATTTCCTGCAACTTTTGTTATTACCATTGGTACCCTAAGTTACGGATTATACAAAAAGCACTTAACTTTTCTACGTAGTAAATTTTTTTCGGGACTTTGCTCTGCTAGCGTTGGAGGTCAATAGATTGGACGAAATTCCGGATAGTATTTTACATATAAATATGTATGGGTGAAAACGCCAATTGTATGATGTAAGCCTTCAGGCTTAAAAATTTCGATTTTGCTGAAATTAAATACGTTATTGTGCATGCCAAGATATGTAAATCCGCCAAATTTTAGACCTCTAGACCTTCCCGTTAACGAGCTACACATTAATGAATTTCTCTATTTGACGTACGCGATTGTTTTTTCTTTATTTTTTAACACTTCCGGGCGTTGGAAAAAAAATAGAACCCAACATGTTGTTTTTGTAAAAAAGTCTAATCTTTTCGAATATAAAATTCATTTTTAGGTAGAACTACAGCAACAGTTAAAAAATCACGTGTTTTTGCAAAAAACCTTTTTTTTTTCAATGATAGTGCGCGATTTTAATTTTTTTTTTAATTCCATTAAAAGGTTGGGAATTTTTTAGTAATGTTACAAAATTTTCAGAGTGGGATGCCCATGGGTTTGCATCTGAGCTGCATTTATGGAAAACTTGTCCACGTCTTTTAGTTCAGCGGGTGGAGCGATCAAACGACGACGTGTGCAAGTTTTCCATAAATGCAGCTCGGATGCGAAACCATGGTCATCCCACTCTGAAATTTTGGTAACTTCACTAAAAAATTCGCAGATTTTCGATGGAATTAAAAAAAAAATTAAAATCGCGCACTATCATTGAAAAAAAAAAACAGGTTTTTTGCAAAAACACGTGATTTTTTAACTGTTGCTGAAGTTCTACCTAAAAATGAATTTTATATCCGAAAAGATCAGACTTTTTTACAAAAAAAAACATGCTGGGTTCTATTTTTTTTTAACGCCCGGAAGTGTTAAAAAATAAAGAAAAAACAATCGCGTACGTCAAATGGAGAAATTTATAAATGTGTAGCTCGTTAACGGGAAGGTCTAGAGGTCTAAAATTCGGAGGATTCACATATCTTGGCACACACAATAATATATCAAAATTTCAGCAAAATCGAAATTTTGAAGCCTAAAAGCTTACATATATAATTGGCGTTTTCGCCCATATACATCGTTCTCAGTCGAAAATTTACGACAGGATATCGTAAGCGCTATGTACAAATAATCATTGAGTAAATCTCAACTCTCCCCCTCTCTTTATACGTATATACAATGCTCTCGATTGTTTTTATTTCTCGCAAAGGCCAATACAACTCTATCGCCGTTAAGACTCTTTTCTCTCGCACCACTCTCTGCAAGATATAACGCTGTACCGTTTCCCTGCTACAAACTCTCGCGTTCTTCTTCTTCTTCCTCTTCTTCTTCTTCTTCTTCTTCTTCTTCGGTAAATATTTCATGAGCCACTGGCCCTTTCCGCTGTACATCTTGTAGAAATATGACTATTGCGTCGGGGATAGGAGAGCAGGAAGAAGATGGAAGTAGAGATAGGAAAAAAACCAGGAGAGAACAATTGTTTTATCGTTTCGATTCAGTGATTTCTTCGTTGAACGAGAAGATATCTCTGGAAACATGAAAATTTATTAGCTTTCTCGAGTTTTTCGGTATTACCGGTGCGGTACAGGATGGAAAAAACATCTCTCCAACCCCGTAAACATTTGGCATAATTGTGTATACTTTATCGGATAAACAGGAAATTATTTGTTGTTAAATAATGAATTAAAATGAGACCAGAAAATTCTGCATTATCAAGGGAGTTGAATATTTTGAAATCACAAAAAAAGGAATTCTTTTAACATTTTTTTTTTCGTTTATGCGGAGGTTTTTAACATAAAGACTAAGCACGTATAATTTGGACGAGTCCTGAAAAACATGGACAATTTTTTTCCTCGTGAAATATTTTTTTGTTTTCTGTTGTTAAAAAATAAATTCACCCAAGTAGAAAAAGCTGCAAGCCGTCGGACAACTCGATCTCTTTTAATATCTTGGGCCTGTACCTCCACGATTTTTGAATATTTTTAAGCAAAAAAATTAGACTATACTCCTCAAAACATGGACGCAATGTATGTGTAATTTTTTTTCTCAATCATACTTCCCTTGAATTTGAAGAAAAAAAAGTTTTGATCAAACAAAAATTAAAAATACGATTTTTTTTTTAAGTTTTTATCTCGAACGTTTCTTGAATTTTTTTTTAAATTGTTCTTTGACCGTTGGACAAAAATTATTAGATTTATTTTTAAAATATATACATATAACTGGTCAATCTGCCATTTATTTCTGCATCATCGAGGGAATTGAATATTTTGGAATCACAAAAAAAGGAATACTTTGATCATTTTTTTTTTTTTTTTTCATTTATGCGGAGATTTTGTACTTCAAAACTAAATTGCCCGTATAATTTGCACGAGTCCTGAAAAACATTGACAATTCTTTTCCTTATGAACCATTTTTTTGTTTTCTATTATTTAGGGGTAACACCACTCTAGGATTTTGGAAAATTCGATTTTTTTTTTTTGCTCAATCAATATTTTAGGGTCATAAAAACAATATCCAGTTGGTCCTGTAGTGAAAAAAATTATTAAAAGGTTAAATTCTCAGTTTTTCCACAGTGCCTAGGCAGGGATTTAAGTGCTCGTAAAACTTTAAGCGCATTTTTCTCGAAACCACTTTTTTCAAACTGGGAGGACGAATTACTTGAAGACCGTTGCATGAATCGATTTGAAATTTTTACAGTAGCTTCACAATTACATTCTCTATAGGAGTACGTAGCCGTTTTTTTTTTTAAATTTAATGTAAACTTTTTTTTTATAAACAATTTACTGCTTATTTTTTGGTCAAAAATCGATTCATTTTTTCAAAAGTGCACCATTTCTACAAAATTTGGTTTAAAAGAAAACCCCTAGGTAGTCCCATAGGCAATAGTATATAGATTATAAAATTTTTTGGTTTTTTGTTCCAAGTCTTATACTTAACGAAAAATCCGTCCTACCGTGAAGGAGTTTCAAAAAAAGGTGATTTCAAATATTGGCTTTGTCGCCGCCATTTTACATCAAAATGATGATAAAATTTTTTTTTCATACTCCAATATGTGTTAAATAAACCCTCTGAAAGGAAATCCTATTCCTTTTTCCATACTCCCAAAATAAATCGTCAAAGTGTTATCGTTAGAGTGGCGTTACACTTCAAAAAATAAATTCGCCTAAGTAGAAAAAGCTGTGAGCTGTCGGACAGCTCGATCTTTTTTACTATCTTGGGCCTGTATCGCCACGATTATTAAATATTTTTAAGCAAAAAAAATTAGACTTTATTCCCCAAAAAATTGGACGCAATGTATGGGTAATTTTTTTTCTCAATCATACTTCCGTTGGATTTGAAGAAAAAAAAAATGCTTTGGTTAAACAAAAATTAAAAATACGATTTTGTTTTAAGCTTGTAGCTCGAATGTCTTTTGACTTTTTTTTTTAATTGTGCTTTGACCCAATCCGTTGGACAAAAATTATTAGATTTATTTTGAAAAGAAAAAATTATATATATATATATAATATATATATATATACATATGTACCAGTTATTGGCCAGTTATATATATAACTGGTCAATCTACCTTCGCTGCAACGGAATTTACGATGGCTTGTAATGAATCGAGTAAAATGAGCGACGAGTCGTAAATTGCAATTAATCATCGGGCAATGGAATTCCCCGCGGGGGGGGGGGGGGGGGGGCAAGTGCGATATTTCGCGAGAATCATTGGGCTCGAGAGCTCTCGCCAATTGTGCCTGAAATTTCGAGCTATACGAGATGAGCGAGTGAATAAATGATGATATCAGTGAGAAAAGTGGATATAACGTACACGTAGGCTGGCCTCTTCGCGCAGTATAATACACCAGTTACATTCAATATTAAGATTATACGCCGCTCTGAATGTTACATTTAGAGATCTCCGTTTGCCTTTTTCTTCTCTTATTTTCGTTCATTTTTTTTTTTTTTTTGTTTTTTTTTCTATCACCCCGATATTACACTCGGGGAAGATTGAGATTGAGAATGCGAAAGGACGAAAAGAGCATGCACGAGAAAATTAGTTTTTTTTTTTGTGTCGCCCGAAGGAAAATTTCCACTATGAAAAAGTTATTTTGGACAATTTTTTTTTAATTCAGAAAGCATGGAATTTTTTTATTTACGTATATAGAAATCTTGATAACTGTTCTTTGAATAATTTTATTGTTTTTTTGTTTTTTTTTTTTGCTTTTTAGTTCCTAATTCATGCAGATAGAACATTAATTTTGTTTACAAAATATCCATGGAAATTTCGTAAAAATATATTCATAAATTATCCATCGCATGTCCATACAACGAGCAAATTTTTAGAAAACAATATGACAATATTGTATCTAAATATTTCTCAAAAATATCTGGAATTTTGCGTATGAATTAAAAATCCATGAATATACCTACTCGAACGAGAAAAAATGAATTTCCAAAATCGAGGTTCTATGGGGTAGTTTTTTATTTTTTTACTTTGATAATTCGACGCATCGGTCAATCGAGAGGCTGCGAGCTCGATTTAACGATACACGAAGAGGAGTGTGTATGTCTTTTCGCTCGAACGCTTGCTCGTTCGCCGAAATCAACCCAGCGCACAGCTGTCGGCATTCCCCGATCGCGATCCCAAACACCCTCGACTATTCATCAATTATTTAACGCCTGTATACCGTATACGGCAGGTATATAGTTGATGTCTCGTATCGAAAGTTCAAGCTATATATATATGTATATATATATCCTAAATAACAAGAAGCTTGGACTCTCGAAGTGACACAATTTTCCCTATCACTCCCTCATCCCTTCTGTCCGACAACGGAAATTTTCCTTTTTTTTTTTCCTTTACGAATTTGTACCGATCGTTTCTTGGCTCTGCATCGTGCAGTAATTGCGGTTACAAGTAAATGTAACGTAAAGCACGAATAACAAAAATTCTCGAAGAGAGAGAGAGAGCCAGTTGGAAAATTTTTCTAAAAATATTATTTTTCGACTTTTTGGGAAAACTTTATTGACATAAAAAACTGAAAATATATATTTTATTGCATATTTAGAGGAGAATTAGTATTTATAATTTTTTATTAATATTATTAGTGTGTATTATAATTTATTTCGTGAGGGTGTTTTTTTTTCCTTTTTTTTTTTGGTCTGTTCACACCTCACTTTTTCCCCTTTCGTACCAATGTATTATATAAATACATATATCCTCACGGGATTTAACTTTAAAAACTGTCCGGCTAAATAATATAGATACTTTCCAGCCGCGCCAATACTATATATATGGACGTAAGGGTATATAAAGCCTCGCGCGAACTTTGAAAACCGTAAAACAGTTATAAAAACACAGCGGTAACTACGTTACCCTTAATAATTTAAGGATCTTGGTCCATTGCCCTCTCGCCTCCCCTCGCATCTTAACTCTGTCCCCTTCCTCTTTCTTTCGATCCATCGCTCGCTCTTTCGAGCGTGGTGTAAAAACGAGGCAGTCGTAAAAAGAGGCTCACCCTTAAGGCAGTCATCCCGTGTGAAGGCTTTTTTTCGCTTTTTTTTGGACTTTGTTTTCGGCGAACTAAACAAACATGTATCTGCGAACTTTTCACCACATATTTATTCATATTTTGAGCACACTTTGCAATTTTGTTCAGCCCGAAATCCTCGCTCATTGCTTAAGTACACGTCAACTTGGCCACTCATCTTAAAAAAAAAATTTTTTTTGCGCTGACACACAACAATTGAAATTGGACCATAAATCGGGGGTAATTCGTAATCGAGGGTTACAATCGATCAAGAACACATTTTACATGTAATAATAATTAATGGATAACAAGTTGAAGGCGCGATCAGTGATCAGGAAATTTTTGAATTTTTTCTACATTTAGATAGATTTTTTGGACTTTTTACGAAAACTCTGCGGCTCTCTTACCACATTGCTGCATCATTACTTTTCTATTTGAAAACAAAATATATTAAGGGGGTAGTCTCACATCTCAATGTCTTTTTTTAATACATTTTTTTTCACAGTAAAATTTATTTAATCATTTCAAATTTTTTACAAATAAAGGAGGAAGCTATAAAGTCATACAGAAATTTTTTTTAATTCGTTTTTCATGGTAAATCTCCCTGGTATGACCGCCTGAAGTTACCCCTATTTAAATCTGGCTGACATTTTACAAAAAAAAACTGTTGCACCTATCAAGCTGAAATTTTTACAGCTTATTCTGCACATGCACAGCTATGTCCTGAAGCAACATCAAAATTATTTATTAATATTTAATCCGTTGCTTGATCAATTTGAGTTGAAAAAAGTGGTCGAAAATTTCAAAAGTCCGCCATTTTATTTTTTTAATCGAATTTGCATAGTTCTGCTTCATGAGATAGCGAAAAGTGTATTTTTTAATAATCTCTTTGTATTTTTTTTAAGATACTTTAAAGTTGAGACATCGTGGCAGCCAGTTTTAAATAGGGGTAACTTTAGGTGGCCATACCATCAGCGAGGCTTACCATAAAAAACGAACAAAACAATTTTCTCCATTACTGTGTAACTTCCTCTTTTACGCGTAAAAAATTTGAAATTATTAAATAAATTTTACTGTGGAAAAAAAATAATTAAATAAAGACATTGAGATGTGAGACTACGCCATAAAAAAATGTCAAAGAAAAAGCAACCCAGATGAGCCCCATCGCATGATTTTCGGCAGAGTTATGGCCATTTGAAATTTCGTGATTTTTAGATTTTCAAAAAAGTGGGCATAAGATTGAAAAACGATTTTTTTTGTCTTTTACCATATTTTTAGCCTGAAGGTGATCGAAAATTTTCTCCTGATTACGAATTACAGGGAATTTTTCCCTGAAACCGAAAAATTCGATACGAAAAGGTCAAAAAACGAAAAATTGCACTTTTTTCATATCATGATTTTTCTGAGCGTTCACTAAAATCGCTGTAATTTTTTTCCCGCAAAATTTGGGACTCGATTCAGTACTCGTTCTCTTTGCAATAGTTTAAGCTTTAAAATGAAGCTTGGTTCATCGGGATACGATTTTTTTTTCGATTTTTTACAGGTTCTTAAAGTCGGATCATCGGTTTTTGCCAATTTTTCCATACATCCCCTTTGGACTAGTTTTCGTCAATTTTCAAAGAACTTTTTGGGGGACTAAAACTTGATATATCAGGATAAATCTGACGCTATTCTCTAAGTCTCCTCAAGAGCTATTCAAAACACCCTAAATAAGCCCCAATCGCATGATTTTCGGCAGAGTTATGGCCATTTGAAATTTCGTGATTTTTAGATTCACAAAAAAGTGGGAAAAAGATTGAAATAGTATTTTACGCCCACGCTGCATACGCTATTTTTTGCAACAGTGTGCGGAAAATTCGTGCATACACACAACTTATATAATGTATGAATTCGACTATAGAAAATCGAAAGCAAACGAAATTATATCACCGAGTAGCAAAGTATCTCAATTACCGCTCATCCAAAATCGGAGCGAGGGTCCAGGGGTGGAGCCCCTGGTCGGGTCCAGAGGCGAAGCCCCGGCGAGGGGGTTCGGGGTCGGAGCCCCCCCGACTCACAAAAACGTAGATTTTTATGTTTTGAACTATTTGTTTAAACTAAATGGTTGAAATACGTATATTTAATATATAATGTAATATATTATATATATATATATATATATATATATATATATATATATATATACTAGGGGTTCGTATGGCTCGGGCTTGGGTTTAGGTTGGTCATCCTTTTCAAATTGGACACCCGGTATAAGCTCAATTCCTGAAACAGCGGCGGTGGTGGCGGCGGCCGCGGTGGTGGCGGCGGCGGCGGTGGTGGCGGCGGCGATATATCTTTATATTATATAAAGATATATTGAATAGCATACACAGAATACTAGCAATGTGTCGAGAGGGTGAAAACGTTGTTTGCTTATGGTTGCCACGGCTACGACACCGCACAGTCAGCTACAACGTTGTGCAGCATGATCTAGTTCCGAATGTCACGAGCATAAACTCTCTCCCTCTCTATGAAGAGAACGACGATTGTGACAACCCCTGTCGACCACTACCACCCCCAAAACTCATCTCAGCGGGTGCAAACACAACACACAAACACACTCATATCATACCTAATGTACAATACTCCTCGAATTAATTGGGTTACGATCGAATGGTTGGCCACAATCACCCTCGGCTGATTTTGAAGCTCGCTATCTTGCTTTTTGCGGTTGAGACTTAGGACGTTACCTTTGTCCAAATGATAATTAGTCAAATAATTGAAATTCATTGGCATATAATAATAACAACAACAACAACAATAATAATAATAATAATAATAATCGTTATAATCATCAGTATAATTAACTCCCAACAGCTGCTGTTATGGGCGATTTTTTATATTTAAAATGGCATTACTTAATTTATAGTTACTCAATTTTCATCCTCCTTTCAGCCTAAATTAAAGGTAAAATTTACACTGTAACGAGGATGTACAATGATTCATTTGTATAAATTATACTTTTGAAAATATATTTTCCAGTCGGAAGTTTTGTAAAAGATTGCAATTTGTTGTCTCTTATTTTTCATCGTCAATATCGATGATGATGGGGAAACATGAAAATTTCGATGGTCCGTTAAGGGGGTGGCACTCAGGGGTACCCAAAGAAGGACACGTTACGTTTATGCTCCCAGAACCTTCATGCCCTCGTCCTTAATTATTCAGAACTATCCTTACCCCAGAATTATGACCATATTCAACTCGTAACTTTCTTCCTCTCTCTCTCTCACTCTCTCTCTCTCTCTTCCGGTTTCTGGCCGACCCGGTAGTGGACTGTCCAGCAATGGGGTGTATGTGTGTGTGTTTTGTTACCATGTTGTGGGTAACGGGACCACGAGAACCTGGAACACTACATGAGAAGTAACGAGAGAAGGACGAGAGCTTTATAGTTCTCTGCGAAGGATCATGGTATACACGGACACTCGCACTGTCTCTCCTTGCTGGAGGTGACTATACAAAGTGTGCTATATCTTACAACCGTTCCGCTGGTTAGTTATTTAACCAAGTCAGTTTTGTTGCTACGGCAAGGGAGAAAGAAAAGAGAGAGAGAGATAGAGAGAGAGAGAGAGAGAAATCTCGTGGCAGACCTCAATGCTTTACTCCTGCATATACGTACAACTTATGCGCTCTCACAGTGTACAAATTTCGAAATCTCATCCAACATATCTTGATACATTTTTAGTCCAGTCATTCTAGCCATTTTTTCTGCAATCTTCTACAGAATTGATTTTGCTTTTGGAAAAGGTTCAGGGGTGTCCCGTGAGTGTAAATTCAAGTTCGTGGGAACACGGAAGGTCGAGCTTCAACCGCCATCTTGGAAAACACGTTTTATCAAATATCTCGTGAACCGTGCATCGTACAAAAAAAATAGTCGAAACCTTTTTTGTAGATAATGAAATTATCAATAACTTTTATTGAAATTTTTTTCCTGTATAGTGCATCGTTTTCGATTTATAGCGTGGCAAACTTTTTTTAAACATCGTTATTGCTAAGTATATAGTTAACGGTTGCTGCAACAGTAAAAATGGTGATGCTTAGAAAAGTTTGTCGTGCAATGAATCACAAATCATGCGTTGTACAGGAAAAAAGTTACAATAAAAGCTGTAGGGAATTTAATCATCTACAAAAAAAATATCTACTATTTTTATCGTACGATGCATGGTTCACGAGATATTTGATAAAACGTATTTTCCAAGATGGTGGCTGAAGCTCGATCCCCTCGTGTCCCGCCAACTTGAATTTATACTCAGGGGACACCTCTGAACCTAAAAGCAAAATCAATTCTGTAATTCCATTATGAACCTACTTTTTTGGCTAGAATGACTGGATTAGCTAAATTTATAACTCGTTGAAGCATGTTCTACCATGTGGCAAGTCTGGAAAAGGCTTTATCGATGTAGAAATAAGATAAACCTTTGCATACAATCACTCAAAGTATTTGTAACTTTTTAAAAAATTAATTACGATTACTGGAAATACTTTTTATTTTTTCAGTTACATTCAATTATTGGAAATAATTTTAATTCCATTGAGACAATTAAAGTTACTCGACATTATTGTAATTTTTTTTAGAAACCGAAATTTACTGGAAATAATCGTAATTTTTTTTTTTTTTATTATTTTTTTTTGTTTATTTAACTACTCGAAGTATTTGTAATTTTTGTCGATAATTAAAATTACTTGTAATAAATTTTATTTTTATTCAGTCGATTACCTTTAGTGTGGGAGCAATTGTGAGTAACCGAAAATTAATTAAAATTACTCGAAGTAATGGAGTAAAATTGCATTACAATTCTGCTCAACTCTGTGGACAATTTGAATGTAATTTTTTTTTTTTTGCGATCATAGCAAGAAGAGTGCCTCGTTGCATGTCGGTGCCTTATCTTTATTTGATACAATTGACAGAGTGCATACAAGTTTTTATCGAAGCAACTGCATATCATAGTGCAGGACAAATAGATTATTGCAATTTATCGTGTAAGCGATTGAACGATGAAAAGCTCATGTCGTCGCGTGTCTAATTGAACACGCAGAAATATGAGTGCATACATGCTTTTCCAGCGAATCGTAGCTTCCTGCACAGTTGAATCGTCGAGATGATATCAAATTTATCAAATTGATTTGTAGTGCAAAAAGAAAAAATGTAATTATAAAAAACAAAATTATTTTTTTATTTCGTTATTTTTTTCCAGTATTCCTCGCGAATTACTTGATTCAAATTTTTGTTTTCTATGGATCTATTATAGAGACTCGATAACCTTTTCAATATTTTCCAATACCAGCCCACAATGATGAGGAGAAATTTTTTTTTTCAATTTCATCAAAACGTACAGGGACACCTATACTGATTTTGGTCCATTGCAGATCGCGAAAAAAAATACAATTTTGAGTTTTTTTTTTAATCACAAGAAAGTCCCGAAATTGGGTTCAACGTTCGCCGTTTTGTTCCTCAGACTACAAGGTATATTTGTGTAAAAATTCAAGTCACCCAGATCATTGTCTCCCATTTTATAGATCCCCAAAATAGCGCACTTTTTTCATTCTTTAAAATTGTGAAGGTTCGCTAAAATCCGTCTTTCATTCGCTTCCCGAAAGAGTTAAGATGCCCTACCATGCTAATATTTTTTGCAACCGTTTTAGCTTTGAAATTCCGCTTGGTTCATGGAGTTACGATTATTTTTCAATTTTTTACAAATTTTCAAACCCAGACCATCGTTTTTCGCTGATTTTTCCAAACTAAAATTCACCGACTTTTGAAGCGCTCTTTTCGATACAAATAATTGATATCTCGAGATGAATCAAACGGTATTCTCTGAGTCTACTCGAGGGCTTTCCAAAACACCCCCGATGAACCCTAATTTCTCAATTTGGAGCAAAATTATGGCAACTTGAAATTTTGTCATTTTTAGGTTTTCGAAAAAGTGGGCAAAAGGATGAATTTTTTTTCGTATTTCACCATATTTTTAGGCCTTAGCAATCGAAAATTTTCTGCTGATCACGAATCAGGTCGAAATTTTCCCTGAAATCCAAAAATTCGACATAATAAGGCAGAAAAAAACGAAAAATTGCTCGTTTTTTTCATTTTCCGAAATTTCATGGGTTCACTAAAATCGCTATAACTCTTTTTCCCGGAGGAGTTGAAACTCCGGTCAGTGCTCATTCTTTTCGCAACCGTTTTAGCTTTAAAATGGCGCTTAGTTCATCGAGCTACCTTGATTTTTTGATTTTTTACAAATTATCAAAGTCTGACCATCATTTTTCGACAATTTTTCCATACTTTTTCCATACTCCCTTTGGACGAAAATTCGTCGATTTTCAAAGTGCTCTTCCGGCTCTCTCGTTATGAATCAAACGAATCTCCTCGAGAGCTTTACAAAACAGCCCCTATAAGTCTGTTTGAAATTCCCATGTATATTTTAATTTTTTTTTTTCAAAAAATTAGCGGAATTTTTTTCTATTCCATTTTTTTCTCGCTCATTAAAATTTACACCGTAACTTTGTCCAATCTCAAATTTTATATGACTAAACGCACAAAAAAAAAAACAAAAAAATTGTAGACAACGTTCAGTTATTATTATTTTTATTTTTTTTATAACAAAAACCGTCAATGTATTTTAACCCACGCTATTCCGGTTATTTTACACATTATTAAGGAGTAACACCACTAACAGCCGAAAAAAGGGCCTAACTTTGATAATTTATTTTGGAAGTATGGAAAAAGGAATAGGATTTATTTTCAGAGGGTTTATTTAACACACATTGAAGTATGAAAAAAAAAATTTTTTGTTATAATTTTGATGCAAAATGGTGGCGACAGAGCCAATCTTGGAAATCACCTTTTTTTTTTAAACTCCTTCACGGGAGAACGGATTTCTCGTAAAGTATAAGACTTGGAACAAAAAACCCAAAATTAGTTATAATTTATATACCATTGCCTATGGGACTGCCTAGGAGTTTTTTTTTTTTATCAAATTTTGTAGAAATGGTGCACTTTTGAAAAAAATGAATCGATATTAGGCCAAAAATCAAGCAGTAAAGTATAAGACTTGGAACAAAAAACCAAAATTTTTTATAATTTATATACCTCTGCCTATGGTACTACCTGGGAGTTTTTTTTTTTAATCAAATTTTGCAGAAATGGTGCACTTTTGAAAAAATGAATCGATATTTTGCCAAAAATCAATTGTTTATAAAAATGTATTGCTCATAAAATAAAAGTTTGCATTAAATAAAATCAAAACGGCCACGTACTCTCATAGAGAATGTAATTGTGAAGCTACTGTCAAAATTTCAAATCGATCCGTTTAACGGTGTTCGAGTAATCTGTCCTCCCAGTTTGAAAAAAAAAAAAAGTGGTTTCGAGAAAAATGCGCTTAAAGTTTTACGAGCACTTAAATCCTTGCCGAGGCACTGTGGCAAAATTGAGAATTGAACCATTAACAAAATTTTTTTTCACCATAGAACCAACTGGATATTGTTTTTATGGCCCTAAAATATTGATTAAACCGAAACAAAAAAAATCGAATTTTCCAAAAATCCCCGAGTGGTGTTACCCTTTAAGCAGATTGTCGTAGATTAATAACGCGTTGAGTGATATTTTACGGCGGACAGTATGAGATTCCACGTGTCGAATAAAATTTCCGCGAAATTAATTAACGCGAATAAAATTAACGCGAAATTTTATTAAAATAATTCGTACGATAGATGCGGCCTGCTCATAAAATTCACACGGATTTATTTTATTAAAATTGAAATAAATCAATTCTTCTCAACATCATTGCTGAATACGAAAAACAAAAAAAAAATCCCAATCTTGTGAGTTCCAAAGTTACGATTGCGAGTTTTACGCAGTAATTTTATAAAGTCACCGAGATCCGTAGAATCCACGTTCTGGAATGATTATTTCGCTCGTTAGTCATTTTATTACGAGAATCGATCGTATATTAATACGTCTTTCGATGATCCTTGTATTATTGGCCTGTCGGACACAGTCTCTTAATATGACGATCAATCACTATAACGTTTGATACTGTCAAAAGGGATTAACATTCCAAAGCCCACGTTGCAATCGCTCCGGAAGGTGAAACCTGCTGATATCACAGCGGTCGTATAAGTAACGACGAAACACGAGAATGGCATTGTTACACGAGATCTTCGTCTCGCACTGACTCGACGTATTTTGAAAAAAAAAAAAAAAAAAAAAAAAAACTCTTCATCCTAATCAGGAACAATTTTTTTTTTTCGTCAATTTTTTCCGAAAATTATCGGTGAAAAAAAAAAGTGTAAGCTTTGAATCTTCGTCTCGCACTGACTCGACGTATTTTGAAAAAAAAAATAAAAAAATAAAAACACTCGATAATTCTCTTCGTCCTAATCAGGAACAATTTCTTTTTTTTTTTTCGTCAATTTTTTCCGAAAATTATCGGTGAGAAGAAAAAAGTTTAAGCTTCGAATCGACCAAAAATGAAATTACTCCTCGTTTTTTTTATCATCGTTGCCACGTACGTGAATCTCGGCTCAGCACACAACACACCACCGGGAAAAAAGTTTTATCACTCATTGCCCAGTACAGGTAATTATTATTTTATTTATTTAAACCATTTTTTCGCCACGTAAAATTATGAATTATAAAAAATGTTACCGAGGATAATTGACTTTTTTTAATTGCCATAATTGAGAATATTCAAATATGACCATTTTTGATATTTCGTCTCACCATGACAAAGACCAAGGGATCCAAATTTCAGCCAAAAATATCGAAAACTGTAAGATTTTTGTACTATTTTTCAGTAAAGGATACTTTTTCATTTTTGTTTTCAATTATTTTAAAATTTTTAGAACCTTCCGAGCCCTTTTGATATATGATGAAGTACGTTGCATGGGTAATTAAATTTTTGAAATTAATTTTTCGAAAAAATAAAACATGCTTGACTTCGAAAGACACTAATCGCACGGAAAAGTTGTTGCTTGGAGCAATTTTTCACGAGACATTATTTGATAACACCGCTATTCACTCCTGGCAATTAAAAAAAAACTTTATTTCAGCCAATTCTACTTAAAAAAAAAAGATCCCACAGAAAAATATCATACGACCAATAGATCTCGAGATATTAATTTTGGAAATTTGACAAGTCGTAAATAAAAAAAAAATAAAAAAAAAAAAAAACCACCACGAAAACCAGCGATCGTAAATTCCACAGTAATTCGACCCTTTTTTTCACGTAAAATTGCCTATAATTGTGGTGAAAAATTTTTTGCAATCTTTCAGATTTCTTTTTGTTTTTTTAAATTAATTAAAACGAAAGCTTAATTTACTAATTAATTTTACGAAGTTATTGGAAAATTGAATAATCAAATGAAAATTCATCCCTCCCTCCCCTATTGATAAATAATTTTGCGCGAAACTATTTCACCAGAGAGACTGGATTTTCTTATTTTCTCACTTGGCCATGGATACATGAAAAACGCCACGAAACTTGAACGGATTGCCAGTCCCGATTTTCGATTTCCCGATGCTCTGGGGATAGACGAGGGACTCATTAAAAAATTTCAGGTAAATTTTTTCACGTTAAATAAAATCTAAAATTATTTTCAACTTTTATTCGCAATGTTTCATGATATTTTTCGTAAAATTCATGACTTTTGTTTTTTATTCAATCAATCGACACGAGATATCGATTTTTCAATTTTTTATTTTTAATTTTTTAAATTGTTTCACTTAGAATTTTTTAGAATATTTTTTTTTTATAATTTTTAGAAATTATTTTAATTAATTAATTAATCGTAAAAATAATTAGAAAAAATTATAAATTTTAGAACTTTTAGAACATATTTTAGAATTTTTAGAAATTGTTTTAATCAATTAATAATTAAAAGTAATCAGAAAAAATTAGAAATTTTAGAACTTTTAGAAAGTATTTTAGAATTTTTAGAAATTGTTTTGATCAATTAATAATAAAAGTAATCAGAAAAAATTAGAAATTTTAGAACTTTTAGAAAGTATTTTAGAATTTTTAGAAATTGTTTTAATTACTTAATAATAAAAGTAATCAGAAAAAATTAGAAATTTTAGAACTTTTAGAACGTATTTTATAATTTTTTTTAGAATTTTTAGAAATTGTTTTAATTAATTAATTAATAGTAAAAGTAATCAGAAAAAAATTTGAAATTTTAGAAATTTTTAGAACATTTTTTTAGAATCTTTCAGAATATCGATTGTTTAATTTTTTTATTATTTATTTTTAGAACCTCGAATATCCAAAAAATTTTACCTCGAACTTGTACACATGGATACGAGCTCGATACAGCCTCGATGAGATGAAAATGCTCAATCTAATACTCACCCGTTCGGTTTGCCTGGCAAATGGCGAGTGCATCGATATCAATGACGTTGGAGGACTGTGTTGTCCATTTTGATTTTTTTTTTTTACAACACCAATTTTTAATTCCAGGCCTCGAGCATAATCCAGAAAAAAAATGTTTTCAATTTTTTTTTTTAATTTCTCGACACCAAAAGATTTTTTAAAGAAATCACAACGGTATAAGAAAATATTTTTTTATCCGATTAAAATGTTTTTCGTTGCCGCATTTTTACGACGAATTCCTCGGATGTTTTTTTTTTTCAAAGAAATTTAATAAATTTTTAATTTGTTTGCTTCCTGTATTTTACGTAATGGGTTTACATAATTCGCCGTATGGATATTGCTAAATTTTCGGACGTTGCATAATCATACAAATCTCATATTATATGCGTGTATCCGGTGACGATAGTTTAGAAAAATAAAGAAATTTACATATCGGTGGTGTAAAATATCATTTTTCTTTTGTTTGTTATTTTTTTTTTTCACGTTTTTTTTCTTCTCATTCGTCCACATCAATATTACGATTTGCTACGAAAAGAAGAGAGGAGGCGCGTGGATTGATGCGAGATTTTTTTTTTTTTTTCCATTATCGTACAATTATGATTTTTTTTTCTCTCTCCTGGCTACCATGCATTCGTGAAAATAATATCAATGAAGCATACACATTGATCAAACATGTTTTGGAATCTCGACTGTCGACTCGATCGCGAATTCTTCATCGCGAGACCCCGTCTCGAGTCGTTTTTATAATTATATACGGGGAAAGCTGATATATCTATATATATAAATTTGTATATGAGATATTACAAGCCAAACCAGCCAGGGATTGAGCCTCGCCATTTAAAAAAATTTCTTTTTTTTTTCGTTCGGTTGTCCCACCTGAGAAAATGTGAAAAGAATTTTTTTTTTAATTTTTTTACCGCCATGATACACTATGGACGTTGGAGCAGCTCGGAATTGAAAAAAAAATACTCCAAAATTGAAAAGTCTGAAAATAATTCTAAAAATTCATATTCTGTGCCAGATATATGTGAAACAAATTTCGCGATGGTATATTTTCATTTTTCATGGTTTTTTGACGGTTTAAAATATTTTTCGAGTCTTATAATAGCCATTAAAGCTTCATTGCCTTCAGCATTAGTGGAAAATTATCAGACAAAACGAAAGAAAAAATTTCTTTTTTTTTCGTTCGGTTGTCCCACCTGAGAAAACGTGAAAAGAATTTTTTTCTAATTTTTTTACCACTATGATAGTTGGAGCTATGGACGTTGGAGCAGCTCGGAATTGAAGAGAAAAAAATACTCCAAAATTAAAAAAATCTGAAAATAATTCTAAAAATTCATATTTTATGCCAGATTTATGTGAAACAAATTTCGCGATGATATATTTTCATTTTTCATGGTTTTTTGACGGTTTAAAATATTTTTCAATTCCTATAATGGCCATTAAAGCTTCATTACTTTCAGCATTAGCGGAAAATTATGAGACAAATGAATAGAAAAAATTTTTGACAGAATTTTTTTTTCTATTCATCAATTTTAATTGTTTATAAAAAAATTATGAACAATTTTTACGTTGTGAAGTTGTTTTTTTTTCCAATACTCTGTCGAATCGATCTATCGAATTGTAAAAATTGTAAAAATTGTAAAAAAAACAAAGTCAATTTTAGTTTGCATTCAAATTAGTATCATAAATAACTGACTCAATGATCGTTATGTTAAAAATACTTTTTAAAAAAATACTTTAAAAAATACAGCAAAAAAAAAAAAAATTTACGCGGTATTTTATAAATAAAAATAATTTTCGAAGACTTGAGAAGTCATTTTTTGATTCTGTTTATTATTCTAAAACTTGACTCTTATTATTTTTTATTATTTTTATTATTTTTTTGCCCGATAAAACGAGTATTTTGAAAAAATTGATACTGAATTCTTGGTAACTTTCCGCGCCAAAAATAAAATATCAAAAAAAAAACATTGCACAACGTAAAAATTGTTCATAATTTTTTTTAAAGAACAATTAGAATCGATGAATAAAAAACAAAATTCTGTGGAAAATTTTTCCTTTCGTTTTGTCACATAATTTTCCACTAACGCTGAAAGTAATGAAGGATCAATGGCTATCAATTAATTTTTTAAACTATTTTCCGATTTTTAAATTTGGGAATATTTTTTTTTTCAATTTTGAGCTATCTTAACCCCCATAACTAATTAGCATGGTGGTAAAAAAAAAATTTTTTTCCAAATTTTTTTCACGTTTTCTCATGTGGGACAATTGGACGAAAAAAAAAAACAAATTTTAACGACGAGAGTCAATTCCTGGCTGGGTTTGGCTTGGAACATTTCATATATTTATATGAAGGTGGCCCAGTTTTTTTTTTAATTTCAATTTTTGGAGTTTTTTTTCCGATTCGACCGTGGAATTGCGAAATAATCCTTGGATATGAATCGTTGCATCGAAAAATGGAGCTTAAAATTTTCGAAAAATTGATTGAATCGAAAAATCGTAGGCATTCGTTTGAAAAAAAAAAAAAAAAATACCAAATATCTTAACCAAATTTCCAGAAATATTGAACTATTTTTTGCCTTTTTTTTCTCTCTAACCACAATTCCCCAAAAATTGATTGGAATTTCACATTAAAAAAAAGAAAAGAGCTCTGTGAGAATTAATTTTTAATTTTTTTTTTTTTTAATTATTTCTATCTGAAAAATAAATAGCATCGATTTTTATGTTGAATAATTAATTTTCAAGAATTTCAAGCTTGTCGGACTAAAAAAAAAAAAAAAAATTGGACCACCTCGTACAAAATTATAATTCACGATTAACCGCAAAAGTTCGCCCGAGCTACGCTCTCGCCTCGATCGCATAAAAGTTAATTAGTCAGAATATTACTCACTAATTATGGAAAAAAAAAAAAAAAAAAATGATTAATTTGTTCGAAATTACGTCACAACCTCGTTGAGATAAAACAAATTTGTATTTAATTCGAACGACGACGCGCCAAGAATAAAAGACTGATTGAACAATTTAATTGCTCGGATAATTAATTATCCAGTTTAATGAAGAATTTTTAGCTTTTTTTTTCCCTGATCTGCGTCGTCGTTCGGAAATCAATGTGAATAATTTTAATTTTTTCATCATATCTGTACAAGGACCACTCTATACGCGAATAACGAAAGGAATAAAAAAAAAAAGCGAAAAACAGAAAATTACAGATATTTTTGGCATCGTTTTGTTTTTTTTTTTTTTTTTTTTTTTTCTAAAAATTAGACGCATCTCTCGCTCGACACACACGTCACGAAGTTTCGAGTTACAATCGCTCCTGGTGGACAGTTCGTATCGATGGGGAAAAAAAAAAATAAAAATTGAATATAAAAAAAAATGGCTTATAGTTCAGTCGTAGTGTACAAGTGTAATTTTTTAGTAACAGGTCAGTGTCTCGAAAAAAAAAAAATAAACAAAAATCCCTTTCCAAAGCAAAAAATGGCTTCTTGAGCTAGGAAACATTTTTGCATTTCCACATTGATTATTAATTCGTTCCGAAGCTCTTCTTTCGCGCAAATTCACTTGAGCATGAGAAATAACTCTTTATTTTTCGGAAAAAAACGACTTAATTTTTTTTATTTTTTTGAGACACCCCAGGGTATATATGAATAAACGAATTTTCAAATCTCATACTCGATCAGTCTTTCTCGTTAACGCGAAATATAATGTTATATGAGGCAAAAACAAAACACAAGAGTCCAAAGTCTAAAAAGCTTTTTTTACACAACAGTTTTACGATCAAGTTTTCTTGGATACTCATTAACGCATGTAAAATCAATTCTTTTTTTTTTTTTTTTCAATTCTTTCGACGATGCCGGTGATGTGAAAATTCTATTCGGAAAAAAAAAAGAAACGATTTTTTTTTCTTTTCACCGATAAAATTTGTGTGAATCAATGAAAATTTATCGAAAATTAAATAAATTTCATTAAATTAAAATAAAATTTATGTAAATTGAAAAAAAAAAAAAAAAATTTGTATTTGAAATCAAATTTTGGTTGAAATAAAAGTCTGTTTGATTTTTTTTTCTCAATGTGTATTAATCGACGGTTCTCGTCGCGACACGCAAAAATGATATGTATGCTGTTTTCCTTTTGTACGAAAAATGAGACGAAGCAATATTTTGCTTTCGATGGTACATTTATATAATAATAATTATTATTATTATACACGTATATATATATATTTTTTTTTTTTTCCCTTTAATCTCGTGCCAAATTATGAAAATTGTTTCATTCCGAGATGCATCTATTTTTCTAGGCTTAAGCCTAGAAAAATAGATGCGCCAAAAGTGACTTTCGTCGACAATATTGCATACTTTATGATAAGATCAAAATCGGGAAAAATTCAACCACAATAAAGACGATAAGAAGATTACTTTTTAATAATAATAATGCCCAAAAGTTAGCAATAAATTGTTTGAACGAAACATCGTTTGACAATTTTTTAGGGAATGTTTTTTTTTGTCATGTGAAATGAATTCGTTGATTTTTCTGACTACGCGTGAATTTTTTTTTTTTTTAATTTTCTTATCATTTTGAAATTTCGGTTTTCGGAAATTTTTTTATTTTGAAAAATGAAGGAAAAATCGTAAATTCGGATATATTTTTCGTAAAAACGTTGCATGTTACAATTAAGAAGTTTCCAGAGCATTGAACGAACAGTTTCGTAAATGCAACCTTTAAAAATTTCCGAAAATCGAAATTTCAAAATGATAAGAAATTTTTTAAAAAATTCCTGCGTAGTCAGAAAAATCAACGAATTCATTTCGCATGACAAAAAAAAAAAACATTCCCTAAAAATTTGTTAAACAATGTTTTGTTCGAACAATTTATGGATAACTTTTGGGCATTATTATTATTGAAAAGTAATCTTCTTATCGTCTTTATTGTGATTGAATTTTTTCCGTTTTTTATCTTAACACGAAGTGTGCAAAATTGTCGACGTAAAGTCACGTAATTTCGGTTGAAAAAAAGTTTTAGTGAGAATTTCGAGTACATCGAGTCGAAGCAAAAATTTGAAAAAAAAATCAACGACATTGAAGATGATACTAATAGCGATTTCCAATAATAATGCAAAAAAAAACTATCGAAAAATTGTTTAAACAATATATTGTTGCAGAAATTTTCCGTAAAAATGTTTTTTCGATTATACGTAACGAATTCCTTGATATTTTTTTGAATGCATATGAATTTTTCAAGAATTTTTTTATGGTTTTTTTTTTAAATTTATTTTTGTTTTTGAAAATTTGTAATTTTGAAAATTCCACGAAAAGTGCGGTAAATTTCGGATATCTTCTCGTGCAAAGGTTCCATATCAACTTTACGAAGTATCCGGATCATCAAACGAATACTTTTGTAAATAAAAATTTTCAAAATTCCAATTAAAAAAAAATAATTAAAAACCATAAAAAAATTCTTGAAAAATTCATATTTATTCAAAAAAAATCAAGAAATTTGTTGCATATAATCGAAAAAAACATTTTTACGGAAAATTTCTGCAACAATTTATTGTTTAAACAAATTTTCGATAGTTTTTTCGGCATTATTATTGGAAATCGATATTATTATCATCTTCGATATCGTTGAATTTTTTTTTTTTTCAAATTTTTTCCTCGACCCGATGTACAGTGCTCCTCCCGTAAGTTTGCCCTCTTTAACTTTTCTTTTCCCCTAATTTGGAGGGGAATAGCTTCCCCCACGCTTTGCCGTTGTTTTGTGTATACGTCACTGAAATACTTCTAATTTCAGTGGTATACATACATATCTAGTCTGTAGCTTTTATATGTTTATGTCAGAGTGGGGCACCTCCGTAACATTGCGCTCGAGCCCCGAGCGCGCAAAGTTAAGGGGGGAGCACTGTACTTGAAATTTTCACCAAAACTTTTGTTCGACCGAAATTATGCGGCTCATAAATCCTTAAAGAATTTCTACGATGCGTTATTGTTCGATTAGAATTAACGGATTTACGTCGAGGAGATCCCGAGCTATTTGAGCCAAGTAAATTATAAAAATTCAATTTCAATCATTCTTTTTTCAAGTATAAGAAAGGTTTAATAAAAAAAAAAAAAAAAAAAAAAAAAAAATTACATTTAGTCCCAAGATCATGGACTAATCTTTTGAATTAAAAAATATTTCAACATGGCGCCCGAAATATTTCGAAACGTACAAGATTGCCCGGAAAAAATAACTCTTATTTTTGGGGAAAAAAAAAATTATGGAAATCGATCCGTAAGATCAACCCTTAAAATCGAAAAAAGTGTTTTTTTTTCCAGCAATTACTTCTCAAGATTAAAAAAAAAATGTTAATTAATGTTCATTTGATCGGATCGCTGCGATCTCCTCGAATTCGAATCCCTATTCGATGTAGAGCGAAAAATCAAATCGTTGAGATCTCTTTTTGAGAATCGCGAAATAGTTTTTTTTTTTTAATTATAATTTTTTTTTTTTCTACGCCTAATGATATGCCGAAAAATAAGGCAAACTAAAAGCTACGCGAAAATGGCCAATCGATCGAGCACGATTGGGGAGGAAAAAAAAACATGCAATTACATAAAATTGTCTATAATCTCTCTCTTTCTTATTCTCGCCCATTTTTTTTTAATTGACATTACCATACTCGGTGCTACAATCCTTAATTTTTTTTTTTCCGAGAAATGGCATTTGCCTAGAATTTTTATTTTACATTGCAGCGTTAAATTGTAAAAATTTTGATCTTAATTAGAAAAATTTATAATTTATAATTGACGACACGTGAATTAATTGAGCAAGTACTCGTGTTACTCTCTCTCTCTCTCTC
The DNA here is from genome assembly GCA_963564615.1 of Rhorus exstirpatorius. Lineage (NCBI taxonomy): Eukaryota > Metazoa > Arthropoda > Insecta > Hymenoptera > Ichneumonidae > Rhorus > Rhorus exstirpatorius. Next base: position 9,389,585 of record OY751322.1, on the reverse strand, counting down.
TCTCTCTCTCTCTCTCTCTCTCTCTCTCTCGTCGGTATCAATTTTTTTTTTACGCTTTTTTGAACAAGAATTTTGCTAAAAAAAGAATTTTTAGAATTTTTTTTTTCTTCTGAATGATAATAAAAAATTTTGTTATAAAAATGATAAACTAAGAATTCCATTTAAATTTTATTGAAACAACTCGCGATCGACGTGAAAAAAAAAAAATTAAACAAAAATTCCAGAATTCATGCAAATTTGATTTTTAATTAAATATTTCAGTTAGCTATAAATTGAATTTGCTCGAAAAAAAAAAAATTCTAAAATTTTCAAAATCATGTACATCATTTTTTTCCCTCAAATTCAAAACTTTCCCACCGAGTAACAGTCGTACTTTCTCAAGCATGAAATTCGCCATGAAACAATGAATTTTGATCGATGATTGGCATGTAAAATGAAATTTTGACATTAAGATTCTCATTTTTAATTGACAGAAAAAAAAAAAAACTTATCTTTGGGATTGATATTTTTAGAATCAGTCGCGAACTTTACCGAAATTCTCTTTTTTTTTTTTTCTAGAAAAATCACAATACTTGGGGAAAAAAAAAACGAGACAAGAAGTAATCATTGACGGTCCAAGAAATGAGTAAAGAGTAAAAAGGACGCATCGAGTTTCGAGCTAATCGATATGGCAAGATTAAAAAGTAAAAAAAAATCGTAGCGTACCCGTAATATTATTAAAACAAAAAAAAAAACAAAAAAGAACAAAAAACAAAATATTCTAACAGAGAGCACAGTTATTCTTTTTTAACATTTAAACGAATAATTATTGCTCTTGGAGCATTATTTTCAACGAATAAAGCTTGTCGCGATTTTTTTTTTTTTTTCGGAATTATTCGAAGCGGAGAATTTATCGCAGCGAAGGAATTTAACCCCCTTCTTTTTTTTTCATTCAAATTTTAGTCGATCGATTATCGATCGATTATCGATCTTTCGATTATTTTGATTCGCGAGATATCTTCATTTTTTTTTTCAGCAGCTTTAACTTGCTCGTTAAACAATGGAAGCTTGGTCAACGGTTGTCACGGATATTGTTATTATTATTATTATTATTATTGTTATTATTATTATTATACTTAACAATTAGACACGTACAAATCCTGTTTTTTTTTAATCTCTCAACTGGACGCTCATTCGAAAGACATGAGATTTGCCGGTATTGGCTTTCTCTCGGTTGCACCGCGTACCGTTGCACGAAGCTCCTTGACCCACTGATCGGCGAGATCACTCGAGCTTGCTCTAAATTTGTAAATATTTCCTGAAAAATTTTGCAAAACGAACAAAAATAAAACAGAGAAATAATTTTTTTTTTTTTTCGTCCGATTGCCTAAGGTAGAACGATACCATGTGTCAAAAAAAAGAGGGATTTTGATGAAAATTGGTAGATACATTCGAAATTGAGTAAAAATTTTGCTCGGAAAGCTTCAACGAATTTGACCGTACCGTTTCGGATTGAATTTTTTTTGAAAACTGAATTAGTTTTTTTTACATTGGTTAAAAAGGCCACTTTTTGATAAAACTAACGCAAGAATGTGAATCAACTCTCAAGATCACTCCTGCAAAATTTGCAGCAATTTTACCCTACCGATTATCTGCAATGTGCAAAAAAAAAAAAACAATAAATGCAATTTTTCGCTCTGTACTGATGGACATAGCTCCAAGCGCGGCAACGTTGTATCGACCGAGGCGCTCTCGTATTCGCTGTATGCAGTGCCGTACTATAGCGGCTGAAAACGACTCAGAGCGCCCATGGTGGCGAGAATGCACATCTTTTGCTGGAGTCGCGTAGTGCAATTGAGGGCAATATAATAGAGAAGTCGCGGAAAGGAAATTTAAACTGTTGTGAGAAGTGATATAAGAATTTTTTCCGCTACACAACTTCGGAAATTAAGTTTTTACGCGTTTCCGACAGCAATTTATAAAATTGAGCAGCGCAAAAAACTAGATTCGTTGGGTGCAAAAAACAAAGAAAGTAAAATTTTTGAGGTTAAACGCGCATATATTGTCTGGTATGAAAAATTCATGTCAGGATAATATAATACAAATAAATTGATTTTTTTTTCCTCTTTAGTAGCTCTCATTATTGGCTAGCCGAATATGCAGTGAGCACTTCGCGGATAAATCGTTCGTCTACGCACGGAAAAAAAGACATTTCAAAAAATAATAACTGAAATTTAAAAAATACAACGATGAAGAGAAAAAATGCAGTTTAACACAGTAAATTAATCTCTTTACAGTGTTTTTATCAAAAAGTAATGTGCGGAATATACTTCTGTACTATCTGTATAACCATATTTGTTGGCTTAAACTGTAAAAACAACTATTTCCACTTAAAAAAAGTGACAATGTAAAAATTGAAAATGCTCGCAATGAATTTTGCTATAGATAAAATGAAAAACCAATAGATTTGTACAAGAAAAATTTAAAAACTGACGCATTAAAATGAACTGTATAGAGAGAGTATTTTTACGAATGTAAGACATAACAAAAAATACTAAATTCTTTATGAAAAACAGAAATTGAAATAAAGAAAAATTGTAGCACGCTTTCGTCGAATTCAACTGTGAAAATGATGGAAAAATTACAGTTTTAAAATGTGTATGGAAAATACGACGCAAACAAGCAATTCATAAGGATCAATAAGCGTTCATAAAATCAATAGCGTAGTGGTAAAGTGTCGGTCGTTGGGTAGGTCGTTAGGTAAGTCTCAGGTAAAATCTTAGGTAGGCTCAAAATTAATTTCGAGGGGAAAAAAGTCCGGACCACCAAGCCAGAAACACTCGTAAAAAAAAAATCTCCAAATCTTTAATTTTTTTCTTTTAATGATTATTTAAGGATCGAAAGTGTTGAATTCGTTTACTGCGGAGGACCGCGGGTTCGAATCCCGGTCAATGACGATTTTTTTTTGCAAAATTCATAGTATTTTCAAAGATAATGGAACAGCAGTTTTAAATTCGTTCATCGATTTAATTGCTAATTGATAGATAATAAACTACATTTATTATGCTAATTCGACCCGCGCTTTTCAAAATCTTCTAAACTTTTATTTTTTACAGTTCACATTGCAATTTCTCAAACATTAAACCCAAAAAGATGCGCTATTTTATATTATAATTGATTTCACAATTTGTACAGTTTGTCACAGTGGTAAACTCTATTTACACTTTTAAACTGTAAAAATTCATTCTATCGCTTGGTCCTTTTTATTTCAAATTCTAAAGAATTTCCGAAGTTTTCCTCCCGAGAGGCATTCTCTATTAACAAAACTGTAAAACATGATGGAAACATGACTAGAATTCACAGAAATTTTTTTTCCGTGCGTTACAATCAAGTCCGAGTTACGTCTTTCTTGTTCTCGATACGAGCCTTGTCGGTTCGTATGACAGGACCGACAAGGTTCATGGCTTAGCCTCAAATTGAGAAGGAAAAGTAGCCGTAAACCTATTTTCATTGCATCGTGATACGTCGATTTATTTTTTTTTTTTCAACGCAGTTATGGTCAAGCTCACCTCAAAAAAACTCTATGCAGCACGAATGTAAATGTTCGTTCATTAAAATTAATCCAACAAGGTTTCGTCCGTGTAAATAAATGAGAGCTATTCCAGCAAAATTTGCGGAGTACAGCCGGCCGCGGCGCCACTTGGCTTTCCGCACACAGCGAATACAGTCCGGCTTACAGATTGACAGACTCGCTCACGCGCACGCGCAAACGCATTGCATTTTTTTTTTCCCTCGTTTTTCACCTTTTCTGCCTTCTATATTTATTTTTCATTAATTTTTGCTCCTTAAATTTCCTCCGAATTTCAACGAGCCTTTGACAATTTTTTTTTAAAATATTTTTCGCTATTATAAAACATCCTTGCAACCTTTTCGCAAAAACATCTGACGAGAACGCCTCTGGGGCTTGGGCCTGGAGCTTGGGAAATGCAGCCATCGGTTAAAAACTGAAACCGTTATTGGCGATCGACACTGAGCATGCGACTCCTAGCGGGTTTTTGACGAACTGCTATTGGAGTGCAAAAAACTTTATTTGTACACGCGATCCACGCGATAAAGCGTGTAAATTAGTTTTGACATTTGTGTAGTTGTTCAAATTAACAAAAAAGCTGTAGTTCAAATTTTTATATTATTGGTATATCGGAATGGAGACTGTCGAAAGGGTCGAATCTGCGAAATTCAGCTCAAAAGTGAAATCTAACACGAGAGTTTATTGTTGCGTGTTCGAATGTCATTCTCGTCCGTTCACACGGATCGAGACGTGATATTTCACCGGTTTCACGTTAAAAAAAAAAAAAAACGCCGGTAAAGTATCTCGGAAAAATTTATTCGGCGTGCGTGAAACGATAGATCGACGGAAAATGTGGATAAGAGTGCTCAAAATGTCTCGATGCGACCCGAAGTCTTCGATCAGAGTGTACCGGCCCTAATATTTCGCGTTTTGTTTCGTTTTTTTTTTTTTTTTTTTTTTTTCAGTACATGTAACTACCACCATTTGCCCGAACTTCAGAACTTCTTCCCCTTCAGTTATATTTCGGTTATATTTAGGTCTCCCTTTACGAAATCGTAAATTCGTCGCAGTTTCAAGTATAAACGTCCCATGTTTTCAATGCCAATTGTCACAAACTGCGCTCCAATTGCGCCATATTTTCCGAATGACGCGAGCGCCGCCATCGGTAGCGTCGATCGCCGATACGGCGTTGCCGCTGTCGGAGCAACTATTGCGAAAAGGTTTAATGGTTTGAAATATGCGACGAGGAGCATTCTTTGTCGCCAAAACCAGGAATATTATGTTTGAAATAGTTATTAATGGTTGTTTTTTCAACAAAAAGTACACAATCATCACCTTCCATGTAAATTGAAAACCAGAAAATTAATTCACGCGCAGTTGGGTAACACGAATGGCTCCCCATGTTAAAGCATAGGAGTACATAGGAGTTTGCAATTGAAAAAAAAAAAAATCAATTACAAATTACAATTATAATTGACATTTCTTTTCGAATCAATTACAAATTACGAAAAAAAAAGGTGTCAATTATATTTGGGAATTGTAATTGATTCGAAAGAGGTTTAAATTACATTTAGGAATTGTAATTGAATCGAAAAAAGGTGTCAATTACTTTTGTAGCAACAGAGAAATACTTTTTTTCGTTCGATTGCTTAAGGATTGCCCATCAAAATGGGGGGGGGGGGGGGGGGAAGAATTTAGTTAAAGTGCTTGAAGTTATGGAAATAGAAGGCATAATAACAAGTTTCGGGCCGATTTTTAATTAATTAATTACAAATTTCAAATGACAATTATATTTTGCGATTGAAAAAAAAATCAATTACAAATTACAATTGTAATTGACATTTCTTTTCGAATCAATTACAAATTACGAAAAAAAAAGGTGTCAATTATATTTGGGAATTGTAATTGATTCGAAAGAGGTGTCAATTACATTTAGGAATTGTAATTGAATCGAAAAAAGGTGTCAATTACTTTTGTAGCAACAGAGAAATACTTTTTTTTCGTTCGATTGCTTAAGGATATATCGGACGTATCTTCCCAAGCGAAAGTGACTTTCGTCGACAATATTGCGCACTTCATGATAAGATAAAAATCGGCAAAAATTCAACCACAATAAAGACGATAAGAAGATTACTTTTTAATAATAACAATGCCCAAAAGTTAGCAATAAATTGTTTGAACGAAACATCGTTTGACAATTTTTTAGGGAATGTTTTTTTTTTATTTTCTTATCATTTTGAAATTTCGGTTTTCGAAAATTTTGCAAAGGTTGTATTTACGAAACTATTCGTTCAATGCCCCGGAAATTTCTTAATTGTAACGTACAACGTTTTTACGAAAAACATATCCAAAATTCACGATTTTTCCTTCATTTTTCGAAATTAAAAAATTTTCGAAAAACCGAAATTTCAAAATGATAAGAAAATTAAAAAAAAAAATTCACGTGCAGTCTGAAAAATCAACGAATTCATTTCACGTGTCGAAAAAAAAAAACTTTCCCTAAAAATTTGTTCAACAATGTTTCGTTTAAACAATTTATTGATAACCTTTTTGGAATTATTATTATTGAAAATTAATCTTCTTGTCGTCTTTATTGTGGTTGAATTTTTGCCGATTTTTATCTCATCGCGAAGTATGCAAAAAAGGGAAGGTACGTAAAAAAAAAAGGAAAGAAAAAAAAGAAACTGTCGGTAAGAATATAAAAATACCTTTGTTCGGATCGGTAAGAACGAACGTGTCACGTTGATACGAATTATCGTGATTTTCGACGATCCAGCCCAGGATCGAGACCATTTTGTATGGTTCTCGCTTGTAATCACCGCGTTCGGTGCCCTTGAAGGATTTCGGTGAGAAATATACGATCGAAGATGCCCACAATTGTATCCAGTAGCGTTGCCACGTCGATACGGTTGGCTTGCGACCTTCCCTCAGTACAACTTTTCGACGCAGCGAACTCTGCATACTGCAACGGGGCTCCAGGCTAAATCCGAGCTTCGGCAAAATGGGAATCGTACTGCGAGGGGAAATGCAAAAAAAATAAAAAAATAAATAAATAAATAAAAATTGCGTTATCGATTCCTTGATGGACCGATAAATCGGATCGAGTTAGAAAAAAAAAAATCTTCTACCATGTTCTCGATAGAAGACTGCAATCGTCGTTCAACGTTTCCGTGGGAGTGCCTGGGGAATTTTCATCGATATCGACGATCTGCGAGACCAAATTTGGCTCCTCGAGGACGGAATCGTCGAGCAAATGTCTCACGGTCAATTGACCCGTTTCCAGTCCCGATGCACCTGACTTGCCGAATATACTGAAAAATCATCGACATTCGCGAATAATTCGAATTTACGATTGAAAAAAAAAAAAACAAAAAAAACACACACAATCATTCGAGTCTTCAATGGATCAACGAAATTTTATTCAAGATAGAAGAATAATAATAGTAATATAATTATATTTGATAAATTTTAGCAAAATTTTCTGATAATCGTTCATAAAAAAAATTTTTAAAACAAAATGAGTAATATATAAGATAATGAAATTTTACTTTTAGTAATTTTTCAGTGACTTTTAGTGAGATTCGTTGAGAAAATTAATAATTATCGTTGATCCAATGTAAATCACGAGAATTTCGATGTTCAATCATTGTTCATGCACTACGATTATTTAAATAATAAATAAAACGACGTGACGATGACGATAAAAACAGCGACAGAACTGGATCCTCCTAAAGAGTTCGACGAATAAACATTCAAGGCCGGGCACTCTATATAATAGGAAAGAAAAAATTAATAATTGGAACCAAAAAAAAAATTAATAATGGCACGAGCAGAGAGCGATTCTCATCGATTTCGGATCATCTCGGCTAATCGATCGGCTAAACGGCACATGCTGATAATTCAAACGAAAAATCATTCACAATCGATTGTACGAAGGAAATCGTAAAATACGACGAAGCAGGCACTAGAAAAAAATAAATAAACGACATTGGCAATTCGGGGGTAACAAATGGGTGGATAAATAATCTAAAAATTATTTTCAACAAAAATGTATCGATTAACTGATGCGAAATTGTTATTTTTCAAATTTCCATCGAGTGTTTGATTGCCTTTTATAAAAAAAAAAAATTTTCTAACGCTCAGTAATCCTTATCAACGACCAAGATCGTTGATTTTATAAAATGTTTTTGAACCTAAATTTTACGTAAGTAAGAAAGTAATAAATGGATACAATGTGAGGTTTTTTAGGTTTTTGGGTTTGATAAATTTCGACGATAAAATCAAATATGGCGGTTTTTGTACAAAAAAAACGACAAAAAATTCGATATTTTCAATTATGATTTTTTTTTCAGCAATAAAACGCGCAAAAATCTGGAATTTTTTTCAACTATCGGTGCATAAAATTATTGAAGTTTAACAGGAAATATGGCAGCTAGAATGTAAAAATCTCCCAAAAATATGCATTTTTCATTATTGTTTCTTGTTTATCTCATTATTCAAAGCTTATAATGAGTTCAAGTGATAATTATCAAGTTTCGGGGGCGCTGATTACGAATCTGAAATCAGATTTTGAAAATTCAACATGGCGGATCCAATATGGCGGACGAAAATTTTAAATTTGATCGAATATGGTCGAAAAATTCTACTCCGGGATTATCGGGGTCGCTGATTGCGAATCTAAAATCAGATTTTAGAAATTCAAGATGGCGTATCTAATATGGTGGACGAAAATTTTAAATTTGATCGAATATGGTCGAAACATTCTACTCTGGATTTTCGGGGTCGCTGATTGCAAATCTAAAATCAGATTTTAGAAATTCAAGATGGCGGATCCAATATGGCGGACGAAAATTTTAAATTTGATCGAATACGGTCGAAAAACTCTACTCAGGGATTATCGGGGTCGCTGATTGCGAATCTAAAATCAGATTTTAGACATTCAAGGCGGCGGATCCAATATGGCGGACGAAAATTTTAAATTTGATCGAATATGGTCGAAACATTCAACCCTGAGGGTTTTCGGGGTCGCTGATTGCGAATCTAAAATCAGATTTTAGAAACTCAAGATAGCGGATCGAATATGGCTGACGAAAATTTTAAATTTGATCGAATACGGTCGAAAAACTCTATAGTGGGGTTTTCGGGGTCGCTGATTGCGAATCTAAAATCAGATTTTAGACATTCAAGGCGGCGGATCCAATATGGCGGACGGAAATTTTAAATTTGATCGAATATGGTCGAAAAACTCTACTCAGGGGTTTTCGGGGTCGCTCATTGCGAATCTAAAATCAGATTTTATAAATTCAAGATGGCGGATCCAATATGGCGGACGAAAATTTTAAATTTGATCGAATACGGTCGAAAAACTCTATAGTGGGGTTTTCGGGGTCGCTGATTGCGAATCTAAAATCAGATTTTAGACATTCAAGGCGGCGGATCCAATATGGCGGACGGAAATTTTAAATTTGATCGAATATGGTCGAAAAACTCTACTCAGGGGTTTTCGGGGTCGCTCATTGCGAATCTAAAATCAGATTTTATAAATTCAAGATGGCGGATCCAATATGGCGGACGAAAATTTTAAATTTGATCGAATACGGTCGAAAAACTCTATAGTGGGGTTTTCGGGGTCGCTGATTGCGAATCTAAAATCAGATTTTAGACATTCAAGGCGGCGGATCCAATATGGCGGACGAAAATTTTAAATTTGATCGAATATGGTCGAAACATTCTACCCTGGAGATTTCGGGGTCGCGTATTACGAATCTAAAATCAGATTTTAGAAATTCAAGATGGCGGATCCAATATGGCGGACGAAGATTTTAAATTTGATCGAATACGGTCGAAAAAATCTACTCCGGGATTATCGGGGTCGCTGATTGCGAATCTGAAATCAGATTTTAGAAATTCAAGGTGGCGGATCCAATATGGCGGACGAAAATTTTAAATTTGATCGAATACGGTCGAAACATTCAACCCTGAGGGTTTTCGGGGTCGCTGATTGCGAATCAAAAATCAGATTTTAGAAATTCAAGGTGGCGGATCCAACATGGCGGGTGAAAATTTTAAATTTGATCGAATATGGTCGAAAAACTCTACTCAGGGGTTTTCGGGGTCGCTGATTACGAATCTAAAATCAGATTTCAGAAATTCAAGATCGCGTATCCAATATGGCGGTCGAAAATTTTAAATTTGATCGAATATGGTCGAAAAACTCTACTCTGGGGTTTTCGGGGTCGCGTATTACGAATCTGAAATCAGATTTTAGAAATTCAAGATGGCGTATCCAATATGGCGGACGAAAATTTTGAATTTGATCGAATATGGTCGAAAAACTCTACTCAGGGGTTTTCGGGGTCGCTGATTGCGAATCAAAAATCAGATTTTAGAAATTCAAGATGGCGGATCCAACATGGCGGATGAAAATTTTAAATTTGATCGAATATGGTCGAAAAACTCTACTCTGGGGTTTTCGGGGTCGCGTATTACGAATCTGAAATCAGATTTTAGAAATTCAAGATGGCGGATCGAATATGGCTGATGAAAAGTGAAAATTTGATCCGATCCAGTGAAAAAACTGTATGTAAGTGAGACAAAGTGAGACGGAAGTAAAGGCAGTGTAGGGTAGAAGAAAAAAACGGGAAGAAACGAAAGGTGGAAGTAGAGCGAGTGCAGAAAAAAGAAGGATACGGAGAGCTTTTCTGAATATGCAGATTTGGTCCGGATTCGATCGAATTTCGTCCGCCAACGTTGGATCCGCCGTCTCGAATTTTCAAAATCCGCGACCCCGAAACTTTATAATTATCAATTTTTGAAAGTTTTTCACATTCTAGCCGCCATATTGAAAGAAAAAGTCATCAACATGTGAATAAAAAAATTTCCCTGTTATAACTTCTATAATTTTATGCACCGATAGTTGAAGAAAATGTCCGATTTTTGCGCGTTTTATATACCTGAAAAAAAAAAAATCACAAATATCGAAAATAACGAATTTTTCGTCATTTTTTTGCGCAAAAATTCGCCATACTCGATTCTGTCGTCGAAATTTATCAAACTCAAAAATCCAAAAACTCTCACATCGTATCCATTTATAACTTTGTTACGTACGTAAAAAATTTCGGTTCAAAAACATGCTATAAAATCAACGATCTTGATCTTTGATGGGTTAATCGGAAAAATAATTCTACAATTTTTTTTTTCTTCATGCAACGTATACGTTTGGAAAAATTCCCACGATTTCCTCGAACGAAAGCAAGAAATAAGTCGCGCAGCGGGCGAAAAATTTAATAAATCATTCCCGACAGAGCTAAAACGAGGATTTTCGTTTCGCTCGCTCCCCCCGAGATACTCAATTTATCGTGTAAGAAAAGAAAAATCTTGCGCCGAGGAAGATCCCGTGGCGGGGAGAGGGGGGGGGGGGGGAACTCACCCAGAATTCGCCAAGCTAGAACCGTAACGTCCCCCTTGCTTATGGAAGTTGCGTGGTAGGCTCGTGCTACGGAATCTGACGGAGGTCACACGATACACAATCGATACAATAATCAAACGTATCGCGCGTTTTAATCACAATCGTTAAATCACAGAGTCACATAAATTCCGGGAAAATTAAAAACCGCACGTTCGTGCTTGAGAATTTTTTTTTGTTTTCGTGTGAAAAAAAAATTAATTTTTCCCTTTGTGAAATGTAATTTTGCGCAAAAAAGCAAAAAACAAAAAAAAAAAAAAGTCTCAAACATAACTCTCTTTTTTTTCCCAGACCCGCGCAGACCCTTCGAGATATTCTTTTTTTTTTTTCTTACGAGTCGTGGATCCGCCGGTGGTTTTTTGGTTTTTTTTTTTTTTTTTCCAACTCACAAAATTCTCGATCCCGTCCACCGCAATAATGTTCAATGAAAAACGAACGAAAGAAAAAAAAAAAAAAAACAACCGAACGAAGAAAGAAGAGAGGCGAGATAAAAAAAAAAAAAAAACATTCGTTGAACTCACTTGGTTCCCAAACTTCGGCATTTTCTGTGTCCGGGAACGAATTTATTGGCTGCGGATACTGCGTGCAAGCGCAAAGATCCGGCGCAGCCACGAGCCGGTGACAACGACAGAGCTGCGACCCCCGTGACTGCCTCACCCACGGATTCCTTGCTGCTGCTTGACGAGGCTATCGGAGAATTTGGCTCGAGCTTCATTGATAGCCTGGGAGGGGGGGGGGGGGGGGGGGGGAACAAAAAAATGAAAATTTTTTTTTTTTTCATAAAATTCTCAAAACTCGTGAAAGAAAATTTGCAAAAATTTTCACCTTTTATTATCCATTAAATTCAATATTATTAATTGTTAATTTTATTTTTGATTAATTTGATTATTATCTCGCTTATGCTCACTTGAAATGATCGTCCTCGAGGAATTTTTGCAATTCCTCGATGTAACGCACGCTATTGAGATATCTCTGCACGTCCGGAAGTGGAATTATACCGGGATACTCGCTTGCTTGAAAAACCGTGACTCTCGTGAGAACACTGTCCATTTTTAGTGTTCTCTGATGATTGTCGCCGTTCTATAAATATCGTTAATTAAAAAAAAAAAAAAATAGAAATAATAATAATAAGAAGAAAAACCTTTGATTCGTCGCTGATAATGGCAATCAAGCATGAAAAAGTTGAGCCTCGTCGGACATCTTGACAGCACAATGCGAATTTGTTTAAATTTTTTCAATTTCAAATATTTCATTGAATTTTGATCAAATTTAAGATAAGATCAACGTTACCGGTGTTAAATCATCTAAAGCTACGAGAGCACTAGTTTCTATATTAATTTTTTTTAATTCCATTCAACGGAAGAACTGGCGTTCGATTATGAAAGATTGAAGTTTCTGCAGCTTGAAGAATTGAAGAAAACAAACGAGTAACGTTTTTTTCTTTTTTTTGACTAAATAATCGAAATAACAACCACTGGATCAATTGTACCGGTATTAGACAGGTATTGGAAAGGTGTCAATTACTTTTTTTAATTTTTAATTGATTCGAAAAAACGTTTCAATTACAATTAGAAATTGTAATTGAATCGAAAAAAGGTGTCAATTACTTTTGTAATTTTTAATTCGTTCGAAAAAAAAAACGGATGTCAATTACTTTTTTAATTTGTAATAGATTCGAAAAAATGTGTCAATTATATTTGGGAATTGTAATTTAATCGAAAAAAGGTGTCAGCCACTTTTGTAATTTTTAATTCGTTCGAAAAAAAGGTGTCAATGACTTTTTTAATTTTCAATCGATTCGAAAAAAAAAAAAAAACGTGTCAGTTACTTTTATAATTTGTGATTGATTCGGAAAAACGTGTCAATTACTTTTGCAATTTTTAATTGTTTCGAAAAAAAATATGTCAATTACAATTGTAATTTTCAATTGATTTTCTTTTCAATTATAGAATACAATTGTTATTTATAATTGATTTTTTTTCAATAACAAATTACGGCTGTGATTTGTAACTTAAATGTAATTAATTACAAATAGTAATTGGATGCTGTCCGACACTGATAATAACCATGATAAGGGAGCAAGAGATGTGGAAAGAATAGACATGAGAATTAATCGAGGGGCTGAGAAAACTTAAAGAAGGCAATTATAAGGAAGGAAGAGGAAAAGAAATAAGAAAATCGTCCTGAAAATACATTATTGAGAAGGAAATACTGGTCCGAAGAGAGGGTGAATGGAAGGGCCGAACAAAAATTTGGGCAAGGTTAAGATGCGGCAACATAGGAAGGGCGGAAATGAAAGGGGAGAAGGATCGGAAGTGCAGGATGAGTAAAGAACAAGATGAAGACGATGGAGCATTTGTTAATATGTAAAAAAAAAAGGTAGAGAGCCAGTGACGGAGAAAGCAAGAAAAAATGAGAGGAGTGAATGGAAGGAATTGACGAATGGGCAATAAAGGGAGAAATTATAAATATGCTGCGTGGGAAAATACAAAAAAAAAAATAATGTGTGCGATTGCTATAGGGAAATGGAGGTCTGTAAAAAAAAAAATCGGGTAAGGGGATAGAGAAAGAGTTGGAGTAAAGGGAAAATTAAAGACTGAGAAATAAAGGTGTGATAACGCGATGCGTATTTTAAGGATATTATCAGAAAATAATGAAAGGAATATACATGCCGTTGTAAATTATAGTATTTTGGAAAAAAACTTGACAAAATTATGCAAATAAAACTTTACCATCAATTGACAGTAGTTTGTGATTGGAGATTGGGCAGCATTACGATATCTGCGGCCCCTATTTTTGACCACGTGACCTTCATATTTCGACCAAAAAAAAAAAACACTTTTTCAAGAAAAGTGACAAAAATTGATATTCGGCTCAGGAACGCGGTGCCGAAGCGTCCAAACAGGGAATAAAATAGTACTTTAAATCGCTCTAGCGCCTTCATTTGGTCGAAAATCAAGTGTTTAAATAAATAAATCATTTAAAACATAAAAATCTACATTTGTGACAGTCTGGGCCCCCCCCCCCCCCGAACTACCCCACTGGGGCTTCGCCCCTGGACCCCTACCGGGGCTCCGGACCCTGGTGGACCCCCCAATTGGACAATACGACACAACTACCCATAAAACCCATCAAAAAATCGCCGTAGATCCGAAATTTACAAAATCGACTTTTTTTTTACTTTCAATCGCTATAGCGTCGTTGTTTGATCGAAAATCAAGTGTTTAAATAAATCAATCATTTAAAACATAAAAATCTACGTTTGTGACAGTCTGGGGGCCCCCCCCCCCCCAACTGCCCCGCCGGGGCTTCGCCCCCGAGCCCCACCGGGGCTCCACCCCCGGACCCCGGTGGACCCCCCAATTGGACAATATGACACAATTGCCCATGAAACCCATGAAAAAAATCGCCGTAGGTCCGAAATTTACAAAATCGACTTTTTTTTTACTTTCAATCGCTATAGCGTCGTTGTTTGATCGTAAATCAAGTGTTTAAATAAATAAATCATTTAAAACATAAAAATTTACGTTTGTGACAGTCTGGGGGCCGCCCCCCCCGAACTCCCCCACTGGGGCTGCGCCCCTGGACCCCTACCGGGGCTCCGGACCCTGGTGGACCCCCCAATTGGACAATATGACACAACTACCCATAAAACTCATCAAAAAATCGCCATAGATCCGAAATTTACAAAATCGACTTTTTTTTAACTTTCAATCGCTCTAGCGCCTTTATTTGATCGAAAATCAAGTGTTTAAATAAATAAATAATTTAAAACATAAAAATCTACGTTTGTGACAGTCTGGGCCCCCCCCCCCCAAACTCCCCCGCCGGGGCATCACCCCTGGACCCCCCAATTGCCAATATGACACAATTACCCATGCAACCGATGAAAAAATCGCCGTAGATCCAAAATTTACAAAATCGACTTTTTTTTTACTTTCAATCGCTATAGCGTCGTTGTTTGATCGAAAATTGATTTTTTTTTTACTCTCGAAAAAGTGTTTCTTTTGGTCGAAATATAAAGATCACGCGGTCCGAAAATAGGGGCCGCAGATATCGTAATATCCCCCGAGATTGTAAGATGGTTCGACCATCGTTACGTTTACCTTATTTAAAATTTAATTTTGCCTCACCTTCGAGGAGGGATGCGCCATGTCGATGTAGACGAGATCAGTGAGAAATAGTCCGAGATAGGGAATACACGGAAGTTTCAGTGTATCGATGTGCTCTCGGAGATTCGTCCAGTTGTTTTTGTCGCTGAATACCTCGGCAAGCTTGTCGAATGTTGCGCGATCCTTCTTCCCGAGATACGACCATGTTTTGTTCAATCGGTATATCGATGCGCTCTGAAGTCCCGATATAATGGCGAATAACGAATGCAGATTGTTAAGATCGTAGAGCCTTTTCGCGACACGGACAAAGTGTCCTATCGTCTCGGCCCGTTGCTTCGCCGTTGATGAATTCAGAATCTCCTGTACCGTCCAAAAACTCACCTGCCGAGCGAGATTATAAGCAAAAAAAAAAAAAACAAAAATCATTTTCTTTCATTTGTCGAATTTATCATCCCTTCGACCTAAATTTAATCTAAAATTAAGCCTGAATGAAAATTTAGGTTCAAAGGAGAGCGTAAATTCGTGGATAAAATTTGGAAATAAACAAATACAGGACATACTTTACAGCATAAAAAAATTCTAGTCTTGTAATATTTAATATCGTTATCGAAACAAATAGCAAAAAAAAGCATTTAATGGTCTGAAAAAAAAAATAATAAAAATCATTTTCTTTATTTGTCGAATTTATCATCCCTTCGACCTAAATTGAGTCTAAAATTTAGCCTGAATGAAAATTTAGGTTTAAAGGAGAGCGTAAATTCGTGGACAAAATTTGGAAAAAAAAACAAATACAAGACACTCCTTGAAGCATAAAAAAATTCTAGTCTTGTAATATTTAATATCGTTATCGAAACAAATAGCAAAAAAAAAGTATTTAATTCTGGACTGAAAAAAAAAAATAAAAATCATTTTCTTTCATTTGTCGAATTTATCATCCCTTCGACCTAAATTGGGTCTAAAATTTAGCCCGAATGAAAATTTAGGTTTTAAGGAGAGCGTAAATTCGTGGACAAAATTTGGAAAAAAAAAACAAATACAAGACACTCCTTGAAGCATAAAAAAATTCTAGTCTTGTAATATTTAATATCGTTATCGAAACAAATAGCAAAAAAAAAAGCATTTAATGGTCTGAAAAAAAAAATAATAAAAATCATTTTCTTTATTTGTCGAATTTATCATCCCTTCGACCTAAATTGAGTCTAAAATTTAGCCTGAATGAAAATTTAGGTTTAAAGGAGAGCGTAAATTCGTGGACAAAATTTGGAAAAAAAAAACAAATACAAGACACTCCTTGAAGCATAAAAAAATTATAGTCTTGTAATATTTAATATCGTTATCGAAACAAATAGCAAAAAAAAAAGCATTTAATGGTCCGGAAAAAAAATAATAAAAATCATTTTCTTTATTTGTCGAATTTATCATCCCTTCGACCTAAATTGAGTCTAAAATTTAGCCCGAATGAAAATTTAGGTTTAAAGCAGAGCGTAAATTCGTGGACAAAATTTGGAAAAAAAAAACAAATACAAGACACTCCTTCAAGCATAAAAAAATTCTAGTCTTGTAATATTTAATATCGGTATCGAAACGAATAGCAAAAAAAAAAAAAAAAAAAAGTATTTAATTCCGGACTCACGTGATTGAATCTTCTCGTGAATGCCACGACATTTGGTGCAATGACAAGCTTATTTTTCTTATTCCACGAGCAGCTCGACAATTCCTCGGGTCTTATGCCCTTAAAGGTGCTAAGATCCAAGAGGGTGAGCTGAGTGGCGAGATCGTCAGCCTGTATGCTGGTCGCCACGGTCGCCCCTGATACTTGCGTATTACTGTTACATCGCCCTGGTAGTGAATTAGATTTGCTCGCTACTGAATTTCTATCGAAAAACAAAGGATGTAAAAAAAAACATACCGAAACACATCCACACACACACACGAGTAATACATTCGTAAAAAAAAAAGCTCCGATGTTACAGAAAAAAAAAAAAAAATCAACGACAAAGTACCAGATTCTCAGGTATATCGCAGATTTTGGAAATTTTTTTAACGGGATGGGAATTAAAAAATTTTTTGAAACAACTGTTTCGTGCTCAAGTGGGTAAAATCTGTCGGGAAAATTTGCAAAAACAAAAAAACAAAAATACAACGGCAACCAACCCATAATTGTCGTAGCAGGTCTGAACGCTCGGTGGCATAAGCTCCGAATATTTTCTGTGATTTCTACATTTTTCACGATGTTCCTTGCGTTCCTTGAGGCCCTGTTTATCTCCCTGGCTCATGTCACTGCGTAACGGACGACCACTGGGGGGGGGAAGGTTAGTATCGCATTGGCAAGAGTTTCATTTCGACACTCCGAGGAATCATACTTTTTGAGATGGAAAAAGAAAATTGAAAGAAAACAAAAAAAAAAACGATGGGAAAAAAATTCATAAATATGATTCTACGACAAATGCAATCTTGTACGGCCCGATAATGTTTATGGGTTCCGTACATATTTATTTTTAACATTATTTCCAACCGCACATGGATTGGCTGCTTCCGCAATAAAAAAAAATTATTCAATTCTACCCAGTTTATAAGCGTGTTTCATTTTGGAGTTTTTTTTTTCCCCCCTCAGAATGTTCCAACGATGTTCAAATTTCGACGAAAAATATTTGTTTATTTTTTTTTTTTAATTTATAAATTCGGTGAATTTGAAAAATTTCATTTTTTTTAAATTTTTAACTCCGAAACTGGGTAAAAATCTAAAAATGCACAATTTTTTTTTGGGATGGAAGAAAAGGTAATAAGATAATAATATTTGAGGAAGTTATTAGGCATATATTTAAGTATAATACAAAAAAATTATTATCAAAACATATTCAAAAATGGCAACACTGGAGCCATTCTCGCGAGACATGCGGCACGCAGTGTAACCGTCACAAATTTGAATTTGAAAAAAAAGCACTTAATCTACAGATATATTAATAGCTACAGAAATATGTAGGGGATTTTCGAGAAGTTAATTTAAACATTATTTATTAACAAATAAGTGCCCTCTCTTTTGTCGTAAAATTCAAAATTTTCATTCAAATACTCGCCAATTACACAAAAATCAATATTTTTAAAATTCCCTACGTATTTCTCTAGCTGTAGACGGGTAGATTAAGTAGTTTTTTTTTTATAGATTTAAATTTGAATATGAAATTCTGCAGCGCTGCGTACCGCAGAATTCATTCAGTTTCACGAGAATGGCTCCAGTGTCGCCATTTTTAAATATTTTTTGACAATAAATTTTTGTATTGTACTTAAATATATGCATAATAACTTCCTTAAATATTATTATCCTATTACATTTTCTTCCATCTAAAAAAAAATGGCGAAAACAGCGCTTTTCTTTTGTTTTTACAGTGGTGTTACCCCTTAATGATATACGAGCCACATAATTCCAGTCGAAGAAAGGTTTTGGTGAGAATTTCAAGTACTTCGCGTCGAAGCAAAAATTTGAAAAAAATCAACCGCATCGAAGATGATAACAATATCAATTTCCAATAATAACAATGCCGGAAAAACTATCGAAAAATTGTTTAAACGATAAATTGTTGCAGAAATTTTCCGTAAAAATTTTTTTCGATTACATGCAACGAATTTCTTGATTTTTCCGAATACATATGAATTTTTCAAGAATTTTCTTATGGTTTTTAATTTGTTTTTGCAGAATTTTGAAAAATTGTATTTACAAAAGTATTCGTTCGGTGATCCGGATACTTCGCGAAGTCAATAATATTTGTACGAGAACATATATCCAAAAATTCATTGCACTTGCCATGCAATTTTTAAGATTAAAAATTTTCAAAAACAAAAATAAACAAAAACCATAAGAAAATTCTTGAAAAATTCACATGTATTCATAAAAATCGAGGAATTCGTTGCATATAATCGAAATACATTATAACGGGAAATTTCTCCAACAATTTATTGTTTAAACAATTTTTTGATAATTTTTTCAGCATTGTTATTATTGGAAATTGATATTATTATCATCTTTGATACGGTTGATGTTTTTTTTTTTTTCAAATTTTTGTCTCGACGCTGAGTACTTGAAATTCTCACCAAAACTTTTTTTCGACTGGAATTATGTGGCTCGTGCATCATTAAAATTGAGTAGAGTAGAATTGCCGAAAAAAATTTAAAAAAAGTAAAAGTTCTGCAATTATCAAAATTGTTGAAATTTGTTTTCCAGGTATAATTTTCTTTTCTCATAAATAAAATTAAATGCATTTTTTAAATTAATAATTGTAACATTTTATGATAATAATTAAATATTATCATTATAAGCTACAAAATTGCATCATTTATTTTGAATATTGATTTTGAAAATTTTATAAACTTCCGTTTTATAAAACTTTACTTGTCCACAATATCTCGTAGAAACAAATTCATAAAAAAAAAAAACATGCAAAATATTATCATAACCACAATTTTTTTGCATTTCGCAGTTTTTTTTTTTAAACATATCTTTCATACAAATATGCCCAGGGCGACTCACCTCGGATATTCGCAGGGCAGAAAAATATTCGTTTGACAGATCGCTGGATATAGCGGCGTGACGCATCTCAGCCATGAGGCTACGTTGTTTAACAGGCGCATTACATTTTTTTTTATCTCTTCCGTTCATGCGTTCAGCCTTTTCCCAAACAAAAAAATTTTTTAAAAATATAATCTTCGTCTTTCTTCAAAATCCAATATATCACTATAATTAACAATTTTTTTTTTTTTTTGGTTCCATCCAAAGGCAAAATTTCAAAAAAAAACGTCTCTACAGTTTGCAGTTGAAACGAACGACAAAAAAAATTTTGATTGCTGATTGTTGTCAAAATTTTTTTTTTTTTTTACTCCGATCAGCCAGCTGGCTGTGAATGATAAAGGAATTTCTTGTAAAAAAAACATGCACAAGGACGAGGGCTTACCTGATATTTTTTTTCTTTCTGACGAAATAAAAAAATTTTAAAAAAATAAATAAAAAGGAAACTTGTTTATTCGCAAACGTCAAAAATGTGCAGGTTAGAAATAAATCCCCACCCTCGTTCGCGACTACGCGTCTGCTGGGCAGTTTGACACTTTTGAGTATTTATCAGAGACGAGAGATCTCGTGATTTTTCTCTCCGCGTTGAAGGATCTCAAGCGACTTTTCACGTGAGTTATTATGAAATTTTCTCTCACAGTTATACCTGTGCGGTTGATGTACGCCCGAGTTTGGGGAAAATCGTTGCCGCGTTACGTTGCCCCAAAACACTCGGTCGGGGAGAACGAAAAAAAAAAAAGAAAACACGCGCGCACACAAAAGGGGGACCGAGATGTCAGGAAGGAGAATTTACGCGGTGGGGATTTTTCGAACAACTTGTTTCATTGAAACAAAAAAATCGAAAAAAAAAATAATACGAGACTCTTTAGGACACACACACACACACACGAGTGACCAATAGACGGCCACTTGCCACAGAGCCAAAAAAAAAAAAAAACAATTTGGACGCAAACACGAAAAATTGCCGTAATTTTTCGTCAAGGTCATCTGACGGGGAAGAGGTTATCGATCAAACTTCCGGTCGCTCAGCTTTTTCGACAGATGACGCTACGTTTGAATTTTCAAAATGGCCGAAAAATCCCGCCATTTTGGTGTGTCCCCCATATGACCGGCTTTTCCGATGGTTCGTTCGCGTGTTTTCGTGCAACCCAACTCGTGTGTTTTAATTTAAAGTATCTGTGCATCGATCTGCCCGGAAAAAAGGAATAATCGTTTAAACAGATCGGACGAGTTATTAACAACAATGGCGGAAGGTCAGTATTTTTTTTTTTTTTCATATTTTCGGTCGTAAAGACGATTTATTTCAATCTCTTCGTTCGGTTAACCTCAAAATTTTTGTCAACGCTTTTTCATGTTTTCACGCTCGAAGGTGAGATGATTTTTTTGTTTCAATTTCTCGAATAACGCTGTACTGATTTGCAGAAAAAGCGTGCGCCGAGGATATGTGGACGCCTTACAAGGAACTACAAAATTTGATAGAACGGTACATAACATCAGCGCCGAGCACTAATGATCCGCAATATCATGAATTCATGGAAGCGCTGCGCAATCATAAACAAAACTTTCTGAGCTTGATGAAAAATCCGGTAATTATCATTTTTCTTTTCTGCGTATATTTATCCAAATTAATTTTTTCGAAGCTCGGATGAATTTTTTTTCCATGACGATACGACTTTTTATTCAGCGAGCGGAACATGCATGAATGTTGCGCCGCTCACGGGCGAGCGTGTCCTCTTTCGTTATCAATATTTCAAAAACTGTAGCGTCAAAAATTCGGAAATTTTTACAAAATATCCACTCTCGAAAGGTATTTAATTTTTGAGCTCTGCGGTAACATTTTCTTAGCGGATATAATTTACATACTCCAAAAATGGTCGCATACTTCTTCGTAACGGCAATGCAATTAGTCTACGAAACACGACAATTTTCCGATTTTTTTTTCTCAAAAATGGTACCGCGAATTCGTACCCAAGTTTCAAAGAAAGACAGACAAAGAGGTCCAATGCATTGTGGAAAAATTTGGTCCGCGCGTAACAATCTTAAGGGGGAGCAAATCCTTCGGGAGGCCGAAAATTAGGTGGATTTTGGGATTTTTTTTTAATCTGAAAAAAAAAAAGAAAAACAACGGAAATTTCCCAAACTCCGACAATAATTAATGTTTCCATACATCTCTGGTAATTTTTTCCAACTTATTTCATGCATCAAGGCAGTCGTCTGGTGCAGTGACCTAAAAAAAAGATGATTTTTCGTGATTTTTCTTTTATAAGGAAAGATAAATCTTCTTGAAAATTTTATTGTACTTTAACGCACATTTGAAGAGTATGAAAAAAAAAAAATTTATTAACTAATTGTTGCAAAATGGCGGAGCACTAAATTGACCATAGAAGAGCCTTGCCGCTGGAGTCTCGAACCGGCGGGAAAGATGGTGCGCTTAATTCTTGTCTGGAACGCAAAAATCACAATCTTTTAGTTCACATATATTTTTATTGTCGATGAACTTTTAAAAAAATCGTGAAACCATATTAATTTTCGAGCTTGAACAAAAAAGTAACGATTTTTACACTTTTTTTTTTCTCTCTTCGGGCAATAAAAATAGTATAAAGTGACTTTTTTATGAATTTTTTTTAGTTCATTTGGGATGGTTTTTAATAATCCAGAGAATGAAATTTGGTTTGGGTCGATAGGTCAAATAGTTTTCTTCTATGGTCAATCTAATACTCCGCCATTTTGCGACAATTAGTTGATAAAAAAAAAAAAATTTCTTCTCTTCAAATGTGCGTTAAAGTACAATAAAATTTTCAAGAAGGTTCGTTGTTTCTTTCCTTATGAAAAAAAATCACCAAAAATCACCTTCTTTTAGGCCTCTGCGCCAGACAACTGCCTTGATCTGAAAAAAAAAAAAAAAAAAAAAAAAAAACAACGAAAATTTCTCAAACTTTGAAAATAATTCGTGTTTCCATACATCTCTGGTAATTTTTTCCAACTCGTTTCATGCATTAATCAAGGTTCAATCCTCTGTGTCCCTCGGAGTATTCTCGTCCTTGTTGTCGATTTGTGGGAATTTCCCAGCTCGCAATTCCCATCTGGAATCATCTAAAAAAATTTTCCACACTATTGAGATGTTTTTTTTTAAGAACATGAACCTACATTTTGAAGAAAAAAAAATCGAAAATAGAATTTTCGAACGTGTTTGAAAAATAATTATCGATTTTTAGCATATTTTATTTACGTTATTTTGCAATGATTAATATATTTTAAACAATCCAATCTTTCCAACTTTAGTTTCATTTTTTAATACATAACATTGTGCAAACGTTTTTTTGAGTTATGATTTCTGCAAATTGAAAAAATATCGTTTCGAGAAAAACACGTTTAAAGTTTCACGCGCTCGGAGGGGGGGGCCGAGCGGAGAGGCATTATCATTTATATACATACCGTTAGAAGAAATCCGAATACCGTTTTGCAATTTTCAAGATGTATTCTTGAGATATTTTGCTAACGATTTTTAAATTTGAAAAGAAAAAATGTATTTTTTGAAGCATCCAAAGTGGTTGCCTTCCTTTAATGTCATATTATTATTATATTATATATTGAACCATTATAATTATAACGTCATAATTATTATGTTGGATGTTAATAATGGTGGCCACGGTCAAGGAAAACCGGGAAATGTCGGAATACAAAAAATTGATCAGGGGAAAAAAAGAAATGACCGAAAATCGAATAAATGGCTCGAAAGGAAATTCAAAAATTCACTTTTCTCATTTTATTATTGAAAAAAATAAATAAAATGCGTGGCAACCACGCACGACAGAAATAAAACTTTTCGCCATTATAAACAGTACCGCACAGCCCAAGCTTTTCGTTTCCAAGGATGATTGATTTTCGCTACAATCACAAAATAAATACTAAAAATATATATAATTTCCTGGATCTGATGCGAGTACAAATGAAAAAAAAAAAGATGTAATCTATATATAAGCATTGCTGAATTTCCTAATGAATTTATATTGAAATGAAATGAAGAATTGGGGCTATTGATTCGCAGCGCTAATGAAGACTATAAGAACTTTGATCAGGGAAAATTAAGGGAATTTTTTTTTCCGAAAAAAAAGTATCCACCACCTTAATATCTTCATATAATTATAATTATTTTATTCTCATGTATATCCTGTTGCGTCACCTCTCGGAAATTATCACGTTGTTAACCTTTTCGCTCCGGGGATTTTTCCTTTAAAATTGACCTCGAATTTTAGCTGAATTTCATGACTTAAGGAGGTTCAGTGATGACCATGCTAGTGAACTGAGAGTCTATTTTGCGCCGCAATACCGGTACGGTTTAGATATATGTATATGGCCTATTTTTCGAAAAATATTTTTTAAGCATTGAATTTCGAGTTTCTTGTCATTTTTATAGTAAGGAAAAAACTCAATAATCTACTACTTGACTTCAGTAGTACGCCATATGTTTGACGTTTGGCATCGTCGTATTATCGATGGCTGTCATCTGTCTCCCGTGTGATGTGCCCGGCTTGTTATTTTTTGTAGCCGGTAAACATGGAGATCAACACAAATGCATTAAAAGGTTTTCAAACGAGAAATGGAATTGTACCTGAAATCCAGTGTAGAGACAAAGATAGGTTTTGTCGCAAAAACATCAAGAAGCGGAGAGACAATATTGCGAATGGAAATAAAAAGCGTCGCGTTGAGGTTAACCTCAATGCAGCTCCACCGGCGTTTCCTTTTATATGGCGGTTTTTTCACGCTGAATTTATATATATATATAGATGCGTTGTATACATGTCGGGAGAAAAATTGAGGTGCTTTGGCTACAAATGAAAGAACTTTAAGTAAATATTGACAAAAGGCCCTTTAAAAATCTCCATCCAAAAGAATGAACGACTTCGCACATTTATATTTTTAATTTGCGTTAAAAATAGAAAATATCCGATAGATGATTCAAATTTGCGCGGGTATTCGGCGTTGCCAAATTTCGAGCAAGATGGTTGCTGTTACGTCACGTGAAGTCTCGCTCTCCGAATATTTCGGATTTTCGCGACTTTATTTATCAATTTCTTGCTTATTATTGCGGTAAAATTATCAATTCAAGCTGCCTTATTGATCACAAAGACTCAAGGACCGCAACCATTAGTTTCTTTTACATATATCTTGGCTCTAGGTAGCATAAAAAAATCGATATATGAGAGCACAGACAGATTTTGTAGTCCACGTGTGATAAATTCATCAACTTTAATAATTAATATCTCGGAAACTGTACGGTAAATTTCGTGCAGACTTCGCATACGCATGTACGAAAGTCTCGACAATGCTATAAAAAAAAAAAATCAGATTTTTATCTTGGATGCGCTCCGATCACTGAACCTCCTTAAATGAATGAACCTCTTATGACAAGTCACCGCTCGGAGTGCTGGTCCATATATGGACCAGTCCCGGAGCGAAAAGGTTAAGCAAACCACGAATTCGTCCATTTCATCGAGTTTAATCCCCGATCGTTCGTATTTTTTCGTTTTTTCTCTCTCTCATTCTCATCGCGGCCTCGATTATCAGCCAAAGAGCGCCGAGAGTCGGGAGGAGATTCGGAAAGGCGTTACGGAGGGTATAACCCTACCGGGTCACGGACATCACGTACTGTCAAAGGAGCTCGTAGACGAGACCCTAATTATATCCGATATGTATGATCTAAATGAATTCATGTCGCTGGATCTACTGTGCACCGCTCAGCTCCAGATGCCACATCATCCCGGCCTGACGAGAGGCCTGACCGCCGTTCTGCTGTACTACGACGGCAGAAAAGCCCTCTCTTCGTCCCTGAGAACGCTCGTACAGGCGCGAATAGGTCATAGCTGGGCTCTCGATACGCCGCTGGCATTGACGAAAAAAATCACGGAATACACGAACAAGATGTGCGACGACGGTCTGCTCGATCGGGTTCTGTCACTCATCGAGGAGATGGATCCTACCAAGGAGCAAGATTTGTTGCAGCAAAATCGTGCTCTTGGCGGCGCCAAGCATCATCAAATGGTAATGAGACTTTACAACGATACGAGGCAAGATCTCGCCGATATATTGTATCTCTGGTCGGCGCAAACTTCTCTGCCGGCCTCGATAACCTTTCGCCTGTTGGCCCTCCTGGAGACCCGTCAGCCGGAATCCGAGGCAGGCGAGGGTGGCCCCGATCGGGTTACCCTCGCTCTGATAATGGCACTACTGAATTCCCTGAATCTCAGCGCGTTGCACAGTCGCGAGAACGGCGAGGATATCGTCAGAACAATGCCCCTCGTCTCGGAGACCGGTGTACTCGAGGAATTCGTTCAAAAATTGACGAGCGAGAACACGAGCTGGGAAAGTTCGGGCCTGCGGGGCGTCGTACAATTTGCCCTCGCGATTTCCGTAACGACCATCAAATCGGCGACTCATCTCAGTCGTACGCGCGACATAAACCAGGAGGACGATATACTCGTGGAGGCAGCCCTGGCCAACAAAGCTTTTCACTACATGGCCCGAGTTATATTTCAATGCGAGTATCTTCGAAACGAGGAATTTTACGTTCGTTACTTTCACACCCTCGTGTCCGATTTTATAACCCTGATGCCGCTAAAAGTCAAAGAGCTGCGCAGTCGAGCCGACGAATCGATGCGCTTCATTCAGGCATTTCAGCAGGAATGCCTCGAACCGCCCATAAATCATGACAATCATTTCGAATATCTTATGCTGATGATCGCCGAGCTCTACAAAACCGATCCCTTGAATCTAAATCTAACGATGGATTATTGGTGTCAGCATTCCGATCCCGGTCAGGGTCACTTGAATTCGTCGAGCCTTCATCCGAGTCGTTTGCCAACGAGACAGGTAGCCCTCTTCAAATTCGTCAGGCTTGCCGGTGAAATATTGCCGTCCGGTCTTTTCGTTTCGTATTTGCGTATGATAGGCTCACTCGCCTCGTCCGTTCCGGCAGCCCGTCAGGCATTCAATTTTCTCAAACCCAACGGAACCGGTGGCTCGACCACCATATCCTGGGATCATTTTTTCACCTCACTGAGCCGTTATTATTACAATTTGCGCCAAGAGCTACCACCGAGTCAGGACACGATATATCGTCAGCGCGGTCATCCGAAAGGCATAACGCCACACGAAGTGAAGGGCCTCGAGGCCGTACTGGATGTAGTGCGTATAGTTGCGAAATACGACGAGGTCTCGCGGGTCTCAATATGCGATCATCCGGGCTGGAAAGTTTTGCCGTCTCTCATAGGTCTCGTTGGTTGCGCAATGCCGATACCGCTCAAGGGTGTGCTGGTTAGAACTCTTGCGGCATTGGCAAAATCACCGGAGAGCTCGTCCACGGTCTGGCAGAGCCTCGAGGCGGCGCAAATACTATGCACGATACCAAGCACGAGCAGTTATCAGCCACGCGGCGTGCAGACCGAACTCGAGGAGATCGAGTCGAGAAACGAGGAGTATCCATTGACTCGAGCATTTCTCGAGCTTCTCGATTCGCTCACGGATTTTCCGATACCGCGGCTTCTCGGCGTTGGACAGCGCAATCCCGGCTTCGATCCTTATCTTTATTTCATCATAAATACGGTTTTCCTGCGTTTCAACACGAGATCATACAAGAATCCGGGTGAAAAGTGGCAGATAGCAAATGCCTGCCTGAGAATATTCGACAAGCTGACGAGACAGTACGAGCCAAGCGTGGAAGATTTCATCGGCTGTCGAGTCGAGCTACAGGCCGGCGAGATGACGATCGTAAATCCCGAGCCAGGTTATCATCTTATGACGCAATTACACTCGAATTCGGAGCTTCTCCATACGTTGCTCTACGTACTCGACGAGGGACGAAATCTTCTCGATACATACGACGCGTTTCCGGGCAAACGAGATCTCGAGGAGTGTACCCTGGGCTGCCTTCGTATTCTCGAGCGTGGCCTCAGGATGCAGCATCATTACATGACGCAATTGGCCGTTGCGACCTCGACGAACAAAATACTAACCGGTCTTTCGCGTCTTTTGCTCGGCGTTAATCCCCGCACCGGAAAACCCGATCACATGATCAACATTGCCAATTACGTATCGTACAATTCGTGGCTTCAAGGTCACGCTTATGTGGCGATTGGCGTAATACAGGGCGTTGCCTGCGAGCCAAGCGCCGATTCCGAGCTACTATCGACGTTTACGGCCACTCCGTCGCTCGCCATTGCCATTAGGCAGGGTTTTGTCGAGTGCCTCGACAGCGAGACCGTAAACGAAACGACCGCGACGACAACGACGACGACGACGAGCGACGAGGATTCATCGTTCGAGCGTGAACAATCCGGCAATTCCAAGGATCGTATATTGTTACTGATGATGCAGAGTATAACGAGGCCAGCGCCGAATCTCGCGCATTATCTTCTCGGCTTTGACATCACGAAGGACATAAGAAAAACAATTATTCAACAGCCCGGAATTTTGGGTTTTCCCCGGACCTGCCTTCACTCGATTCTCGGAATTCTCGAATTATCGCTCGAGCGTCGACGGGACAAGATAACCGAGGCTTGTTACTGGTTCTTGCATGCATTAGCGGCGAACGGCAGGACGTCGGTGCCCGTGCTGAGATTTCTTCGTACAGCGACGAATCAGGATTTCGTACAGAGGCACCTGTCGAAATTACCGTTTCAGGGCGAAAATCGCTCTACCGAGCTCGCTTGCATGTCATGGCTCTTGAAAATCGCCGCAATCGAGCTTCGCGTTGCCGGTGGAAATTTGCAAAATTCCCTTGTTCAGCGTCTTGTCGGCGATTCGAGCCAGGATCGCGAGCACATCCTACCGTCGCAGAAGCTGCTCATGGATCTGCTGCACTACATTGACTTTCAGCTTCATCTCGAGCCGCCGAAATCCTGGGAATTCTTCGATCCGTCGCAGATAGAAATGGTACTTGGACGTTGCAGCGTGCCGACCGTACTCGCCGGTGGTCCGCAGCTCATCGACATACGCAAATTACACTCCCTGATAACCGAAGAATTGGCCGTTACGCAGAGCAGCTCGACCGCTATGCAGAGAAAGCTCATGCAGCAGGAATTACAGGCAATACTTTCGTATGCTCTCAAGAGAAATCAGACCAAGACGCTCTCGTATGCGACGGTAAAATTCGTCGAGGGCTGGTGCCAAACTACCGAGATATTATTCTCGATTGCCAATAGCCAACAGCTGCCAACTGCCCAGCGTCAGACGCTTTTGCTCAATCTTTCCCACGATTTGTTGCAAAAGATGACCTCGTGCGAGGCGCTCAATGAGATAAAAACACTCGTTTCCGGCACGGTTCTCATACTTCTCGTAAATTTGAAAAATAGCTTTGCCCTCCAGTCGGAAAATGAGATACTTCCTTCGTCACCGTCCTACACGACCATGATGAAGATAATACTGTCTCATGTGCTCCAGTGGATCATAAATTCCGGCGCATCGTCGCAAAAAGTTCGCACCCATCTTTACGGTGCTTTTTTGAATTTTCTATGCGTCGTTGGACGCGAAAAAGCCGAGACAACGAGATGCAGCGCCGATCCTACCTACGTGAGTCAATTGGACAGATCGATGTATCGCGGCGCAAGCGCGAACGAGCGTTCTCATCGTTACGCGACGATACAGGTAATAAATGGCTTCGGCGACAAACTCATGGACATACTTTGTCACAATTGCTCGGGCGGTCACGACGTCTGCAAGATGCTTGCACTGTCCTGCCTGGACAAGATTCTCGAGTTGGATTGCGACAATGCGTGGATCGTTTATCTCGCAAGTCGGGGCTATCTAAAGCACATGATCGACGGATTGCTGGAATCCGATGGGCTTTTGCGCGCCATGCTGACGCCCGAGCCGCAGACCCTGAGACCGTTGTATCTTTATGAGGCGAAAATGGCGACATTCTGCAGAATGTCATCGACGAGACTCGGCGCTGAGAGCCTACTGGAGAACAAAGTTCTGTCGTGCCTGTCGAGCATGTCCGTGTACGATCAGCATCCGGATGTTCGAGCAGCTTTCGACGATCGTGATTCGTCATTCGTGCCGTCGATCGGCCAGCGTTATCAGCAAATATTTTTACCGGCTCTGTATCTTTGCGATGCCCTACTGACGACACTCGGCACCGAGAATCAATCGTGCGCCGTTCAGGTCTGCGGTTTTTTGCAATCTCATCGCGATACCGTCGAGATGATACTCCGAAATGCCCTGCCGCGCGAGGATTTTCTCTTTCTCAAGGAGGTCGCCTGTTTAACGGGCGTTATCGCGAGATCGGCCAATATCGATATGTACAAACTCGTGGAGGATGAATTAACGAGAATCGACGGCAACGACGAGGGCATAATAATGATGGATAATACGGGAATGAGAGAGCTCAGAGCTCATCTTTACAGGCTTCAGCGATTGATCGTAGCGCTGTTGCCAAAATTTAATTCTCAAGCATTTACCTGTCATGGCAATGACGACGGCAGACGGGAGATCGACGAGCAGCGCTGCTCGATCGATCAGATCGCGGCTAATATATTATTGTATTCTCGAAATCAGATGCAGCACACGCAGATGGATCAGAAGATTCGTAATTTGTTGTTCGAGCCGGAATTAACGATGAAACCGGTGACGCGTGAGAATACGAGAAACAACGCTACCGGTGTGCCGCTCGGTGCTGTGGTAGATCAGCTCGTTTCGTCCACCAATCTATTGCACTCGGAGCTACCGCATATGGATAGTTTGATGAAAAAAATTGCCATGATCCGGGAAATGAGTACGACGGATCTGAAGAAGTACCTGACCGAGGAGGAGATGGAGCTTGATATCGGTAAACGGAGAATGGTCGTTGAGCAACGCTTGGGACGTCAGGCCAAGGCGAAACGTCGGAGCATCAAATATTTGTCGCTTATCGTCGAGCACAGTCTCTACATACTTTGGAGCCATTTGGACTTTTATACGACGCAGGCTAATTCGAGACACAGCAGGATTCAGGGTAAATGAGATCATGATTATCTGTTAGTTCTGCACTTTTTTTTTGCATGATTTTCTATTATTTCGGTGAACAAAATGTTTTCGGTAAAAATTTAAATAACAGCAGAGGATAATAAATCTGTCTTGTTCGTGTAATGTTGCAATGGTATGTTGTTTAGCGAGCGAGAAAACGGTCTTTTGCACGCCGAGTATGAAGTTGAGCACCGAGGTGAAGCCGAGGTGTTCTCAACTTCATACAATGAGGCGCAAACGACCGTTTTCTCCAAGGTGAACATTTTTTACAACAGCGGAGCGAAAACAGCGAGTTTCCATCCGCAAACGAGGATCGGCAATCGACTGGTTTCCATCCTCGTTTGCGAATGGAAACTCGCTGTTGTAAAAAAAAAACCTTTTTTTTTTTTATTTACGACTTTTGGTTCATGAAGACGTTGATTTGATTTATATTGATGCTTTTTTTTTGCATCGATAGGAACAGACGACGAGACTATGCTGGATTGGCGAGTAACCGGTGATATGCTAGCGGAATTGAAACAGGGCCTGGTATCGGTGCTCACGGATAGTTTTATCGTCCAGCTGCTGGATACCCAGAACGAATATACAATGGTCGATCGAGGTTTCATCGAGGCACTCGTCAGAAGGATAAAAAGACTTTTGCAATTTATCTACGCGAAGTGAGAATTTTTTTTTTTTTTTTTCGAGCTACACAGAGTGTTTGTTGATTTATAAGACAATCGGATACGTGAGGTTTCCAGTTTTTTTTTTTTTTTTTTTCTTCATTTCTCATAAACGCTTATCCGCTGATTCGTCGAGGCGTATTCCTAAACGAGAAAAACGTACGTATAGATATACAATTGAAAAAATAAATTTTTTAAGTTATTAAGTCGTATTATGTTTTTTTTTTTTTTTTTACGATTGAGGTTTCCGTTGAAATAGATTTTGAAACAAAAGGATTCCACGCGAATTGCAGCGTTGTTGGGTTAAAAAAAAAATAGGAGAACGAACGAGGAATGCGAACCTGGTGGTTGAATTGCGAAATAAACGGAATAGTCGATTGAAGGTTCGACCACGAATTATTAATTGTACTGGATAATGTCAATGTTAAAGTGCGGTTTGCAGAGAAAAAATTCACTCAAATGATCAATCGTATGTTTGGAATAAAAAAATTTGTACAAATGAACCCCGTAATGTTTCGTTGCGAGAGCCGAGAGTAGATATTTACTAATTTTTTCCCTATATCAATAAACATTAGATTAGATTTTTTGTTTATAAAGACTTCCGAAATGATTTCCAGAACTTTTGCTTCCAGAAGATACTCGTAACTTGGTGAGAATAATTATATTTTCGGTATAAATGTTCTCAAATATCGTGACCTAACATTCAAATTTCAAATCTTGCGTCGCCATGTCGATTTTTACGATCTCAGCGCCGCTATGGTGAACTAATCGTTCGTTTTGGCCGTTTTGACACGCGTGCGGCTTGCTGCAAGTCTGCGTTGTCTTATAATAGATGTAATTTTGATATTTTCTAATAATTATTGCTGAAAAAAGTCGTACTGGCTTATTTTTTACCACACAAATACACGATAGAAACACGCGTTTTGGTAAGCTGTACGCGTCAGTTACGGCAGGTCGCTACAAATTGGACGCTATCCAGAGAGGATTTTTCCCCTACATCAGTAAATATTAGATTAGATTTTTTATTTAAAGACTTCCGAAATTAATCCCAGACCTTTTGTTTCCAGAAGAAACTCGTAACTTGGTGAGAATAATTATATTTTCGGTATAAATGTTCTCAAATATCGCGACCTAACCTTCAAATTTCAAATTTTGCGTCGCCATGTCGGTTTTTACGATCTCAGCGCCGCTATTGTGAACTAATCGTTCGTTTTGACCGTTTTTACACGCGTGCGGCTTACTGCAAGCCTGCGTTGTCTTATAATAGATGTAATTTTGATATTTTGTAATAATTATTGCTGAAAAAAGTCGTACTGGTTTATTTTTTACCACACAAATACACGATAGGAACAATAACACGCGTTTTGATAAGCTGTACGCGTCAGTTACGACAGGTCGCTCCAAATTGGATGCTACCCAGAGAGGATTTTTCCCCTATATCAGTAAATATTAGATTAGATTTTTTATTTAAAGACTTCCGAAATGAATCCCAGACCTTTTGTTTCCAGAAGAAACTCGTAACTTGGTGAGAATAATTATATTTTCGGTATAAATGTTCTCAAATATCGGGACCTAACCTTCAAATTTTAAATCTTGCGTCGCCATGTCGGTTTTTACGATCTCAGCGCCGCTATGGTGAACTAATCGTTTGTTTTGACCGTTTTTACACGCGTGCGGCTTACTGCAAGCCTGCGTTGTCTTATAATAGAAGTACTTTTGATATTTTATAATATAATTATTGCTAAAAAAAAGTTGTACTGGTTTATTTTTTATCACACAAATACACGATAGGAACAATAACACGCGTTTTGATAAGCTGTACGCGTCAGTTACGACAGGTCGCTCCAAATTGGACGCTACCCAGAGAGGATTTTTCCCCTACATCAGTAAATATTAGATTAGATTTTTTATTTAAAGACTTCCGAAATGAATCCCAGACCTTTTTTTTCAGAAGAAACTCGTAACTTGGTGAGAATAATTATATTTTCGGTATAAATGTTCTCAAATATCGGGACCTAACCTTCAAATTTTAAATCTTGCGTCGCCATGTCGGTTTTTACGATTTCAGCGCCGCTATTGTGAACTAATCGTTCGTTTTGACCGTTTTGACACGCGTGCGGCTTTTGCTGCAAGCCTGCGTTGTCTTATAATAGAAGTAATTTTGATATTTTATAATAAGTATTGCTAAAAAAAAGTTGTACTGGTTTATTTGTTATCACACAAATACACGATAGAAACAATAACACACGTTTTTGGTAAGCTGGACGCGTCAGTAAGTGAACCTAACCTACGAAAAAAAGGGCGCGAAATATAAATCAAAGTTCCGGTAAGAAATGGAACTGTGGAAAACCGCGGATGATATGCTCCGGAATGAAAAATATCTTACGACAGGCTGCTCCAAATTGGACGCTGCCCTGAGAGGAGGAATCTCTCAAAGAGGAATAACCCAAATTTATGGCGCTGCGGGTACAGGAAAAACGCAATACGCGCTGCAATTGTGTCTTTCGGTGCAAATACCCAAAGATAATGGAGGCTGCGAAGCAGGTGAGTCATTTGTAATTTTTTTTACATTAATTATAGAAACAGGAAAAAAGAAGTTCAATTTAAGGTCAGTTTAAAAGATAATTTTTTTTTCTGATCGAAGCGTTGAAAAAAAAACAAAGGGTCAATGAAAAATTTGTTATTTCAGGCGCCGCATACATTTGCACAGAATCGATTTTTCCAACGAGGAGATTGCAGCAATTGTTAAAATTTTCCGAGCTCGTCACAAAGTACAAAGCATCCGGCGACAAGATATTCGTCGAACACGTTTCCGCAATTGTGAGGAAGAAAAAAAAATACATTTTCGCGCTGTAGGACTTGAAAAATTATTTCCAATCGCTCCGTTTTTGGGGCCCTTTTTTTTCAGACCGATCTGGAGAATTGTCTGTTCGAGAGAATTCCCTGCCTAATGGCGGCGCAGAAAATTGGCCTCCTGGTCATCGATTCGATAGCTGCGCCGTACAGATCCGAGTACAGCGATCAGGAGCTCAAAAATCGTGCCAAAAGTTTGCGCTCCGTGGGTCAGAGTTTGCATAATCTCTGTCGAGACTACGAATTGTCAGTGGTCTGCATCAATCAGGTGAGATAAATTCATTCTTATTTGATGAAAAAAAAAAAAGAAAAATATTTAATAACAAAAATATGATTAGCGGAGCTGTTCATTTTGTTTTCCAGCGAGTTGCATTTATTTTTTTCAATTTATTTCAATAATTTTACTAGCCTAAATAAACGCTGCTACCGATTTATCTCAAAGAAAAATTCATAATTTCATCAAATCGGAACGCTTCGATCGATTTTCTCGAAATTCAGTACCGAAAATCCTTCGCCGATAGGCCAACGATAAAAAAAAAAACCCTTGAAAACTGAATATCCCAGTTTATTTAGGTTTCAGCGGCGGTGGACAACAAAAATTCGTCCAACGTCTGCAACGGCGATTTACCGACATTGGGAATAACATGGTCGAGTCTCGTCACGAATTCTTACTGTTTGGTCAAGAAAGATGATCAGCGTTATTTGCACGTTCGCGAGTCTCCTTATTTGCCACGTAAAATTATACCATACGAGATACGACAATCGGGTGTATGCGGTCTTTAGAAATAAACAGAAACAATATATATATTTTTTTTTATCGACCATTTAATTGCGACATAGGTATATATATAGTATATATATATATATAGTATATATACTATATATATAGTATATTGTTATATATATAGTATATATATAGTATGTGTAAAAACATCAATTATCGGTCAAGTTTGGGCTTCACTGTCGGGAATCTTTTTGTAAGTTACACAGCTCGGTGTCTGCGTTGAAAAACACGTGTGCCATAATTTTTTCAGATTTTTTCCTCCATTTTTTTTTTTTTTCATTTAATTTTGGCGGCTTGAATTTGAAAAAAAAGAAAAAAAACCCAATTGTATATTTTTTTCTGTAAAAAAATCTCAACTCTCGGAAAAAAAATATAGCCTAATTAATATACGTACAGAAGACTCTAAAAATCAAGATTATAATCTGTAAAGTCGTTTTTTTCGCCATTGCTCAAAGTTAAAAAAAAATTTCCATATTTTTTTCAAAAAGCTGAGAAAATTGTATATTAAAAATGTCATTTTTCAGTTGGGATCTCCAAAAACACTCCTGGGATTAATAAAAATATTTAAAAAAAACAAATCTCATTCCAACAATTTTAATATTTATTTATTTTTCGGAGTGGCTGTTGAAACGAACAATAGACAATTGTTGTGTACCGTTGTAAATACTGGGTTGTTGTTTTTATTATTTTACCATTACGACAAACAAAATCATTCCAGAGTTGAAATACATGCGCCAGAGAAAAGGTTTCCGAGTTCCGCACAGGTTTGTGAAAAACTGTTACCAAATTATTTGGTACAGAGGCGAAATCGAATGCAATGATTTTGCGTACCTTGGACAGTCTTTGAACGCAAAAAGATCTTTGTTCAATTTCAGTCTTTGAATTCGGATACTCAATATTTTCGAAAAATTCAAAAGTTACATTTGGTCAACTTGTTTGAATGAGCTTCTACCAATTTACCAAATGTATAACTTTTGAGTTTTTGGAAAGTTTCGAGTATCTGAATTCAAAGACTGAAATTGAACGAAGATCTTTGCGTTCGAAGACTGTTAAAGTTATACTCAATCGTTGCATTCGATTTCGCCTGTACCAAATAATTTGGGAACAATTATACTCAAACCTGTGTCGAACTCGGAAATGTTTTCTCTAGCACACGTCTTTCAACTGGAATGATCGTAATGTTGTCGTAATGGTAAAATAATAAAAACAATATCCCAGTATTTACACCGGTACGCAACAATTGTCTATTGTTCGTTTCAACGACAAAAAATATTAAAATTGTTAGAATGAGATTTATGTTTTTTTTTTTACATTTTTATTAATCCCAGGAGTGTTTTTAGGGATCCCAGCTTAAAAATGACAAGCTTTACGTAAAATTTGCTCAGCTTTCTGAAAAAAAAAAATATGGAAATTTTGTTTGAACTTTGGGCAACGGCGAAAAAATCGACTTTTCAGATAATAATCTTTATTTTGAGAGTCTTATTATTAATTAGACTATATTTTTTTCAGAGATTTTTTTACAAAAAAATATACAATTGGTTTTTTTTTTCAAATTTAAGCCGCCAAAATTGAATTAAAAAAAAAAAAAAAAACAAAAAGTTTCAAATTAAAGAATTCGATAAGAAAATGGTGGAAAAAATCTTAAAAAATTATGGCACGTGTTTTTCAACGCAAGACACAAAGCTGTGCAACTTACAAAAAAGATCCCCGATAGTGAAAGCCCAAACTTGGCCGATAATTGATGTTTTTTTACTCATTTACACATTCGATCGATGAATAATTTTTTTTTAAATTCTTCGTACTACAATAATTCTTTATTATCCAGAAGTAATCGATCTATTTCCATGAAAATCTCGTTATCGATCGTTCTTACAGTATTTTTTCGTATCCATTTATTAAGAGGATCCGTTGAGACGAAAGGATCCAACGTTGTCTCGTCTATTTTTTCCATCTCATTGTCGATTATCAGTCTGTACGAGTGTAAAAATGTTCTGTGAGGCTCGCAATCCTTTCTGTCGCTGTACGTATAATCACCGACTATCGTATGACCGATGTGCCGACAGTGTACGCGCAATTGATGTCTCCTACCGGTCGCAGGTCTCAGTAATACTTTCGTAACCGGTTTCTCGTTTCTCATGCCATGCTCGAGCACGAGCAGGGCGGTCAAACATTTACGCGGATTTTCGCAGAGATCATCATCGTCGGTGCACATCCTGCGATTACCATTTTTCTCCCGGGGATCCTCGCCTGTTTTAATGTTTTTTTTTTGTATTTTTCAAAAATCAGGGGAAGGATAATTCTCAAATTAATCGTAATAAATTATTATTAACCAGCAAATGAGAAATTTAGTAATCAATAATAATAATTATTAATTAATTAATTGGTAATCATTAATCAATGAATTAATTGGTAATCATTAATAAATTAATTAATTGGTAATCATTAATAAATTAATTAATTGGTAATCATTAATAAATAAATTAATTGGTAATCATTAATAAATTAATTAATTGGTAATCATTAATCAATTAATTAATTGGTAATCATTAATAAATAAATTAATTGGTAATCATTAATAAATTAATTAATTGGTAATCATTAATAAATTAATTAATTGGTAATCATTAATCAATTAATTAATTGGTAATCATTAATAAATTAATTAATTGGTAATCATTAATCAATTAATTAATTGGTAATCATTAATTAATTAATTAATTGGTAATCATTAATCAATTAATTAATTGGTAATCATTAATTTGTAGCTTGATCTTTTTTTTTTTATAAATAATGGTTGAAATAGTTAAAAATTGACTGCGTTAAAAAATTGAGATTTTTTTTTTTTTAATTTTGAATAAATCTTGCAATCGGCAGCCCCCTCTCTCATCATCGTCAAGAATATTTCGATAATACCGTTAAGGGAGCATAACGGAGCACTGACCGATGGATTTGTCAATTAACAAGCGATTCTCTTCTACGTGTCCATGTACCAAAGCCAAATAATACTTTTTGGCCAGTCTCTTCTCAAAGGCGGCGGAGGCTTGTCTGGCGGATTGTTTGGTAAGCGCTACGCACATTACGCCGCTAGTGGCGAAATCCAGTCTGTGGACAAAGTAAAATTCGTGGCAAAGTTTTGGATTCGCCAGATCCGGAAAAAGCCTTCGTATCTCGGTCTGCAGGGTGTACTGCGGCGAAAGAAAAATTTATCAGATAAAAGCAATTTATTTCAACGAGACTCAAGGATACGTTTTTTTTTTTTTTTTTTTTTTCCTAAAATTTACCCTGTCAGGATCGTTGCTGTTTATGAGCATGTCATAGGGCTTTTCGAGAATCAAAAAATTTTTGCTAAAGCACAGGATCCTGACGCTCCGCTGTTGGGATTCCATCGAAATTTTTCTTTCGTACGATCTTTTTTTTCATTGTAGCCGGAAAATTGATCGGAAATGGCTTTGAGGACCATTAAAAGTGTTTGCAGGAAAAAATTTGACTCCAATGTGTGGGAAAAATTGGAATTTACTTTTCGAACGAGAAGTGAGGTTGGGGTTTTTGATACGGCGCAGAGAGAAGAAAGTTTGAAAGGGGTTTCCCAACTTTTCGGCTGCTGAAAGGTCGGCTCTCTGACGCACATTCCACCAACCTTTTCCCCGACTCTAGTGAAAATATCTCGATTTATCATTTTATTTATTAGTAATAATATAACAGATCGATTTGTCAGTTTCATTGATTAATGACAATAATTATTATTATCCTAAGAATATTGGGAATGATTTTCATTTTTAAAAGTCGCGGTCTTCTAGACATAAACAGCAGCGCTACTTAACGGTGGGTATTATAAGCTTCCCCATAGCGTTTGGAGCAGTTTGAAAAATCTCCACTAGAGGGACCGAATAAAAATATGTATATGTAT
This sequence comes from Rhorus exstirpatorius, assembly GCA_963564615.1. NCBI lineage: Eukaryota > Metazoa > Arthropoda > Insecta > Hymenoptera > Ichneumonidae > Rhorus > Rhorus exstirpatorius. The sequence goes on along the minus strand of OY751322.1, from coordinate 9,350,693 downwards.
CCCACCGCGCCTAGCGCTTAGCGCTGCTTCTTCCTCGTTGTTGAGTCCAGTTCGAGAGAAGAGTTTTCGATTTACGGTGTAACGGAAAAATCTCGAAAAAAAAAAAAAAATAAGAAAATTCCGATGGTGTTGTACCGCGAAAAATAATCATCTCGACGCGATTAATTGGAAATAAAAGTAAATAAGTAAAACATGTTTCGCACGAAACAGGCGGTCGATCGTCATGTGCAGGAGCTTTTTCGGAAGGTGAAGGACGAGAATGAGGTACGTGAAGCGGTATTGGGGCGGCGGGGGGGCGCGGGCAAAAATGTGAGGTTAAGCCTTTTGGCGCGCGGCAAGCGATCGACGAACGTGCTTCGTCGTTGAAACGCCGGCTTTTCAAATTTTTTTTTTTTTTTTTTTTCCCGAAAACCGTTTACACGTTGCAAAGTTTCTAGATTATTCTCAACTTATAACGTCCGGGAAACAAAAAAAAATCCTTTTTTGCCAACCACTGGGCAAATTTGGCGACAAAAAAAAAGTCGAGCAAGGTCACCTTGTATTTGTTTTTTTTTTTTACATCGTAATAGTGGGTTTTTTTTCTCCCCAAAAACCGTTAACACGTTGCAAAGTTTCTCGATTATTCTCAACTTATCACGTTCCGGAAAAAAAAAAAATCCTTTTTTGCCAACCACTGCGCAAATTTGGCGACAAAAAAAAATCGAGCGAGGTCACCTCGTATTTGTTTTTTTTTTACATCGTAATAGTGGGGGGTTTTTTTTTTTTTTAATTCTTGAAACTACGCGAATTATAGCGAACTCTGAGATGTTACAACATTGCCAAGCTGTATTTTCAAGCCGAGGATTACGAATCGGCTAGGCGCTACGTATTTTGTTATCTCGAGCTCAAAAGCGATCAGGCCGGACCTCACAAGCTTCTCGGCCAGATTTACGAAGCTCTCGGACAAAAGGAATCGGCTCTTGCCCAGTACAAACAGTCCCTGGAGCTCGAACCCAGACAGGACGATTTGGTGCTCAAAGGTAATATTTTTCATTAATTTTTCATTTGTTTCTATTTTTTTTTTTTTTTTTCTTTTCTTTTTTTTTTTTCGTCTTCCGACGAGAGAAAGACTTTTGGATAATTTACATTATAGGCGATATTCAACACTTTGAGAGGTTTCGATACTTTTGGACAATATTTATCGTTTGAAATTTTTATAATTTCAAATTTTACAATTTATAATATCGGTTGAAATTTTTAATAATTTTTATTCTCCTCGTCGATGCGTCGCCCTTAATTTTTATGAGAATTTTTTTTCCGAGCGGATTTTTGAGAAAAAATTTTTTTTCAAAGATCCGCTCTTCGAGCGACTCCTGGTCCACGATTTGATTTTCAATTTTTTTATGCGAGATAGAAATCGACGAAATTAATGAAAAAAAAAAAAACATTTACCGGACGGAGCAAATATTTATTATTATTTACGTAAAAAAAAAAAAGAACACGCGTTACTCGGGGTGGTTCGAAAAAAAAAAAAAAATGTTGATTTTTCGATGCTCCCAACCCTCGAAACTTGAGTTTTGATAGAAAAAAAAAAAAAAAACATCCTCGCGAAGAGGGAGCTCTGTAGCTCAAGGGGTAACACCACTGTAAAAATCTAAAAATGCACAATTTTTTTTTGGGATGGAAGAAAAGGTAATAAGATAATAATATTTGAGGGAGTTATTAGGCATATATTTAAGTATAATACAAAAAATTATTATCAAAAAATATTCAAAAATGGCAACACTGGAGCCATTCTCGCGAGACATGCGGCACGCAGTGTAAATGTCACAAATTTGAATTTGAAAAAAAAAGCACTTAATCTATAGATTTATTAATAACTAGAGAAATACGTAGGGGATTTTCGAGAAGTTAATTTAAACATTATTTATTAACAAATAAGTGACCTCTCTTGTCGAAAATTCAAAATTTTCATTCAAATACTCGCCAATTACACAAAAATCAATATTTTTAAAATCCCCTACGTATTTCTCTAGCTATAGACATGTAGATTAAGTAGTTTTTTTTATAGATTTAAATTTTTTAGATTTAAATTAGCACTGCGCGCCGCAGAATTCATTCAGTTTCACGAGAATGGCTCCAGTGTCGCAATTTAAAAATTTTTTTTGATAATAAATTTTTGTATTATACTCAAATATATGCCTAATAACTTCCTTAAATATTATTATCCTATTTTTATTATATTATATTATATTATTATATTATATTATAGTTATTTATATAATTATATTATATTTGTCGCATTCCACGTCAACTCAGCCACCCCGTTTTTTTTTTGGTCTCGAAAAAATTATTCAGTATGGGCATTTCAAAGTACAATATATACATGAAATTTTACCAATATTTCGTCCCCCCACTATTGTTGGTTCTCGAGATAATGATTAATAAATTCTCAATTTTGTAAAAAACATAACTTCGTAACGGCTGATTGGATTTTAACGACTAAAAAAAGAATCTTTTTTATTTTTTTTGCCCTTTTTGAAAAAAAAAATATGCCGTCATTGGAGAAAAGTTCATTAGACAGTTTTCGGGGAAATTTTTCGATTTTTTTTTTCCACGAAAGGGCCAATCGGAATTCTACTCAGTATTTTTTTTTTCTGATAGAGGGAGGCGATGCACAACTCCGCAAAATTTTTTCAAAATGGAACAAGGCATCAGTGACGAGGAAAAAATTGTTTTTTGTTAATTTACCCCGAAAACTGTCTAATGAGCTTTTATCCGATGATGACATATTTTTTTTCGAAAAGCGCAAAAAAATAAAAAAGATTCTTTTTTTAATCTTTTAAATCCGATCAGTAGTTACGAAGTTATGATTTTTACAAAATTGAGACTTCATCAATCATTATCTCGAGAACCAACAATAGTGGGGGGATGAAATTTTGGTAAAATGTCATGGATATATTGTCCTTTGAAATGCCCATACTGAATAATTTTTCGAGACAATAAAAAAAACGGGGTGGCTGAGTTGACGTGGAATGCGACATTTATATATATATTAAAACATTATATTAAAATATATATATATATATTATATACAATATTACAATATAATATAATATAATATAATATACATATTATATATAATATTATATATAATAATATATTATATATAATTATATTATATAATTTATTATATTATATTATTATATTATAAATATTATTATCCTTTTCTTCCATCTAAAAAAAAATGGTTAAAACATCGCTTTTCTTTTGTTTTTACAGTGGTGTTACCCCTTAAGGGGTACACTTGCAAGGCCAAAAAAAAAACTTTTTTTTTGAGATTTTTTTTTGACGACAGTTTTCATTATTCATCGATCAATATTTATCAGTTCAAAGAATACACATCTCGAGAAGTTACAGTAATTTTTTCATGTCAAAAGAGCGATGAGCAACCGAGTTACAGCCAATCTCCAGGAGGCCCAAAAAAAAAAAAAGGTTGTTTCGCAGTGCGTAACGCAACTCATGACCGGATCATTTGTAACAAACTAAATCGTTGGAATTGGCTGAAAAAAATATTCTCTTGTACCTGACGGTGAAACATTTTGAATTTTCGCTTTATTTTTTTTTCATACAATCGAAAAATCAACGATTTTTTTTCGTAAAAAAAAAAACATTTTTTACTTTAAACATCCGCCATTTTGTCAAAAAATTAAATTTTGATAAAATCTCGCCGTCGAGTACAAGAGAATGTTGTTTTTAACTAATTCCAACGATTTGGTTTGTTACAAATGATCCGCTCATGAGTTACGTTACGTACCGCAAAACAACATTTTTTTTTTTTGGGCCTCTGGGAGATTGGCTGTAACTCGGTTGCTTAATCACTCAATCAATCAATAAATTTTATTTGTATAACCTTTGAAAAGCTTTTTACAAAACTTGTACAATCTCTCGCTCATAACTTACATTCCTTGTCCTCTCCTTAAATCCTCCCGCATCCTTAAATCTGTATGTCTTACTTTTCTCATCCACTCTCGCACCGCATCCCATTCATTCATCTGCTCTCCCATTCTCTATCTCCAAACTCCTTTTTTCCCCATACCTCTTCGATTTCTCTGAAATATGCGCAAATTCCTTTTTGTATTTTTCCCTGAAGCATATTTATCGTCTCTCCCACCATCGCTATTTCATCAATTCCTTCCAGCCATTCTTCCACTTCTTTTCCTGTCTTTTCCTTCGCTCGCTCTCTACTTTTCTTACGCACCAGCAAATGCTCCAAAGTCTCATCCTGCTCCTCGCATATTCTGCACATCCAATCTCCGTCACTTTTCTTGCCCGCTCTCCCTATATTTCCGCGTCTTATCCTGGCCCACATTTCTTTCTCCTTGCCCTTTACATTTTCCTCGGACCAGTATTTCCAAGGCCTAATCTCACTCTCCGCCAAAAATTTATACTTATAATTGTAAGTCGATACCTTTATTCTCTCCTCCTCCTCCTTTTTCAACGTCTCGTTCTTCAATTTTTCCAATACCATCTTTATTCTTGCTTCAATATCTCTCACCCCTCTTCGTTCCCAAATCATCTCAACAATATCTTGCGCATCCATGCTTTTTAATACAGCCTTTAAATTCCCCCCCCCCCCCCCCCCCCTTTGTCGGCACGCAATTCACTATCGCCCTTATTTCTTCTGTCGTGCACACTTTTTTGCTTATCACTCCTTTGACATGAAAAAATTACTGTAACTTCTTGAAATGTGTATCTTTTGAACTGGTAAATATTGATCAATGAATAATGACAAACTGTCTTGAAAAAAAAAATCTCAAAAAAAGATTTCTCAAAATAATAGCCAATTAACGTCTATAACGAACTTTTTGGAAGGAAAAATTTGAGACCATGAGAATTGTATTTCGAATTTAAAAAAAAAAAACAAATTTAATTAAATAAATATTTGTTTATTCCTAATTTCTAATTTTTTATAAAAAATTCTAAACAATTTTAATTAAAACCTTTTTTTTCTGACACCATTGTGATATAAATTAAAATTTAGATCGATTTTATTTATAACAATAATTTTTCGATTAAAAAATTGTTTATAAATTGTCATAAACAATTCGTATCTGGTGAATTTTTTTTTTTTTCGCGATAATTTTTTTTCTTTACTCAAACACGCACTCCGTGGTTCTTAATTCTCTTGCTTAAATAGGATATCATTAGTCTCGGGAACGATAGTATATAAGCAAATTTATTCACCTTCAACAATTTTCCCGCTATGGCTTTATGCAAAAAAAAAAACGCAAAATGTCATTTATTTATTTATTTTCGGTAAAGATCGATGCCAACGACGCCTTTTTACCACTTGGCATACGTCTTTCGATGAAAATCAGCGACTAAATTTATATATTGCGCTTGATCTCTATCCTTGGTTAATAATGAATTAAATTCCGCGCCCAAAGCTACTTTTCGTTCGGCAAATATCGTTTACAAATTTTAAATCATCAAAGGTTCTTTTTACTTGAAAAAAACAATTCCCAGGGTCTCAAATTTTTCTTTCCAAAAAGTTCGTCTTATACGTTGATTGGCTGTTATAATTAGAAAAACGTCCAATGAGCGGCGGCTTCCGCTTAAGCTACAGAGCTTCCTCTTCGCAAGGATGTTTTTTTTTTTTTTCTATCAAAACTCAAGTTTTGAGAGGTGGGAGCATGAAAAATCAAAAAAATGTATAAAAATTCACATACTATCTTCCTTCCGCTGCAACACTGCGAAAAAGAAAATCTGAAATGATTCTTTTCGACATCGTTTTTTTTTTTTTTTTTTTTTTTATACATACACTGCCGGCCAAAAGTTTAGGTAAACCGTTCGAAATTTCTTGCCGCGCTAAAAGTTAGATAGCAGACTCAAAAATAAGGATAATCAAATTTCCCAAGCGGCGTTTTAAAGAGGACAAATTTACCTTCAATTTAAAAAATTTTTTTTTTTAAATCTGCAATTTTTTCGGTCCCGGTACGTACTTTTGAACGAAGGCAAATATGTAGTAAAATGAAATAAATTAAAATTTAGTAGCGGCAGTTCGCGCGGGTTGCTAAAGATCACTGCTTACCCAGAAGGTGGGTCGATTTTGTTTGCGCGTGGTTCGGCCTGCTCGGTATTCGAGTATGAACCTTTCGTATGGGGTTTCCCTCCTCTGTAAACTTTTTTTAGGGCAGGGAGCGACCGCGAAGCGGTGGATATATTTCTCGAGATCTATTCGAGAATAATTGAAATCAGCTCGGACAAAAATGACCCACCTTTTGGGTTTAAGGGTTAATACAATATATTAATTAACAATATTATATTATTTATTTTTCGAAATGTTAGCATCTCAATTGTTTTAACTTTGAGAATTCATGAAAATTATAAAAAAAACCTTGTAGCCCAAGTATGAAATACCATAGAGACTGATTTTCGACCGAAATGCAAAGGAAAAAAAAAATTAAATTTTCAAATCTCCTTTCGGGACCCTTTTTTTTTTCATCGATGTTCTCATGTTTTCCGAAAGATAAAATTTATTTTCGTCAGTCCGACAATAAAATGAAACTCCTTAAAACGTGATACATGAAATGAAAACACGCGCCGCTGTTTTTATTTTCAAAATTTATCGATCAAAAAAAAAAACATATATATATATCATCTTGGTTTAGTTTGCGAGTTGTTAGCCGATATGGAAGTCGGACATGACGCGAACAGAGTAAAATACTGGATAGACAGAGCGGACGAGAGGTTTCCTCATCATCCGACCGTTTTCCAATTGAAGGAGAAGCTTCTCAGCGTAGACGGGCCCAATGATGCCGGCGAAGATCTGGAGGCGCTGATAGCCGGTGAGAAAATTAAATTTAGCTGGTTCTCCCGGCAAAAACGTCGAAAAAAAAATAAGAACGAAACCCCGCCATTAATTTCTTTCGAATGTGAAATTTTGTCCGTTTGAGAAAAAAAAATTCTCGATTGAGGGGAGTAACTAATTTAGGAGACCTAAAATTGGGTGATTTTTAGGATTTTTTTTTTATGTGAAAAAAAAAAAAACAACGGAAATTTCCCAAACTCTGACAATAATTTATTCATACTTAGCTCTGGTAATTTTATCCAAACTTATTTCATGCATCAATCCGCCGTGTCCCTTGGCGTGTCCTCATCCTCAATGTCGATTTGCGAAAATTGCGCAGCTCGCGATTCGCATCTGGAATTACCCAAAAAAAAATTTCTACATTATTGAGATGTTTTTTTTTTACGAACATGAACCTACATTTTGAATAAAAAATCAAAAATTGAATGTTCGAACCTGCTTGAAAAAAAAAATTATCAATTTTTGGCACATTTTTTTACGGCATTTCGCAATAATAAAATGTTTCGAACAATCTAATCTTTTCAACTTTAGGTTCATTTTTCAATACATTACATTATGCAAACGTTTTTGACTTATGATTCCCGCAAATTGAAAAAAAATATAATTTCGAGAAAAGCACGTTTTTGCCAACGATTCATGAAATGAAGAAGAAAAAAAAATGAATTTTTTTTGAAGCATCCAAAGTGGCTGCTCCCCTTGAGGGAGTTCCACTTAACTAGTCAAGCTCGAGCGCCGTTGAGCTTTTTCAAGCTTTTTCAAAGTAATATTATTTTTTTACATTCAATAATTAATTAATTTCTCCCGAATCTGGCTAAATATTGGTCGGCGATAAATTGAGTTTGGCATTACTCAATTTATTTATGCCCCTTGTAGGCCAATTGAGGCTTAGCGGTCAATTGAGTGTAGCATTACTTGATTTATTTATGCACTTTTATTGGCCATCAATCGATATTTTAAAACATGCAAAATGTTCTTCAAACATTGTACCTGTATCTCACAAAGTTTCATCTGTAATATCAACGGTAGTTTCCGTTAAGGGGTTATGTACAGTTGTACCGCGCAAAAAGATGAAATTTTCTCGATTTTTTTTTTTTTTTTGACACCATAAAAAATATTTATTCAAAATCTTTCGTCAACGTCGAATAGTACATGTTTCTAAGAACTTGTTAAAATTTTTCATCAAAAAATATTAAATAATAAAAAAGTTATAGGCGAATTCCAGGAACGCCTTTTTTTTCGACGTGACTCGCGGTGGACATTATATCTTGAAATCAAAAATTCAAAAAAAAATTCCGTTAGTATATCGTATTGTCCAGTCGCTGAACGAGGGATTTGTAAAAATTTTGATTTAAAAAAAAAAATGGCGACGTTTGTAACAAAAAAAATGTACTTTTTCAATGTATAACATTTTCGATTTTTTGCTCTAAAAAAAAAAGTTTTCAAAAAAATTGAAAATCCTTCGTTCAGCGACTGGCTATTATCATAATAAATATGTGGTATAAATTTGGCGTTGATCGGTTCAATAGTTTTTTAGTAATCGTGTCCACCGCAAAGGTAATTTCGAAAAAAAAAAAAAATCCGAGTTAATCGCGTTTAAATTTTCAAGTTTTTTTCTTTCATATTACAAATAAATATATTTCAACTTACATCGAGTCGGTTCTAATGCTCCGATCGTTATGAAATTTTGTGAGAGTATTCTCGAGAGTATATACTTGAAGAATATGCAATAAAAAAAAATGTCTTTTTTCATCCATCGCAACTGTATATAATCCCTTGAGGAGGTACGATCATTATTACGAATCCAACTTTTGGACTTGAAATCTTTGTTTTTGACGAATACTTTATGCGCCTATTGCCACAATTTGAGCTATATTGACCGTTTAGTTTTTTTTTTTTTTCGTAATAAAATTGAAAAGTCGAGCAGTTTGAGTTACCGAAGCACGTCGTCTTACGGAGACGGTAAACCGGAAGTGCGGTTATCACGGTTTTTCCGCTCACGTATCCCCGACTACACCCGTTGGAAAACTGATATTTTATAGATCAGATATAATGGATATTGTAAAAAAAAAATTGAAAAATTACTCCCCGCCGTGTAATTCAAGCGTTACGTCATAAAAAAGTTTCAATTTCCGGTTGAAAATGGTCAGAACTCCGACTCTCTCTTTTGTTTCATGCTACGTTTCCGCTTATTCCGCATTTAAATATGAAAAAAAAAACTAAAAACTTCAATAACTTTCTTTCAATTTCATCTCTGACTTCATAAAAATGTAACTGATTCGTGATTTCGATCGTACAATCGAACCTTGCACCAATTTTCATCGAAATCCAAACGATAAATCGCTATGCGATTACGGCTATCTTTGATTCGCGCCAATTTTTTCCAGCCGAATTATCGGCGAGACCGTCGGACGTTCAGCTACGCGTTAAATTGTTGAAATATTATACGGACAAGAGCCGTTTGGAGGATGCTTACAAGCACGCGCTTCAGGTCGAGTCGACCAACGCTCACAGGGACAGCGTAGCTTGGTACGAGGGCCTGTGCGATCTTTTGTCAAAGTGCAGGGAGGGTAGGCAGCAAAATTGGACATTTTGGGTATTTTACGTCTCGTCATTGGAGAGATACGCGGCTCTTGCTCTGAAGGAGCAGGGTCACGTGATCACGAAAACAATACCCGAAGCCGATCAAGCCGTTTTCAAGTAATTATCATACTTTCCCCGAAGATTTGCGTGGATTTTTTTTTTTTTTTTTTTTTTTTTTCATTTCACCCTTTGCTTCGAGTTATTTCATTCCCCCCTCTCCCGCTTTTTGCCTTTGCAGCTTCGATCAGCGACTCACGGAGGCGAGATTGCAAAATTTTCACAGCAACGCCGCATTCGCGGATCACATGTTTGGCCACATGTGGGGACAATTGCATTATCATTTGGCCTGTTTGTTGCTGCGAAAAACAAAACGCGAGCAGGGCAGCTGGAGCGACGTCGGGAGGCTTTGCGCTCCTCTATTGTTGGCCGCCATGCACGTACAACCGATCGACGTGACGTCGGCATGGGCATCGGGTCTCAAGGATCAGACGAGGGCGCAAATTCAATTGTGGCATCGCGAGGGCTCGTACAGATGCAGTCAGGCGGCTCATATTTTGCGAAATTACGCGAGAGACGACGCCAAGAGGATGATCGAGAGAATCGATAAACTTTGCGTCGGCTCTTGGCGCGAGAGAATATATCAGAGGATATTCGTCAGCAAAGCTCATATCGCGACATCGTACTTTGCCAATCATACGGCGGCTAATCCACCGCTGCGCCTTTGCTCGAGCACGGAGCTGAAGATTTACGACCAAGGTATTGCATTTTTTTTTTTTTTTTTTTTTTAATAATAATCAAACAAATAATTAATTGATCCATTTAACGGCCTGATGGGACACATGCGTTTCGTCTGCTTTGAAAAATTGTAACTTCCCGAAAAAATGAACATGTCGAGATGGTTAAGATCGCGTTTTGAGGTGGAAGGATGCATCTGATCATGAAAAATTCGGCGAACGCAATGGTTGCCACCCCTACAGTTTTGCACCCCTGTCGAAAAGTGCGACAATTGCGAGAAAAAAAAAAAATTAGAAATGAGCATAACTTTCAGGCAAACTTTTTTTTTAGAGTCGCGATCTCAAGTATGCGCTTTGAAATAACATCGAAAATTTGTAGCATAAAGGTCCGGACCGAAAACCACCCCTAATGGTAATAAAATGTCGATAACCACCCCTAGCAGGGGTGATGCGCCTAAAAATACACTTTTATTGATGTTCAGTCGATAAATATTTTTGAAAACATATGAAAAATTTGTAGCAAGAATATCCGAATGGAAAACTACCCTTGAACGGTAACGAAACATCGAAAACCACCCCTTGAAATGGTGATACGCCCAAAAATGTACTTCCATTGATATTAAAGTTCATGTATATTTTCGAAAACGCATGGAAAATGTTTATCAAGAACATCCGAATCAAAAACTACCCCTAACAGTAACAAAACATGAAAGAACCACCCCTAGCAGTGATGATGCGCCTGAAAATGCACTTCTATTGATTTTAAGTTAATATAAATTTTTTAAAACACATGAAAAATTTGTAGGAAGAAAATTTTATTTAAAAACTACCCCCGACAGTAACGAAATATCGAAAACTACCCCTAACAGTAACGAAACATCCAAAAAACCGCCTCTAGCAGTGGCGATGCGCCTGAAAATGCACTTTTATTGATGTTCAGTTGATAAATATTTTTGAAAACATATGAAAAATTTGTAGCAAGAATAATATCCGAATGGAAAACTACCCTTGGCAGTAACGGAACATCGAAAACCACCCCTTGAAATGGTGATACGCCCAAAAATGTACTTCCATTGATATTAAAGTTCATGTATATTTTCGAAAACGCATGGAAAATGTTTATCAAGAACATCCGAATCAAAAACTACCCCTAACAGTAACAAAACATGAAAGAACCACCCCTAGCAGTGATGATGCGCCTGAAAATGCACTTCTATTGATTTTAAGTTAATATAAATTTTTTAAAACACATGAAAAATTTGTAGGAAGAAAATTTTATTTAAAAACTACCCCCGACAGTAACGAAATATCGAAAACTACCCCTAACAGTAACGAAACATCCAAAAAACCGCCTCTAGCAGTGGCGATGCGCCTGAAAATGCACTTTTATTGATGTTCAGTTGATAAATATTTTTGAAAACATATGAAAAATTTGTAGCAAGAATAATATCCGAATGGAAAACTACCCTTGGCAGTAACGAAACATCGAAAACCACCCCTTGAAATAGTGATACGCCCAAAAATGCACTTCCATTGATGTTAAAATTCATATATATTTTCGAAAACGCATGGAAAATGCTTATCAAGAATATCCGAATCAAAAACTACCCCTAACAGTAACAAAACATCAGAAAACCACCCCTAGCAGTGATGATGTGCCTGAAAATGCACTTGTATTGATTTTAAGTTCATATAAATTTTTTAAAACACATGAAAAATGTGTAGCAAGAAAATCTTCTTTAAAAACTACCCCCGACAGTAACAAAATATCGAAAACTACCCCTAACAGTAACGAAACATCCAAAAAACCGCCCCTAGCAGTGGCGATGCACCTGAAAATACACTTTTGTTGATGTTGATTTGATAAATATTTTTGAAAACATATGAAAAATTTGTAGCAAGAATATCCGAATTGAAAACTACCCTTGACGGTAACGAAACATCGAAAACCACCCCTTGAAATGGTGATACGCCCAAAAATGCACTTCCATTGATGTTAAAATTCATATATATTTTCGAAAACGCATGGAAAATGTTTATCAAGAATATCCGAATCAAAAACTACCCCTAACAGTAACAAAACATGAAAGAACCACCCCTAGCAGTGATGATGCACCTGAAAATGCACTTCTATTGAGTTTCAGTTCGTATAAATTATTTAAAACACATGAAAAATTTGTAGCAAGAAAATATTATTTAAAAACTACCCCCGACAGTAACGAAATATCGAAAACTACCTCTAACAGTAACGAAACATCCAAAAAACCGCCCCTTGAAATGGTGATACGCCCAAAAATGCACTTCCATTGATGTTAAAGTTCATATATATTTTCGAAAACGCATGAAAAATGTTTATCAAGAACATCCGAATCAAAAACTACCCCTAACAGTAACAAAACATGAAAGAACCACCCCTAGCAGTGATGATGCGCCTGAAAATGCACTACTATTGATTTAAAGTTCATATAAATTTTTTAAAACACATGAAAAATTTGTAGCAAGAAAATCTGATTCGAAAACTACCCCCGACAGTAACCAAATATTGAAAACTACCCCTAACAGTAACGAAACATAAAAAAAAACCGCCCCTAGCAGTGGTGATGCGCCTGAAAATGCACTTTATTGATGTTCAGTTGATAAATATTTTTTAAAACCCATGAAAAATTTTTAGCAAGAACATCCGCAGCAAAACTACCCCTGACGGTAACGAAACATCGAAAACCACCCCTAAAAATGATGATGCGCCCAAAAATGCACTTCCATTGATGTTCAAGTTCATATATATTTCCGAAAACGCATGGAAAATATTCATCAAGAATATCCGAATCAAAAACTACCCCTAACAGTAACGAAACATCCAAAAACCGCCCCTGGCAGTGGTAATGCGTCTGAAAATCCACTTTTATTGATTTTTAAAAAATCTGAATCAAAAACTACCCCTAGAAGTTGTGATGCACCAAAAAATCTTTGTGCATGAGTCCTCTTGCGAGGCTGATATTTTCTCAATTGAGGGGCAGTTCATAGAAATGTTCCGTAAGTTCCTCAGAATATATTCACGTTTTCCAGGATACTCATATTTCAATTTCGATTAGAATGAAATAATAGGAAATGAGTAATAACGTTTTGTGCGTTGCGGATGAATTTTTTCCAACTTGAGGGTCGTTCATAAAGGTTGAAATTATCCGTAAGTCCTTCGGAATCCCATTGCGTGTTTCGGAATGACTTTTCCTCGATTTCTGGCAAAAATTAACGATGGGAAATTAAATTAAGATTTTTTCAAGCGATGGGGTGGTTTTTTCATTTGGGGGTAGTTTTCGAGGGTAGGAAAATTCTGGAATAATTTTTTTTCTCATATTGGGTACTCATGAATTCAAATTCACCATGTACCAACTTTACCAAACGCTCCAAAAAAAACTCAGCTGTTAAAGGCTTAATTAATTAATTAATTAATGTTTCAGTCGCCGAAGAGGTATGGCCAGCGTCTCTTCATCATCACGTGTGGCTCGGTATTGTCAACAATCGTAACGACATTAACGACGGAGCCGGCCCTCGTCCTCATCAGTATTGCCATGTATTTCCGGCTTTGCAACTCTCGATATTCAATCTCAGTCAAGCCGCCCCCGACAGTCTCAGTCAGCTCGACGTCGACGCTTTTCTCAATGCCGCAGGTCAGTGGAAACAAAAACAAAAACTTCGTCTAAACGTATCAATTCCATCGAATTAGCTATTTTTTTTTTTTACCATTTGTTATTTTTCTCGTGTTATTGAAAAAACCTTTGTCAGGCAGGGTGGTCCGGGTGGTCCGGGAAAACCTGGAAATGTCGGGGAATTTTTCATTTGGTCGGGGAAAATTTTTTCAAATTACAAAAATTAAAGTTCAATCTATTCGTTCAACCAGGATGAACGGTGATTGTTCATAAAAATTTTGATTCGCATCCGCATCAAGGCACCACTTTCGTTGACTCGAAATTTTTTTTTTTACGACGTCTTCATATCGAATTTTTGGGCTTCAGGAAAAAAAAAAATTCGATCGAATTCAGAAACAGCGGAAAATGTTCGTTGACCTGGAGCCTGAAAATAGCGAGAAAGACGGGAAAAAAAAAATCTCCAATTTTTGTACACTTTTTTGAAAAGCTGTTAAAATACCGAAATTTTTTATGCCCATAACTTTGCTCGGGATCGACGGATTTGGGCTTATCGGGGGTGTTTTGAAAAGCCCGGAAGTAGACTCGAAAAATGCCGTCCGATTTATCGCGGCATCTTCATTTTTTGTTTCCAAAAGAGCACTTTGAATATCGGCGAATTTGCGTCCAAAGAGGGGAAAAATTGGCAAAAATCGACGGTCCGACTTTGAAAATTTGTAAAAAAAAATGGAAAAAAAAATCTTAGCTCGATGAACCAGACGGTATTTTAAAGCTGAAACGATTGCGAAGAGAATAAGCACCTAACAGAATTTTCATCCCCTTCGGGAAGCAAAGTTACAGCGATTCTAGTGAAGCCATTCATTTTTCGCAAAAATTCAAAAAAATCTTGTAGTTTCGAACTTTTTTATGACGAATCCGTTAGGCAAACTCCTTGAAACTCAAAAATTCCATTTCAAAACGTCAAAAACAGGTTTTTTTTTTTTTTTGTTCCCGAAAATTAAAATAACAATTTACATCGGATAAAGTCTCATTAAAATTTATATGGTTTATATAGATTTTGAATATATTACGATTTTTTTTTCGATATTATCGATTTAAAAAAAAAAATGATTTTTTCGTCGTTTCCAACGATTTTTTTTTCATTCAAACGTTCGTCAACTTCCTCCCCAAATGCACCCCCGCATTTCCGGTGTCCATATATAAGAGCAGCTTGATTTTTGCACACGGCATATATTTTTTTAAAAATCAATTTTTCAACGGGCCACACCTGAAATAGTTGGTTGAGATAGGAAAAAAAAATAGAGATAGAAAAGGAGAAATAAAAAAATGACGACTGAATCTTTGAATTTATTTTTATTTCTCTTTTCATTATTATTCATAAAAATATTTTTTTTTTTTTTTTTTTTTTTTTTTACGACCGTAAACGCGTATGACTGTGCCAAACAGTTTTGTGCGCCTCTGTGATTGTCGAGGAACAACAGCGCAGCGGTTTCTTGAATCCCGACAGACTGCCAATATTGCCGGCAGACATCACCAATACACTTTGCACCTGTACTCAAGAAAAATGGTGGGTAATTTTTTTTTGTTTTTTTTTTTTTTTTCATCAAATTCGTCGATTTTGACTGAAAAAATATCACCGGGGAAGTTAAATGGACGAAAAAGAAGAAGAAAAAAAAAAAAAATGGCTTTTGGGTTTGCAGGTGGTCCTCGGCTTACAAGATTTATCGCAAACACGAGGGTATTTCCGGTGATTCGGGCGAGATAAGGCAGGAGTTGCAGCGAGGTCTGGAGGTGGTTCGATGCATCGGAAATCACGGCTTGCATCCGGCCATACTCGTTCATCTCGCGCGAATTTTTCATTACAGAGTTAGTCGATAATCGATAAATTTTCATCTTTTTTCCCGATCCAAATTATAAACAAAAAAAAATTCATCGTTGACCTTTTTTTTTTTTTTTTTTTTTTTTTCGCCTCGACAGGCAAAGTTGCTCAAAGAAAAAGATAAGAATCACAGTGATTTGCCTTTCGTCGAGGCAAGATGCGAGCTTTATTGGTCCGCCGTCGTTCCGCTGCTCGAGAGATTGCTCAATAATCAGACGATTCGCACGTCGAGCGCAAAGATGTTCGATTATCAGGGGTAAGTCTGGAAAAACAAAAAAAAAAAAAAATCACAATTTTCCGTGAAAAAAGGAGAGCAAAAAAAAAATTCTCTGCGCTTATAACGCAATCGTTGAAATAAAATTTGAAAAAAAAAAAAAAATGCAGAAAAGAGATGAACAACGTTGAGCTCACGAATGCTCTTGAGGAAGGTAGATTGCTCTTGGCTCAAAGATACGTCCGTGAAAAACAACACGAGCAGGCTATCGAAGCCCTGCAGGCATTAAAGTGTCCCGAAGCTTCGTTCATGCAGGGAGAAGTGAGTTTTTTTTTTTTTTCTTCGAATAATCCTTAAGATATACCTTTTTCAAATTATTTAATTATTTGAATAAATAAATTCACGGTCGTCCGGCTCATTTTTTTGTATGCTGGGAAAATTAAAAACCCAATGAGTATGCGGAAGAAGAAAATTTTTTTTTTTAAATGCATTTAAAAAAATTTTTTTTATCACTGACAAGATCTACAAGAGCCTCGCCGACGAGCTTATGAGTACATTGCCGAAGGAGAGTCTGACATCGGCAATGAGATCGCAGCACATAGTAATGCTCTCCAAGGCACGCGGCTGTTATTATCTGACCCTGGATCGTCTGAGAAGTCCCGGAATGAATCCGAAGCATCCGTTGAATTTGGAGCTGGGCAGCCGTATAGCGGATATCGAGAACGATTTGAAGAGAATCGATCCGGATGTGTGGCGAGGTGACTGTAAATATAAAAAAAATTTACGATGAACGAAAGTGGTCTCGTTCGCTCGATCAAAAATAATAGTCCTCGTAACGTTAATTATCATTTGTCATAACGATTTTTCTCGTCTTTTTTTTGTTTTTTTTTTTTTTTTTTTTTTTTTTTTCCAGCCAACAGACACGAGTGCGACGCTATGTCGGAAGAAGAGAGCTATTCGTCGGCCCACAGCGGCGATCAGCCGATAATGCAAAACAGCTTTGTCGGTGGTCTGGGCGGTAGTACAATTCATACGCTCGGTACACCCCAGAAATGCTCGATTCATCGTACGCCGAAACAAGCGAGCACTCCCTGTCGGATTCAGCATCAAGATATTCTTGAATTAACGAGAAAAAGCGCGGTAAGTAATTATATTAATTAATTTTTTTTTTTTTTTTTTTGATAATTTTATTCGTCGACTCTCGACCCTGCGTGATCGGACGGTACCTTCGCTGCTTCCGCGGTCGCGCACTGGTTCGAAAACGTTCAGTTTTCAACGTGTCGAAACGCTTTGAAAAATTTCAAAAAATTCTTGGGGACTCCTTCGATCCTTCCAGAACTGTGAGTCCACGATTTTTTAACGACAAAAGTCTGTTTGCTATAACTGTTTGTTTTTAACGACAAAAGTATTGTTTGCTATAAATTGATATAAATTGCTATATATCGATAGTGGAGTTTTATTTTCATAACTTTGTCAAGTTTTTTTTTAAACAAAATATTATAATTTACAGCAGCATGTTATATAGTTCTCGAGGTAGTTGTGTCGCAAAGAGCGTTTTCTATAGAATCGGCTGAAATTTGGAACACAGTTTTATTAAACGTAAAATCTAGGTAGACAAATTATTTCAGGGTTTTTTTTTTTTTTCCCCCGTCTGGAACGCGAAATAATCGCCCTCAAAGTTGGAACTTTTCACATGCGTTTCCCATGTTAAGTATATGGAAACCGCATATTACTAATTTTAGTACGAAAACCGTTCTATATATTGTTACGAAACTAGCATGGTAGAGGGATGTATTAGGATTGAAAGCCCTGGAAAAAAAAAAATTAACGTGATTCACCGCGCCTAGCGTGATTAATGGCAAATTAATAAAATGAAAACGTGCTATATTTGGTGAAACAAATGCCAAACGCCAACCTGCACCGCACGTCGCCCGCGCCGCGCTATTCGCTGCGTGCAGAGAGCCAAGTGGCGCCGCGGCCGGCTGTACTCGGAAAATTTTGCTGGAATTCGCTGTGTGCAGTGCTCCATTATTTTTAGTTATCTTCGATTTTAATTTCCTTATTATCTGATAATATTCCATCATTTTCATCCAAATATCATAGACGTATTTCAATAAACTTATTTATTGAACTTTTTTTATCGTCCGACAAGAGGTTGTACAGTTTAATGAATTTACTAATGCGCGTGTGCTGTCGCATCCGGCTTTCCCGATACTAGCGCTTGTGGACAAAAATGGTATCAATCGGCCACGAAAATGGTTACACTCGCGAATGTGCTGAGGGCAGGGAAATGCCCAGACCTGTATACAATACCGTGGTGGCGAGAATGCACACGTTTTGCTGGAGTCGCGTAGTGCAATTGAGGGCAATATAATAGAGAAGTCGCGGAAAGGAAATTTAAACTGTTGCGTGAAGTCATGTAAGAATGTTTTCCGCTACACGACGTCGGAAATTAAGTTTTTACGCGTTTCCGACAGCAATTTATAAAGTTGAGCAGCGCAAAAAATAAATTCGTTGGGTGCAAAAAATAAAAAAAAAAAAAAAAAGTAAAATTCTTCAGGTTAAACGCGCATATTTTGTTTGGTGTGAAAAATCCATTTTAGGATATTATAATACAAATAAATTGATTTTTCTTCCTTTTTAGTAGCTCTCATGATTGGCTACCCGAATATGCAGTGAGCATTTGGCGGGTAATCGTTTGTCTACGTTACAATCAAGTCCGAGTTACGTCTTTCTTGTTCTCGATACGAGCCTTGTCGGTTCGTATTACAAGACCGACAAGGTTCATGGCTTAGCCTCAAATTGAGAAGGAAAAGTAGCCGTAAACCTATTTTCATTACATCGTGATACGTCGATTTTTTTTTTTTTTTTTTTTTCAACGCAGTTATAGTCAAGCTTACCTCAAAAAAACTCTATGCAGCACGAATGTAAATGTTCGTTCATTAAAATTAATCCAACAAGGTTTCGTCTGTGTAAATAAATGAGAGCTATTCCAGCAAAATTTGCGGAGTACAGCCGGCCGCGGCGCCACTTGGCTTTCTGCACACAGCGAATAGCTCTCATTTATTTACATAGACGAAACCTTGTTGGATTAATTTTAATGAACGAGCGTTTATATTCGTACTGCATAGAGTTTTTTTTTTTGAGGTGAGCTTGACTATAACTGCGTTGAGAAAAAAAAAATCGACGTATTACGATGTAATGAAAATAGGTTTACGGCTACTTTTCCTTCTCAATTTGAGGCCAAGCTAATTTGAGACCTTGTCGGTCTTGTCATACGAACCCGACAAGGCTCGTATCGAGAACAAGAAAGACGTAACTCGGACTTGATTGTAACGTAGACGAACGATTACCCGCGAAGTGCTCACTGCATATTCGGATAGCCAATCATGAGAGCTACTAAAGAGGAAAAAAAAAAATCAATTTATTTGTATTATAATATTCTGACATGAATTTTTCATACCAGACAATATATGCGCGTTTAACCTCAAGAATTTGACTTTCTTTGTTTTTTGCACCCAACGAATCTAGTTTTTTCGCTGCTCAACTTTATAAATTGCTGTCGGAAACGCGTAAAAACTTAATTTCCGAAGTTGCGTAGCGGAAAAAATTCTTGTATGACTCCGCGCAACAGTTTAAATTTCCTTTCCGCGACTTTTCTATTATATTGCCCTCAATTGCACTACGCGACTCCAGCAAAATATGTGCATTCTCGCCACCATGGGTGCTCTGAGTCTTTCTCAGCCGCTATAGTATGGCACTGCACACAGCGAATACGAATCCCCTTGCCGCACCCAAGTATTGGCGATCGACACTGAGCATGCGACTCCTAGCGGGTTTTTGACGAACCGCTATTGGAGTGCAAAAGACTTTATTTGTACGCACGCGATGCACACGTTCAGCGTGTAAATTAGTTTTGACATTTGTGCACCTGTTAAAGTTAACAAAAAAAGCTGTAGTTCAAATTTTTATATTATTGAATATCGTAATGGAGACTGTCGAAAGGTTCGAATCTGCGAAATTCAGCCCAAAAGTGAAATCTAACAGTAGAGTTTATTGTTGCGTGTTCGAATGTCATTCTCGTCCGTTCACGGATCGAGACGTGACATTTCACCGGTTTCCCGTAAAAAAAAAAAAAAAACGCCAGTAAAGTATCTCGGACAAATTTATTCGGCGTGCGTGAAATGATAGATCGACGGAAAATGTGGATAAGAGTGCTCAAAATGTCTCGACGCGACCCGAAGTCTTCGATCAGAGTGTACCGGCCCTAATATTTCGCGTTTTGTTTCGTTTTTTTTTTTTTTCAGTACATCCAACTACCACTATTTGCCCGAACTTCAAAACTTCTTCCCCTTCAGTTATATTTCGATTATATTTAGGTCTCCTTTTACGAAATCGTAAATTTGTCGCAGTTTCAAGTATAATCGTCCCATGTTTTCAATGCCAACTGTGACGCGAGCGCCGTCATCGGTAGTGTCGATCGCCAATAGGAGCACAACTACCTTAACTTGTTTTCTAATAATATCCTTGAAATACCCATCGCGTTATCACACCTTTATTATTTATCCCTCTATAACTCTTTCTCTACCCCCTTACTCGTTTTTTTTTACAGACCTCTATTTCCCTATATTAATCACACATCCCTTTTTTTATTTTCCCACGCAACATATTTATCATTTCCATTCGTCGATTCCTTCCATTCATTTCTCGTCATTCTTTCTTGCTGTCACTTAACTCTTTATCTCTTTTACATATTAACAAATGCTCAATCGTCTCGTCTTGTTCCTTACAAATTCCGCACTTCCAATCCTTCTCTCCTTTCTTTTCCGTCCTTCCTATATGCTGCCGCATCTTAACCTTGCCCACATTTCTTTGTCCCTTTTATTCACCCCCTCTTCCGACCAGTATTTCCAAGGCATGACATCCTTCTCAATAATATATTTGTACATGGCATTATACGACGATTTTATTTATTTTTTCCTCTTCCTTCCTTAGAATTTCCTTTTTTTTTTTTTTTTTAAGTTTTCTCAGCCTTTCGTTTAATTCTTTGGTCTGTTTATCATCGTTATTGTGTCTTCTATTTTCATATCTTTTGGAACTTTAACTAAATTCTTCCCCCATTTTGACGGTACACACCGTTTGTGATCGCCCTTATATCTTCCAACAAGCAAATTTTTCGCCAACTTGTCTCCTCCATTCTTATCATCTCTCTAATGTTGATATTCTTATTAAATATTCCATTGTAGGCACTCCAAATTCTCTTCTCCATATATAGAGTGGTGTTGTTCCATCCATCCCTAGTGCCATTTTGCAATACCTACTCTGTAACCTTTCAAATATGCTTATTAGGGTGTGTCGAAAATGGACTTTTTTTTTTTTTTCTTCGCTCCTACCACTCGAAACTTTAGGTTTTGGCATTGAAGAGGTCCTCGTTGAAGGAGGGCGCTGTAGCTCGAATTTTAGAGGTCGCTCAACGAGCGATTTAGGTTTCCCAACTAATTAACACGTAAAAAAAATTGTTTTTCATTCAAAATGATGTCAGGCAACCAAAAAATCGGCGATGTCTGTGTTTCTTGGCTTCTTTGAAAGCATGATTCATCCCCTAAAGGATAATAGGTCGTTTTTCGATTTACCTTGTTTTAATTTTTTTGTACGCCACTTTTCGACCACAATGGTCACTTTTTCAAGTTTACAAAGTCTCCGAGGTATCAATGAGTCCAAAATAAATTGCTACAAGTATTGATTGTTGATTTCAATATAAATAACCAATTCCAAAATTTGGTAAAACGTACAAAATTTCTCAAAATGAACATGGTTTTTTCGAATAGAATTGAATTCCCTATTTCCGTATCTTCAATTTCATTCAAAAAAACAATGTTCATTTTGAAAAATTTTGTATGTTTTATCAATTTTTGGAATTGGTTATTTATATTCGAATCAACAATCAATACTTGGAGCAATTCTTTTGGACTCATTTATACCTTGGAGACTTTGTAAACTTGAAAAAGTGACTCTTGTGGTCGAAAAGTGGCGTAAAAAAGAAATTGGAAGAAGATAAGTCGAAAAATGACCTATCATCGTTTAGGGGATGGATCATGCTTTCAAATAAGCCAAGATACACAGATATCGCCAATTTTTCGGTTGCCCGACATCACTTTGAACGAAAAACAATATTTTTTACGTGTTAATTAGATGGGAAACCTAAATCCTCGCTCTCCTTGAACGAGGACCTCTTTAATGTCAAAACCTAAAGTTTTGAGTGGTAGGAGCGATAAAAAATAGTCTATTTTCAACATACTTTGTATCGCCCATTCCCCATATTTACACGCCATACATTGCCCCCGCTTTTATTATCGTGTCCATATCCTGCCCTCCTCCAAATCTCCTACACCGTGTTCGTGGCTGTTTCTATTTTCCCTATCGTTTTTTTTTTTTTCCATGGACCAAGCTCGAATTTTCACATATGAACCAAGTATCCCAGATATCTGAATTCCTTTACTATCTCAATCTTCTCTCCTTTAATTTCACATTTTTCTTACTTTTTTGCTCATCCTCCGTTTCTAAAAATCATTATCTTCGTTTTCTTAGCATTTATTTCCATCTTTCTAGGTCTTTTAAAATACTCTTTAAACCTTGCCCCATCTCCGCAATTGGCGCAACATCGTCCGCATATTTTATCGCAAAAATCTCTTCCTTTCCTGTTACAACTCCTCCCTCATTTTTCCTTTCCCGCTTATCCTCTGAATCATCTATATCTGAATAGAATAATACCGCGCTTGGCGCACATCTTTGCCTCGCACCTCGTCTCGTTTCAAAGCTTTCACTGCATTTCCCTTGCGCTTGCACCTCCGCTCTTGTTTCCTTGTATATTTCTTTTGTTTTCAGCATCCTTCCTTCGATTCCTTTCCCTCACAGTTTTATGATCATTCCTTCCCTGCATACTCTCTATCAAAATGCAGCCCTCAAAGTCCACGAACGCGCTACGTATAGTTTTTAATTTCTCATTGATTGCGACATAAATTGCTATAAATTTCTATGCGATATTTCGCTTGGAACGAAATCGATCCGGTATGATCGCGCAGGGTTCATGCCGATTCGAATCGTAGTAAAATACATTCTTCCGAATTTCTCAATCCGCGCGCGACTGGCTTTTTTTCTTGACTTTTTTTTTTTCTTTTCCTCGCTCAGCAGCAAGAAGCACGACCCAGTCCGGAGCGTCTCGACGCTCAGATACGTCAGTTGATCCATTCGAAGGACAACATGATACAGACGATACTCGAGCAATACAAAACGCTCTGCGAGTCCAACAAGACCCTTGTCGAGTCGAACAAATTGATATGCGAAAAGATCGATGATTTGCAGAAGAAATTTGCCAATTTTTCCAAAGATTTCCAGCAGCATCAACATCAGCATCAGCAGTCTCTGCAATCTCGTGAAAATCGTGCGCGTTCCGCAAGCGCCGGTCAAAGCAATCTCGACGAGGATCTTTATATCCTCGGCGACGATGAATACGCCGATTTGAGTTACAGCCAGCAGCAACAAACAAACGTACAGCAGGCTCAGATACCCCCAAACCTGTTTGCCCAGCAGCAACGAAATCCTTACTCCCAGCTCGTTTATCCTCAGGCCGCGGCTCTGCAGGCATATTATCCACCGGCGATTCCCTTCAACGATCCTCATGCACAGCACATGTCATCGTTGTACGGTGGCCCGAGGGTATTCCCAATGCCGGCGTATTATCCCCGACCATCGATCGATCCGGCCCTCGGAGGTTTGGCAAAAATACCGGAAAACATTACCGGCCACTTTGCCAATCGTTCCGCCAATCAATTTACCGATCTCCCGCCCCAGACCCAACAGCCGCCTCAGCAGCCCAGTCAGATCGCCGCGGCGTCTCAGCTCTCGATGCAATTGCAAAATTTCGATACAACGAGAAACGAGCCACCCGCCAAGGATATCGTGACCGTTTCGCAATTATCGCGCACCAAAGATATCGCCGCTCGTGCCGCACCACCGGTGAACGTCGTCATAACGACATCCGATACTCTGCCAACCGCGACGCCGGCGGCTCAGCCACCTCTCAGCGTCACAATACCGCCGCAGTATCGCGCAACGAGCAATATCCCCGCAACGAGCATCGAGAGCAGCGTCACGGTGCCTCACAGCTATCAAATATCGATGCCCTCGCACGCGCTTATACCGACGACCGTTAATCTGCCGCCTCTGTCGACGACAATTACGAACACGATATCGGCTACGGTCGCCGAACAGGTGAGAAATCAACAAAAAACCGGAAGCGTACTCTCGACGAGCGTGCACAATAATTCGGGCGAGGGCCCGGAAATCGAGCACGATCCGTTGCCCGATTTCGTGCCCGCTATACCGCTGCCGGACGAGATTCAGGTTACGACGGGCGAGGAAAACGAGGAGCAGCTATTTTGCGCTCGGGCAAAGCTGTATCGTTGGTCCGAGGGCGAATGGAAGGAGCGCGGCGTCGGCAATGTCAAGCTATTGCGCAATAACGACGGCAAGGTACGTCTGGTGATGAGGCGCGAGCAGGTATTGAAGATTTGCGCCAATCACATGCTTACCGGTGACATGGAGCTGACGCGAATGATGAACAACGAGAGAGCCTGGATTTGGGTTGCCAATGATTTTGCCGATGAGCAGGTCAGATTGGAAAAATTGTGCATCAAATTCAAGTACGCGGAGGAAGCGCAGTCTTTCAAGGCTAGCTTCGACGAGGCCAAAGCGAGTATCGCGACGATCGATCGAACGGAAGTGACGAGAAACGAGCCGAAAACGGAAGAATCGAGAAGCGCGACGATCCTCGGCGGTTTTAAATTCATCTCCGAGCCGATAATACAGGAACTCGCGTCATCGACGTCCGTGGAACCGGTACGAAGCGAGGATATCGCGAAACCCGGTCCTTTCGCCGATTTCAAATTCACGAAGAGCAACGAAACGTCCGCCGGACTTTTCGGCGGTATTTCATTCGTCGAAGCTCCGTCGATCGTATCCGCGACGAGTACACCGAAAGTTTCGACCTCGAGCGTCGAAGCAACCGCGAAAACATCGCTCAGACGTCCGCACGCGCCTGCACCGGCTAAATTGTCGGCTGTCGCGAATATCGGTGAAAAATCATCGGGTTCGAGCGCGGTGATAAGCGGCACGCTGAATGAGGACGGCGAGGCAACGCTGTGCGAGAAATTCGTGAATTTCATGCGTTACAGCTCGGAGAGCGCTCAGTGGAAGAATCGCGGAAATGGAAATGTAAAGATTCTTTTGGATTTGAAAACTGGCAAATTACGCATGTACGCGAAACGTCAGGATACGGGTAAAATTTTTTGCAATCATGGCCTCGTCGTTGAAACGAAATTTTCATTGCTCACGGGCACCGATAACGTCATCAGCTGGAGCGTTCAGGACACGACGAGAGGAAAAATGGAGAATTTCGCTTGTCTCTTCGAGACGGCCGTGCAAGCGCGTGAATTTATTAAACTCATCGAGACGCTGCAGCGTAAACTCGTCAATGAACGCTTGCCAGCGTCCTCGATTCGTCAGGATGACAAAATTGTACGTTTGATCGATGCGACGAGCAAGCAGGATCAACCGTCGCTCGCTGAAATCTTCAAACCGCCGGCCGATTCTTGGGAATGCGGTGCGTGTTATACGCGCAATAATTCCGCGGCCCGTAAATGTCTCGCCTGCGAGGCTGAATCACCGATGATCATCGGCAGCGCGGCCAAACCCGGCGACGAAACGACGGGCGACAAGAATCTCTGGAATGAATTCAAGCCGCAGCCCGAGTCCTGGGAATGTACGAGCTGTTATATACGCAATAGCAAGGAAAATTCGTACTGCGTCGCTTGCGATACCGCTAAAGTACCCGAATTGCCGGCAAAACCGAAAATCAGCGGTTTCGGGATCAAGGAAACCCCGCCGAAGGACCAAACAGCCACGGGTTTTACATTCGGTATGCCAAAAACATCGGGAAATTTGCTCGCCGATATGTTCAAGCCTCAGGCCGGCTCGTGGGAGTGTCGGGCATGTCTATTGCGTAATTCCGCAGCGACGAATTATTGCGCGGCTTGCGAGACACCGAAAGACCCGTCGTTGCCGGCAAAATCAAAGACCACGGGAAATTTCGATCTTACCAACGTCGTCACCTCGGCGGCCACGCCGAGTTTTTCATTCGGTATTACCCAAATTGCCGCCAAAGACACCGCCGGTGCGGGTTTCAGCTTCAAAATGCCGAGTCAGGATGATAAAACGGCGAGCGATGCAAAAATCGCGTCGAATATCCCGATATTCGGCGGTACAAAGATCGCGCAGCCTAGCAGCAATTTTCTCTTCGGTATGCCGCAGAGACCCGTTACACCGCCGACGAGCGGCAACGAAACAAGCGTCAATACGGCCGGTTTTGCCTTTGGCTCGCCCGGCAAATCCTTTGATTTTCAATTTTCCGCGAAATCTACGCTCGCGAGATCACCGAACGACGGCGGCCATGCGAAGGGTGAAACGAGCGAGGACGAGGTAACCGAGAGCGAGGACATTTATTTCACTCCCGTTGTACCGTTGCCCGATAAAATCGAAGTTAAAACCGGCGAGGAAGACGAGGAAATCGTTTATTCGCACAGGGCAAAGCTATTTCGTTACGACGGCACGGCCAAGGAATGGAAGGAGCGCGGTCTCGGCGATATAAAACTCCTGCGACACGTCGAAACGAGAAAGCTCCGTATGGTCATGAGACGCGATCAGACCCTCAAGCTATGTCTCAATCACATTGTTACTCGTGATCTCGAGTTAAAGTCCAAAGATGAGAAAACGTGGCTCTGGAACGCGGCCGATTACAGCGAGGGCGACATCGAATGCCTTCAGCTGGCCTGTCGTTTCAAGACCTCCGAGATCGCCGCTGATTTCAAGAAACACGTCGACGACGCTCTCGTCGCGACGAGCACTCTGTCGACGACGAGCCCGACAACGGAAACGGAAACGGCGACGACGACGACGACGACGACGACGACGACGACGACGACGACGACTGTCCCGAGCAAGGATGACGTACAGGTCGTCTACGAGGTACGCGTCAGCGAGGAGGAAAAAGCGGAAGCTCTGAAGCTTCGATTGCCCGAAAATTTTTATGCCTACCGACGCAAGCCCGATTGTCCGGGCTGTCTGGGCTGTCGCGAGCCCGAATTGCCAATTTTTACGAATGAAAAAATCGACAAAACCGTCTCCCAATCGCCGATCGTCGTTAAATTAGCACCGCCGAAATTCACGAACCCGACGAATTTCCCGAATGCCGAAACTAATAAAACACCGAATTACGTTTTTGGCACCGATAAAACGAGTATCGCCTCGTCAAGTACGCCGAATTCACATACCGTCAAGACTCCATTGTCTGCGAGCAGCTTTAATGCCGAAAATTTGAGCATATGCAGTCCAAATTCGTCGGTTAATCAGCAAACGACGAATATAATCGAAAAAACGGAAAATCAGCAGCCGATTTTCGGCAAAATGCAATCATCATTCGGTGATTTTGCGGGACGATCTTCGATATTCAGCGGCACGCCGAATGCGGGAATGTCGATTTTCGGTGGTAACACGACGACGGCCAAGAGTCCCGTCGATGCTCCGTCGAAAGAGGCCGAAACGACGACATTCAAGAATATCTTTACCGACGAGACGGCCAAGAGCTCGTTGAACCGTGGAATTCCAGTTTTCGGCACGTCAAGGTTATTTGGAACACCGAGTTTCGGCACGACGAGCGGCAATTCGGTGACAACCGAAAATACGATTTTCGGTGGTAAAAGCGCGACTCATACGTTTGGCAATTCGGCAACGTCCGACAATGTATTTGGCGCTGGGACAACGGGAACCGAGGCGACCCCGTCGTTCGGCGGTCTCGCATTGACAGCGGAAAATTCGGACATCGCAAGCTCGGGCGAGGATAAAACGCCGAAAGATTCGGCCGAGAGGACGATGGAGCCATTGAGCTTTTTGCCGCTCGACAGCGGCGCCACTTTCTCGGCACTGGCTGCCCAGAATCCGGACAAGCCTACGTTCAAGACGGTGCCGAATTTTTCGTTCGCCGGTGCCGGCGCAACGATTTTCGGCGGCAAAGCTTCGAGCCTGACGAGCCCCGGCTCGGCAAAAGGTACGAGAACGACGAAAAAATCCAGCAACGAGGACGCGGGTGATGAGGCCGAGGAGGATGAAAACGAGGATACGAGCCAGGAGCACGATCCGCAGTTCGAGCCGTTAATACCGTTGCCCGATGCCATCGAGGTGCGCACCGGCGAGGAGGAGGAGGACAAGATATTCGCTCAGCGGGCAAAATTATACAGATTCGAGGCGGAAACGAAAGAGTGGAAGGAGCGCGGTACGGGCGAGATGAAATTGTTGTATCACTCGGTGCACGGAACGTATCGTTTGTTGCTGCGTCGTGAACAAGTTCACAAAGTCGTTTGCAATCAGCTCGTTACGGTCGAGCTCGAGCTAAAACCTCTGCAGAGCTCCGATCGCGCCTGGATGTGGGTCGCCTTCAATCATGCCGAGGAACCATACGCGCTTGAGCAATTGGCCGTTAGATTCAAAAATCCGGAACTCGCGATTCAGTTCAAAGAAGCCGTTGAGAAAGCGAAAATTGAGCTTCAGGAGCGTCAGGACAGCGGACAAGGTAAATCGATGATAAGAAATGAAAAATTGTTCGATGATAAATGACTTGTGATGTGTAAATATCTTGATGCGCTTCGGAAAGCGAATGGATCAAATGGAACCAAACATATTCGGAATAATTTTAAATCAATTTTACGGATACCTTAATCGTAAATGGTAACGAGCCAGGGCGGTATTAAAATTCATGCTCATTTCAAAGTAAAATAATCTTGTGTAGTAAAATAATCTCTTTGCCAACTCATACCGCGCACTGTTTCAAACGTTCCATAAAGGTATGAGGCAGCTCGGTGTATAAATGCGTGATGAGGATTTCCGATAAGATAAGCTTGTAGACACTGCGCTAACTTGTATTTCCAACTGTTCCTTTGAATTAAAACGATGGAGGAGCGGAGTGTACATGCTTGTTTCAAGAAAAATGAGCTTTTTGTCACTCCACAAAAATATAATTTATCATTTTCAAGCTTTGATGACAATTTAAGACAGCATCATGCCAAGAACATGCTCATTTTAAAGTAAAATAATCTTCAAGTCACTGAGCCAACTTATATCGCATGCTGTTCAAACTTTCCATCGAAGAGTGCAGCGCAGTGTAAAGATACATGATGAATATTTCAAGATAAACTGGAGTACACTGCGCAAACTTATATTTCACACTTTTCTAGCTTTCAATTAAAATGATGGAGGGACAGAGAATCCATGCTTATTTTCAAGAAAAATGAGCTTTTTGTCACCCCTTAAAAATACATTTTACAATTTTCAAGCTTTAATGAAAGTTTAAGATAGCATAATCGCAAGAACATGCTCATTTTAAAGTGAAAAAACGTCACTGCGCCAACTTATATCGCATACTGTTCAAACTTTCCATGGGACAGTGCAGCGCAGTATAAAAACACATGATAAATATTTCAAGATATGCTGGAGTTCATTACGCGAACTTGTACTTCACACTTTTCAATCTTTAAATGAATATTATGAAGGAACGCAGTATCTATGCTAATTTTTAAGAAAAATGAGCTTTTTGTCACTCCTTAAAAATAAATTTTACAATTTTCATGCTTCAATGAAAGTTTAAGATAGCATAATCGCAAGAACATGCTCATTTTAAAGTGAAAAAACGTCACTGCGCCAACTCATATCGCATGCTGTTTAAACTTTCCATGGGAGAGTGCAGCGCAGTATAAAAATACATGATAAATATTTCAAGATATGCTGGGGTTCATTACGCGAACTTATATTTCACACTTTTAAATCTTTAAATGAATATTATGAAGGAACGCGGTATCTATGCTAATTTTTAAGAAAAATGAGCTTTTTGTCTCTCCTTAAAAATACATTTTACAATTTTCAAGCTGCAATGAAAGTTTAAGATAGCATAATCGCAAGAACATGCTCATTTTAAAGTGAAAAAACGTCACTGCGCCAACTTATATCGCATGCTGTTCAAACTTTCCATCGGAGAGTGCAGCGCAGTATAAAAATACATGATAAATATTTCAAGATATGCTGGAGTTCATTACGCGAACTTATATTTCACACTTTTCAATCTTTAAATGAATATTATGAAGGAACGCGGTATCTATGCTAATATTTAAGAAAAATGAGCTTTTTGTCACTCCTTAAAAATACATTTTACAATTTTCAAGCTTTAATGAAAGTTTAAGATAGCATAATCGCAAGAACATGCTCATTTTAAAGTGAAAAAACGTCACTGCGCCAACTCATATCGCATGCTGTTCAAACTTTCCATCGGAGAGTGCAGCGCAGTATAAAAATACATGATAAATATTTCAAGATATGCTGGAGTTCATTACGCGAACTTATATTTCACACTTTTCAATCTTTAAATCAACATTATGAGGGAACGCAGTATCCATGCCCATTTTCAAGTCCAATAAGCCAGTATCCACTGTGCCAAATTACTGTATTACACATTGTTCACACTTTTTTATCGTCCCTTTTTGCAAGATAACAGTAGCGCAGTAATAGCTTATAGAGTTCGTCGTTCAATTATCCCGAAACAGTCGTAAAACCTCTTCTCTCATTCTCTTTTTACGTTTCGGGTGCCGTTATATTGTAAACGAGACCTCTATCTGTGTCTAGCTGAATGACGTCACTACCAGGCTGCAGACTTTCGTTGCATTTTCAACCGAGTCACTAGGTGCTAGAAATGTCCAGGGGGTTTGGGGGAGGAGAGGTCAAAGTACGCGATAAGATGTTGGTTTACACGAAAAATTATTTATTTATCATTTGTCCGGACAATCAGGAATAGTTAACGAGACGGATTCGACGGAGTGTTACGCCGAGGATCAGGAGGACGAGGACGAGGAAGACGAAGAGGACGATGAACACTCGATGATATTTTCCAGTCCGGTTGAATTGCTGGTCCTTCAGGACGATACCTGGAAATCCCTGGGTGCCGGAACTCTGAAGATTCTCTACGATTCCGACATCTATGGCGCTAAGATCATCGTCGAGGCTGATAATACCGGCGAGATATTGAGCAACACCGTTATCAGCATAGAAACTACGATGGAGGTAATTTTGCAGGAAAAAATTTCTCCAATCTGTCGATGAGTTTTTTTTTTTTTTTTTTCCAACTGCGGTCTGCCTAATTTTACTCTGCTCGAATTTTTTCTTTTACTTTTTGCAGAAAAATGAAAATTCGTGCGTATGGACCGCGATCGATGAAGTCCTCAATCCTCCGACCCGACGAACGCTCAAAGCAATTTTTGGTTCTCTCGAATTGGCTTGGGATATGTACCACAATTTCCAAGACGTAAATATAATTTCTTTTTTCTTCCTTTGATTTTTATCAAGCAAAAAAATCCTATAAAGATAATTATGGTGGGTTTTTTTTTGTTTTTTGTTTTTCTCTCCAAAGGGTCAAGAATACGCGAAGCACGCGGACATCAGCGAGACCTCGTACTACGATCCGAGAATCGAATAAAGAAGGGAAAGCGAGAGAGAAGAAATATAAAGAGGGGAAACGACGGAGGAAGATAAAAGTTTGCGAAATTCCCGAATCTCTCGTAGATATTGATCTTGAAAGGTTTTTTTTTTTTTTTCTATACTTTATTTTTTATTTCATCAATGACTCGAGCTCACAAATCTGGATGATGATTATCGTCGTGGGCAAAAAAAACGATGAACCGGCCATTCGAGACGTGTATATCTTATTCATTATATAATATTACGTTTTAAGACTGAGGCAAATTATTGTGAACCGTTTATCTAGTTTTGAGAAGACGAGAAACAAAAAAAAACGTCAAATTTATTATTTACGGAATAAAAGTGAGAGAGAGAGAGAGAGAGAGCATAATTCATGGGTCGATGGGTCTTTTTGTTCCGGCGCTTAAAACGTTATTCCACGCTTTTTTAGAGTTTCATCGTAGATGCGGCTAAAAAAAGAATGCGAAATGATAAAAAAGTGGAAAAAAAACACCACGAATCCTATTCATGCCTTTTTTTTTTTAATTTTTCCTTCAAAAAGATGGAGCGAAAAGTGATTGTTTATTTATTTCATTCAAACGGACAGCCATTGGGAAATTACGAAAATTCGAAGAGAAAAACATGAACAGACGAGGATACGAGAGCGAGTGTAATTTTTCTAAAAAAAAAGCGGAATTCGTAATTTTTCATCGAGATGGATTACAATGGATCAGTGTCGGGCGTTTTTTTAATTAATTATATTCTAATTACAAATATAAAATGTTATTCGTAATTTAAAAAAAATTACGATCTACGATTTCAATTTGTAATTGGAAGAACAAAAAATACTAATTACAATTGTAATTTTTAATTAGAAAAATTTCAATCACAAGTTACGAATGGTAATCAGTATCGAATTTTCTTCTAATTACAAATGACGGATGTAATTAGTATCGATTTCTCTTCTAATTACAAATTACGAATTTAATTAGAATCGAATTTTCTTCTCATTGCAAATTACGAATTTAATTAGAATCGAATTTTCTTCTAATTACAAATATAAAATGTTATTCGTAATTTAAAAAAAATTACGATCTACGATTTCAATTTTTAATTGGAAGAACAAAAATACTAATTACAATTGTAATTTTTAATTATAAAAATTTCAATCACAAGTTACGAACGGTAATCAGTATCGAATTTTCTTCTAATTACAAATGACGGATGTAATTAGTATCGATTTCTCTTCTAATTACAAATTTTGAATTTAATTAAAATCGAATTTTCTTCTCATTACAAATTACAAATGTAATTATAATCGGTTTTTCTCCTAATTACGAATTACGGATGTAATTAGTATCGATTTTTCTTGTAATTAAAAATTACAAATGTAATTAAAATCGGTTCTCTTGATTACAAATTTAAAATTTCTGAACGAAGAACCCAGAATTTTTTATTTCTTATTTTGCAAAAATTTTCTGTCGGTAGAATCTAAAGAAGAATCTTTTTTGTCCGTAGATTGCGTAGAGAAAAAAATCTGAGTTCTCCGTTGAGTTCAAGCTCAACGAAGAACTGGAATTTTTTTATTTCTTACATATTTTACAAAACTTTTCTGTACGTCTAATCTAATCTAATCTAATCTAAATCTAATCTAATCTAAAAAAAAATATTTATTGTCGATAGTGTCCGTACATAAACAAATCCCAGTTCTCCGTCGAGTCGGATTGGCATTTTTTTTTTTTTTTTTCTTATTTTGCAAAACTTTGTGTCCGCAGAGTCTTCGGACACTGAGAAGAACAGGGAGTTTTTAAAAATTGTTTCGAATAATTTCGAAATGTATGCATACATACATTCATAAATTTGCTATCCGTGCGGTGTAAAGTTGACGCCGTGGCCAGTTGGTTCGTGGTCACTCGGCTGCCTGCCTCCCTGTGCTTGTTTGAATTTTATTTTATTTTATTTTTTTCCCAACCGGCAACCGGCTTGTGCGTTGGCTCAACCTCATTGTTCAGTGTCATTAAAAGTCGCCACGCTCCAAAGAAATAACGAACGAAAAGAATATCGGTCGCTACCAAAGGTAACTTTTACAATTTATTTTATTTTCACACGAAATTATTATTTATTTATTTTTCTTTTACATTGGCCACTTGTTGCTTCATTTCGGAGAGAAAAAAAGCCAAGCTACAGGGTCTCTGCCATCGTCGACAATGATTCGGAAAAAAAAAAAAAATGTGTCAATATTTTTAATGAAAATTTTCAAACTCTCTGATATCAGGAATTTTCATCGTCGCTGCCAAGCGTATATTTTGCCAAATTAAGCGAGAATGACGGAGAGAAACGATAAATTTTGCGTCCGCTCTTGGCGCGAGAGAATACTGAGGATATTCGTCAGCAAAGCTCGTATCGCGTCATCGTACTTTGCCAATCGTACCGCGGCTAATCCACCGCTGCGTCTTTGCTCGAGCACGGAGCTGAAAATTTACGACCAAGGTATTGCATTTTTATTTTTATTTTTTTAAATAATAATCAAACAAATAATTAATTAACCCGTTTAACGGCCTGATGGGACACATACGTTTCATCTACATTGAAAAATCGTAACTTCCAGACAAATGAACATATCGAGATCGTTAAGGTCGCATTTTCAGGATGATGGATGCATCTAATCCTGAAAAATTCGGCGAACGCAAGGGTTGCCACCCCTTCAGTTTTACACCCCTGTCGAAAAGTGCGACAATTGCGAAAAAATGATAAACGAGCATAACATTAGGGCAAACTTTTTTTTTGAGGTCGCGATCTCAGGTATGCGCTTTGAAATAACATCGAAAACTTGTGGAAAAAAGGTCCGGACCAAAAACCACCCCTAATGGTAATAAAATGTCGATAACCACCCCTAGCAGGGGTGATGCGCCTAAAAATACACTTTTATTGATGTTCGGTTGATAAATATTTTTGAATACATATGAAAATTTTGTAGCAAGAATATCCGAATGGAAAACTACCCTTAACAGTAACGAAACATCGAAAACCACCCCTTGAAATGGTGATACTTCCAAAAATGCACTTCCATTGATGTTAAAGTTCATATATATTTTCGAAAACGCATGGAAAATGTTTATCAAGAATATCCGAATCAAAAACTATCCCTAACAGTAACAAAACATAAAAAAAACCACCCCTAGCCGTGGTGATGCGCCTGAAAATGCACTTTTATTGATATCAAGTTCATATAAGTTTTTTAAAACACATGAAAAATTTGTAGCAAAAAATCTGATTCGAAAACTACCCCCGACAGTAACAAAATATCGAAAACTACCCCAAACAGTAACGAAACATCGAAAAAAACCGCCCCTAGCAGTGGTAATGCGCCTGAAAATGCACTTTTATTGATGTTCAGTTGATAAATATTTTTGAAAACACATGAAAAATTTTCAGCAAGAACATCCGCAGAAAAACTACCCCTGACGGTAACGAAACATCGAAAACCACCCCCAATAATGGTGATGCGCCCAAAAATGCACTTCCATTGATATTACAGTTCATATATATTTTCGAAAACGCATGGAAAATGTTTATCAAGAATATCCGCATTAAAAACTACCTCTAACAGTAACTAAACAGCCAAAAACCGCCCCTAGCAGTGGTGATGCGCCTGAAAATGCACTTTTATTGATTTTTAGTTCATATGAATTTTTGAAAACACGTGAAAAGTTTGTAGCACGAAAATCTGAATCGAAAACTACCCCCAACAGCAGCAAAACATCGAAAACTACTCCTAGAAGTTGTGTTGCACCTAAAAATCAACTGTCATTGGTGAGGTTGGGGTGCTTTTTGAGCGTGAGTCCCCTTGCGAGGGTGATATTTTTTTCAATTGAGGGGCAGATCATAAGGGTCGAAATGATCCGTAAGTTCCTCAGAATATATTCACGTGTTCCGGGATACTCATATTCAGATTTCGATTAGGATGAAATAATAGGGAATGAGTAATAACGTTTTGTGCGTTACCGATGAATTTTTCCCAACTTAAGGGTCGTTCATAAGGGTTAAAATTATCCGCAAGTCCTTCGGAATATGCTCATGCGGTCGGTAACACTTATATTTCGATTCAGATCAGGATAAAAAAACGGAAAATGAGACGATAACATTTTATCCATTGGGGGGTGAATTTCTTTCAATGGAGGGATACTTCATGAGAGGTTTATTGATCCGTAAGTTTTTCAGAATTCCAATACATGTTCTGGAATGACTTTTCCTCAATTTCTGGCAAAAATGAACGATGGGAAATGAAATTAAGATGTTTTCAAGCGATTGGGGTGGTTTTTTTCATTTGGGGGTAGTTTTCGAGGGTAGGAAAATTCTGGAATAATTTTTTTTTCACATTGGGTACTCATGAATTCAGATTCGCCATGTACCAACTCTGCTAAACGCCCCGAAAAAACGCAGCTGTTGAAGGGTTAATTAATTAATTAATGTTTCAGTCGCCGAAGAGGTATGGCGTATTGTCAACAACCGAGCTGCCAACAATCGTAACGGCATTAACGACAAAGCCGGCCCTTGTCCTCATCAGTGTTGCCATGTATTTCCGGCTTTGCAACTCTTGATATTCAATCTCAGTCGAGCCGCCCCCGACAGTTTCAGTCAGCTCGACGTCGACGCTTTTCTCAATCCCGCAGGTCAGTGGAAAAAAAAAAAAAAACAAAAACTTCGTCTAAACGTAACAATTCGATCGAATTAGCTATTTTCTTTATTTTTAAACCATTTCCTATTACTTTTTCTCGTGGTATTGGAAAAACCTTTGTCAGGCAGGGTGGCCACGTGGTCCAAGAAAACCTGGAAATTTCGGGGAATTTTTCATTTGGTCGGGGAAATTTTTTAAAAATTACAAAAATTAAAATTCGAGCTATTCGTTCAAGCAGGATGAACGGTGATTGTTCATAAAAATTTTGATTCGCATCCGCATCAAGGCACTTTCGTTGACTTGAAATTTTTTTTTTTACGACGTCTTCATATCGAATTTTTGGGCTTCAGGAAAAAATAAAATTCGATCGAATTCAGAAACAGCGGAAAATGTCCGTTGACCTGGAGCCTGAAAATAGTGAGAAAGACGAAAAAAAAAATCTCCAATTTTTGTACACTTTTTTGAAAATCTGTGAAAATACCGAAATTTTTAATGCCCATAACTTTGCCCGGGATCGACGGATTTGGGCTTATCGGGGGTGTTTTGAAAAGCCCGGAAGTAGACTCGGAGAATGCCTTTTGATTCATCCCGGCATCTTCATTTTTTGTTTCCAAAAGAGCACTCTAAATATCGGCGAATTTGCGTCCAAAGAGAATGCATGGAAAAATTGGCAAAAATCGACGGTCCGACCTTGAAAATTTGTAAAAAATGTAAAAAAAAATCTTAGCTCGATTAACCAGACCGTAATTTAAAGCTGAAACGATTGCGAAGAGAATAAGCACCGAACAGAATTTTCATCCCCTTCGGAATTTTTTATAGGACCCGGTATCGATGTACTATTTCTTCCGCCGATGACGAATCCGTTAGGCACACTCCTTGAAACTCATAAATTTTCTCTTCAAAACGTCAAAAACAGGTTTTTTTTGGTTCCCGAAAATTAAAATAACAAATTACATCAAATAAAGTCTGATTAAAATTTAATCCTTTTTTTTTTTTTTTTTTTTTGTCCAGCCAACAGAAACGAGTGCGACGCTATGTCGGAAGAGAACTATTCGTCGGCCCACAGGGGCGATCAACCAATTATGCAAAACAGTTTTGCCGGTGGTCTCGGCGGTAGTACGATTCATATGCTTGGTACACCGCAGAAATGCTCGATTCATCGTACGCCGAAACAAGCGAGCACTCCGTGTCGGATTCAGCGTCAGGATATTCTTGAATTAACGAGAAAAATCGCGGTAAGTAATTACATTAATTTATTCTTTTGATAATTTTATTCGTCGATTCGGCCCTGCGTGATCGGACGGTACCTTCGCTGCTTCCGCGGTCAGACTGGTTCGAAAACGTCCAGTTTTCAACGTGTCAAATCGCTTTGAAAAATTTCAAATAATTCGTGGGGACTCTTCAATCCTTCTAGAATGCGAATGGACGATTTTTTAAGCACAAAAATTATTATATTGCTTGCTATAAATTGGTATAAATTGCTATATATCGATAGTGGAGTTTTATTTGCATAACTTTTTCAAGTTTTTTTTACAAAATACTATAATTTACGACACTATATATAGTTCTTTACTCGTTTTTTTAATAATATCCTTAAAATACCCATCGCGTTATCACACCTTTATTTATCCCTCTATAACTCTTTCTCTACCACCTGACTCATTTTTTTTTTTTACAGACCTCTATTTCCCTATATTAACATCCCTTTTTTATTATTATTCCACGCAGCATATTTATCATTTCTCCCTTTACTGCCCATTCGTCAATTCCTTCCATCCATTCCTCTGCATTCTTTCTCGCTTTCTCCGTCACTAACTCTCTACCTTTTTTTTTTACATATTAACAAATGCTCCATCGTCTCGTCTTGTTCTTTACAAATTCTGCAATTCTTTCCTTCTTTTCTTTCTTTTGCGCCCTTCCTATGCTGCCGCACATTTCTTTGTCCCTTCTATTCACCCCCTCTTAGCACCAGTATTTCCAAGGCATGACATCCTTCTCAATAATGTATTTGTACATGGCATTATACGAAGATTTTCTTATTTTATTTTTTTCCTCTTCCTTTCTTAGAATTTCCTTTTTTTAACTTTTCTCAGCCCCTCGGTTAATTCTTTTATCTATTTATCATCGTTATTATGCCTTCGATTTTCATATCTTTCAAAACTTTAACTAAATTCTTCCCCCATTTTGACGGTTCACCATTTGTGATCGCCCTTATCTCTTCCAACAAGCAAATTTTTCCGCCATCTTGTCTCCTCCATTCTTATCACCTCTCTAATGTTGACGCTCTTTCTCTTATTAAATATTCCACAGTAGGCACTCCAAATTCTCTTCTCCATATATAGTGCCATTTTGCAATACCTACTCTGTACTCTTTCAAATATGCTTATATCACCCATCCCCCTTTATTTCCACGTTGTACATTGCCCCCGCTTTTACTATCGTGTCCAACAAATCGAGTCTCTCCATTACATTCTTCCTGCCCTCCTCCAAATTACCCACACCGTGTTCGTGGCTGTTTCTATTTTCCCTATCGTTTTTTTTTTTTTCCATGGACCCAGCTCGAATTTTCACATATGAACCAAGTATCCCAGATATCTGAATTCCTTTACTATCTCAACCCTCTCTCCTTTAATTTCACATTTTTCTTACTTTTTTTGCTCATCCTCCATTTCTAAAAATCATCATCTCCGTTTTCTTAGCATTTATTTCCATCTTTCTAGGTCCTTAAAAATACTCTTTAAACCTTGCCCCGTCTCCGCAATTGCCGCAACATCGTCCGCATATTTTATCGCAAAAATCTCTTCCTCTCCTGTTACAACTCCTCCCTCATTTTTCCTTTCCCACTTATCCTCCAAATAATCTATATATAAATAGAATAATACCGCGCTTGGCGCACATCTTTGCCTCGCACCTCGTCTTGTTTCAAAGCTTTCACTGCATTTCCCTCGCGCTTGCACCTCCGCTCTTGTTTCCTTGTAAATTTCTTTTGTTTCCAGCATTCTTCCTTCGATTCGTTTCCCTCACAGTTTTATGATCATTCTTTTCCCTGCATACTCTCTATCAAAATGCAGCCTCAAAGTCCACGAACGCTCCGTATAGTTTTTAATTTCTCATTGATTGCGACATAAATTGCTATAAATTTCTATGCGAAATTTCGCTTGGAACGAAATCGATCCGGTATGATCGCGCAGGGCTCATGCCGATTCTAATCGTAAAATACATTCTTCCGAATTTCTCAATCCGCGCGAATGGTTTTTTTTTTTTTCTTTACTTTTTTTTTCCTCGCTCAGCAGCAAGAAGCACGACCCAATCCGGAGCGTCTCAACGCTCAGATCCATTCGAATGATAACATCATACAAACGTTACTCGAGCAATACAAGACGCTCTTCGAGTCCAACAAGACCCTTGTCGAGTCGAACGAATCGATATGCGAAAAGATCGAAGATTTGCAGAAGCAATTTGCCAATTTTTTCAAAGATTTCCAGCAGCAGCAGCAGCAGCAACAGTATTATCCGCGACCACCGATCGATCCCGTTCTCGGCGGTTTAGCAAAAATTCCGGAAAACATTCCCGGCGATTTTGCCAATCGGGTCACAAATAAATTTACCGATCTCGCGCCCCAGATCCAACAGTTTCAGCATTTAAAATTTACCACCGAGCACATGAAACAAGATCTCTCGTCTCCGTCGTTCGTGGAACCGGAGCGAAGCGAGGAAATCCCGAAACCCAGTCCTTACGCCGATTTCAAATTCACGAAGAGCAACGAAACATCCGCCGGACTATCCAGCGGTTTTTCATTCGTCAAAGCTCCGTCGATCGGCCCCGCGACGAGTACACCGAAAAACTCGACTTCGAGCGTCGAAGCAACCGCGAAAACATCGCTGAGACATCCGCACGCACCGGTACCGACTGAATTATCAGTTGCCACGAATATCGGCGAAAAATCATCGGTATCGAGCTCGGAGATACGCGGCACGCTGAACGAGGACGGTGAGGCCACGTTGTACGAGAAATTGGTGAATATAAAGCGTAGCAGCTCGTTTTGCCCTATATGGGAGAATCGCAACAAAGGAACTGTGAGAATTCTACTCGATTTGAAAACTGGCAAATTGCGCTTGCACGCGATGTCTCTGTATGCTAGCGAAATAATTTGCAATCATCGCCTCGTTGTTTATATGAAATTTTTAATGCCCTGGACCATCAATGGCGTGATCATTTGGAGCGTCGAGGACACGAAGACAGGAAATAAAATAAATTTCGTTTGTCTCTTCGATACGATTGGGCAATCGCGTGAATTTATTAAACTCATCGAGACGCTGCAGCGTAAACTCATCAATGGTCGCTTGCCATTGTCCTCGATTCGTCAGGATGGCAAAATTATACGTTTGATCGATGCGACGAGCAAGCAGGACCAACCGTCGCTCGCTGAAATCTTCAAACCGCCGGCCGATTCTTGGGAATGCGGCTCGTGTCATGCGCGCAATAATTCCGCGGCCCGTAAATGTCTCGCCTGCGAGGCTGAATCACCGATAATCATCGGCAGCGCGGCCAAGCCCGGCGATGAAACGACGGGAGATAAGAATCTCTGGAATCAATTCAAGCCGCAGCCCGAGTCCTGGGAATGTCCGAGCTGTTATATGCGCAATAGCAAGGAAAATTCGTACTGCGTCGCTTGCGATACCGCTAAAGTTCCCGAAATGCCGGCAAAACCGGAAATCAGCGGTTTCGGGATCAAGGAAACCCCTGATCTCGGCACGACGGGCGGCAATTCGGTGACAACCGAAAACACGATTTTCGGTGGTAAAAGCGCGACTCATACGTTTGGCAATTTGGCAACGTCCGACAATGTATTTGGCGCTGGGACAACGGGAACCGATGCGACCCCGTTGTTCGGCGGTCTCGCACTGACAGCGGAAAATTCGGACATCGCAAGCTCGGGCGAGGATAAAACGCCGAAAGATTCGGCCGAGAGGACGATGGAGCCATTGAGCTTTTTGCCGCTCGACAGCGGCGCCACTTTCTCGGCACTGGCTGCCCAGAATCCGGACAAGCCTACGTTCAAGACGGTGCCGAATTTTTCGTTCGCCGGTGCCGGCGCAACGATTTTCGGCGGCAAAGCTTCGAACCTGACGAGCCCCGGCTCGGCCGAAGTTATGAGAACAACGAAAAAATCCAGCAACGAGGACGCGGGTGATGAGGCCGAGGAGGATGAAAACGAGGATACGAGCCAGGAGCACGATCCGCAGTTCGAGCCGTTAATACCGTTGCCCGATGCCATCGAGGTGCGCACCGGCGAGGAGGAGGAGGACAAGATATTCGCTCAGCGCGCAAAATTATACAGATTCGAGACGGAAACGAAAGAGTGGAAGGAGCGCGGTACGGGCGAGATGAAATTGTTGTATCACTCGGTGCACGGGACTTCCGTTTCCGGGTGCGAGTGTGACGAACGTGTGTGGCGTAGTGGGTGAGGTTTTTTGAGGTGAGTGAAGGGTTCGGGGGGGGGGGGGGGAGGGGAAAAAGGATAAGAGGCAGAAAAGAGAAAGGAAAGAACAAGGAACGCAGAGAGATAATAATTTAGGATTAGGGTTAGAGAATAAAGACGAAAAGGCAGGAGATGAAGAGCCGAATGAGGTTAGGAAAAAAGGGAGCGGGGGCAGGGGAAAGAGATAAAGGTAAGTGACGGGTAGAGACAGAGGCGGAGAAAGTAGGAAGTAGGAAGTCCAAGAGAGAACGGCGGGTAAAGGCGGGCAGTGAGAAAGGAAGAGGGGGTATAAGGAAGGATCGGTAAGGCGGGGAGGACACGATGGATAAGTTGGCGGCAAGTTTGAAGTAGGTAGAGGATATTGCACGAGTAAGAAGAGCGCGAAGAGGGAATGGGGAAGGAATGACGCGGGATGAGGGTGAAGTAGAAGGGCGGGTGAAACAAAAGAATAAAGGTAAGAAAAGAAGAGGTTAGGATGAGGAATAGGGAAACGACGGAATAAGGAACAGTAGGGTGACGGGTAGGGCGAGGAAAAAAAGTGGAAGTACCGGGAGAGAGCGGAACGCATAGGTTAGGACGACGATAAAAGGGCAAAAGAGAAATAAAGAGAGGCACAGAGGATAGGAAGAAGAACAGGAGAGAGAAGAGGAGGTAAAGAAACAGGAAGGCTAAAGGAAGAAGGGGAGGAGGTGTGCGACGGGGAGGGGAAGCGGGATAAAAGAAGAAAAGGGAAGGGGGAGAGGCGGGAAGAATTTGAATAAGGGCAGGAAGATA
Organism: Rhorus exstirpatorius; assembly: GCA_963564615.1. Taxonomy (NCBI): domain Eukaryota; kingdom Metazoa; phylum Arthropoda; class Insecta; order Hymenoptera; family Ichneumonidae; genus Rhorus; species Rhorus exstirpatorius. The sequence goes on along the minus strand of OY751322.1, from coordinate 9,308,246 downwards.
AAGGAACGGAGTGAAAGGGTAGGGAACGGAAGTCGAAGGGACGGAGAGAGGTGGAGAGAGAGAGAGAGAGAGAGAGAGGAAAGCTAGGTGGATAGCGAGGGATCTAGAGGATCTAGACGTTGGGAGCTAGGGGTGTGAGGGAGAGTATTGGGAAAAGGTGAGGGCGAGGGAGAAGGGGAGTAGATAGTGGCGGGCAAGAGGGAGGGAGGGACAGAATGAAAGAAGGAATGGAGTGAATGGACGGAAACGGAAGTCGGCGAAGGAGAGGACGGGCGATAGAATAAGGATAGAATAAGGGTATAGGGTTAAGGAAGCGAGCGAGCGTGCGAGCGGGCAGAGCGAGAGGACGAAGGGAGCGAGCGGGCGAGAAAAGCGAGCGGGCGAGAAAGGCGAGCGAGTTCGAATAGGCGGAATATTAAGGTCAAGGAAGCGGCATGAAAACGAGTGGCATGGAAGAGAGCAAGGATCAAAGCGGGCAAGGCGGAATAAAGCAGAGGAATAAAAAATGTAAGGATGGATTGTATGGATTGTAAGGATGTGAGGGAATGTAATGTAATGGATTGACGTGAGAGAATAACGGAAGGAGACGAATGGTGAAGGATGAGGGAGAGAAAGAGATAGCGGTATGATGGTATGATGGCGTGAGGGAGAGGTATGTGAGCGGTGAACGGAGTTTGAGAACGGAAGAGCGGATGGATGAATGGAGGAAGACAGAGAGGAAATGTAAAGGAGACGAAGGGACGGGAGGTGTAAATGAAAATTGTGAAAATTGGGTATGTAACAAGGAGAGAACCTTGTAAAAAAACTTGCAACCCTTAGGGGAGACAATAAAGACTTACATACACTCGGTGCACGGAACGTATCGTTTGTTGCTGCGTCGTGAACAAGTTCACAAAGTCGTTTGCAATCAGCTCGTTACGGTCGAGCTCGAGCTAAAACCTCTGCAGAGCTCCGATCGCGCCTGGATGTGGGTCGCCTTCAATCATGCCGAGGAACCATACGCGCTTGAGCAGTTGGCCGTTAGATTCAAAAATCCGGAACTCGCGATTCAGTTCAAAGAAGCCGTTGAGAAAGCGAAAATTGAGCTTCAGGAGCGTCAGGAGAGCGGACAAGGTAAATCGATGATGAGAAATAAAAAATTGTTCGATGATAAATGACTTGTGATGTGTAAATATCTCGATGCGCTTCGGAAAGCGAATGGATCGAATGGAACCAAACATATTCGGAATAATTTTAAATCAATTTTACGGATACCTTAATCGTAAATGGTAACGAGCCAGGGCGATATTAAAATTCATGCTCATTTCAAAGTAAAATAATCTTGTGGGCAATCTTTGCCAACTCATATCGCGCACTGTATCAAACGTTCCATAAAGGTATGAGGCAGCTCGGTGTATAAATGCGTGATGAGGATTTCCGATAAGATAAGCTTGTAGACACTGCGCTAACTTGTATTTCCAACTGTTCCTTTTAATTAAAACGATGGAGGAGCGGAGTATACATGCTTGTTTCAAGAAAAATGTGCTTTTTGTCACTCCACAAAAATATAATTTATCATTTTCAAGCTTTGATGAAAATTTAAGACAGCATAATGCCAAGAACACGCTCATTTTAAAGTAAAATAATCTTGAAGTCACTGAGCCAACTTATATCGCATGCTGTTCAAACTTTCCATCGAAGAGTGCAGCGCAGTGTAAAGATACATGATGAATATTTCAAGATAAACTGGAGTACACTGCGCAAACTTATATTTCACACTTTTCTAGCTTTCAATTAAAATGATGGAGGGACAGAGAATCCATGCTTATTTTCAAGAAAAATGAGCTTTTAGTCACTCCTTAAAAATACATTTTACAATTTTCAAGCTATAAAGAAAGTTTAAAATAGCATAATCGCAAGAACATGCTCATTTTAAAGTAAAAAACTTCACTGCGCCAACTTATATCGCATGCTGTTCAAACTTTCCATCTGAGAGCGCAGCGCAGTATAAAAATACATGATAAATATTTCCGGATAAGCTGGAGTTCACTAGGCAAACTTATATTTCACACTTTTCAATCTTTCAGATCAACATTATGAGGGAACGCAGTATCCATGCCCATTTTCAAGTACAATAAGCCAGTATCCACTGCGCCAAATTACCGTATTACACATTGTTCACACTTTTTTATCGTCCCTTTTTGCAAGATAACAGTAGTGCAGTAATAGCTTACAGAGTTCGTCGTTTAATTTATCCGAAATAGTCGCAAAACGTCGTCTCTCTTTCTTTTTTACGTTCCGGGTGCCGTTATATTGTAAACGAGACCTCTATCTGTGTCTAGCTGAATGACGTCACTACCAGGCTGCAGACTTCCGTTGCATTTGCAACCGAGTCACTCGGTGCTGGAAATGTCTAGGGGGTTTAGGGGAGGAGAGGTCAAAGCACGCGATAATATGTTTGTTTACACGAAAAATTATTTATTTATCATTTGTCCTGACAATCAGGAATAGTTAACGAGACGGATTCGACTGAGTGTTACGCCGAGAATCAGGAAGACGATGAACACTCAGTTATATTTTCCCGTCCGGTTAATTTGCTGGTCCTTCAGGACGATGCCTGGAAATCCCTGGGTGCCGGAACTCTGAAGATTCTCTACGATTCCGACATCTATGGCGCTAAGATCATCGTCGAGGCTGATAATACCGGCGAGATATTGAGCAACACCGTTATCAGCATAGAAACTACGATGGAGGTAATTTTGCAGGAAAAAATTTCTCCAACCTGTCGGAGAGTTTTTTTTTTTCTTTTTCCAACTTCGGTCTGCCTAATTTTACTCGGCTCGAATTGTTTCTTTTACTTTTTGCAGAAAAACGAAAATTCGTGCGAATGGACCGCGATCGATGAAGTCCTCAATCCTCCGACTCGACGAACGCTCAAAGCAATTTTTGGTTCTCTCGAATTGGCTTGGGATATGTACCTCAATTTCCAAGACGTAAATATCATTTCTTTTTTCTTCCTTTGATTTTTATCGAGCCAAAAAATTCTATAAAGGTATTATGGTGGGTTTTTTTTTTTTTTTTTTTTTCTCCAAAGGGTCAAGAATACGCGAAGCACGCGGACATCAGCGAGACCTCGTACTACGATCCGAGAATCGAATAAAGACGGGAAAGCGAGAGAGAAGAAATATAAAGAGGGAAACGACGGAGGAAGATAAAAGTTTGCGAAATTCCCGAATCTCTCGTAGATATTGATCTTGAAAGGTTTTTTTTTTTTCTATACTTTATTTTTTATTTCATCAATGACTCGAGCTCACAAATCTGGATGATGATTATCGTCGTGGTATAAAAAAAAAAAACGATGAACCGGCCATTCGAGACGTGTCTTTCTTATTCTCTATCTTATTCATTATATAATATTACGTTTTAAGACTGAGGCAAATTATTGTGAACCGTTTATCTATTTTTGAGAAGACGAGAAACAAAGAAAAACGTCAAATTTATTATTTACGGAATAAAAGTGAGAGAGAGAGAGCATAATTCATGGGTCGATGGGTCTTTTTTTTCAGGTGCTTAAAACGTTATTCCACGTTTTTTTAGAGTTTCATCGTAGATGCGGCTAAAAAAAGAATGCGAAATGATAGAAAAGTGGAAAAAAAAAACAAGAATCCTATTCATGCCTTTTTTTTTTTAATTTTTCCTTCAAAAAGATGGGGCGAAAAGTGATTATTTATTTATTTCATTCAAACGGACAGCCATTGGGAGGTTACGAAAATTCGAAAAGAAAAAGATGAACGGACGAGGATACGAGAGCGAGTGTAATTTTCTAAAAAAGCGGAATTAACTTCGTAATTTTTCATCGAGATGGGTCAGTGTCGGGCGTTTTTCAAATTAATTATATTCTAATTACAAATTAAAAAGGTAATTCGTAATTGAAAAAATAAAAATTACTATTTACGATTTCAATTTGTAATTGGAAGAACAAAAAATACTAATTAAAATTGTAATTTTTAATTAGAAAAGTTTCAATCACAAGTTACGAATGGTAATCAGTATCGAATTTTGTCCTAATTACAAATGATGGATGTAATTAGTGTCGATTCCTCTTCTAATTAAAAATTTCGAATGTAATGAGAATCGAATTTTCTTCTAATTACAAATTACGGTTGTAATTAGTATCGATTTTTCTTATAATTAAAAATTACAAATGTAATTAAAATCGGTTCTCCTAATTACAAATTTAAAATTTCTGAACGGAGAACTCAGAATTTTTTATTTCTTATTTTGCAACAATTTTCTGCCGGTAGAGTCTAAAAAAGAATCTACTTTGTCCGTAGATTGCGTAGAGAAAAAAATCTCAGTTCTCCGTTGAGTTCAAGCTCAACGAAGAACTGGAATTTTTTTATTTCTTACATATTTTGCAAAACTTTTCTGTCCATAGAATCAAAAAAAAATTCTTTTTTGTCCATAGAGTCCGTAGATTTAAAAAATCCTAGTTCTCGGTTGAGTCGGATTGGGATTTGTTTTATTTCCTATTTTGCAAAACTTTGTGTCCGTAGAGTCTTCGGACACTGAGAAGAACTGGGATTTTTTAAAAATTATTTCGAATAATTTTTTCTGTGTACAGTCTTGAGAAAATAATTTTTAAGAAATCCCAATTATTCGCAGAGTCTGAAGACTATGGACAGAAACGTTTTGCAAAGTAAGAAATAAAAAAAATCCCAGCTCTCCGTTGAGTTCAAGCTCAACGAAGAACTGGAATATTTTTATTTTTCATCTTGCAAAACTTTTCTGTCCGTAGAGTCTAAAAAATAATCTTTACTATCCGTAGAGTCCGTACAAAACAACCGGTTGTCTGCCCAGTTTCTTAGGACGGTTGCTTTTTCCGCTAGGGTCGTGAAAAGTTGCTGGAAAAATCCTATTTTCAGGCTGGAATCTGGAATACCTGGATAAATCAGGGAATTTCAAATTCCAAAAAGCGTACGAACCCCCAAATTTCATCTTCCGTAAAACGAGATGGTTCCCCACCACCAGTCGAAATTCTATCCCCGCCACAGAGAGAGAGAGAGAGAGAGAGAGAGAGAGAGAGAGAGAAAGCCACCGAGCAGCGATAGTGGACTTTGATCCCTGTGCTTGTGTGAATTTTATTTTATTTTATTTTTTTCCCAACCGGCAACCGGCTTGTGCGTTGGCTCAACCTCATTGTTCAGTGTCATTAAAATTCGCGACGCTCCAAAGAAATAACGAACGAAAAGAATATCGGTCGCTACCAAAGGTAACTTTTACAATTTATTTTATTTTCACACGAAATTATTATTTATTTATTTTTATTTTACATTGGCCACTTGTTGCTTCATTTCGGAGAGAAAAAAAGTCAACCTACAGCGTCTCTGTCATCGTCGACAATGATTCGGAAAAAAAAAAAAAAAAATGTGTCAATATTTTTAATGAAAATTTTCAAACTTTCTGATGTCAGGAATTTTCATCGTCGCTGCCAAGCGTATATTTTGCCAAATTAAGCGAGAATGACGGAGAGAAACGATAAATTTTGCGTCGGCTCTTGGCGCGAGAGAATACTGAGGATATTCGTCAGCAAAGCTCGTATCGCGACATCGTACTTTGCCAATCATACCGCGGCTAATCCACCGCTGCGTCTTTGCTCGAGCACGGAGCTGAAAATTTACGACCAAGGTATTGCATTTTTATTTTTATTTTTTTAAATAATAATCAAACAAATAATTAATTAACCCGTTTAACGGCCTGATGGGACACATACGTTTCATCTACATTGAAAAATCGTAACTTCCAGAAAAATGAACATATCAAGATCGTTAAGGTCGCATTTTAAGGTGGAAGGATGCATCTATTCATGAAAAATTCGGCGAACGCAAGGGTTCCCACCCCTTCAGTTTTTTACACCCCTGTCGAAAAGTGCGACAAGTGCGAAAAAATTATAAACGAGCATAACATTAGGGCAAACTTTTTTTTTTGAGGTCGCGATCTCAGATATGCGCTTTGAAATAACATCGAAAACTTGTGGAAAAAAGGTCCGGACCAAAAACCACCCCTAACGGTAATAAAATATCGATAACCACCCCTGGAAATGGCGATACGCCCAATAATGTACTTTCATTGATGTTTAGTTGATAAATATTTATGAAAACATATGAAAAATTTGTAGCAAGAATATCCGAATGGAAAACTACCCTTGACAGTAACGAAACATCGAAAACCACCCCTTGAAATGGTGATGCGCCTGAAAATTCACTTTTATTGATTTTCAGTTCATATGAATTTTTGAAAAAACGTGAAAAATTTGTGAAAACACGTCGTCGTTCATAAGGGTTAAAATTATCCGCAAGTCCTTCGGAATATGCTCATGTGTTCGGTAATACTTATATTTTGATTCAGATGAGGATGAAATAACGGAAAATGAGACGATAACATTTTATCCATTGGGGGTGAATTTCTCTCAATTAAGGGATAGTTCATGAGGGTTTATTGATCCGTAAGTTTTTCAGAATCCCAATACGTGTTCTGGAATGACTTTTCCTAAATTTCTGGCAAAAATTAACGATGGGAAATTAAATTAAGATGTTTTCAAGCGATTGGGGTGGTTTTTTCATTTGGGGGTAGTTTCCGAGGGTAGGAAAATTCTGGAATAATTTTTTTTTCACATTGGGTACTCATGAATTCAGATTTTCCATGTACCAACTTTGCTAAACGCTCCAAAAAAACGCAGCTGTTGAAGGGTTAATTAAGTAATTAATTAATGTTTCAGTCGCCGAAGAGGTATGGCGTATTGTCAACAACCGAGCTCCCAACACTCGTAACGGCATTAACGACGAAGCCGGCTCTCGTCCTAATCAGTATTGCCATGTATTTCCGGCTTTGCAACTCTTGATATTCAATCTCAGTCAGCTCGACGTCGACGCTTTTCTCAATGCCGCAGGTCAGTGGAAAAAAAAAAAACAAAAACTTCGTCTAAACGTATCAATTCCATCGAATTAGCTGTTTTCTTTTTTTTAATAATTTATTATTTTTCTCGCGTTATTGGAAAAACCTTTGTCACGCAGGGTGTCCACGGGTCCGGGAAAACCTGGAAATGTCGGGGAATTTTTCATTTGGTCGAAGAAATTTTTTTTTAAATTACAAAAATTAAAATTCGACCTTATTCGTTCAACCAGGATGAACGGTGATTGTTCATAAAAATTTTGATTCGCATCCGCATCAAGGCACTTTCGTTGACTCGAAATTTGTTTTTTTACGACGTCTTCATATCGAATTTTTGGGCTTCAGGAACAAAATAATTCGATCGAATTCAGAAACAGCCGAAAATGTGCGATGGCCTGGAGCCTAAAAATAGTGAGAAAGACGGAAAAAAAAAATCTCCAATTTTTGTACATTTTTTTTGAAAAGCTGAAAATACCGAGATTTTAAATGCCCATAACTTTGCTCGGGATTGACGGATTTGGGCTTATCGGGGGTGTTCTGAAAAGCCCGAAAGTAGACTCGGAGAATGCCGTCTGATTTATCGCAGCATCTTCATTTTTTATTTCCAAAAGAGCACTTTGAATATCGGCGAATTTGCGTCCAAAGAGGGGAAAAATTGGCAAAAATTCACGGTCCAACTTTGAAAATTTGTAAAAAAATGGAAAAAAAAATCTTAGCTCGATGAACCAGACGGTATTTTAAAGCTGAAACGATTGCGAAGAGAATAAGCACCTAACAGAGTTTCTATTCCCTTCGGGTAGCAAAGTTACAGCGATTCTAGTGAACCCATTCATTTTTCGCGAAAATTCAAAAAAATCTTGTAGTTTCGAAATTTCAAGGACCCTGTATCGATGTACTATTATCTTCCGCCGATGACGAATCCGTTAGGCACACTTCTTGAAACTCAAAAATTTCATTTCAAAACGCCAAAAACAGGTTTTTTTTTTGGTTCCCGTAAATTAAAATAACAAATTACATCGAATAAAGTCTAATTAAAATTTACATGCCTTTTTTGTTTTTTTTTTGTCCAGCCAACAGAAACGAGTGCGACGTTATGTCGGAAGAAAGATATTCGTCGGCCCACACGGGCGATCAACAAATTATGGAAAACAGCTTTGCCGGTGGTCTCGGCGGTAGTACGATTCATATGCTTGGTACACCGCAGAAATGCTCGATGCCGTGTCAGATTCAGCGTCAGGATATTCTTGAATTAACGAGAAAAATCGCGGTAAGTAATTATATTAATTTATTCTTTTGATAATTTTATTCGTCGATTCGGCCCTGCGTGATCGGACGGTACCTTCGGTCAGACTGGTTCGAAAACGTCCAGTTTTCAACGTGTCAAATCGCTTTGAAAAATTTCAAAAAATTCGTGGGGACTCTTCAATCCTTCTAGAATGCGAATGGACGATTTTTTAAGCACAAAAATAATTGTATTGCTTGCTATAAATTGGTATAAATTGCTATATATCGATAGTGGAGTTTTATTTGCATAACTTTGTCAAGTTTTTTTCACAAAATACTATAATTTACGACAGCATATATAGTTCTGTACTCGTTTTCTAATACATCGCGTTATCATACCTTTATTTATCTCTCTATAACTCTTTCTCTACCACCTTGCTCATTTTTTTACAGACCTCTATTTCCCTATATTAATCGCACATCCTTTTTTTTTTTTTATTTTTCCACGCAGCATATTTATCATTTCTCCCTTTGCTGCCCATACGTCAATTCCTTCCATCCATTCCTCCGCATTCTTTCTTGCTTTCTGCGTCACTAACTCTCTACCTTTTTTTTTTTACATATTAACAAATACTCCATCGTCTCGTCTTGTTCTTTACAAATTCTGCACTTCCAATCCTTCTCTCCTTTATTTTCCGCCCTTCCTATACTGCCGCACTTTTCTTCGTTTCTTCCATTCACTCCCTCTTCGGACCAGTATTTCCAAGGCATATCATCCTTCTCAATAATGTTTTCGTACATGGCATTGTACGACGATTTTCTTTTTTTTTTTATCCTCTTCCTTCCTTAGAATTTTCTTTTTTTAAGTTTTCTCAGCTCCTTGCTTAATTCTTTTGTCTATTTATCATCGTTATTGTGTCTTCTATTTTCATATCTCTTGAAACTTTAACTAAATTCTTCCCCCATTTTGACGATTCACCATTTGTGATCGCCCTTATCTCTTCCAACAAGCAAATTTTTCCGCCATCTTGTCTCCTCCATTCTTATCACCTCTCCAATGTTGACGCTCTTTCTCTTATTAAATATTCCACAGTAGGCACTCCAAATTCTCTTCTCCATATATAGTGCCATTTTGCAATACCTACTCTGTACTCTTTCAAATATGCTTATATCACCCATCCCCTTTTATTTCCACGTTGTACATTGCCCCCGCTTTTACTATCGTGTCCACCAAATTCCCCACACCGTGTTCGTGGCTGTTTCTATTTTCCCTATCGTTTTTTTTTTTTTTCATGGGCCCAGCTCGAATTTTCGCACGTAAACCAGTATCCCAGATATCTTAATTCCTTTACTATCTCAATCTTCTCTCCTTTAATTTCACATTTTTCTTCCTTTTTTGCTCATCCTCCGTTTCTAAAAATCATCATCTTCGTTTTCTCAGCATTTATTTCCATCTTTCTAGGTCCTTCAAAATACTCTTTAAACCTTGCCCCGTCTCCGCAATTGCCGCAACGTCGTCCGCATATTTTATCGCAAAAATCTCTTCCTTACCTATTACAACTCCTCCCTCATTTTTCCTTTCCCACTTATCCTCCAAATCATCTATATATAAATAGAATAATACCGCGCTTGGCGCACATCTTTGCCTCGCACCTCGTCTCGTTTCAAAGCTTTCACTGCATTTCCCTTGCGCTTGCACCTCCGCTCTTGTTTCCTTGTAAATTTCTTTTGTTTCCAGCATTCTTCCTTCGATTCCTTTCCCTCACAGTTTTATGATCATTCTTTTCCCTGCATACTCCCTATCAAATGCAGCCCTCAAAGTCCACGAACGCAATGTATAGTTTTTAATTTCATACTGATTGCCGCATAAATTATTGCTATAAATTTCGCTTGAAACGAAACCGATCAGGTGTGACCGCGCAGGGGGGTTCATGCCGATTCGAATTGTAAAATATACTCTTCCGAATTTCTTAATCCGTGCGACTGGCTTTTTTTCTCTACTTTTTTTTTTTTTTCCTCGCTCAGCAGCAAGAAGCACGACCCAATCCGGAGCGTCTCAACGCTCAGATCCATTCGAAGGATAACATGATGCAAACGTTACTCGAGCAATACAAGACGCTCTCCGAGTCCAACAAGACCCTTGTCGAGTCGAACGAATCGATATGCGAAAAGATCGAAGATTTGCAGAAACAATTTGCCAATTTTTTCAAAGATTTCCAGCAGCAGCAGCAACGGAATTATCCGCGACCACCGATCGATCCCGTTCTCGGCGTTTCAGCAAAAATGCCGGAAAACATTCCCGGCGACTCTGCCAATCGTGTCGTCACGAAGCAATTTACCGATCTCGCGCCTCAGGCCCAACAGTTTCAGCATTCAAAATTCACCTCCGAGCCCATGAAACAAGATCTCTCGTCTCCGACGTTCGTGGAACCGGAGCGAAGCGTGGAAATCCCGAAACCCGGTCCTTTCGCCGATTCAACATTCGCGAAGAGCAACGAGACATCCGCCGGACTATCCAGCGGTTTTTCATTCGTCAAAGCTTCGTCGATCGTCCCCGCGACGAGTACACCGAAAAACTCGACTTCGAGCGTCGAAGCAACCGCGAAAACATTGCTGAGTAATCCGCACGCACCGGTACCGACTAAATTATCAGTTGCCACGAATATCGGCGAAAAATCATCGGTATCGAGCTCGGAGATACGCGGCACGCTGGATTGGGTCGGTGGGGCCACGTTGTACGAGAAATTCGTGTATATAAAGCGTATCATCCCGAATTGCTCTTATCTCCCATGGGAGAATCACGAGAAAGGATTTGTGAGGATTCTTCTCGATTTGAAAACTGGCAAATTGATCTTGGACGCGATATCTCTGTATGCGAAAGGATCAATTTGCAATCATGCCCTCTTTGCTACAACTAATTTTTCAATGCCCAACCCCAGCAATGGCGTGATCGTTTGTCAGTTTCAGGACGTGACGAGATCAACGTATAAATGGGCTTGTCTCTTCGAGACGGCCGAGCAAGCGCGTGAATTTCTGAAACTCATAGTGACGCTGCAGCGTAAACTCATCGATGATCACTTTCCATTGTCCTCGATTCGTCGGGATGGAAAAATTATATGTTCGATCGATACGCCGTGCGATTGGGCATGCGACTTGTGTTATACGCGCAATAATTCCGCGGCCCGTAAATGTCTCGCTTGCGAGATTGAATCACGGATAATGAACGACAGCGCGGCCAAGCCCGGCGGTGTAACGACGACAGATACGAATTCGGGGAATCAACCCAGGCCGCTGTCCCGAGTCATGGGAATATCGGAGCGTTTATATACGCAATAGCAAGGAGAATTCGTACCGCGACGCTTGCGATACCGCCTAAAGATCCCGAATTGTCGAAAAAACCGAAAATCAGCGATTTCGGGATCAAGAAAACCCCGAATGACCGAACCATCGCGGGTTTTACATTCGTTATGCCAAAATCATTGGGATATTCATAGCTCGCCGCTGTGTCCAAGTCTCATTCCGGCTCATGGAAAGGTATAGCATGTACAGGGTGTCCAATAGGAAGGTGTGAAAGCTAATAAATTGGTATTTTGCAATAAATAAAGGAACCAGATCAGTGGAATTTTTTTTTTTTAATAGAAGAGAGTTGTCATTTTTATTTTATGTCAATTTATTACAAAAAAAAAAACGATGTTTCCATAGAAAAAATTATATATTTAAGCAAATACTAAAAAAAAATGTCAAAATCAATGATAAATATTTTCAAAATGTGAGCCATTTGAATCACCACAGTACTCTAATCGCTTTTTAAAACTATTAAAAACGTGTTCTATAGTTTCATTTGAAATGCCATCGACAGTCTTCCTTATTCCTTTGACCAAATCATCTACAGTTTTTGGGTTGTTTTCATAACAGTGATCTTTAATATAACCCCACAAAAAATAATCACAAGGATTGAGATCGGGTGAATAAGGGGGCCATTCCATCCCTGTTCGTGTAAATCGAGGATATCCAAGGCCGATAACTCGATCACCATAAACTTTATTGATGGTTTCGAAAGCTTCTTGTGTTCGATGAGGTGCTGCTCCGTCTTGCATAAAGTAATAATTCTTAACGAGATGTTTTTTCTTTGCATAGGGAAAGTATTGTGTCTCCAACATCTCTTTATAGCTCTGTCCGGTAACAGTAGATTCAAAGAAATGCAGGTAGATCCCTTTTATTGAGACAGCTGCCCATACGGATACTTTTACAGGATGAAGAGACGTTGCCACTGCGACTTTCGGATTTTCTGAACCCCAAAAGCGATAATTTTGTTTATTAACATAGTCATTTATCCAAAAATGGGCTTCATCGGAGAAAATTATTTGTTTTTCGTTAAATTCTCCATTTTCCAACATTTGACACAATGAGTTGCACAACTCTTTTCTTGTTTTCATGGCATGTTCAGACAATAATTGATGCGTTGTTATTTTGTAAGGATGCATTTTCAAAAAATGACGTAGAATATTGTGCAACGACGATTTGCTTATTTTTAAAGCTTGAGCGGCTTTACGGATTGAAGACTGAGGATTTTGTTCAAAATAGTCTTTAACTGCTTTAATCGTTTCCTCTGTAGTTACCGAGGTGGAAGGGCCTGACAAATCTTTTCTACGGTCCTGTAATGTTCCGTACTCTTTAAAATTATCGATTACTCTGCAAACGGAAAAAAAAAAAAAAATAGTTACAATCTAAAAAATTTTGAAACATGAGATCTTTAGATCTGATTGTTCATAAACCTTGATATAAAAAATATTCAATTCTTACCTTCTAAGAGTAGTTTCGCTTCTGACTTTTTTACTTCCATACTTCGTACGAAAGCCTCTGAACGCTTCACTATAAATTTTCCCTCTTGAATAATAACATTCAATGAGAAAAACTTTTTCTTCGATAGTTAGCTCACTCATTTTTAAGAAGACTGTCCGCTTTCTACCACAGCTAGAATATAACTGACAGGTCTCAGGTACAAATTTCTGAAACGCAGGGTTCCTTGCAATGTTAGAGAGGGAGGGGAGATTCGATTAGTTTTCACACATTCCTATTGGACATCCTGTAAATAGCAACCGCCGAAATTCACGAACCCGACGAATTTCCCGAATGCCGAACTGATGAAAATACCGAATTACGTTATAATCGCCGATAAAACTTGGCGCCTCGTTCAGTCGCCGAATTCACAGACGGGGGTCAAGAGTCCCAATTGTCGACGAGCAACTTTAATGCCGAAAATTTGAGTAAACGCAGCCCGAACTCGTCGGGCTGCATTTACTCGAGCAATTTAAACGCATTTTTTTTTTTTTATTACACCCTTTTTATTAGACGCATTTTACGCATTACGCAATTACACGCATACGAGCATTTACACGAGCAAACGACGAATATCATCGGGGAAAAAAAAAAAAAAAACGGTCAAATCAGCGGCTAATTTTCGGCAAAATGCAGCTTTCGATGATTTGACCGGACAATCTTCGATATTCATACGGCAAGCCGAATGCAGGATCGATGGTGCCATTGAACTATTTGCCGCTCGACAATCGCGTCGCTTTCTCGCAACTGCTTGGCCCAGAATTCGGACAAGCCTACGTTCGAGCCGGTGCCGAATTATTCGTTCGCCAGTGACGGTGCACCGATTTTCGGCGCCGGAACTTCGAGCCTGACCGAGCCCCGAGTCGGCCAGGAGTACGCGAACGACGAGGTAGTTACAACAACGGGATCAAAAATCCTTTTCGTTGATAATCCACGTTCTCAATTTTACACCCAATATTCCGAAAGACGTATCGAGTCTCTCTCTTCAAACCGCTTACTTTTATCATTTTTAATACGAAGAAAAACCGACTATATTTACTTTTATAATTTTTAATTACAAGAAAAATCGACTCTAATTACATTTATAATTTTTAATTCGAAGAAAACCCGACTCTGATTATATTTTTAGTCTCTAATTGGAGAAAAAAACCGATTCTAATTACATTTGTAATTTGTAATTAGAAGAAAAATTCGGTACTAATTACATTCTTAATTTGTAATTAGAAGCAAAATCGATACTAATCACATTCGTAATTTGTAATCAAAATTTTTCTAATAACAAATTTCAATTGCAATCGGTAAGTTTTTCTTTCCTAATTGTCCAAATTGAAAATGCAATTAGTATTTTTTTCTCTTAATTTCAAATTACCAATATAATTAGTAATTTCAATGTAATTAATTGCACAAAGTAATTATAGCGGTGCCCGACACTGCAACGGGCATTCGTATTCGAGAAATTTCAACGATTATCAATCCGTCAATTTCACTTTCGTACGATTAATTTACTTTCGTATTTCTCAATTAACAAATTTGTCTCACGAATCGGTTCAATTATCGCTCAAATAAAATCCTCGGTTATTTCTTTATCCCCAGTCGTAACTCTTGTATCCATTTTGGGGGGGGGATCGACTAGATCATTTACGTCATATAAAAAGGATAAAAATTCAATAAAAGTCATCTTCGTTCTCCGTTAAAAGAAAAAAAAAAAAAATTTGCCATATCGCATATAATTATATAACAGCCCGATTATCGTATCGCTCCGTCAAAGTCTCCGTATTTGACCCAACGAATCAAAGTATAAATTCCATCTCCCGTAAAACGAGATCGTTCCCCACTACCAGTCGAAATTCTATCCCCGCCACACAAAGAGAGAGAGAGAGAGAGAGAGAGAGTCATCGAGCAGCGATGGTGGACTTTGATCCCTCTGTGCTAGTGTGAATTTTATTTTATTTTTATTTTTTTTCCCAACCGGCCTGTGCGCTGGCTCAACCTCATTGTTCAGTGTCATTACAACTCGCGACGTTCCAAAGAAATAACGAACGAAAAGAATGTCGGTCGCTACCAAAGGTAACTTTTTCTCAATGTATTTTATTTTACGCGAAATTATTTTATTTATTTTTATTTTACCATTGGTCACTTGTTGCTTCATTTCGGAGAAAAAAAAAAAAGATCAAGCTACAGCGTCTCTGCCGTCGTCGACAATGATTTGAAAAAAAAAAAAAAGTGTCAATATTTTTAATGAAAATTTTCAAACTCTTCGATAACAGGAATTTTCATCGTCGCTGCCAAGCGTACACCATTCGGCAAAATGGGCGGTATGTTTGTCAGCAAAAGTGCCACGGAATTGTCGGTAGTCGCATCGATTTCGGCCATCAAGGAAGCAGGCCTGAAACCCGAGATGATAGATCATGTTATTTTTGGCAACGTCATGAGCGTGAGTGTTGTTTTTTTTTTTTAAACAAATACTTTTTGACCTCTGATATGGAACTTGCCAGTGATATATGGCATTCTTACATGGTTGTTGAACATGAATTTTTGTTTTACATGAATTTGGAAAATTCTCTGGAATTTTTTAAGGATTTACTTTTTGCCAGAATTAGGAAAAATGAAAACAACTTAAAAAACAAAACTGAAAAGTATAAAAATAAATTTTTTTGTATATTTTTAATATTTATATTATTCTTTATTGCAACAAAAGTTACGTCAGTGCCAAAAAATGAAAATTTGAAAAACTAAAAACTAATTTACTCCATAACTCTAAAGCTGCGCTTCTGCATTCGATTTGTCGATACGCAACTGCACAATTATTATTGCAGATAAGCGTTTATATTTATTTTTCATTTATTGGCACCGACATAAAAATTTCCGTTTATAATAAAAAAATATTTTTTACTTTACAGTCCTTAAATTATTTTTTGTATTTCAGTTTTTTATTTTAATATTTAACGTTTTCATGTGTTTGAATTTGAAAAAAAAATTATGTTATCTCGTTCAATATTTATTTTCCAATATAAGGATCGAATTGAGAATTTCCTCAATGTTTTTTTCAAGTAGGTTAAAAAAATTTTTTTTTTTTTCACAAAAAGATTCATTGCTATTTTTATGTATATAATCCGTCCTGTATAGTTTGTAAACATGCTCGTGTTTCCATTCACGCGTTCTTCACTTGACCCTAATCTCCCGGAAATATTTGCAAAACTTGTGTGGAAAACCTGGAAAAGTCAGGGAATTATCCGAGTCAATAATGCATAACAACCAGGTTCTTGTAACGTTAAATTACATCGCGTGTCTAATGGAACAAGTTCGTAAGTGCCATTATACGACTTTTTCCCGTTGCCAGAAATTCGTGTATATATTTTTTAAAATTTATTTACTCGAATCACGTAAAACGTTGAAAAAAACGTTAAAATTTAAATTTGGCCACTTAAAACCAGAACGTCGTATAAGTCGCCGGCGTATACGACCTTTTGGACCTAACCGAAGGAGGAATAATCACGTAAACTAATTCTAGAAGGTCATTAGCGACATTTATACGACTTTCCTGGCATTGGTATAAGTAAAAACGTAGAAACGTTTGGAAAAATCTCCAAAATGAGTCATCGCCAGATACGACCTTATGGTTCTAGTTTGAGATAAGAAAAAAATCACAATAACTAATTTCATAAGGTCGTGTGCGCCGCATAACCATTTTTTTAAAATTATTATTGTTGTTGTTTCCGTTTGAAAATTTTCAGCGGGACACGCGATGTTTCCCAAAATAATGGATTGAACAAACCTTTCATACAAATCATAAAATGGTTCATTTTTTTTCTCAGGAACCACCAAATAAGTATATAATTTAAAGCATAAAGATATCAAAAAATGAAATTTCTTATCACCAACTTATGATGATGTATGAACGATTTTTACCAGGAAAAACGAGAAATTAAAAAAAAAACTTGAAACCAGAAGATCGTAAACGCCTGAAAATTGAAATAAAAAAGAAAACTTAAAACCAGAAGGTCGTAAGCATCTGAAAATTGAAAAAAAAACAGAAAACCCAAAACCAGAAGGTCGTATACACCGTAAATTCTGAAAAAAAAAGGAAAACCTACAATCAGAAGGTCGTAAACGCCTAAAAAATGAAAAAAAAAAAAAAAAAGAAAACCTAAAACCAGAAGGTCATATCTGCCAACATACGAACCTTATGCTTTTAGGTTTTCAGCGTCCTAATTTTCAATAATTCGTGCATTTTAATCATTTTTACAAAAGAAATGACGGAAAAATAAAAATAATACGACCTTGCGGTACTGAAATCGTCGTTTTGGCGCTTACGACCTTGTTCCATTACACACGCGGCATTTAAATTCAAATTAAAGGTAATTTTTAATGCAAATTTCATTAAGTGATAACACCACTGTAAAAACAAAAGAAACGCGCTGTTTTCACCATTTTTTTTTCAGATGGAAGAAAAGGTAATAGGATAATAATATTTAAGGAAGTTATTAGGCATATATTTAAGTATAATACAAAAATTTATTTAAAAATGGCGACACTGGAGCCATTCTCGTGAAACTGAATGAATTCTGCGGCGCGCAGTGCTGCAGAATTTCATATGCAAATTGAAATCTAGAAAAAAAAAACTACTTAATCTACGTGTCTATAGCTAGAGAAATACGTAGGGGATTTTAAAAATATTGATTTTTGTGTAATTGGCGAGTATTTGAATGAAAATTTTGAATTTTCGACAAAAGAGAGGGCACTTATTTGTTAATAAATAATGTTTAAATTAACTTCTCGAAAATCCCCTACGTATTTCTGTAGCTATTAATATATCTATAGATTAAGTGCTTTTTTTTTTTTTTTCAAATTAAAATTTGTGACAGTTACACTGCGTGCCGCATGTCTCGCGAGAATGGCTCCGCAGTGTTGCCATTTTTGAATATGTTTTGATAATAATTTTTTATATTATACTTAAATATATGCCTAATAACTTCCTCAAATATTATTATCTTATTACATTTTCTTCCATTCCAAAAAAAAAATTGTGCATTTTTAGATTTTTACAGTGGTCTTACCCCTTAATTTGAATAATTTAGCTGAAAATTAAAATTTCAATATACACCTGTCCTGGAAAATCGTGACAAAATTTGAATCATCAATTGTTAAATATGATTCATTGGAAAATATAAAACCTTGGGCGCATTTTTAATTCATTCAATTTATATTCAAATTTATCGTTGATTTTGTTTTTTTTTTTTTAATTGTTTATATATATTTTTCACACGTTTTTTTGCAACAGCTGACCGCGAGCGACGGTATCTATTTGCCGCGTCACGTTCTCCTAAAGTCCGGAATACCGCTGGAGAGGCCGGCTCTCGGAGTGAACCGACTCTGCGGTTCCGGTTTTCAGTCTGTCGTGAACGGTGCTCAGAGCATAGCGAGCGGCGAATCGAGAATAGTGCTTGCCGGCGGCGCTGAGAACATGAGCCAGACGCCGTTCGTCGTGAGGAACATTCGTTACGGCACGGCGCTTGGACAAAAGTATGATTTTGAGGATGCCCTTTGGGCCGGTCTTGCGGACAGTTATTGCGGTCTACCGATGGGCATGACAGCGGAAAAACTTGGCGCAAAGTACGGAGTTACGAGGGCTGAGGTCGATGAATTCGCTCTGAGGAGTCAGCAGCTTTGGAAAACTGGTACGAATATTTTTTTTTTTTCTTTAAAATAATAATTTTGAAAATATCAATCGACAACTTTACTCCAAATTTGTAACTTGCACTTGCGACCCTCATAAATCGCTTTTGGGGGTTTTTTTTTTACCATCCACTCGTGATCCGAGAGGGAACTGCTGTGCCGTAGCTGTGAAATTTTATAAAGAGGGGAAAAAAGGAATTGAAAAAAGAAAAAACAGAAATTTTGGTATTTTCAAGTTTTTTGAAAAAGTGGTCAAAAAATGGAGACATTTTTTTTTTTCGTCCTTCTCCACTATTGCTCAGGCTCTGGGCGATCGGTAATTTTTCGCTCATCACGAATAGGATCGAATTTTTGTCCCAGAAGCGTAAAAATTTTA
The DNA here is from genome assembly GCA_963564615.1 of Rhorus exstirpatorius. Classification (NCBI taxonomy): domain Eukaryota; kingdom Metazoa; phylum Arthropoda; class Insecta; order Hymenoptera; family Ichneumonidae; genus Rhorus; species Rhorus exstirpatorius. The sequence continues at coordinate 9,289,201 of OY751322.1, read as the reverse complement.
ATATGAAAACGGAAAAAAATGAAATTGCACATTATTTTGCTAATAAGTAATGGAATTTAATCCGTTGGATATTATTTTGGTAATAGGTAATTGAATTTTATTCATTGCCTATTTTTTTTTTTTCGATAATGAATAATTGAATCTCGATTGATTATTTATTTTCAACGATTAATGCATTATTTTACATTGAAATTATTTACAACCCTGCCGCGCGCAGACCCTCGATAAAGTTCAAAACTCGCATTTTTCGATCAGCATCTCACGGTTGCGCGGCTTTTACGTTTGTAATAATTATAAATAATTATTATTGTTACTGTCACATAACGGTTATGATAATAACAGTCAAAACATATTATGGAGATGATACGTTCCATTAAATTTTTATTTTCATTTGTTAATTGAATAATATTCGCTGTATTCATAATAATCGTGAATTATAAGCTCGGTAAGCGGGCGGAGAATTTTTCAAAGAAACGAAATCATTGGAATGAATTGCAGGAAACGAGAGTGGTCACTTCAAGGCCGAAATGGCACCGGTATCATTGAAAATCAAGAAACAAGACGTGGAAGTTGCGGTGGACGAGCATCCGAGACCGAGCACCAAAATCGACGATCTCACGAAGCTCAAATCGATATTTCAAAAGGATGGACTCGTCACAGCTGGCTCAGCTTCCGTAAGTAAAAATGATTAATCGATCGTCCGAAAGTCATCGCGGACAGGATTTTTAAACGCATGAGATAAAATTTATTGCAATTAAATCTCACTATATAATTTCAATTACACTTTTATTATGATCAATTAAAATTACACCGAGAAATTTTAGTTTAATATTCGCTAATTTTGTTTTTGCATGAAATTTCATTAAAATTAAATTAGATTTTTAGATATAATCGATCGATAGTGGTGAATCATAATTTGGTCAAGTTTTTTTTACAAAATACTGTAATGTACAACAGCACATATTATATATTTCTTTACTTACTTTCTAATTAATATTCTTAACCCATTCATGCCTAACTTATTTCCAGGGTGATTTTGAACAAGGTCAGGGTTGGATACGAAATATTAGGGGTATTCCAGATGGTGGGAAAAAAATATTACATAATTTTCCCTATCTCTCAACAATCCTTGTGCATGAAAAACCGCCCCTCGGGAGTATAAAATTTATTTTTTGGTATGCGCGCCCGTAAAACGTGCGAAAAATCGTTAAATGAAAGGAAAATAAGTAATAAGGGTGAGAAAGTCATATGAAATCATCGGAACGACCCCGTCATAAAAAACCACCCTCTTGAAGTGCCGTGATCAGTCAATTTTCATTGAATTCAGAATTCCTTCGTCGTTTAACATCATCAGAATGATTCGAAGTGACGTAAAAGAGTTGCACGGGTATTTATTTGAGGAATTCCCCAAAAAACTACCAGGATTCTGAAAAAAAAAACCACCCCCTGACGTTGAAAAACTAATAACGAGTTTCAGGCAGATCGGTTGAAATTTTGTAAATTCTGGCCGCCATATTGGGACGGGCATTTTGAATTTTAGAATTCTGACTCCGGATGCAAAATCAGTGACCCAGAAAACCCCAAGATACCGAGTTTAATGCAAATCAGCTTGAATTTTGCCATTTCTGTCCACCCTATTGGGTCGGCCATCTTGAATTCTCAAATTTTGACTTCAAATTCAAAATCAGCGACCCAAAAAACCCCAAGATACCGAGTGTAATGCAAATCAGCTTGAATTTTGCCATTTCTGTTCATTCTATTGGGTCGGCCATCTTGAATTCTCAAATTTTTACTTCAGATTTGGAATCAGCGACACGAAAAACCCCAATATACCGAGTTTAATTCAAATCAGCTTGAATTTTGGAATTTCTGTCCACCCTATTGGGTCGGCCATCTTGAATTCTCAAATTTTTACTTCAAATTCAAAATCAGCGACCCAAAAAATCCCAAGATACCGAGTTTAATGCAAATCAGCTTAAATTTTGCCATTTCTGTCCGCCATATTGGGTCGGCCATCTTGAATTCTCAAATTTTGACTTAATATTCAAAATCAGCGACACGAAAAACCCCAAGATACCGAGTTTAATGCAAATCAGCTTGAATTTTGCCATTTCTGTCCACCCTATTGGATCGGCCATCTTGAATTCTCAAATTTTGACTGCAAATTCGGAATCAGCGACACGAAAAACCCCAAGATACCGAGTTAAATGCAAATCAGCTTGAATTTTGCCATTTCTGTCCACCCTATTGGGTCGGCCATCTTGAATTCTCAAATTTTTACTTCAAATTCAAAACCAACGACCCAAAAAACCCCAAGATACCGAGTTTAATGCAAATCAGCTTAAATTTTGCCATTTCTGTCCACCCTATTGGGTCGGCCATCTTGAATTCTCAAATTTTGACCGAATTCGGAATCAGCGACACGAAAAACCCCAAGATACCGAGTTTAATGCAAATCAGCTTGAATTTTGCCATTTCTGTCCACCCTATTGGATCGGCCATCTTGAATTCTCAAATTTTGACTTCAAATTCGGAATCAGCGACACGAAAAACCCCAAGATACCGAGTTTATTGCGAATCAGCTCAAATTCTGAAATTTCGGTCCGCCAAATTTGATCCGCCATCTTAGATTTTGGGAAATTCCGAAATATGACACCAGATTCTCATTAATGGCATGATAGACAAGTAATTCCAGCAGAAATGAATATTCCAAAAAAATCATCCTCAAAATTATTCACATTTTGCAAATTTTCTCATTTTTGACGATTTTTGAGAAAGTGTGTGCAAGGGTTAGCTTTGAGGGAGTCGATGATTTTTTTTGAGTTAGTCCTATCCTTTATCTTTAAAAAAAAAGCCCTTAACGAATACTCTGCGTTAATTTTCGTAGAAGTTACGAATTTTCAAAACTAGTGGTACACATATGTACCACTGGGCACGAAAGGGTTAAAATATCCATCGCGTTATCACACCTTTATCTCTTAGTCTTTATTTATCCCTCTACTCCAACTCTTTCTCTACCCCCTTACTCATTTTTTTTACAGACCTTCTGTATTTCCCTATAGCAATCGCACACATCCCTTTTTGTATTTTCCCACGCAGCATATTTATCATTTTTCCCTTTATTGCCCATTCGTCAATTCCTTCGATCCACTGCTCTGCATTCTTTCTTGCTTTCTCCGTCACTGACTCTCTACCTTTTTTACATATCAACAAATGCTCCATCGTCTCGTCTTTTTTCTTTACAAATCCTGCACTTCCAATCCTTCTCTCCTTTCTTTTCCGCCCTTCCTATACCGCCGCATCTTATAATCTTGCCCAAATTTCTTTGTCCCTTCCATTCGACCCCTCTCGGACCAGAATTTCCAAGGCATATCATCCTTCTCAATAATATATTTGTACATGGCATTATACGACGATTTTCTTATTTTTTTTCCTCCTCCTCCCTTCGAATTTCCTTTTTTTTTTTAACTTTTCTCAGCCTCTCGTTTAATTCTTTTGTCTATCCTATCCACATCTCTTCGTTCCCTTAACATCGTTATTGCGTCTTCTATTTCCATATCTTTTGGCACTTTAACTAAATTCTTCCCCCAATTTGACGCTTCGCCATTTGTGATCGCCCTTATCTCTTCCAACAAGCAAACTTTACGCCATTTTATCTCCTCCATTCTTATCACCTCTCTTCTCCGTTACATTTCTCCCTGCCCTTCTCCAAATTTCCCACACCGTATTCGTGGCTGTTTCCTTTTTCCCTTTTTTTTTTTTTTTTTTTTTTTTTCCCCACGGTCCCAGCTCGAATTTTTTACATTTGAACCCGTAATTCCCATTTTTCGTCCATTTTAGTTCTTCCTCCGTTTCTAAAATCTTTGTTTTCCTGGTATTTATGATTTTTTAGATATAAATTTTACCTATCACTTGGATGGATCGGAATTTAATACTCCAAATATAATTTTGTTTAAAAAAAAAAATTTTTTTTCAAGGGTGTCAGCGATGGCGCTGGTGCGATTATTCTCGCGAGCGAGGACGCCGTAAGAGCCGAGGGACTGAAGCCCCTCGCGCGTCTCGTCGGTTACAGTACGGTCGGCGTCGAACCGAGCATAATGGGAATCGGTCCGGCACCCGCGATCAAGAATCTCTTGAAGATGACCGGAAAAACGTTGAACGACATGGAAATTATCGAGGTAAACGAAATTAAAACAAAAATTTCCTCTATATCAAAGTTTTGCGAAAAAAAAAAAATTCATTTTTTCAGCTTCATTTTCTTGTTTTTTTTTTTTTTTTTTTTTTTTTTTTTTTTTTTTTTTTTTTTTTTTTTTTTTCTTTAATTTTTTAATAAAATATAATTTTCGTAACTTTTCGTCATTTTTTTTATGTCAGATCAACGAAGCCTTCGGGGCTCAGACTCTGGCCTGCGCCAAGGATCTTGGACTCGATATGAAGAAGCTCAACGTTAACGGCGGCGCGATAGCTCTCGGACATCCCCTCGGAGCTTCCGGATCAAGAATAACCGCTCACATCGTTCACGAACTCAGGTGAGTCGATTGACAGGAGAAAAAAATAATTATTTCAATTTTTCCGACTGAGAATTGGAGGAAAAAAAATTCCAAAAAAACAAAACTAGCGCAAAGTTCTTTTTTTTTTTCGTCAAAATTTCAACATTTTCTTTTTTTTTTTTGTTCCTTTCATTTCTTGCAGGAGAAGAAACGCTGGAAAATTTGCAATTGGTTCGGCGTGTATCGGGGGTGGCCAGGGTATCGCCGTGATGGTCGAAGCTCTTTGAGGGGAAAAAAAAAAAAAAAACAGCGTCCCGATGTACTATATATACCTTTTTTTTCGTTTTACTCACATTTTCCGAACGTTCTGTGATCAGAAATGCAATTATAAATAGCGAATAAAGAAATTTGAACTTTTCAATGAAATTTCAGGACTTTTCTCGACCGGAAACTTCGCAACGATACCTACGACTGCTGTATTATATGCGTGCGCACGTACATGCGAAAAGATGCGTATCGGAGTATTTTTGAGAACTCAAGCCTCGTCGGTCGTTGAGCTCTGGAGAACGGTGAAGAGCGAGTATGACATTCGAAGAATCTGAAAAAAAATTCACTCGATTGGACGTGAGCAATTTTTGTTTTTTTTTTGTTTTTTGTTTTTTTATTCCATATTCAGCCGATTTTTTTGGGAATTAGCTCAGATTTTCTTGCAACTCCGCAAGATACATTCGCACGTCGATGTTTTTTTTTTTTTTTTTTTTTTTTTTTTTTTTTTGAAAATTCGCTTTTAGTTCGTTATTTTTCGTTAAGCAAGTGAAAAAATTGCGCAGGATTTTATTTTTGTATTTTACACTCGAAATACGTCGCAGTCGAGTCGCACAGTTTCGGCATTCGGTGGAGAAAAAAAAATGGGCAAAGAGATCGAAAAAAAAAACAATTTTTTCGACGCAGGAACGCAGACTCTCGCGGTCGAAAAGAATTTTTCAGACGTTTTTTTAGCTTTTTTTCCCACGAATTTCCGGAGAATATTTTTTTTTTTTTTTTTTTCATTGAAAAGCTGATTTTATTTTTTATTTGTACTTACTGAAAAAAATGGATAAAAAAAAAAAGCTATGATCAGGCATAGCCTGTTTTGTAGAGTTGCTGGAAAATCTGAGATAAAAATCTCGCTGTAATTGACAATTTTTATTTTATTTTGGAAAAAAAAAAAAAATGTTTCCAATGGCAACTCACGGATGTAAATGTTTCGAGTGAGAGGGTCATTATTCTGCCAATGACGATGACGAGAGGTCTTCGAGAACGTATCATGAATATTCTCAGTGTGCTTTTGTAACGCTCGTCAAATTTCCACCAATTTCCCGAATAAGCTGCGAGGGCCACGCTCTCGCTCTTGAATTTTTTTTTTTTTTACTTTTCTTTCTCTCAAATCTCGAATTTTTTGTTGCAAATACTTTGTTTTTTTTTTTTCTTTCTTAATTACTCACATGCAGAGTCAGTTCATTGCCGTGCCAGCAGTAGATAAATATCTGATAAGCCATGCCGCAGAGATACAGACCGGTGCCCATCAATTCCGCTGAAACGTATTCGCTCATTCGCGATATGTGAAATGCCGTTAGGCATATTATCGCACAATTTACGGAACACTGATAAAGAATGGACGTGCCAAAGATTTCCTGAATCTCTTTTTTGAAGCTGAAAAAGAAAGAAAAAAAAAAAAAAAATGACAAAAACAAACGGATAAAGGAGATTTTCGAACGATAAAATTGAAAATTTCCGTTGGGGAGTCTGAAAAATTCCTGAGGGATTCTGGGTAATCCATGGGGGTTTCCAGGAACTCTTAAGGGATTATGGGTAATCTATAGGGGGTTTCCAGGGACTCTTATAAGGAATTCTGGGTAACCTATGAGGTTTTCCAGGAATTCTCAAAGAATTCTTGGTAATTTGTGGGGGTTTTCAGGAACCCTTACAAGGGATTCTGGGTAATCTATGGGGGTTTTCAGGATCTCTCAAAGGATTCTAGGTAATCTATGGGGATTTCCAGGAACTCTTATAAGGGATTCTGGGTAATCTATGGAGGTTTCCAGGAACTCTCAAAGGATTCTGGGTAATCTATGGGGATTTCCAGGAACTCTAAGGGATTCTGGATAATCTATGGGGATTTCCAGGAACTTTTATAAGGGATTCTGGGTAATCTATGGAGGTTTCCAGGAACTCTCAAAGGATTCTGGGTAATCTATGGGGATTTCCAGGAACTCTAAGGGATTCTGGATAATCTATGGGGATTTTCAAGAACTCCTAAGCCATTCGTGGGTAATCTGTGGGAGTTTTCAGGAACTCTTAAGGGATTCTTGATAACCTATGGGGATTTCGAAGAACTTCTAAGGGGTTCTAGGTAATCTATGGGAAGTTTGCAGGAACTCTTAAAGGATTCTGGGTAACCTATGAGGGTTTCCAGGACTCCTAAGGAATACTTGGTAGTCTGTGGAGGTTTTCAGGGATTCCTGAAGGATTCTGGGTAATCTATGGAGGTTTTGTGGAATGCGTGAGAGATTCTGGGTAATATATAGAGGTTTCCAGGAATTTCTGAAGAATGCTGGGTTATCTATGGGGGTTTCCAGGAATTCGTGATGGGTTCTGGATGGTGGTCTTTATTTGAGGGTCGGAAAAATTTTCATTGGGACCCCCCCTAGATCTGTTCCAAATCATTTGAAAAAAAAAAAATCTGTAAAGTTTATAACTGCTACCTTAACTGAAACACGTGCCGCAACGAGCTTGAACTTTCCCATTTAGCTAAAAAAAAATTACCCTCGCTGTTGATTTTCGAGTCGATCGAAAAAATTCTGTTTGAATGAATGCAAAGTAAATGCAAAGAAATTCTGTTGAATGAAAATTTTTTTGGTCAAATTCGAATTGTTCATCAAAAAAAAAAAAAAATTTGTAACTAAAAAAATTTCTATTCATCATTGTATTGTACGGGAAAAAAAATTAGGGGTCGTGGGACCCCTCAAAAATACGTGGGCGAAGCGCGAGGGGTCGTACCCGTACTTTTTTTTCGAATTACGCTTCAGGCGAGCGCAAAAAAGCATAGCTTCAAAATTTCATCAAAAACCACGAGTAAAATATTTTACTTTCCAAATTGTTAATTTTTTTATGCACTATAATAAATTTTAATTGAAAAATCCTAGCACGTCCGATTTGAAACAATTTTATTTATGAATCGTACAAATTCAATATTGAATCGGAGCAATACAAAGACTTTTACATGAAATTTTTAAAAACAGCTTCTTTATGGCAATCTGGATATTTTTTTTTCTATGTTCTGAAATGATTTGCAAAATGAATTGTTTTTGTTGCTCATTTTTAGTAAGATGATCATTGTACTCTTTGATCAATTTAATGGCTCTCTCAGCAGTGTCGTTCGCGACCTTTAATTTTTTAACGATTTCAAGCCCTTCGTTACAGTCAGCATTAATTGGCCATTCTTGTCGATCGATTCCTAAAAAATCTTTGTTAATTTCGAATCGATGAAAAAAAATTGTACGGACGGCGATGATATAAAATAATTCATATCTTTGTCGTATAAATTTTTTAAATTTGCATACAAATCTACGATCATTTTTCTTCAATCGAAAACGACATTTGCTAATGGAACAATCGTTCGAATTGCTAACACAACATATTTTTCATGGCATGCAAAAAACCGAAGAAAGGACTCGCAAAATTGGTATTGTTTATGTAAAAATATAAACAAATCAGACCTTCAATTTTTTTCTTCTTCACGGTTCTTGATCGATTTTTCTCAAATAATACGATACTGAACAGAAAAAAAATGTTCTTTTGCGAATAATTTATATTTTATTTTATCAAGAATTGGAATTTTGCAAAAAAAAAAAAAAACAATCCAAACAGAATTTTTTCGATCCACCCGAAAATCAACGCCGGGGGTAATTTTTTACCTGAATGGGAAAATCCAAGCTCGCTTCGGCACGTTTTTCAGTTAAGCGACTTCAAACTTTACGCACATTTTTTTTTTATTATTTGGAACAGATCTAGGGGGCTGTCCGAATGCATTTTTTCCGACCCCCCGAATAAAAGACCACCCCAATATATTTCTTGAATGTCAATTTTTAAAATTTCAATCATTTTTTATAGTGAATATTTTTTTTTTAATTATTTTTATATTGATTGTTTGATTCTGATTCATGATTAGATTGATATATTTACAGTGAATCCACGTTTAAAGAAATTCCACCGCGTATTCGTATACGTAGAGATTTGTTTTTTTTTTGATATCTTAAATTTTGTGTCAAACAAAAATGGAGCATCTTCGTTTTCTTCAATGCTCAAGAATCCTACGCCAATTTCCTACTCAACTATATTCTAATATCGAAAACTTCGATTATCATTGATCCGAAGAAAGAAAAAAAAAAAATTAAAAAAAAAAAAACGAAAAATCAATCAGCAAAATTTACCTGTGACAAACTTACCCGATTATCGTCTTGTTGTGCTCGATGCAGGAGTACAATTTTTCGCGCGCCTCGTCGTTGCTCATCGCCGTGGCAGCGTCAAAGCTCTCGGGATGATCTTTGCCGATCGAGCTGACATTTTTCTTGAGTATCTCGAGCTGACAGCAGGCGACGCAGATTAAATTCGTCACGAGGGTATCGAGAGCGATATTGTGCAGGCAAAGTATAATTTCACCCATAATCTGCTTGGCGAATGTTATCTCGAAATTTGGACTTTTTTTCGTGTCATAGGGATACCAACTTTCGATGGGAAGTCGCCGATCACCGGACTCGGCGTTCCTCTTTATTGAATCGAGGGCCCAGCAAAAAATTGAAACACCACCGAGGCTCTGATAAGCAAAATGATGAAGTATACCCTGCCAGGCATAATAGGACGTGATTGCCTCGTAACGATGGTTCGTGCGTTGAAAAAAATCGCTATCGACGATATCAACGAGCGACTGAATTCTGCGACGATGCGCCAGTACGACGAACATTTTGTAACAATTTCCGGCATTTGTCATCAGGAGAAACGAGCCAGCGATCATTTTCTCGACGTTTCCCCATGCGACGAACATAAATGCCACTTGTACGAACATAAATGCAGCTATAACGCTGCCAAGGCACGTCAGCGCATAAACGTAATAATATTTTCGTCGATCATCACGTATCGGCGGCCAATTTCCAATCAAACGCAGCAATTTCAGGCTAAATTTCAAATTTAAATTTGCCTCTATACGCGGAAAATTGTTTAATTCGAGATTTTCGAATTCCATGACGACGAGAAACGAAAGGGGGAAGTGACAATGAGACGAGAAAACGCGTTTATTCGCGAGTAAGGCAAGGAAAATTTATTTTCCCTTGGGGAGGGTTAAGGGACAAATTATATGTTACTTCCGGTTGTATCGATTTTTTCACGTGGGAACACCGGAAGTCATGTAAATTGCCCGGTAATTTTGCTGGAGGAGAAAATTTTTAGGCGAGAAGAGATTATTAGGATGAAGTATATACGCGTGTATTGTGGCACGAATGTTAAGCCTCCCTGACAATTATCGAAAATTACGACTTGCGAGTCAACGGTCGATACGTCGGGGGAGAAATTTCGATATTTTTTTTTTTTTCTCTTTCGACCATTGTCTCGGGGGATGTATACGCGTTCATGCAATATCGAATATCTCGGTGATATATAGCAATCGCGTATAATTACGGTGTAGAGACTTTCGGAGAGAGAGAGGGAGAGGCTTTTGTCCTTTGTTGTTATTATATTCGACGGGTGTGCACGTTCTCATACGTGGGAAAATGTGAAATTACATTATCCAAGAGAGTCTTGGAGGGTGGATAGTCACTTTGAAATTGTTTTGAGACGGTATACTGTGTGTACGGGAATGAGCTTTGTTTTCGCGAGAAAAAAAAAGAAAAAGTATTTTTTACGTGATTTTAGCTTTTTTTTTTCAATATTTCGCCTGTCTGAGGGAATAAGTGGCCAACTTATGTCCAGGATAATTTTGAACAAGATCAGGGTTGGTGACGAAAGATCAGGGGTTTCCGATGGTGGGAAAAAAATTTTTCATAATTTTCCCTTTCTTTGAGCAACCCTTGCGCATGAAAAACCATCCCTCGGGAGTATAAAATTTATTTTTTGGTACGCGCACCCGTAAATCGTGCGAAAAATCGTTGAATGAATGGAAAATAAGTAACAAGGGTGAGAAAGTCATATGAAATCGTCGGAACGACCCCATCATAAAAAAACCCACCCCCTGAAGTGCCATGATCAGTCAGTTTTAATTGAATTCAGAATTTCTTCATCGTTTCACATCATCAGAATGATTCGAAGTGACGTAAAAGAGTTGCACGGGTATTTATTTGAGGAATTGCCCAAAAAACTACCCGGATTCTGAAAAAAAAACCACCCCCGGACGTTGAAAAACTAATAAAGAGTTTCAGGCAGATCGGTTCAAAGCTTGAAAATTCTGTCCACCATATTGGGTCGGCTATTTTGAATTTTTGAATTCTGACTCCCGATTCAAAATCAGCGACCCAAAAAACCCAAGATACTGATTTTAATGCAAATCAGCTTAATTTTTGCAATTTCTGTCCACCATATTAGGTCGGACATCTTGAATTCTCAAACTTTGACCTCAGATTCAAAATCAGCGTCCCAAAAATTCCAAGATACTGAATCTAATGCAAATCAGCTTAATAATTTTGCCATTTCTGTCCGCTAAATTGGGTCGGCCATCTTGAATTCTCAAATTTTGACTTCAGATTCAAAATCAGCGACCCAAAAACCCCAAGATACTGAATTTAATGCAAATCAGTTTGAATTTTGTAATTTCTGTCTACCATATTGGGTCGGACATCTTGAATTCTCAAAGTTTGACTTCAGATTCAAAATCAGCGACCCGAAAAACCCCAAGATACCGAGTTTAATGCAAATCAGCTTAATAATTTTGCCATTTCTGTCCGCTATATTGGGTCGGCCATCTTGAATTCTCAAATTTTGACTACAGATTCAAAATCAGCGACCCAGAAACCCCAAGATACTGATTTTAATGTAAATCAGCTTAAATTTTGCAATTTCTGTCTACCATATTGGGTCGGACATCTTGAATTCTCAAAGTTTGACTTCAGATTCAAAATCAGCGACCCAAAAAACCCCAAGATACCGAGTTTAATGCAAATCAGCTTAAATTTTGCCATTTCTGTCCGCTATATTGGGTCGGCCATCTTGAATTCTCAAATTTTGACTCAATATTCAAAATCAGCGTCCCAAAAATCCCAAGATACTGAATCTAATGCAAATCAGCTTAAACTTTGCCATTTCTGTCCGCTATATTGGGTCGGCCATCTAGAATTCTCAAATTTTGACCTCAGATTCAAAATCAGCGTCCCAAAAAATCCCAAGATACTGAATCTAATGCAAATCAGCGTAATAATTTTGCCATTTCTGTCCGCTATATTGGGTCGGCCATCTTGAATTCTCAAATTTTGACTACAGATTCAAAATCAGCGACCCAGAAACCCCAAGATACTGATTTTAATGCAAATCAGCTTAAATTTTTCCTTTTCTGTCCACCCTATTGGGTCGGCCATCTTGAATTCTCAAATTTTGACTACAGATTCAAAATCAGCGACCCAGAAACCCCAAGATACTGATTTTAATGTAAATCAGCTTAAATTTTGCAATTTCTGTCTACCATATTGGGTCGGACATCTTGAATTCTCAAAGTTTGACTTCAGATTCAAAATCAGCGACCCAAAAAACCCAAAGATACCGAGTTTAATGCAAATCAGCTTAAATTTTGCCATTTCTGTCCACCCTATTGGGTCGGCCATCTTGAACTCTCAAATTTTGACTTCAAATTCGGAATCAGCGACATGAAAAACCCCAAGATACCAAGTTTATTGCGAATCAGCTCAAATTCTGAAATTTTGGTCTGTCATATTTGATCCGCTATTTTGGATTTTGGGAAATTCCGAAATATGACACCATATTCTCATTACTGGCATGATAGACAAGTAATTCCAGCAGAAATTGATATTCCAAAAAAATCAGCCTCAAAATTATACACATTTTGCAAATTTTGTCATTTTTGACGATTTTTGAGAAGGTGCGTACAATAAGGGGCAGCTTCGAGGGGGTCGGTGATTTTTTTCGAGTTTGTCCTGTCCTTTATCTTTGAAACAAGCCCTTACCGAACACTCGCCGTTAATTTTTGTGGAAGTTGTGAATTTTCAAAAGTAGTGGTACCCATATGTAGGTCACGAAAGGGTTATACGACTTTTTTCCGGTGTAAAAATCAGAAGGTCGTATATTTTTTGATTATTTATTTACGCGAATCATGCAAAACGTTGAAAAACGTTTAAATTGAAATTTGGCCACTCAAAACCGGAACGTCGTACAATTCCTGGCGTATGCGACCTTTTGGACCTAACCGAAGGAGGAATAATCACGTAAACTAATTCCAGAAGGTCGTTAGCGACATTTATACGACTTTCCTGGCATTGGTGAAAGGAAAAACGTAAAAACGTTTGGAAAAACCTCCAAAATGAGTCATCGGCAGATCTGACCTTATGGCTCTAATTTGAGATAAGAAAAAATCAAAATAACTAATTTCATAAGTTTGTATGCGTCGCATAACCATTTTCTATTATTACTCTTATTGTTTCCGTTTGAAAATTTTCAGCGGGACACGCGATGTTTCCCAAAATAATGGATTCAAACAATGTTCTATACGAATCATAAAATGTTTCATTGTTTTTTTCTCAGCTACCACCAAATAAGTAGGATATAATTTAAAGTATAAAGATATCAAAAAATGAATTTTCTTATCACCAACTTATGATGATGTATGAACGATTTTTACCAGGGAAAACGAGAATTAAAAAAAAAAACTTAAAACCAGAAGGTCGTAAACACCTGAAAATAAAATAAAAACACTAAAAACCAGTAGGTCATAAACGGCTGAAAATCATTAAAGAGAAGAAAACTTAAAAACTTCTATTTTTAAGTTTTCTTTTTTCGGTCGTATACACCGTAAATTCTAAAAAAAAAAAACGAAAACCTAAAACCAGAAGGTCATATCTGCCAACATACAACCTTTTACTTTTAGGTTTTAAAATTCCTAATTTTCAATTATCCGTGCGCTTCAATAATTTTTACAACAAATGACGCAAAAAAAAAAAATTGTATTGAAATATTTCAGGCTGATGGCGTGAAAAATTTCACGAGTTGCGCTCCGGAGGAATTTCTTTAAAGAAATACTTGGCATTCGGAAAAAAAAAATTCAAGAAAACGTTTTTTTTTTGCATCAGTGACTCGAAGAAAAATTGCATCGAAATTAAAGGAGGAGGAGAGAGCTCTGCGATATCCCTGAAATTTGTACGTATACTTTGATCTTGTTTTAATGGCAACAAACAAAATTAAGAAATTTCGAGAAATACTTGAAAAATCTTTGGAGCATTGTAAATTTGCAAAAAAATACATTTTTTAATTGCGTCTCAAAAGTTATTTGTATAAAAAGAAACATTCTAAAAAAAAATTAATTTTGTAAAAGAATAAAATATAATTAAATTCTAGTTCAATTAAATACAATGAAAAAATCAATTATCGATCGACTGTATATGCGTTTTTCTGGCGTCACGTCGACTCATATTTTATCGGTCATAATGATAATCTCCAAGAGTCAACTGTTCCCACTCTCTTTTTTTGCATTTTTTTTTTTTTCTGCGAGGCGCTCAGATATTCGTTCTCGCGAGTCTTTCGTCATCAGTCGTCGACACACACACGCGTAGCAATATTGTCGTCGCGAATTAAAAAGAACTTTCGACGATCCCATCACTTTTGTTTAAATACCTTTTTTCAGTTTCATTTTTTTTTTTTTTACACGTAGCTCGAAGTCAGTTGCTTCAGTTACGTTTTAAGAATTTTTTTTATTCTTTTTTCAATTTTTTAAATTCCTCACGCCCATTTGCGGACTCGATGAGGTTGGGCGTATGTGCTGGACTTTAAGCGAAGTCGTTAATGAACGCGTAACGAGGTCACGAGAAGAACTTTTTTTTTTTTCACTAAAAAAAAGTCGTCGATTTTTTTTTTTTTTTTTTTTTTTTTTTTTTTTCACTAAACCAAAATGCTGGGAAATTCGGAAATTTTGCTGAGCAAAGATTTGCCGGACATAGAAGTGAGTGTTTTTTTAAATTTTTAATTACAATAATTGTGAAATGGAGTACACTTTTGTTTTATGAGTAACAGCTGATTGGTCTCTATCGATATTTGAAAAATCGAATGCATCTTGCATATTTCTTTATATCGAGATGAATATTTTTTTTTTTTTTACGTGTTCCCAAAAAACTTTCTAAAAATCCGTCCTACGGGGTTTGGAGTTTTTTTTTTACCATTTTTAGTCTGTGAAATGATAATAGTAATTGAATTCACAGAGACTCCAGTTTTTTGGAGTAATTTTTTTTTTTTTGGAGTAATTTTTTTTTTTTTGGAGTATTTTTTTTTTTTAAATTTCGAGTATCGTGTGATTCTTTTTTCGACAGAACCTGCTGCATCTTAATCCGAGAACGAAGCCTTTCGCGAATTTGGTACCGTCGGCGCGTACCAAGCAGAACAAGGTTCATTGGAGGAGAAATCCCAGCGCAAAATGTGAGGTGAGATTGTACGAATTTTTATTAAAAAAATTTTTTTTTATTTCACAAACATAAACTTATCAATATTAATAATAATTAATATTGGCTAATAATGACAATCGATTGAGCAATATTTTCGTACGATCACGTGAAACAAAATATTTTTTTTTTTTATAACTTAATTTAATTACATAAATGTATGTTTTTTTTTTAAATATTTTTTTTTTTTTTCAATTAATTCAAGAGCTGCGTTCCCCTGACGAATAATTTTGACGACGTGAAGCACACGACACTGAGCGAGCGCGGAGCTCTGCGCGAGGCCTCGCGTTGCCTCAAATGTGCCGATGCACCTTGCCAAAAATCATGCCCAACTCAGCTCGACGTTAAATCCTTCATAACGTCGATCTCGAATAAAAATTATTACGGAGCCGCCAGGGCAATATTATCGGACAATCCGCTGGGTCTTACGTGCGGTATGGTCTGCCCGACGAGCGATCTCTGCGTGGGTGGATGTAATCTCGCGGCTGTCGAGGAGGGACCCATCAACATTGGCGGTTTGCAGCATTTTGCCACTGACGTGAGGAAATTTTTTTATTTTCACATAGTTTGTCACGTTTTTTAAATTTTTTTTATTCGTTTTCTCGTTAAATCTCTCAGATTTTAATTTATCATTTTAATGAATAATAAATAACTTTGTCGAGTTTTTTTCCCAAAATATCTTAAAGCACACAAATGGTGCTATCAAAAATTTACCTCTCAATCTTCATTTATTCCTCCGCTCCATCTCTTTCTCTTCCTCCTTACTCATTTTTTTTTTTTTTTTTTTACAAATTTTCGTATTTTTGTATTTTTTTTGTATTTTCCCACGCAGCATATTTATAATTTCTCCCTTTATTGCCCATTCGTCAATTCCTTCCATCCACTCCTCTGCATTCTTTCTTGCTTTCTCCGTCACTGACTCTCTGCCTTTTTTACATATCAAAAAATTCTCCATCGTCTCATATTTTGTTCTTTACAAATCCGGCACTTCCGATCCTTCTCTGCTTTCTTTTCCGCCCTTCCCATACTGCCACATTTTAACCTTGCCCACATTTATTTGTCCCTTCCATTCATCCCCTCTTCGGACCAGTATTTCTAGGGCATCCTCTCGTTCTCAAAAAATGTGCTTGTACACGGCGTTGTACGATGAATTTCTTATTTTTTTCCTCTTTCTTCCGTAGAATTTTCTTTTTCAAATTTTTCCAGCCCCTTCTTTTAATTATTTTCTCTATTCTTTCGACATCTCTTCGTTCCCTTAACATCGTTATTGTGTCTTCTATTTTCATATCTTTTGGAACTTTAATTAAATTCTTCCCCCATTTTGACGGTACGCCGTTTGTGATCGCCCTTGTAACTTCCAACAAGCAAATTTTTTGCTATCTTATCTCCTCCATTCTTATCGACTCTCTAATGTACCTTGACGCTCTTTCTTTTATCAAATATTCCATAATTGGCACTCTAAATTCTCTTCTTCATTTATAAGTTAGTGTTGTTCCATCCACACACAGTGCCATCTTGCAATACTTACTCTGTACCCTTTCAAATATTCTTATATCAACCATTACTCATATTTCCATGCCATAAATTGCTCCTGCTTTTACTATTGTATCCAACAAATAGTCTCTCCTCAATTAAATTTCTCCCTACCGTCCTCTAAATTCCCCACACCGTATTCGTGGCTGTTTATTTTTTTCCCTGTCGTTTTTTTTTTCTTTTTCCTATAGGCCCAGCTCGAGTTTTTACATGTAAACCAGTATCCCAGATATTTGAATTCCTTTTACTATCTGAACCTTCTCTCCTGTAATTTCCCATTTTTCTTCCTTTTGAGCTCTTCCTCCGTTTCTAATCCGTTTCTTCTAGTTTACCGAGCGAGAAAACGGTCGTTTGGACGCCGAGTATGAAGTTGAGCACCGAGGTGAAGCCGAGGTGTTCTCAACTTCATACGATGAGGCGCAAACGACCGTTTATTCTCCCGAGCTTTCCACGCTTTTTTTTTCCTGAGAAAAAAAATAGTATATTGTTTACCAAGCGGGAAAACGGTCGTTTGGACGCCGAGTATGAAGTTGAGCACCGAGGTGAAGCCGAGGTGTTCTCAACTTCATACGATTAGGCGCAAACGACCGTTTTTTCTCCCGAGCTTTCCACGCTTTTTTTTCCTGAGAAAAAAATAGTACATTGTTTACCGAGCGAGAAAACGGTCGTTTGGACGCCGAGTATGAAGTTGAGCACCGAGGTGAAGCCGAGGTGTTCTCAACTTCATACGATGAGGCGCAAACGACCGTTTATTCTCCCGAGCTTTCCACGCTTTTTTTTCCTAAGAAAAAAAATAGTATATTGTTTACCAAGCGGGAAAACGGTCGTTTGGACGCCGAGTATGAAGTTGGGCACCGAGGTGAAGCTGAGGTGTTCTCAACTTCATACGATGAGGCGAAAACGATCGTTTTTTCTCCTGAGCTTTCCACGCTTTTTTTCCTGAGAAAAAAAATAGTACATTGTTTACCGAGCGAGAAAACGGTCGTTTGGATGCCGAGTATGAAGTTGAGCACCGAGGGGAAGCCGAGGTGTTCTCAACTTCATACGATGAGGCGCAAACGACCGCTTTTCCTCCTGAGCTTTCCACGCTTTTTTTCCTGAGAAAAAAAATAGTACATTGTTTACCGAGCGAGAAAACGGTCGTTTGGACGCCGAGTATGAAGTTGAGCACCGAGGTGAAGCCGAGGTGTTCTCAACTTCATACGATGAGGCGCAAACGACCGTTTATTCTCCCGAGCTTTCCACGCTTTTTTTTCCTAAGAAAAAAAATAGTATATTGTTTACCAAGCGGGAAAACGGTCGTTTGGACGCCGAGTATGAAGTTGGGCACCGAGGTGAAGCTGAGGTGTTCTCAACTTCATACGATGAGGCGAAAACGATCGTTTTTTCTCCCGAGCTTTCCACGCTTTTTTTCCTGAGAAAAAAAATAGTACATTGTTTACCGAGCGAGAAAACGGTCGTTTGGATGCCGAGTATGAAGTTGAGCACCGAGGTGAAGCCGAGGTGTTCTCAACTTCATACGATTAGGCGCAAACGACCGTTTTTTCTCCCGAGCTTTCCACGCTTTTTTTTCCTGAGAAAAAAATAGTACATTGTTTACCGAGCGAGAAAACGGTCGTTTGGACGCCGAGTATGAAGTTGAGCACCGAGGTGAAGCCGAGGTGTTCTCAACTTCATACGATGAGGCGCAAACGACCGTTTATTCTCCCGAGCTTTCCACGCTTTTTTTTCCTAAGAAAAAAAATAGTATATTGTTTACCAAGCGGGAAAACGGTCGTTTGGACGCCGAGTATGAAGTTGGGCACCGAGGTGAAGCTGAGGTGTTCTCAACTTCATACGATGAGGCGAAAACGATCGTTTTTTCTCCTGAGCTTTCCACGCTTTTTTTCCTGAGAAAAAAAATAGTACATTGTTTACCGAGCGAGAAAACGGTCGTTTGGATGCCGAGTATGAAGTTGAGCACCGAGGGGAAGCCGAGGTGTTCTCAACTTCATACGATGAGGCGCAAACGACCGCTTTTCCTCCTGAGCTTTCCACGCTTTTTTTCCTGAGAAAAAAAATAGTACATTGTTTACCGAGCGAGAAAACGGTCGTTTGCACGCCGAGTATGAAGTTGAGCACCGAGGTGAAGCCGAGGTGTTCTCAACTTCATACGATGAGGCGCAAACGACCGTTTTTTCTCCTGAGCTTTCCACGCTATTTTTCCTGAGAAAAAAAAATAGTATATTGTTTACCAAGCGGGAAAACAGTCGTTTGCACGCCGAGTATGAAGTTGAGCACCGAGGTGAAGCCGAGGTGTTCTCAACTTCATACGATGAGGCGCAAACGACCGTTTATTCTCCCGAGCTTTCCACGCTTTTTTTTCCTAAGAAAAAAAATAGTATATTGTTTACCAAGCGGGAAAACGGTCGTTTGGACGCCGAGTATGAAGTTGAGCACCGAGGTGAAGCCGAGGTGTTCTCAACTTCATACGATGAGGCGCAAACGACCGTTTATTCTCCCGAGCTTTCCACGCTTTTTTTTCCTAAGAAAAAAAATAGTATATTGTTTACCAAGCGGGAAAACGGTCGTTTGGACGCCGAGTATGAAGTTGGGCACCGAGGTGAAGCCGAGGTGTTCTCAACTTCATACGATGAGGCGAAAACGATCGTTTTTTCTCCTGAGCTTTCCACGCTTTTTTTCCTGAGAAAAAAAATAGTACATTGTTTACCGAGCGAGAAAACGGTCGTTTGGATGCCGAGTATGAAGTTGAGCACCGAGGGGAAGCCGAGGTGTTCTCAACTTCATACGATGAGGCGCAAACGACCGCTTTTCCTCCTGAGCTTTCCACGCTTTTTTTTCCTGAGAAAAAAAATAGTACATTGTTTACCGAGCGAGAAAACGGTCGTTTGCACGCCGAGTATGAAGTTGAGCACCGAGGTGAAGCCGAGGTGTTCTCAACTTCATACGATGAGGCGCAAACGATCGTTTTTTCTCCCGAGCTGTCCACGCTTTTTTTTCCTAAGAAAAAAAATAGTATATTGTTTACCAAGCGGGAAAACGGTCGTTTGGACGCCGAGTATGAAGTTGAGCACCGAGGTGAAGCCGAGGTGTTCTCAACTTCATACGATGAGGCGAAAACGATCGTTTTTTCTCCTGAGCTTTCCACGCTTTTTTTCCTGAGAAAAAAAATAGTACATTGTTTACCGAGCGAGAAAACGGTCGTTTGGATGCCGAGTATGAAGTTGAGCACCGAGGGGAAGCCGAGGTGTTCTCAACTTCATACGATGAGGCGCAAACGACCGCTTTTCCTCCTGAGCTTTCCACGCTTTTTTTTCCTGAGAAAAAAAATAGTACATTGTTTACCGAGCGAGAAAACGGTCGTTTGCACGCCGAGTATGAAGTTGAGCACCGAGGTGAAGCCGAGGTGTTCTCAACTTCATACGATGAGGCGCAAACGACCGTTTTTTCTCCTGAGCTTTCCACGCTATTTTTCCTGAGAAAAAAAAATAGTATATTGTTTACCAAGCGGGAAAACAGTCGTTTGCACGCCGAGTATGAAGTTGAGCACCGAGGCGAAGCGGAGGAGGTGTTCTCAACTTCATACGAAGCCCAAACGACCGTTTTCTCCGAGGTGAACACACTATTTTTTACAAAAGCGGACCGAAAACATCGAGTTTCCGTCCGCAAACGAGAACCGGAAATCGACTGGTTTTCATCCTCGTTTGCGGATGGAAACTCGCCGTTTTCGCTCCGCTGTTGTAAAAAAAAAAAGCATTATCTTTGTTTACCTGGCATTTTTTTCCATCTTATTTTCCTGTCCCTATCCTTCTGGATCCTTTAATTTACTCCACAGCTGGGCAAAGTACCAGAAAGCACTTCAAGTACAAAGTACTGTAAGTACTTGAAGTACTCGTGTATTTCAAGTACCAAGTACCGCAAATACTTTTCAAATTTTCAGGGATACATCTCGTAAGTTTCAGTACTTGTATTCGATATTTTACGTTCTCTTTTAACTCATTTGATTTCGATTCGAGAGTACTTTTCTGTATCAAAACATATTTTCACTTTGTGCAATTCACTCAGATTAGGCAGATTGGAACAGAAATATTTAAACGAAGAATTATAAATAATTTAAAAAAAAATAGCATTTACGATTGTATTTAAGATTTATTTAACTTCAGGTATGAGGAAGAAAAAATAAGGAATATGATCCATGGATTGTTAAAAACGGAGCCATGCATTGACAGTGACACCGTGACTACCCTAGCTTGAGCCTTTGAACGGTTATTCCTTACAATCTTAACCAAAATATGGCGCAGAACGTTCCTCAATTATATATTCAAAGGTGTTATAAATGCAACCAATTAGCAAGACGTATCCAAATGTACTTCATACTTGGAACTTGAAAAAGTACTCGAAGTACAAGAAATTACTTGAAATTTTATGTACAAAATACTTGAAATAATTTTAAAGCACTTTGTACTTCATATACATTGCAAGTACCGAGTACCGGAAGTAGCTCCGATTTGCCCTTTAAATCTTGCCCTATTTACGCAATTGCCGCAACATCGTCTGCATATTTTATCGAAAAAATCTTTTCCTATACTATTAAAATTCCTCCCTAATTTTTTTCCTCTTCCACTTATCCTCGAAATCATCCATGCATAAATCGAATAATACCGCACTTGGAGCACATCTTTGCCCTACGCCTTGCCTCGTTTCAAAACTTTCACCAATTTTCCCTTCTTGCACCTCTGCTCTTGTTTTCTTTTAAATTTCTTTTGTTTCCAGCATCCTTACTTCGATTCCTTTCTCCCACAGTTTCATGATAATTCTTTACCCGCATAATCTATCAAATGCAGCCTCAAAATCCACAAACACCGCGTATAGTTTTGTCCCCTTTCGTTCATAATAAATATATCATTATCGTTATTATTGGCATATTTTTTTTTTTTTAATTTTTAAAATTTTTTATACCGAAGATATTCAAACGGATGAGGATACGTCAGAAGAGAATACCCGGCCAGAGAGTCGATAATCCGGATACGAAAATAGCTCTGATCGGATGCGGACCTGCCTCATTGTCGTGCGCAACGTTTCTCGCACGTTTGGGCTATGAAAATCTAACGATATACGAGAAGGAGAATTATCAGGGTGGCCTGAGTATCTCGGAAATTCCCCAATATCGTTTGCCCTCCGATGCCGTAAATTTTGAGATTGAGCTCGTCAAGGATCTCGGCGTTGAGATCGTGAACGGTCGAAAATTATCGAGCGAGGATCTGACGATCGAGGGCCTCAGAAGCGATGGCTGCGAGATCATTTTTTTGGGTATCGGATTACCCGAGCCCAAGAGAATTTCCATATTCGACGGGCTCGATGAAAAAATGGGCTTTCTCACGTCAAAGGCATTTCTACCGGCTGTCTCGTTGGCAAGCAAGCCCGGTATTTGCGCTTGCAATAAATCAAATTTTCTCCCGGTATTGCATGGCAATGTGATTGTCCTTGGCGCTGGCGATACCGCATTCGACTGTGCCACATCCGCTCTACGATGCGGCGCTAAAAAGGTCTTTGTCGTATTTAGAAAAGGCTTTACGAATATTCGCGCGGTTCCCGAAGAGGTAATATCTCTTTTTAATTGATACAAGTCATTTTTTTTTTTTTTCAAATCTAATAATATATCGTAACCTGGAAATTTAAATAATTAAAAATTGCAAAAAGTTTCAAATTTCTGAAGAAAAAAAAGAAGAAAAAAAATGCCCAATGATAATGATATAGAATATTTTAATTGTTTTTCTGGAAATTTAAACGATTAAAAATTGTAAAAAGTTTCAAATTTCTAAAAAAAAAAGGAGAAAAAAAAATGCCCAATGATAACAATATAAAATATTTGAATTGTTTTTCTGGAAATTTAAACAATTAAAAATTGTAAAAAGTTTCAATTTTCTGGGAAAAAAAAACGAAAAAAATGGGGTAATAATAACAATATAAAATACTATAATTATTTTTCTGGAAATTTAAACGATTAAAACTTGTAAAAAGTTTCAAATTTCTGGAAAAAAAGAAGAAAAAAAAATGCGCAATGATAATAATATAAAATATTTTAATTGTTTTTCTGAAAATTTAAATAATTAAAAATTTGAAACTTTTTAAGTATAAAGTACTTTAATTGTTTTTATGGAAATTTGAATAATTAAAAATTGTAAAAAGTTTCAAATTTCTGGAAAAAAAGAAGAAAAAAAAATGCGCAATGATAATAATATTAAATATTTTAATTGTTTTTTTGAAAATTTAAATAATTAAAAATTTGAAACTTTTGAAGTATAAAGTATTTTAATTGTTTTTATAAAAATTTGAATAATTAAAAATTGTAAAAAGTTTCAAATTTCTGAAAGAGAAGAAGAAAAAAAAATGCGCAATGATAATAATATAAAATATTTTAATTGTTTTTTTGAAAATTTAGATAATTAAAAATTTGAAACTTTTTAAGTATAAAGTATTTTAATTGTTTTTATGGAAATTTAAATAATTAAAAATGGTAAAAAGTTTCAATTTTCTGGAAAAAAAAACGAAAAAAAATGGGGTAATGATAACAATATAAAATACTATAATTATTTTTCTGGAAATTTAAACGATTAAAACTTGTAAAAAGTTTCAAATTTCTGAAAGAGAAGAAGAAAAAAAAATGCGCAATGATAATAATATAAAATATTTTAATTGTTTTTTTGAAAATTTAGATAATTAAAAATTTGAAACTTTTTAAGTATAAAGTATTTTAATTGTTTTTATGGAAATTTAAATAATTAAAAATGGTAAAAAGTTTCAATTTTCTGGAAAAAAAAACGAAAAAAAATGGGGTAATGATAACAATATAAAATACTATAATTATTTTTCTGGAAATTTAAACGATTAAAACTTGTAAAAAGTTTCAAATTTCTGGAAAAAAAGAAGAAAAAAAAATGCGCAATGATAATAATACAAAATATTTTAATTGTTTTTCTGAAAATTTAAATAATTAAAAATTTGAAACTTTTTAAGTATAAAGTATTTTAATTGTTTTTATAAAAATTTGAATAATTAAAAATTGTAAAGTTTCAATTTTCTGATAAAAAAAAACGAAAAAAATGGGGTAATAATAACAATTTAAAATATTTGAATTGTTTTTCTGGAAATTTAAAAAATTAAAAATTGTAAAAAGTTTCAATTTTCTGGAAAAAAATTTTTAAAAAATGGTATAATGATAACAATATAAAATATTTTTATTAAAGATGGAGCTTGCCCGCGAGGAAAAGTGCGAATTCGTGCCGTTTCAATCGCCAAAGCGAGTTATCGTGCGTAACGATAAAATCATCGCTGTCGAATTTTGTCGCACCGAGCAAAACGATAATGGCGATTGGATCGAGGATACCGAACAGATCTGTCGATTAAAGGCAAATTTCGTGATATCGGCCTTTGGTTCGGGACTTTACGACGATAGCGTGAAAAAAGCGATGAGTCCGTTGGTATTCGATAAATGGGGCTTGCCGAAAGTGAATTCCGAGACGATGGAAACGACGCTCAAGGGCGTTTATTGCGGCGGTGATCTGGCCGGTGTTTCGCAAACAACCGTGGAATCCGTGAACGATGGTAAAACGGCGGCCTGGCACATTCATCGGTACATCGTCGAGGCGAATGGCTCGTCGATCGGTCATGAGCCGAAATTGCCGAAATTTCACAGTTCCATAGACGAGGTCGATCTGAGCATCAGCGTGTGCGGTATAAAATTTGAAAATCCGTTTGGTCTTGCATCAGCGCCACCGGCCACATCGAGCGCCATGATCAGAAGAGCATTCGAGGCTGGCTGGGCATTCGCCGTCACGAAAACTTACGGACTCGACAAGGTTTTCGAAGATTTTATCAATTTTTTTTTTTTTTTTTTTTTTTTTTTTCATCCATTCTTCGATTTTTCCATCGAGCTTTCCTTTTTTACAAATCAATTTTACCATTTTTTTTTTTACCATCAAATTTCACGTCGTTACGGGATTCGGCTTCGTCGAAATTTTTTTCAAACCTAGAATTTCGAAAATTCTCTGGGAATTTTTTTCACAATTTACTTTTTGCCAGAATTACGAAAAAATAAAACCAACTTGAAAAAAAAAACTGAAAAGTATGAAAATAAATATTTTTGTATATTTTTAATATTTATATTATTCTTTATTACAACAAAAGTTACGTCAGTTTTTTTTTTTTTATTTTAAGTATTTATCAACTTTTTTCATCCATTCTTCGATTTTTCCATCGAGCTTTCCTTTTTTACAAATCAATTTTACCATTTTTTTTCCATCAAATTTCACGTTGTTACGGGATTCGGCTTCATCGAAATTTTTTTCAAACCTACAATTTCGAAAATTCTCTGGGAATTTTTTTCACAATTTACTTTTTGCCAGAATTACGAAAAAATAAAACCAACTTGGAAAAAAAACTGAAAAGTATGAAAATAAATATTTTTGTATATTTTTAATATTTATATTATTCTTTATTACAACAAAAGTTACGTCAGTTTTTTTTAATTTTTTATTTTTATTATTTATCAAATTTTTTCATCCATTCTTCGATTTTTCCATCGAGCTTTCCTTCTTTACAAATAAATTTTACCATTTTTTTTTTTTCCATCAAATTTCACGTTGTTACAGGATTCGGCTTCGTCGAAATTTTTTTCAAACCTACAATTTCGAAAATTCTCTGGGAATTTTTTTCACAATTTACCTTTTTGCCAGAATTACGAAAAAATAAAACCAACTTGAAAAAAAAAAAAACTGAAAAGTATAAAAATAAATATTTTTGTATATTTTTAATATTTATATTATTTTTTATTATATACGAAAAAAGTTACGTCAGTGCCAAACAATGAAAATTTAAAAAACTAAAAAATAATTTACTCCGAAGTTCTAAAGCTGCGCTTCCGCATTGGATTTGTCGATACGCAACTGCACAATTATTATTGCAGATAAGTGTTCATATTTATTTTTCATTTATTGGCACTGACATAAACCATTTCCGTTTATAATTCGTTTAAAATTCTCTGGTAATTTTTTCCACAATTTACTTTTTGCCAGAATTACGAAAAAATAAAACCAACTTGAAAAAAAAAAAAACTGAAAAGTATAAAAATAAATATTTTTGTATATTTTTAATATTTATATTATTCTTTATTATATACGAAAAAAGTTACGTCAGTGCCAAACAATGAAAATTTAAAAAACTAAAAACTAAAACTAAAAAGTTTTAAATCTGCGCTTCCGCATTCGATTTGTCGATACGCAACTGCACAATTATTATTGCAGATAAGTGTTTATATTTATTTTTCATTTATTGGCACTGACATTTCCGTTTATACAAAGAACAGGTTCGGTATTTGCTTTTTGTTTATTTATTTTTTACTTTACAGTGCGTAAATTATTTTTTGTATTTCAGTTTTTTTTTTTTTTTTCAATTTTTAATTTTAATATTTAATATTTTTTCATTTGACCCTAATCTCCCTGAAATATTTGCAAAACCTGGAAAATTCAGGGAATTTCTGAGTCAATAATGCGTAACAACCATGAATAACGTTTTGGGCCTGTTCGAAGACGAAAACAAAAAAAAAATGCCTCGGAATAAAACTTACTCTTCAATGAGAAATAAGAAAATGCAATTAAAAAAAAAAATAGAAGATTCCATTTGAAAAACAAAAGTTGGGCCTCAATGGGCCCAGCAGAGGCCCCGGACCCAAAAACTGGGAAGCTCGTCTCAGAGATGTCCCCCCTTCATGTGCGACAACTTTTTGCTCGAAACATTTTTCAATTTACCGCTCAGTTTTCGAGATATTTGAGCAAATTTTTTAAAATGGTACACACTTTATCCTGAAAATTCGATTTGTCTCAAATTTTTTTCCTCGCATTTCGCGCACCAAGATCGGTAAATTCATTAAATTTTAGCCCGATAGGACGTGCGCTGTTCACCGAGCAATGCGATATCCAATTTTAAGGACAACATTTAAATCCGGTTTTTTTTTTTAATCGTTTTAACGTCACAATAAAAGTAGAGAAAAATCTATTTCTTGCGAGAAAAACTCTCAGCTTTTCGAATCAATTTTTTATTTTTCATCAGCTATACAAAAAAAAAACAGCGATTTTTCATGCGCCTCAATGTTTTATCGTTCCTTTCAACTTTTTTTTTTTGTCTGAAAGCTGAGGATTTTTTCCACAAGAAACCGAAATTTTTAGAGTGGAACGCGGTTGCGCGGTCTTGCGCGAGCAGCGTTCAATCTTTTCAGACTCAATCAACGATCCATAGTTATGATATTCGTCCCAAAAAGTATCTCTGACGAAAAAATCTTCCACTAAGCACCATTGATGCGATCATCGCTCATAAAAATACGCTAAACAGCCAGAAAAGTGTCTGCAAACGTTTTTACAAAAATTTGTACATTTGGAAATATTCGTCTTTCATCTAGCGAGAGTAATTGAAATCGGATAATGCGAATTGTGCGTACTGCAAAAAAATTTTAATTAGAAATCAGCGAAAAAAATGGTCGAAATAGAAACCGATGGTGGTACTTGCGGACCGGTATGAGCGAGAAATCGAATTTTTTTAACGATATTTTTCTCGTATCGTTACAATGGCACGCACCGAGTACATTTTTGTCTCAATATATTGCTTTTTTTTTTTTTTTCACTTATTTATCATTTCAATTTTTCTCATCGTACGATATCGACAGACACGTGCATGCTTCTTCCTATTAAAATTTTTTTTTTTTTTTAGATGATAGACAAATTTTTTTGTCTTATCGTTATGTGCCTAAAAGTTGAGCGCTTATCACGCGAGACCGCGCAGCTTGGCCCACTCTAAAAATTTCGGTTTCTTGCTGAAAGAATTTCAGCTTTCAGATGAAACAAAAAAAAAATTTCAAATAATGATAAAATATTGAGGCGCATGAAAAATCGCTTTTTTTTCGTCGAAAAACGTATTTTTGAGATGGATCTCTAGGTGCTGATGAAAAATAAAAAAATTGATTCGAAAAGCTGAGAGTTTTTCACCTGAGAAATATATTTTTTCACATTTTTATCGTGACGCTAGAGATACGATAAAAATTCATATTTAAATTTTGTCTTTAAAATTGGATATCGCATTCCTCGTGAACAGCACACGCGTGTCCTATCGGGCTAAAACTTTTGGTGCGCAAAATTTGAGAAAAAAATTTGAGGCAAATGAAATTTTTCGGGCCCGAACATCGGGTTGATAATTGATGGCGGGCCCATATATGATGTGATCGGTAATTTTTTTTCTTCCGATTATCATTATTAATAGCAGCTATAAAGAGCTAATAAATAACAATATGACAATTTCAAAAAAAAGGAACTACGAATACCATTTAGTTTGAATAAATAAAAATTATTAGACGCCCAGCATAAATTACTGAAAATAAAAATTATTTCAATTATTTGTCAATTATTTTCAATTATTTGAAAATAATTGAAAATTCAATTGTTTGGAAATAATTAAAAATTCAATTATTTGAAAATAATTGAAAATTCAATTATTTGAAAATAATTGAAATTTTAATTATTTGGTAATAATTGAAAATTCAATTATTTGAAAATAATTGAAAATTATATTATTTGAAAATAATTGAAAATTATATTGCAATTATTTGGAAATAATTGAAAATTATATTTCAATTATTTTCAATTATTTTCCATTGCTCCCTAGTACTAATAACACTTAAAGTATAATTTTTTACTAATCGGACAATTTTTTTTTTCCCCTTAATCAGGATCTCGTGACGAACGTTTCGCCTCGTATAATCAAGGGAACGACTTCGCGTCATCATTATGGCCCGGAGCAGGGAAGTTTTCTCAATATCGAGCTCATATCCGAGAAATCGGAGGCCTACTGGTGTCGCAGCATCGTCGAATTGAAACGAGACTTTCCGTCAAAAGTAATTAATTCCTTTTTCGTTATTTCTCAGAAAAATTTTAAACGTACGAGCTCGCGTAAAACTCGTTTTTTTTTTTTTTTATTTTATAAAAAAATAATCTCGCAGATTGTGATAGCGAGTATAATGTGCAGCTACAATGAGGAAGATTGGACGTCACTGGCCCAGAGAGCCGAGTCGACAGGTGCCGATGCCCTGGAATTGAATCTTTCTTGTCCCCATGGAATGGGAGAATCCGGTATGGGCCTTGCCTGCGGTCAGGTAAGATATGTCATTATAGTCGGAATTTTTTTTTTTTTTTCTAATTGCCTTTGACAAATATAATTAGTGAAAAATTCGATTCTCATTACATTTGCAATTTGTAATTAGAAATTTTTTTCAATCATCAATCGAATTAAATTACTAATTCGTAATTTGAATTTTTTAATTAAAAATTTCGAGCGTTATCAGCAATTTAAATGTTATTAATTAGTCGAAATATTTTTTAATACCCAAATATTATAATTATAAAATATATAATTATAAAATAAGATTATACAGTGAAACCTCTCTTAAGGGACACCTCTTTATAACGGACAAGTTAAAAATCCCCGACAGAAAAGCATTGTCCAATAACGGACCCTCTTAATAACGGACGCGGACACTGCCGGGAATTCAGTTTTCCATGAAAAAAACCTCTTAACAGCGGACATGGCGGGGCAAAATTTTCAGTTTGTTCATTGCACGGCCGTCAAAATTGATTGGAAAAAGTAAAAAAAAAATCCAAGCCTCTGAGCTTATAGATAAATTAATTCTGAATAAAAAGCACACCTTGTTCTTTCAATTTCATTGATTTTTCTATTTTTTTATGAATTTTTAAATATTAAGTTATTTGTCGCCGCGTCAAGTCGAAATCGAAAATTCGTCCCCTAAACTTTGGACCCCTCCCACGCCCTATATACAGAAGATAGATAGGGTCACTCGGGGACTTTTTTGTTGGGAATTTAGTAATCTACAAAACTGTGTTTTTAGATTTTCGAAATTTTCAAATCTGTTCAAACCGAAACCGAGGCACCGTTTTGACGTCTCGATTTTTGACCGTTTTTGGCAGTTTTTAATTTTTTTCACCCCCCGAAACCACTTGGATTTCAAAAATTCATTGAGATAAGTTTCTCGGAATAATTTAACGCATCCACCCTAAAAATCGCTAGGTACTTCAATAATTTGTTGCCGGTTTTAATGAAAATTCAGCTCATTTTCCGACATACAGAAAATGGGCAATGGACTGAATCTCATATTTGACGCTGAGATGCTCATTGAAAAAAAAAATCCAAACTGCGAAAAAACAAACGAAAATTGATGATTTCTTCAAGTCCTAACGAGTAAAAAAATACTCAAACGAAAACGTTCCTTTTTGAGTTTATTACATATATCGAGGGCTTAGGACCAAAAGGGCGTAACCCACTGTTTTTCGACTTTTCATTACCTTACTGCCATAAGGGCGTATCCCCAACTTTAACACGTAAGTTCCATAAGAACAGAATTAATCAGGCTACAGCCAGAAGGGCGTAAGCCCACTACAATACTGCCAGAAAGGCGTAACCCGCAGAGAAAAAAAAAGTGGCTTACGCCCGTCTGACAGATCATTGATCATTTTTTTCCGGATTTAAATCGCCTGATTACAGCCAGACGGGCGTAACCCTCTTTTTTTTATTTTTCGTGGCTTACGCCTTTCCGGCGGATAACCGGTCAGTTTTTTCCGAATTTCGATCGTCTATTTACTGCCAGAAGGGCGTTACCCTAAAAAAATTGAAAACGTGATGTGTGTAAGATGCTGGCCAGTTTTCCATCTTTCTGGCCAGTTGATGGCCAGTAAACTGTCGAGTTCCAGACTAGGTGTGTAACGCAAATCTGTTCAGTGCCAGTCTTGGCAGACTGAAGAGTTGCTGGTCAGAAAAACTCGGCAGTTGCTGGTCAGGAAACTGTTTGCTATTTGCTAATATTTTTTAATGCGAAATATAAACAAAAACGAAATATATCATTTGCAAAATGGTTGCATGCGCATATTTAGTCGTTGTCGCATAATAGTCGAAATGAAAATTTTTTTTTTTTAATTTCAAATTTTTCAAATTTTTCAATATTTTCAAATTTTTCAAATTTTTCAAAATTTTTCAAAATTTTTCAAAATTTTCCAAAATTTTTCAAAATTTTCCAAAATTTTTCAAAATTTTCCAAAATTTTTCAAAATTTTCAAATTTTTCAAAAATTTTCAAACTTATTCAACATTTTCAAAATTTTACACACACACACACACACACACACACACACACACATCACGTTTTCAATTTTTTGGGGGTAACGCCCTTCTGGCAGTAAGTAGACGATCAAAATTCGGAGAAAACTGTCCAGTTATCCGCCAGAAAGGCGCAAGCCACGAAAAATAAAAAAAAAGAGGGATACGCCCGTCTGGCTGTAATCAGGCGATTTAAATCCGGAAAAAAATGATAAATGATCTGCCAGACGGGCGTAAGCCACTTTTTTTTATTTTTCGTGGCTTACGCCTTTCTGGCAGTATTGTAGTGTGGGTTTACGCCCTTCTGGCTGTAGGCTGATTAATTTTGCTCTTATGGAACTTCCGTGTTAAAGTTGGGGATACGCCCTTATGGCAGTATAGTCCGTTTTTTGTGGGTTACGCCTTTCTGGTCCTAAGCCCTCGATATATTTTATCACACACATATATATATATATATATATATATATATTGTATTATTAAAAAAAAAAGATTTTTTTTTCGTTTGTTATAATATTTCGAAGATGTACTTACATCGATACTTTCGTCTATTAAAATAAATGTTTCGTTTGTATATTTATCCGCAATAAAATACGGCATATTTGTGCTATGAAAAATGAGCCATTTTCTCAATAACGGCCACCTCTCAATAGCGGACAAGATTTCCGGACCCGAAGGTGTCCGCTATAGGGAGAGATTTCACTGTAATTACAAAAAAATTCTCAATAATTTTAATTAATTTCCTCGAGTGACTAACTTTTTTTTTTTTTTTTTCTCATTCAGGATCCCATTTTGGTGAATAATATCTCAAAATGGGTGAGATCGGCGGTGAAGATACCATTTTTCGTGAAATTGACGCCAAATATAACGGACATCGTGAGTATAGCGGAGGCAGCTCACGAGGGCGGAGCGAGCGGTGTTTCGGCGATAAATACGGTTCAAGGTTTGATGGGACTTCACGGCGATGGTACGCCTTGGCCGGCCGTCGGTGGTGAAAAATTAACGACCTACGGCGGTATGTCGGGCAATGCAACGAGGCCTCAGGCGCTTCGAGCCGTTTCCACGATAGCCCGAAAATTGCCAAATTTTCCGATCATGGGAATCGGCGGTATCGACTCGGCGGACGTTGCGATGCAATTTTTTCACTGCGGCGCTTCGATTCTGCAAATCGGTAGCGCCGTGCAGAATCAAGATTTCACCCTCATCGATGATTATACCGTTGGCCTGCGGACGCTCCTCTATCTCTCGAGTCTGAGGGACAAGGACACTTGGGACGGTCAGAGTCCACCGACTATGAAGCATCAAAAGGGAAAACCCGTTTCCCTGCAGCATGCCCTTGGAAAAGTAGAAATTTTTTTTTTTTTTCAACATTTTATTAATTTTTGTATTGCATTTTCTAATTTTTTTTTTTTTTTCGTTTCTTTTCTTTTAGGACGATTTACGATTATTGTCCAATGATTTTCGGCCAATTTTGGGTGTTTCAAAAAAAAAAAAAATAGTTTTTCCAACTGGCCACTATCTGAAATGTCGATGGGTAGAAAAAAAATAGGTCGAAATAGGTAGAAAAGTAATTATGTCAAAATATGAGAATTTTAGGTTTAGCGGAAGATCCGGCGCATTTAATTTTCAATTTTTTTTTTTTTTCCCCCTTTTTATCAAATTTATGATGCGAATTGCTGGTAAAAAAGCTCTTTTTTTTGAGCTCACAGCCGCCAGAGGATCGGTTTTTGTCTCGAATAAGATGCACTTGGAATTTTAACTCTTCGGTAGATATTTAACTGAGGCGTCCGACGAATTTTCCAATTAAACTCATAAAAACATGATATTGCTCAAATTTTATTTCTAGAATTAGATTAATTTTTTTTTATTCAGTGGCGTTTGTTGGCAATGGTGATGCTTCACTTCTTTTGACAAGTGGGATAATTCTCAAGATGGAATTTGACAATTTCCAAAAAACTTTCGATGAATTTACCAATTTTCGTGCACAAAATGTGAGGAAAAAATTCGAGGCAAATCGAATTTTTTTAGGGCCCAAACATTGGTTGATAAAATTAATGGAATGGCCCATGTATATTTGAATAATGTTTGTCCGTAGTTAATTTTTTCGGAAATTTTTATCAATTCAAACGAATTATTAAAAGGAATACAATTTTTCGATTTCAGAACGTTCCTTATTTTGGCGAATATCAATTGTTGCGTGAGAAAACAATTGCCGAAGTGAAGGCTCGTTCGAAACCGTTGAACGAGATTTTCGAGCCCGTTGGACCCGACGACGATTTCGTTCCTCGTGTGCCCGCACTCGGAGACGTTATCGGCAAAGCATTGCCCCACATTGGAACGTACAAGCAATTGGACAACAAGAAACAAGTCGTAGCTCTGATCGATGATGTAAGAAAAACTTTAATACGATTTTTGCAATAAACGAAAAATTTCCGATCGATGGGAAACTCGAAATGTTGTAAAAGCCGAAAAGAAAAATATTTGTTTTTTTTTCCACCTTTTTCGTAACAAATTTTTGAGAAACGAAAATTTCGAAATTTCAAAGTGCCCTATCTTGGCTCACGTTCGACCGATTTAGGCTCAATCGGACGGAAATTCAAAGACATTGAAGGTATAGACTCGGATGATGCTGTTTGATCGAGACCGATCTCTCAATTTTTATGGCCGCGAGAGCTCTTTGAAAATCACTGAAAGAAAAATGATGGTAAAGCATCCGAAAAATGGGGAAAAATCAATGGATACGATTTGAAAAATCTGTGAAAAATGAAAAAAAAAAATATCGTGGCTGGACGAATCAATTGGCGATTCGTAGCTCGAACGACTACGAAGAGTATCAATCCAAAATAGAGCTCTTTGGAAGGAAAAATAACAATTATTTTAGACTAGCAATTAATTGTCAGTGAAAATGCAAAAAAAAAACAAAATTTAACCCTTTGAAGCGCGCATTTTCCCGATGACTGCATCATCATAAAAATGATTGGATCACAAGATTTTGGGATCGCTGATTACGAATCTGTTATCAGATTTTTGAAATTCAAAATGGCGGATTCAATATGACAAACAGAAATTTAAGTCTTCCATTTCAGTATACGTTCCCGCCAGCCTCACCAAATATCCAATATCCTGTATTTCCAAAACGTAAAAGTACCCCTCGTAGTAATTATTGATCCTTTCAACCGTTGTGCACATATTTATAATACAGCTAACACTCATTCGACAAATACTGCCTGCGATATTTCATGCCATGATAAATTTGAACAATCTTATAACAATATTGTAATAAGATACCCAAAAAACCTCTACATACTGATTTGTGCCACTATCAGCGTTAATTTTACGAATTCGGTCCGATATATTGAATCCGCCATTTTTAATTTCAAAAATCTGATAACAGATTCGTAATCAGCGACCCCAAAAACCCTTACATACCAATTTTTATCACAATCGGAGTTAATTTTACAAATTCAGTCCGCCATATTTGATCCGCCATTTTTGAATTTCAAAAATCTGATAACAGATTCGTAATCAGCGACCCCAAAAACCCTTACATACCAATTTTTATCACAATCGGAGTTAATTTTACGAATTCAGTCGGCCATATTGGATCCGCCATTTTGAATTTCAAAAATCTGATAACAGATTCGTAATTAGCGACCCCAAAAACCCCTTACATACCAATTTTTATCACAATCGGAGTTAATTTTACGAATTCAGTCCGCCATATTGGATCCGCCATTTTGAATTTCAAAAATCTGATAACAGATTCGTAATCAGCGACCCCAAAAACCCGTACATACCAATTTTTATTACAATCGGAGTTAATTTTACGAATTCAGTCCGCCATATTGGATCCGCCATTTTTTAATTTCAAAAATCTGATAACAGATTCGTAATCAGCGAGCCCAAAAACCCGTACATACCAATTTTTATCACAATCGGAGTTAATTTTAAGAATTCAGTCCGCCATATTGGATCCGCCAGTTTGAATTTCAAAAATCTGATAACAGATTCGTAATCAGCGACCCCAAAAACCATTGAAATACCAAATTTCGAAAAAGTGTGCCGAAAACTTTTTCAGTTAATGCATTTTTATTGCTACGAGTGACTTTTATCAGTATTCGTTCATAATTATTAACAAATTTACAAGAAACTTTAAATGACTGAGTATGATTTTCAATTCTCTAACGTGCTATTATTATACATTTACAAAAAAGCCACAAAAATCGAAAAAAAAAGTTGTATAAAGAATAGAATAAATGATGATCTAGGAGGTAAATATACTTACCAGCGTTAAACCAAATAAATATACTTAAAGTAAATATACTTAAGTAATTATACTTATATCCAAGTAAATATACTTAAAGGTTAATCCAAAAGGACCCGATATCTACAAAAAAAAAAAATTGCTCACAGAGGAAGCGTGTTGTGAATTTTTGGAGATTTTACAAGAATTTTCTTAGATTTGCAGTTTTTTTTTTGTTTAAATTGCATAATGTATAAATATTTTTTTTTAATTCACACAGGACATGTGCATTAATTGTGGAAAATGTTACATGGCTTGCTCGGATTCCGGCTACCAGGCCATAAAATTCGACGCCGATACGCACATTCCTCTTGTCACGGACGACTGTACCGGATGCACTCTCTGTCTTTCCGTCTGTCCAATCATCGATTGTATAACGTTAGTAATGAGAGAGAGAAAAAAAAACCATGGATTCTCGAAACGAATGCTAATTGGGGAAAAAAAAGTTATTTCAACATTTTTTTTTTCGAATTATTTTGGAATTGAGAGCAAAGCAATGATTTTTTTTTTCCAGAATGGTTCCCAAGACGATACCTCATGTCATAAAGAGGGGCGTTTCACCGAACGGCGTCGTCGAGTTGTCCGCAAAATCATGAATTCCATAATTATTTACATAAAAAAAAAAAAATATAAACAAATAAACGAGGAAAAGGTTTGAAGGGTAAAAAAAAAAAAGTAAAATTGCACGTTTATAATTTATTGATTATTCGATTCGGAAAAATTTACAAAACAGCAACGATACATCAACTTTTTTTTGAGCTTCGTTGCAAGAAAAGACGCAAAATTGAAATTTCTTTGAATATTTTTTTATTTACGTTTTTTTTTTTTTTTTTTCTTTTTCAAAAGTCTCGATTGTCAAACCACTCGAGTGTCTTGTTGCCCGTTTTGTCGAAATTGTACTTCCGGCATCTACGGTTTATAAGCGAGAATCTGAAAAGTGAGAAAAAAAAAAAAACAGGTTTCAATTGTATTTTCGTTTTTATTTTTGTGTTTTTTTTTCTCGTTTTTTTTTTTCCAACTTACTTTCCACGCTGCGCACACGATTTTATGGGATATGATTCAGCGAAGCACTGAGGTCTCAGAATGTTAAAGTACGTCGTTCCGATGTTCCTCGATATCAGCGTATCCACTTTCTTCAGACAATCGTGAAATTCGTTATCGCACGAACATGCCGATCTGAAATAATAATAATAATAATAATAATAATCGTAATTACTTTTTTTTTTTGTTTTTCTGAAATTTTAGGGGTACGAGATTTTTTGGCTGGTAGAAGGAGAGAATAAAAAAATTAAAAAAAACCTCGTAAAAGCTCCATTATTGTAGAGAGGTCCGAGGGTATCGCCGGCATCGATGTTTGACGGACAATTGTCGTGATCGCGACAGCAGGAATCGGTATCATTGAAAAGACCAACATCCGACTCGTTGCGCGCGATATTTCCACCTCCGCACCAGAGAGTCCCTGGGTAAGGAAGAAAAAAAAAACGCTGCAGTGATAAATTTTGAAAAATACCAATTTTTAATGTATTTCTTTTTTTTTTTTTTTTCATCGCCCATGTCCAAAATCGTAGGAACGATATATTGGTTTTTTTTTTCGACTCACGCATAGCTTGAGCCTTTCGTGCCCAACTTATTTCCGGGGTGATTTTGAACAAGGTCGGGGTTGGATGCGAAATATTAGGGGTATTCCAGATGGTGGGAAAAAAAATATTAGCTAATTTTCCCTATCTTTGAACAACCCTTGTGCATGAAAAACCACCCCTCGGGAGTATAAAATTTATT
The DNA here is from genome assembly GCA_963564615.1 of Rhorus exstirpatorius. Classification (NCBI taxonomy): domain Eukaryota; kingdom Metazoa; phylum Arthropoda; class Insecta; order Hymenoptera; family Ichneumonidae; genus Rhorus; species Rhorus exstirpatorius. The sequence goes on along the minus strand of OY751322.1, from coordinate 9,252,213 downwards.
ATTTGGTATGCGGGCCGGTAAATCGTTCGAAAAATCGTTAAACGAAAGGAAAATAAATGATAAGGGTGAGAAAGTCATGTGATATCATCGGAACGACCCCATCATAAAAAACCACCCCCTGAAGTGCCATGATCAGTCAATTTTCATCAAATTCATAATTTCTTCATCGTTTCACATCAGAATGATTCCAAGTGACGTAAAAGAGTTGCACATGTATTTACTTGAGGAATTACCCAAAAAACGACCCCGCTTCTGAAAAGAAAAATCACCCCCTGACGTTGAAAAACTAATAACGAGTTTCATGCAGATCGGTTCGAATTTTGCAAATTATGTCCGCCATGTTGGGTCGGCCACTTTGAATTTTAGAATTCTGACTCCGGATGCCAAATCAGTGACCCAGAAAACCCCAAGATTCCGAGCTTAATGCAAATCAGCTTGAGTATTGCAATTTCTGTCCACCCTATTGGGTCGGCCATCTTGAATTCTCAAATTTTGACTTCGAATTCGGAATCAGCGACACGAAAAACTCCATGATACTGCGTTTAATGCAAATCAGCTTAAATTTTGCCATTTCTGTCCGCTATATTGGGTTGGCCATCTTGAATTCTCACATTTTGACATCAGATTCAAAACCAGCGACCGAAAAAAACCCATAAACACTGAATTTAATGCAAATCAGCTTACATTTTGCCATTTCTCTCCGCTATATTAGGTCGGCCATTTTGAATTCTCAAATTTTGCCTTCAGATTCAAAATCAGCTTCAATTTTGCCATTTCTGTCCGCTATATTGGGTCGGCCGTCATGAATTCTCAAATTTTGAATTCAGATTCAAAATCAGCTTCAATTTTGCCATTTCTGTCCGCTTTATTGGGTCGGCCATCTTGAATTTTCAAATTTTAACATCAGATTCAAAATCAGCGACCAAAAAACCCCAAGATACTGAATTTAATGCAAATAAGCTTGAATTTTGCCATTTCTGTCCGCTATATTGGGTCAGCCATCTCGAATTCTCAAATTTTGACATCAGATTCAAAATCAGCGACCGAAAAAACCCCAAGATACTGAATTTAATGCAAATCAGCTTAAATTTTGCCATTTCTGTCCGCTATATTGGGTCGGCCATCTTGAATTCTCAAATTTTGACTTCAGATTCAAAATCAGCTTCAATTTTGCCATTTCTGTCTGCTACATTGGGCCGGTCATCTTGAATTCTCAAATTTGACATCAGATTCAAAATCAGCGACCGAAAAAACCCCAAGATACTGAATTTAATGCAAAACAGCTTGAATTTTGCCATTTCTGTCCACCATATTCTTCGATCCGCCATCTTCGATTTTTTGAAATTCCGAAATACGACACCAAATTCTCATTACTCTGGCATGATAGACAAGTAATTCCAGCAGAAATGAATGTTCCAAAACAATTAGCCTGAAAATTATACACGTTTTGCAAATTTTGTCATTTTTGACGATTTTTGATAAAGTGTGTACAATAAGGGGTAGCTCCGAGGGGGGACGGTGATTTTTTTCGGAGTTAGTATAGTACTATTCTTTATCTTTAAAACAAAAGCCCTTAACGAACACTTTGCGTTAATTTTTGTGGAAGTTATGAATTTTCAAAAGTACCATTGGGCACGAAAGGGTTTAAAAAAAATTTAAGAATTAAAAAAAAGAAAGGATTGGTGAAAAAATATTGATTAATCTTTTCTGAGGTAATATCGCACGATGTATATAGTGACATTATTGATAAAGTAAAAATAATATTTAAAAATATATGCACAAAAACCGAATTAAAATGAAAAAAAAAAGTCTTTATTTATTTTTTTTTTCTCTTTGATTCCCACGTGTAAAAGCTAACGCAGGTTCTTTTCAAATTGGGATTTTCGTCCGATTCCCAAATTGTGGGTGAAAAATTTGTATTTTCAAAAATTGATAAAATGGGTGTCAGGAAAAAAAAAGTGTCTTTTTGAGCAATTCCAGTGACATAAAATAAATCAGAACTCGAATGGGATGGGATCAGGAAAAAACGTTAATCAATTTGGCGTGAAATGGGCTCATAAATATGAACAGTCTTACCCGGAAAAATAGCATGAAAATTTTCCTCGAAACGATTGAGCAAATCGCCAAAGCCCGTGGTCGTTTTATTTTCCCCGGATTTTGTATCAGTTTCGGGTACCAGAGAAGAGATCAATTTATCGCCGCTTTCCGAAACTTTCTGAATGGCTTTCTCGGCAAAGGTTCTGTACGTTGGCACAAGATTCGTCTTATTGTCCGAAGAATCCATCTCGTTGCCCTGTCCGAGACTTCCTTCGGGATCGATCAGGACAAGAGCAATCGCGACGAAAGCGACGAGCTTGCGAGGTCCGAAGAACATTTTTTTTTCTTTTTTCGTCTAAAAACGAAAAAAAAAACTTATAGGAAAAAAAAAAATTCCCAAATATCAAGAAAAAAAAAACTTGTGAGACACGAAATATGTCCTCTTGCACCGTCGAGCCTCGAATGAGCGACTATAATTCACTTTGCTATTTTGAAGATGAATTAAAATTATTTTCTCTGCGCTCATTCAGATGCGCGTGATTCTCAAATGTAAATATTGCCCAATATTCGTCGCGCTTTGTCCTCTCGCGGATTCGCAAGGAAAAAAAAAAAAAAAAAGGTTTTCCAAGCACCCAAAGATGTGCGTCGAGAGGGATTGAGAAATTTATTTTCCAAACGAAACATTCTCTAACCTTTCATGCTCGTAATTTTTTTTTTTTTTTTTTTTTTTCTTCAATTTGTCGAAAAGTAAAGAAACAAGAATGAGAGGAATCTTCGAACAAAAAAAAGATATCGCGGGAGATTCAATTGTATCAAAAAAATAAAATAGAAAATTCGAATTATAATTATAATCCTGCTTGAAGAAGAAAGAAAAAAAAAAAAATTTATGTCAATAAATTGTGCTTACCTGTTCGTCGATCAGGAAAAAAGTTTGACAAAAAGCCGCGAAGCTCTCAAATCGGTCGAGAGTGCCCCCCCAAGTTCACGGGTGCAGCTCCACGAGCACACAGACTTGCCTCGTGAGGTGCAACTTGTTCTTTTATACGCGAAATCCTTGAACAAACGAAATGTGTGAGTAAAGAAAAAAAAAAAAAAAAATACTCCGATACATATTTTTTTATGCCACCTGCCAGTTGTTTTAGCTACACTCGTATTTTCTTTTTCTCTCTTTTTTTTTTTTTTTTTTTTTCTGTATCTGCATATTATAATTTCGTGAAAACTGCGAAAACATTGAAATTTTTGACGTAAAAGTTTATCACGAGAGAGAGAGAGAGAGAGAAAGAGGGGGAATTTTTCTTTCAGCGTACGATTCATTTGTCGATTAAAAAAAAAAAATCATTTCATACCTTTTATCTCATTTTTTAATTAATTTTTAATTTTTTTTTATAATCCCTCTTATTCAGAGATGTATCCCCAAATTTTTTTATCCTCCAAACGCGTCGAAATTTGCAATAATTTTCGACAAAAGAAAAAAAGATGAAAAAAAAAAATGGAACCATAATTAATCAATCGATCAACTTCTTTCATTACTCTTGCGTGGCTATTCAACAAGATATATATTAGGTTACAAATCAACGCACGTTGCAGACAGTGAGATATCGTCAGTTTGATATTTACAAAAAAAAAAAAAAATTCATTATCAAGAACAATTCATGATCACCGCGTTGGAAAAAAAAAAACAAAAAAAAAGACAAACTAAAGACGCGAGTTGATTTTTTTCTCTTCGAAATAATCGAATTTATATAAATATGAATATATATATATATATCATATGGAAGGTTAACCGGTCGTCAGTGATGTATTGCGAATCGAGACGAAATCGTTGTGCAATTCGAATCCGTATTTGCACCCATAACGATGGAATTCAGTTAATTTTATTTTTTTGCCAATTGAAAACAAAAAAAAAAAAATATTCAATGTCAATCCCGTAAAAATTGCTGATAATTTCATTGGAGATTCGCGAGCAAAGCTGAATTAACGGGGAAAAAAAATTTTCATGTCAATATCAAAGCGAAAAGAAAAAAATTTCATCAAATTTTTTTCATCAATCGTGTCCAACGGTCCCATGAAACAAGCCTCAAGGTCTGAGTCTATCTTATTTTTTTTTTTTTTTTTTTTTTTTTTTTGGGTCAAGAACGATGGAGTCGAATGATTATGACAGTGAAAAGGGCAACTTTGAGAAAAAAAATTTCGCGAGTAGCGCCGTTTTGTCGATTGGAAATTGAAATATTCTAGTTTCTTGTAACGCAGTCAAAGAGAAACTTCGATCTGCAAAAAAGATGGAGAAAAAAAAAGTATAAAAAGTTTCATCGGTGGTGCCAAAGCCAGAGATCCGCATGTATCGTGTAACTCCTGAGAGTTATTTCATAATTTTCGATAATGGAATTGAAGCCAGCCATATGATTATTATTATTATTATTATTATTATTATTATTATTATTATTGCTATTATTACGTATTATCCGAACAACGGATTTCGATATTTACAAAGAAAATTCCATCTATGATGATTTCGTAAAATTTTGCACATTGGAGTACACGAAATTTGTAATATTTGCAATATAAAAGATTTGGAAAAATTGTAAATAATTTTTTTTGATCCTTTTTTATGCTGATTAAAAAAAAACTAAAGCAGCAGGGCATGATTCTCACAATCTTCTCCCTCTATATCGATAAAAGATCCATCTTTTGATTCTCGATAATTGAATCTTGATTTTAAAAAAATGTATTTTCTCGTCAATTATGAAATTTCATTCATGAAAATAATTTTTTTTTCCCGTGTGGTCTCAGGCTTGTCTTCTTTCGAGACAGCCGACGAGTTCAGGAAGTGTTCAATATTTCTTTTTTTTTTATGAATAATTAATTTTTTTAACGAAAGAAAATGAGAGAAAGAGAGACAAAGAAAATGAAAACCAATGTACTGTCATCGTAAAACACAACAAAAAACTTGACTCGAACTTTTATCTTATCGAGGTGAGTGCGCGTTAATGTTAAAGCAAAACACACTTTTGTCGATATAAATTAAAAATTGACAATTTGATATTACACCAGGATTCTTCGCGTTTTTTTAATATTGAAATTCCGGTATTATTGATATTCGAAATAAATGCTCCTCGTATGTTGCGTACAATTGATTTTTTTGAATTTTTTCAATTGCCAATAACTTTTTGAAAAAACCCCGTCGACTGATGCGTCATACGTGCCAATGGATCTTTGAACATTAATTTTTTTTTTTTTTTTCGTTTTTAGGCTGATTTTTTTTCATAAAGCTCGTATAATATTAATTTAAAAAAACGAATTCACTATAATATGACGACAGTACGTAGTAAGAAAAATTGTGATAAATATTTTTTTTTCGATCATTTTTTCAACGTCCTCGAAAGCAAGAAATATTCATAACGTTTAACGATCGTAGATAAAATTTTATAGTTAAAAAAGCAAGAAATATTCATAACTCTTAACGATCGTAGATAAAATTTTATAGTTTCGAGGACTATAAAAAACAAAATATTTTCGTTATCCCGGGCTTTGGTTTTTTTTTTCAAATACGGCGATCTTGAGGAAGATCACAGGCTCATTTAATTTGAAATATGATTTGAAAAAAAAAAATGTATCGGCTTGGAATCCATGGGAGTACAAAAATTTTATTTATAGCAGTAAAAAATTTAATTATCATAGTAGTCTAAAAATTTTATTTATTATAGTAGTCTAAAAAATTTATTTATCATAGTAGTCTAAAAATTTTATTAATTCCAAGTCGCGTGTGTGATGGAATAAGATCGTAAGCGCAAAAAAAAAAAAAACGGCGATTTCAGTGCCGTGAGGTCGTGTAATTTTTTTATTCCATTATTTGTTGTAAAAATTATTGAAACGCACGAATAATTGAAAATTAGTCATTTGAAAACCTAAAAGTAGAAGGTCGTGCGTTGACGGATATGATCTTCTGGTTTTAGGTTCTTATTAAAGAAGGATTCATGCTCCAAGAACGTATCTGATGCCCAAGATACGACTTTCTGGTTTTTTTTTTTTTTTTTTTTAGAATTTACGGTGCATACGACCTTCTGGTTTTGAGTTTTATTTTATTTTTTTTTTTTTTATTTTCAGGCGTTTACGACCTTCTGGTTTTAGGTTTTCATTTTTTGTAGGATTTACGGTGTATACGATCTTCTGGTTAAAAATTTTTTTTTTAATTTTCAGGCGTATACGACCATCTGGTTAAAAATTTTTATTTCAATTCTCGTTTTCCCTGGTAAAAATCATTCATACATGATCATAAGTTGCCGATAAGAAATTTCATATTTTGATATCTTTATACTTAAAATTATATACTTATTTGGTGGTTCCTGAGAAAAAAAAATTGAACCATTTTATGATTCGTATAAAAGTTTTTTTTGAACATCCATTTTTTGGGGAAACATCGCGTGTCCCGCTGAAAATTTTCAAACGGAAACAATAACAGTAATAATAGAAAATTGTTGTGCGACGCTAACGAACTTACGAAATGAGTTATTGTGATTTTTTCCTGTCTCAGATCAGAACCATAAGATCGTATCTGTCGATGATTCATTTTGGAGTTTTTTCCAAACTTTTCGACGTTTTTACTTTTACCAATGCCAGGAAAGTCGTATAAATGTCGCTATAACGACCTTCTGGAATTATTTTACGTGATTATTCCTCCTTCGGTTAGGTCCAAAAGGACTCGCATACGCCAGGACTTACGACATTCTGGTTTTAAATGGCCGAATTTCAATTTTAACGTTTTTCAACGTTTTACGTTATTCGCGTAAATAAATAATAAAAAAAATATATGACCTTCTGATTTTAGCAATGAGAAAAAGTCGTACAATGGCACTCGCGACCTTGTTCCATTAGACACGCGAAGTCGTATGTGAATTTTTCTATGATAAAAAAAATTCGTACCCGAACTCGAAATTTAATGAGCTCGCGTCGATTATTTTTTTGAACGAGCAGAGCTTCGAGCTCTCTCCGTTTATTGCAAATTTTTCATTAAAATTTTCAATAATTTCATGAAATTTTTGAAAAAATTCCTGTAAACGTTTTAACTTTTGTAAATTTATCCCAATTTCTCGCGTGTGAGCTGGTTAGCCTAAATTGAGCCTAAAATTCAAAGATTGATAGAAAACAAAAAAAATCTGCCAAGTTTTCTCAAAAAAATTTCTCAAAAAACGAGCAGAGCTTCGAGCTCTCTCGTTTATTGCAAAATTTTCATTAAAATTTTCAATAATTTCATGAAATTTTTGAAAAAATTCCTGTAAACGTTTTAACTTTTGTAAATTTATCCCAATTTCTCGCGTGTGAGCTGGTTAGCCTAAATTGAGCCTAAAATTCAAAGATTGATAGAAAACAAAAAAAATCTGCCAAGTTTTCTTAAAAAACTTAATCTTCGTAGAATAAATTAGAAAACAAAAAAAAAACGAGTCAGTGAGGATCGCTGGTCGAATTTTCGTCGTCGACGTTATCCGAAGCGTTTTTCTCCTTGAGAGCGAGTCTCCGCTGTATTCTCGCGCATCTTGGACAATGATTGTTGCGCTTTGCCCAGCATGCGCGATGATGAACGGCGGCGCAATCGTGACAGGACACGGCGCTCGCGTCCCACGGATAGATTACCTCGTCATTGCCACAAATTTCGCAGTGATGACCTCTGCGTTTAACGTAAATTTCGAATTTTTAATTTTTTTGTTTTTTTTTTTGGATTTAAAAAAATGCTGAAAAAAAAAAAAACAACAAGATTTACCTCGCACTGCACAATTCGCAAATCTCGATTATGTGACTGCGCATAGAATCATAAGCGGCTCGTATCTCATCCATGAGACATCCGCTTCGCAGATCAACGAGATCCTTGATCGAGTAATTGCCCGAATTTTCGATAAAATGAGTGCGCAGACCTACCCGCCAGGGTAAACCTTGAAAATCAGCGTCCGGACAGAGTACCAAATATTGCTTCATCATTTGCAACTCTTCTCGCAGACGCTGCAAGAAAAATAAACCCAAACAAACGAAAAAAAAAGGCATTTAACAAATTTTTTTCTTTTCTTCTTCTTTTTTTCTTTCCGTACTGAACAATTTTTCGTTTCTCATCTACCTTGATCAGCGTCAGATCAGGAATGAGATTGAAAAGTTTTGGATTCAGCTGCTCCAATTGCAGGACCGGACGATCCTCGAGAATAGCGAGAATTTGAGCCGACGAACGGCATACCCTGCGCGGCTCCATGTCCCAATTTCTTATGACCCTGGCAGGTATTACCGCGGTCGAATTCCAGTGGCAGCGCTGACAATAAAACAGGCCGCTGTAGTCGCAGAGACGTGGCTCGATCCAAGCGGATTCTGCGCAAACAGCGGAGGACAAAAAAAAAAAAAAAAAAAAAAGAAAATTCAATAACGATGCGAGGAAAGATTATTTCAGAGTGTGCGAAAGAAAAAAGAGGCCAGCGACAGGGATTTTTAAAAATATTTTTACATATTTTTGGCTTTTAACCGATTATACCTGATTGTCTAAAGGGACTGCCGAAACACGACAGCGATAGTCCTTTAGAGAGAGCTTGCGTGGGACCAAGTAGAATTATATTGAGTAAAAAAAAAGAAGAAATTTTTTTTTATTTTTTTTAATATATATATATCAATTATTATCTTTGCGCCGACTTACTGAATGTGATTTTCGTGTGACATTCGGCGCAACGGTATCCCTGAGCCGAGAGGCCCTTCTCCGGGCAGATATCCTTGGTGTAGGTGTATCCGCCGGTCTCGCTGGCGACAACGTGAGCGCAAACCCGTCTGATGTCGTTTATGCATTTCCAGTGAGAGGAGAAGCTGCAATCTTTTTTTTTTTTTTTGTCCAAATTTCATACAAACGATAGGAGGGTTGAGCAATTTTGTGTGATGTTCAGGTCCGGAACAATTCTCGTGATGGTCCTTTTTTTTTTTTTTTTTTTTAATTGAATGCAATAATTTTATTACACGGTTCAAATAACACGGCAGCGTGCAACACCAAGAAAAATAGCATTGCACAAAAATCAATATAATATTTAACACTTCGACTGCACATGGGGTCGTTTTGATCCCACTTTCTTCTCAATTTATTGTAATCCCACTTTGAACGAATTTATGGGCACTTAATTTTTATTTTTCTTAAAAAAGAAAAAAAAAGCGTATTTACCCAAATATAACGATCTGAAAAATGTCTGGGGTCCGATCGACCCCATATGCAGTCGCAGGTTCGTAGCGGAAGTGTGCAGTCGAAGGGTTAATATTATAATATACTAATTATTGTAATGTTAATATTATATTTTTATAATATTATATTATATTGTTCCAAGATCAAAATTGACAATGAAAGATCTATCAACGATAGAAGATGATTTTGTTGATAAAAAAAAAAAGATACAAACCCAGATAGACAATTTGGTGGCAAAATAACGGCAGAAACCCGCCAGTGAGTGTTAAACCGTGCCATGAGAGAGCTTAATTAATTATGCGTCCGCATTAGGATACTTGCTGACCATTACTGTCTCTCCCATTGTTATAGCACTATACTAACAGCAGAATTACGACAAGATCACAATGGGTACGGTGAACAAACCGGGGCATTATATATATATTTTTTTTGTCACCTATATCTACAATTTCAATATTCCCAAATATCCAAGATTAGTACGGCCCGAATAAAAAAAAAAAAACTTTTTGAAATGGTGTTACGATTATAATAAATATGAATCGTTATCCAGCTGAAAAAAAAAGTCATCCCATTTTTTGAATTTCGGTTCGTTTTGAACAATGAGTTTTTTTTAATTAATTAAACCGTGGCTATCCTGCCGTTCCACGCGTGATATGCACCGTGTGTCACAGTTCTGCCGCTAATTAGGAGTATGAATGAAATTTTTTTTTTCCAATCATCGGGGCCCATAATGTGGAGTAAGTAAAAATAATGAGAATGTATTTTTTATTTTTCGTTAAAAATGACAGATTCACCTGTTATAGGCAATTTAATTTCACGGATTTTGATATATATAGATATAGCGTAACATGTGTGACGTCATAATGTTATATTTTTCAATTTGTTAAATTATATTAACGGCAATTTTGATTCAAATAAAAAAATAAAAAAATACGTACTAAATGTTTTTTCTTAAACTACCGGATTTTGAAATAAAAAAATTCCATTTATACTCCCAATATGACGTTACAATTCGTCGCAATTAGGAGTATGAATGAAATTTTTTTTTCAATCATTGGGGCGCATAATGTGGAGTAAATAAAAATAATGAGGACGTATTTTTTATTTTTCGTTATAGGCAATTTAATTTCACGGATTTTGATATATATAGATATAGCGTAAAATTTGTGATGTCATAATGTTATATTTTTCAATTTGTTATATTAACGGCAATTTTGATTCAAATAAAAAAATTAAAAAATACGTACTAAATGTTTTTTCTTAAACTACCGGATTTTGAAATAAAAAAATTTCATTTATACTCCCAATTCTATCGTTAGGCAGAAATTTTTGCTTGAGGATGTTCCTCCGTTATATCGATATAGTATCATCGACTTGAAATTTTTACATCCAATTTAGTGTTTATCCCCAAAACGCGTGTGCAAAGATTCAATAAGATTTAAATAATGTTAAAAAAAAACATTATTCAACATGCATTCTTATGGCCGCACATAAAAAGCAGGTTCCAATCGTTATGTAATTCGAAATGCCGTTGGCGATTATCGCAATTTTTCTGCCGACTAGCCATCTTTCCTAAATTTGGCAAATTTGGCAAATTTTTCTAGTGGCAACGATGACGTTACACTTTACCTGTAATTTTGTGGCCGCTTTACCTGTAATTTTGTCGTAATTTTGCTGCCGACTAGCCATAATATTTTTCCTAAATTTGGCAAATTTGGCAAATTTTTCCAGTGGCAACTATGACGTTACACTTTACCTGTAATTTTGTGGCCGCTTTACCTGTAATTTTGTCGTAATTTTGCTGCCGACTAGCCATCATATTTTTCCTAAATTTGGCAAATTTGGCAAATTTTTCTAGTGGCAACTATGGCGTTACACTTTACCTGTAATTTTGTGGCCGCTTTACCTGTAATTTTGTCGTAATTTTGCTGCCGACTAGCCATAATATTTTTCCTAAATTTGGCAAATTTTTCCAGTCGCAACTATGGCGTTACACTTTACCTGTAATTTTGTGGCTGCTCGCGGTCATGTAAGCCACGTGCTCGCACAATTCGGCTCGAATGCGGTCGTAGAAATGTGCTAAACTAGTGGCACTCTTATAATTTCATGTCGCATTTCTACCGCTATTTCGACCCTTAGCTACTTTTTCATCGGACCAACTTTGAACCATGTTCTTCGACCCCATGTTATTTTTTTTTTTGTGTTTTTTTCTATTTTTTTCAACATTTACCAATGGATATTTGGACCGTTGCACCGATAATTTTGTGCTAATAAAATTTTTCGTTTTTTCTTTATTCTTTACGAATATTTTTGAAAAATGCCTACCCCTGCACATGTACCAAGATTGCAGCATCGTCCAGATAGCTCCGCTGCAATGATCGCAGTAAGTAGGCCCGGATCCTGCGATGTAATATTTCTGCGGCACCAAATGATGTCCCAGCGTAGCTCGAATCTCATTGATACTTTCGTCGCTGGTCTCGCGCAATTCCTGTGCTCGCAGTCTCAGCTCGATGAGACGCCTAACGAGCCATTTTCTTTCCTCCGAGCATTCGGCGCTGTCGAGAACCATGCGCTTGCAATTTTCCACCATCGCCAGCAAATCGAGCTGCGAAGCTGCCTCGGATATCGACAATATCGCCTCGACCGACTTGAGGCTGAACGGCACCGTGAATTTTCCATCCGAACTGTCGTCCGCGTCTCCGGTAATGTAATCCGACGAGGACGATGGCGTGGAGATCGCCGTACCCGAACTATTAGTTAGATCTCGCGTATCTTCGTATCGATAATCCGTTTCGATTGACGATTTTAACGCCGATTCGTCCATCGTCGCAAACCTTTTGAGCCCGAAAAAGGTGAATCATTTTTGTCATAGGCGATTTTAATTGTTCGAATAGGTCGAATAGGTCGAAAATCCGACGCAACATTGTGTATGTATATATAATAAGTATGCTGAAAATAATTATTTCAGATTTTCTTTTTCACAGCGTTGTACAGCGGAAGGTTTCAAAAATAGTATATGAATTTTTATAGATTTGTTTATAATACGCTGACCCTCCGTGCGAGCACTTTCTAATTTATTTTTTTTTTTTGTATTATATTAATTAAAATATAGGGACATTCCAATTTTTCAAATTTTTTCGGGTTTTTGAAAAATCGGAAAAAAATCATGCTCACTTTTCAGAATGCTTGGAACATTATCCAAAAGTCCGTCGAGCGAAATGTCAAAAAGATTTTTCAATAAAAATTGAAATTTGCGCAAAAATTTGGGAAAAACAGAAAGCTTTGAAATTTCGACTGCGTTCCCTCAAAGGCGCGCAAAATGTTCACGAAAATGGACCCACCTTTTGTATATGAGGATACCAAAAACACGTTTTTGGGTTTAAGGCTTTGCTGATCCTTGATTGTTCGTTGATTGTTTGCAAATATGAGGAAAAACAAAAAATTATTACTCCAATCTCGCGTATTTAAATTGGTTTTTTTTTTTTTTTAAGAAAATTTAATATTGAAAATTTGTTTACTTCTCATTAAATTGTAGAAATAACTTCCAATCGTCCAATTTTTCAATGTCCCTCGACTCGAATTCAAGATTTGCTCGAATTTTGACAGCTAATTTTGTTGGTTGTGTCAACGAAGGTTGTGTTATGATTTGCTATTTTTATTTTCTTTAATTAGGCGGTGGTGCTGCCTGTTTGTCTAAAAAACCGGGATTTTTAAACTTGAAACATTGAATATATTTTCGTTTAACTTATTGTTACTGTTGAAACTTCAAAATACAACAGGTAGCCGAGTTATGTGTTCGCATCGTTCTTTTTTGCTGTTATAAAAAAAAAAAATCAAGAAAAATGGTTCAATGTTGGGTAACATTCTGCTTAGCCACGGCGGTTCATCTTAGTTCGAAAGACCCGTCACACAGTGGGACAGAATCCAAAATCTCTGGCCAAAAGGTCAAAACAGATGTAATTGGGGTGAAGGTCTGTACTTGGGGGTTTTCGGGGTCGCTGATAACGAATCTGAAGTCAAAATTTGAAAAAACAAAATGGCGGAGCCATACGACCAAAAATTTACTCAAAAACAGATGTTATTCGGGTGAAAGTCTGTACACGTGGGTTTTCGGGGTCGCGCTGATTACGAATCTGATATCTAAATTCGAAAAAACAAAATGGTGAATTCAATATGAATGACTTGTACAGAAAAATATTTTATTCAGACCAAAATGACAATGATTCACTTGAAAGTAGGTTGCTATATAGAAATCTTAACATTATGATAATACATAGTGATTACGAAAATACTTCAATTACATTGATTTTTATACACTAAATAGAATGCTATTACATTTTCGAGTAAATATAGGGCAATAACAGAAAATTATAATATTTATTCTTCTTCTTCTTCTTCTTCTTCTTATTCGTCTTCATCAGACGAATCGCTGTAGTCGCAGTCAGAGTGGACTCAACTGGAAAAGAGCTTGAGTTACCCTCACTTGTTGTAATACTTGGCGCAATTAATAAACGTAGTGCTTATTCTGGCGACAATGATTTTGATTTTTTGCATGGCAATTTGCGCAAGCTAGATATGTACGGGTCAGATGTTAATAGAAGCCGTGAAAAAAGGTCTTCCATAGTTTTTATCCTGGAACATTTCCTCGTAAAATCTGTTCTATACTTCTTAATATACTTATTGCAAGACTCTTTGAGCGTCTTCAGACATTTTTACCGATTGGCAATAGAGCCGAATTTATTATTTCCGCGCCGTTTGCATTGACAAACTTTGTTGTAAGATGGAAATAAAGCGGAGTGATTTTCTATACTTGCATTACGAATTTTCTGGTATTGTGATTTCGATAAATTCGCTTCAACTAAGAGCGACAGAGCAGCTTCAGGAGAAAGAGGTGTTTCCGAAATCGATCCGATAGATTCCCTATACTTTTTTGCTTTCGATGGGCTTCCAAGTGTGACATCTTGAACAACTTTTGCAGCATCTGTTTTACCAGATGCCCGAAGACTCATTTGGATCGCATAGGATAATTCTTCGATACTTGTCCCTGCACGTAATTTTTCAGTCCTCCTCCGTTTTGTACGCTCACTAGCTTCGGAAAATTCGGAAGAAGGCCGACCTCTCTTGGTTGACTTTGGGGCCTCCAGGGTTTTTTCGAAGGGAACGAACACGCTCAGCCATTCGGAAAACTTCTCGAAAAATTTATCCTCGTGCCTCGAAACGATTTTCCAATTCTCATTAAATCTTGACAACAATTTGCGTATGGTAAGTTTTAAATCATCCGATAGCGTAAAAGGACGTTGTAATTTTTCGGACATGGCCTTCTCAATTTCCTCATACGCTGCAGCTGCACCCTTATTCAATTGGTTTTTCAGTAGAAGGAAAATGTCCCTTCTGGTTAAACCAGGTACCTCTTCCTTCCTGGTAGAACCAGGTACCGCAGGTGCCTGAAAAGATTCTGAAAAGTCAAAGTGTAATACATATAAATAGGCGATTACATATTCAACCTCACTTGCTATTATTTGATTCGCAATATTCTTCATCAATTCAGAACAGAGAAACAATCTAATGTTTTAGTGGCCGAGGAGGGGGAGGGGTACCTCTGGGGTACCGGACCCATAATGTGAGTACACCCCTGGGTATATATTTCTAAACTACACAACTTTTGTCTAAACCATTTTCCTTGTTCGAAATTGAGAAAAATGCACTTTTCAATACAAAAAATTACACCAACAGCGGTGGCGCAAAAAATCGCAAATTTTTATTTTTGTTTTCACTAAACAATACATCAATCTACAAGCTAAAACAAGAAAAACCGCTGAACAATGCCGGACAGTTCAACTTTTCTCTACGTGTTTACAATTTTTCGTTGCAATTTTACGGTAATTTTAGGAAGTATCATTCTTTTTTTGATATCACGTGCATCAATATTATAAAATGAGAATTTCATGGTGATATTGTACTTACTTTCCCCTTTCGAATCCATTTTTTTGATATTTTTCCCGTTGATTATTGTGGCCATCAGCACGTTCTAAATACAACACTGAGAATTGCACTCGCAGCGCGGTGCGTCTAGCTCGAGCAAGGGTCGCTTTAGAACTGGAATACAACAGCAGGTATAAGGGATCAAGATCTCCCTAGACTGGAATCTGACCCTCGGACTATTACTCTACCTGACCCCCCACTTCAAAACCCCGAAAATAAAACTTCATTTTTGACCTTTTGGCCAGAGATGTTGGATTCTGTCCCACTGTGCGTCACTCGGAAATAAATGAGATATTTTACCACAGCGAAAACTGTTCAAATTATGCTCGGTCGATTTTAAAGCGGACGATTTTTAAACGAGAAATATTTGTTCTGGTATAAGTAAAAGATACGGATTTTTTAGTTTTATTATTAACGCAGTGAATATATTCTCGTTTTTTATTTTTTATTTGCTCTCCACGGTATATAAAAAATTTATTATTTGCATACTTATACAGATAATTTATTGCATAAATGATACATTTCTAGAGTTAATTTTAATCATTCCTATTCATATAATCAACTATTGGAAGATTTCTTGAATATGAATATTAAAGGGAGATCTCCATAAATTTTATCGAAAAAGTACGTTTTTTAATGGCAGGACTAAAAAAAAAAGTCTAATCCAAAATTTGATTAATTTTTTGAGCAGATCTCCATAAATATTATCGAAAAAGTACATTTTTTCATAGCAGGACTAAAAAAACAGTCGAATCCAAAATTTCATTAATTTTTTTTAAAACAGATTATCCTTCGGCAATGGAAGTGTTTGCAGGTGGAAGATATCTCTTAATTTTAAAACATACCTTTTCCTGTCGCAGAAAGTCTACAGAAATATTTCAAGGTATCGTTCGCAGTGTCTCCCTGCGCATACACTTTCACCGCAGAAAAGATCGACATTTTTTCAAGACATACCGCCATCATTGAAAAATTGCCGAAAGGAATTTTGGATTGAACCCTGTTTGGCCATTTGAGGAACAAAAAATCGACTTATTCGAAAAAAAAAAAAAACCCTTAAACTGCACAAAAACATGACCTTAGATTCATATATAAATTTACCTATCCCGCAAGTCTTTATTTTCCCCAATAATTTCATACTCCGTTTTTTTTAAAGATGTATGAACCATGTAATTCCAGTCGATAAAAGTTTTGGTGAGAATTTCAAGTGCCTAGCGTTGAAGCAAAAATTTGAATAATTTGAAGATGATAATAATATCGATTTCCAATAATAACAATGCCGAAAAAACTATCAAAAAATTGTTTAAGCAATAAATTGTTGCAGAAATTTCCTGTAAAAATGTGTTTCGATTGTATGCAAGAAATTCCTCGATTTTTCTGAATACATGTGAATTTTTCAAGAATTTTCTTATCGTTTTTTTTTTATTTTTGTTTTTGAAAATTTTAAATTTTGAAAATTGCATGAAAAGTGGTGAATTTTGGATATCATCTCGTACAAAGGTTTCATATTAACTTCACGAAGTATCCGGATCATCAAACGAATACTTTTATGAATATAGTTTTTCAAAATTAAAAAAAAAAATTAAAAACCATAAGAAAATTCTTGAAAAATTCAGAAAAATCGAGGAATTCGTTGCATATAATCGAAAAACACTTTTACAGGAAATTTCTGCAACAATTTATTGTTTAAACAATTTTTTAATAGTTTTCCGGCATTATTATTGGAATATTCTTAATTATCATCTTCTATGTGGTTGATTTTTTTCAAATTTTCGCTTCAACGCGAAGTACTTGAAATTCTCACCAAAACCTTTTTTTCGACTGGAATTATGTGGCTTATACATCCGCCCATAACTCACTTATTTTCCATTTTTAGTACTCAATAACACCTATTTTCCTTAAAAAATTTGGGTATAAGCTTCCCCATTGGGCAGCAGATCCCCGAGCCTTCTGACCGAGGGTTACACTTTTGGCCGCTAGTGGCGCGTGTCGCTGAGAGTTAGCATATCGCGAATATTCAAACGAATTTCATTGAGTTTATTCGTTTGCAAACTCACAAATACGTATTTTCGTTCGAAAATGACATTTTTGGTATAAAATTTTTGCGATTCTTGAGACGATACCGTGATTTTTTGGGTGAAAAATATTATTATTATTATTACTGTGTTATAAAAATATATCCACAATTATTCAAGTTGTACAATTTTTTCGAATTATACTACCTAAAATAATTTATAAATATTTGTATGAGGATAAAACAATTTATAGGCATTACAGGTTTGCCGAATCAATCTTATCCTCCGATGATTGAATAATTTTAGTTTTCTCACCTCAACAGTTGAACTTAGCGCTCGCCGCTAGACTCGTTCGGACATAACGATACGTTTAAAAATTTATAATCGAATTTATATTGAGTTGTCGCTAATCGTTATGTAAAACGTAACGGGCGATATAAAATATACGATATTCATTCGACTTTTCATTGGGGGCCAGTATGGCGAACACACATTACACTTTAGTAATGATAATAATAATTTACAATACTCGTGGGTTAAAATTGTTTACCGATAACGTAATTTTCGTCGATTATCGACGATATTTCAGGGAGTAAATCGCGGTATCCAAGAGTGTACGCGTCTGTGACGGGCAAAGTTGCATTTAGGTGACAAAAGTGCTATCAAAGCGAGTCCAGCGCCCAGAAGCGATACACCGCACAATGCTCCGGCGGTTACGTCGTGCAACGGTGTGCCTGGTCTTGGAGCTTTGGCAGCGATGAGCAACAGGCCGGCGCAGCTCAAAGCCGACAAACCAGCCAGGCCCAATCCCGTCCAGGTTCTTCTGAGACTTCGACAAGCCCCAGCGAGAGCGCAACATGCTCCGCAACCGGCTGCGCTGTCAAGGTAATATCTGCGAACGAATTTAAAAGCGAAAAATATTGTTCGAGACGCTATTATCTCTGAAGGATCGGGGTGTGTATTTGTAAGTTTTTTTTGTTTTGTTTTTGGTTTGGACAAAACGTTTATACGAGATGACCTTTCGAGAGTTTACAAATCAGTTTCCTCGATATACATTTTTTTTCGAGAGAGAAGCGCGATTTGAATGTAGTTCGGGGAAGCTTCGCCAGATGGCGAAAGAGGAAAATCTTTATCGAACTTTTATATCAACGTTTAAGAAAGATTATCGCTTTGATCGACGCGAATACCGGAGGCTTCATGAAGAGTTTTGGGGGTTCAAAGGGATCGAACTTTACCTTCTGCCCTGACTCCAGGAGAGATAGAGCGCTAAACCGCAGGTTAAGATCCCAACGAGTAGAAGAAGAAGAGGCGCGTTGCGTCGTTCACTCTTTTCCATACCACTGGCCAGGGTCGTATTGGCTTCGCTGTTCGGAGGTGATAGAGGTGGTACCTGGTATAAAAAAAAAAAAAAACAAAAACAAAAACAAAAATCAATATACATCGGTGAATGTAATGAACGAGAATCGACTGGGAATCCTAGCTTCCTCCATGAGAGGCTTCCACGAATTTCCGCTAGGTGGCTTTTCCACAAAGAATCTCCCCCAAGAGATTCTCGCTGGACCCTCCTATAAGGCCCGGAGTGTCGCTCAATCGATTACCTCATTTATTTTCATCTTTGGGATCTCAAAAATCCCGAATTCGACGTTTTCACAAGTATTCCATTCGAATATCGGGGAAAAAGGGGGGTTTTTTTTTTATTTTTTAATTTTCTTTTTGAATACTCACAACGGCGGTTCGTGCGATAAAAGCGCTCTCGACGGATTTCTCATCGCTGGCTGGAACAACGTGATATCTCGGTGATCCACTGACCATGGGTATGGATTCCGTGAGACCATCGAGATAAGCGTAGCGCGGCGGTGGTTCACCGGGTGAGCCGACGTTCGTGTAAGAACGCGAAGGATATCGCTGACGTCCGCAATTGCTGGCTGGACAGGATGACGAGTCGCGGGAACGCGAAGCGCTGGAATTGTCGAGATTCAGGGGTAGGCATCTTCGGGCCGAGGGTTCCTTGGTCGGTGTTGAGGTATGAGGTCCTCTCATACCGGAGTTACCGGGTGAGAGATCGATTCCACGCTGCGACGAACCCTGAAGCATCTGACGCTGATCACGCCTGGCGTTCGGTGTTCCCGAAACGATCATCTGCGATGGGCTCGAAACGAAACGACCTTCGGGGATCGTTTTCAGCGAGAAATTAAAATTAGAGGGTCGAAGAAAAATTGAGAGAAATCCACGATAATTCATTCCCGATAAAAATTTAGTCCGGGGAAAAATTTTACTTCCAATATCGGAATGTATTACTTTTTTGTTGAAATATGAGCGTAACCGCGGTACGTTTTTTTTTAAATGTCTTTTTTTTTTTAAATAGTCAGCGTAAATGTACTGTTAACCCTTTGCGGCATACATTTTTCAGACGAACGGGTTTTTACTAAAACTATCGAACTTGTGGTTTTCGGGGTCGCTGATTACGAATTCGAAGTCCGTTTTTGAAAATAAAAAATGGCGGACGAATTTTCGAAAGTTCATCGGATTCACTTGAAACTAGTTACTCGGGGGTTTTCGGGGTCGCTGATTACGTAATCAGCGACCAAATTCGTACGAATTTGGAAACAGTTTATAAAAATTGAAAACAGCGGAACCAATACGTCGAAAGAATTTTCAAAGAGATGAATTCTCTGAAATTCTATTATCTTTGAAAATTCTTTCGACGTATTGGTTCCGCTGTTTTCAATTTTTATAAACTGTTCTCAAATTCGTAATCAGCGACCCCGAAAACCCCCGAGTAACTAGTTTCAAGTGAATCCGATGAACTTTCGAAAATTCGTCCGCGATATTGAATCCGCCATTTTTAATTTTTGAAAATGGACCTCAAATTCGTAATCAGCGACCCCCAAAACCCCCGAGTATCAAATTTGGTTGCAATTTACCCAAAAGTTCGTTCGAAAATGATTTTTTTTCTAAAAAATGATCGATTTTTGACATTTATTTATTTATAATTGTTTGTAATTTTGCGTAACTGCATGTATCATCATTTTTGTCACACTCCACGATGCTTCTACTATTATAGTACAAAGATTCGTGGATGTTACTTCGAACGCATTAAATCTACCGAGGAAAGTTGTGAATACAAAAGGTGGGACTCTGATGTCCCACTATGCCGCAAAGGGTTAAGGTCTGCGTAGGCTATGCCGCGGTGCGGCGAATCGTTGCGAAGCGCTCGGAGGTTTTTTAATTGCACGGACACTGATATGCGGATATCGAGATATAGATCTACGTTTTTCGCAAAATTTACATCTACCCAGTTCGAAATTTGATCTCCGTAGATCGAAATTCAATCTATGTAGATCCAAACGATTTTTTCCCGGCATGCTTGCGAGTAATCCTTTTTTTTTTTTATTCTCCGCTAATCAGATGAGATCATTTCAAGTCATTCGATTTTGTGGTCCTGAATTTATTTCAAGATTTGCGATGGACCTGCGGCTGAATATCCAATGATTTGATGAAAATCATTCGGGTTAATATTTTAAAAGTAGTTCTTGCGCTTGGAACTATTCTGCGACGATGGTCAATACCGATTGACGCATTGAAAAATTATTTTTCAACTATTTTTGGAATTAAGATAGCAATTTTCGTCAATCTACGAAGAATCATTTCAGAAAAATAGCCAATTAAGCTCGATCAGAATGAAAAATCTGGTTATCTGTAAATTTTTAAGTACCGCGCATCAATAATTGAGACCTGGTTCACCAAAACGACTTTGGTTCAATCGTAATCTTCAATTATTTTCTATATACGCCTCAAAACGTCGAGACTGGGTTACATTATCGAGTTCATTTCGATTACTCCGAATGAACAGAGGTTAAAAATTTTTAAATGAGTCCGAGTCAAATTTTTTTACCGCTTTTTTTTCCTATCGATCGGGAGCCATCTTGGCACGCATTTCGGTTAATTCTATTTGACGTACTTCAAATATTTAGTACTTAAAGTACTTGGTACTTCAATCATTTACGGCAATTTTTACTTGAAATACACGAGTACTTCAAGTACTTGCAGTACATATTGTACAGTGAAACCTCCCTATAGCGGACACCTTCGGGACCGGAAATCTTGTCCGCTATTGAGAGGTGTCCGTTATTGAGAAAATGGCTCATTTTTCATAGCACAAATATGCCGTATTTTATTGCGGATAAATATACCAACGAAACATGTATTTTAATAGACGAAAGTATCAATGTAAGTACATCTTCGAAATACTATAACAAACGAAATAAAAAATCTTTTTTTTTTTAATAATACAATATATATATATATATGTGATAAAATATATATGTAACAAACTCAAAAAGGAACGTTTTCGTTCCTTTTGTATTTTTTACTCGTTATAGGACTTAAAGAAATCATCAATTTTTGTTTGTTTTTTCGCAGTTTGGATTTTTTTTTCAATGAGTATCTCAGCGTCAAATATGAGATTCAGTCCATTGCCATGTTCTGTACGTAGAAAAATGAGCTGAATTTTCATTAAAACCGGCAACTAATTATTGAAACACCTAGCGATTTTTAGGGTAGATGCATTACATTATTCCGAGAAACTTCAAAAAAATCTCAATGAATTTTAGAAATCCCAGTGCTTTTGGGGGGTGAAAAAAATTAAAAGTGGCCAAAAACGGTCAAAAATCGAGACCTCAAAACGGTGCCTCGCTTGCGGTTTGAACAGATTTCAAAATTTCGAAAATCTAAAAACACAGTTTTGTACTAAAGTCCCAACAAAAAAAGTCCCCGAGTGACTATCTTCTGTAAATAGGGCGTGGGAGGGGTCCAAAGTTTAGGGGACGAATTTTCGATTTCGACTTGTCGCGGCGACAAATAACTTAATATTTAAAAATTCATAAAAAATACAAAAATCAATAAAATTAAAAGAACAAGGTGTGCTTTTTATTCAGAATTAATTTATCTATAAGCTCAGAGGCTTAGATTTTTTTTACTTTTTCCAATCAATTTTGACGGCTGTGCAATGAACGAACTGGAAATTTTGCCCCGCCATGTCCGCTATTAAGAGGTTTTTTCATGGAAAACTGAATTCCCGGCAGTGTCCGCGTCCGTTATTAAGAGGGTCCGTTCTTAGGAGGTATATTGTCCATTAAAGACATGCTTTTCTACCGGGGATTTTTAACTTGTCCGTTATAAAGAGGTGTCCCTTAAGAGAGAGGTTTCACTGTAATTGAAGTACTTTCAGGTACTTTGCCCAGCTCTGTATGTTTCTTCAAAAACTCGCAAAAACTATACTGGTCGTATCCATGTTGGGCGGACTGTTATCACGGGCTCAATAATAATAATAATAATAATAATAATAATAATAATAATAATAGAATCGTATTCTATCAAAGCTTTAAAAAATTGATAATGCATACCTGATGGCGAACCCGTCGGTGTCGTTGCTCCGCGTTGACCGACGAATTGTTGCTGCCTCTTGCCCGGCGACAGCGTTCTCTCCTCGGATCTCGAGCGGGGCTTTCTCGGTGTCGTGAGAATCTCGTGAAGCTTTTGCGTAGCCACGTTGTTCTTCGGCGATGAATAATTCATGTCCTCCGAATGTCTCGTTACGCTCTGCCGATCACGAATATTTCGCTCCGGCAATACGGGCGGATCAAAAATCTCCTGAGTCGGAACTCTCGCGTAGCGTCCTTTGCGGCAATTCGAGAAGAAATCATTGATTATAAAAAAAAAAAAAGAAGAAAAAAAAAACCCAAATTATTGGTAAACAATCGGAATATTCATTTGTTTTTTTGTTTTTTTCTCACCTCTCGTTGAGTTAGATCTCTGGCAAATAACCATCGGAGCGTTTCTCGCAGAAGATATCCAATTTCCCTGCTGCTGTTCCTTGCTCGCTGTTCGATCATCGTCGATCGCAGCGACCGGCACGAGAGCGTATCTCGAAATTTCCTTTCTCGGCGTCTCGCCTCTCCGATAAGCAAAGACAGCCGGCACATTGTCGACGTTGTTCCTGAGGCACGTCGGATCGCTCTCGATCAGACCGTATCTCGATGATCTCACGCTATTTCGCAATAATGATTCGTCCGGCGTGCGGGCTCCACCGCGAATCATTTTTCCATCGATTTCCTCGCAGTTCTCATCCTCGTCGATGATATACTCGTAGCGAGAGCTCACCTCTCTCTCGTGCATTATGGGACGACGCTCGCTGTCCCGAACGACATAATTCGCTTGAAATATCGCCGATCCCGCGTCTAACTTTCTTTCGTTCAAATAACAGTAGCGATCGTTGCCATTAGTCGGATTGATTTCTTCGTTTCTGTACTGAAAGCCCGGATTGCTTTGACCGTAGTGGCTTTGCTGTTGCGACTGTTGTTGTTGTTGTTGTTGTTGTTGTTGGGGAAGTGGCGGAGGAGGTGGCGGAGATGGCGACGGAGGTGGAAGATCATCGTTCGCTTGAAATTGCGGCGGCGGTGGTAATTCGTCCGTTGCACGATGATCGCGAATATATTCGGATTTTTGGCAAAACGATGGATTCGTGTACGCCATTGTGAATCTTTTTTTTTTTTTCTTCTTCTTTCAATGCTCGTAAGTTATTTCTTCTTTTGAACGCATCCAAAGTCACTTTTGTGAACTTTTGTTTTTGATTTAAAAAAAAAAGAAGATAATTACGGATTTTTTTTAAACTGAGATGACAATTATGACTAAACTTCACTGGGTTCAATTTTTGGCGAGTAAACTTCACTTAACATTGTTCACCGCCGTAGAGAAATTTTTGGCGACTAAACTTTTACTGAGAGATACACCGGTGACGTTATCGGGGCAAAGATTGACAAGTCTGCGAAGCAAGAATTCTGGATCTTCGAAAGGACGACAAGTTTCTTTCGTATTTTGTCATCCGCCGATGGATTTTCTTGCGCATTTTTTTTTTTTTTTTTTTTTCGGAAGAGAAAAATAAAAGTACACCTTGGCCGTTACGTTTTTGAAAGAGAACTGAGCGATATAACGAGAGGGGAGAGAAAAACGAAGAGAGCGGAAGGGGCTCGGCGAGGACAGATGCGTTATAAACGCGGGGCCTATGTGCTTCGTGCAATGACTATGTTGTGCGGAGTGAAACGAGGGGTTGTGTGGTATCGGGGTGAAATACTGGGCCCGGTGCGTGACTCTTTGCCCCACTCTCTTCTCTCCCTTTTTGGAGAGAATTTCCCTCTCTTCTCGTTCCGCCGTAACCGTTCGAGGGCCCTAACGATCATCGTGAAAATTCTATACCATACTCGGCCAGAGTTCTACGAAATCGCCTGATAATTCGAAATTACGAGATACCGGGACCAAAAAAAAAAAATTGATTATTGTCATATGATAATTGAGGATGAGGAAAAAATCTTCAAATAGCGGGAGATAATTTTAAATAAAAATAGGATTTGAATGAAGCGAGTATGAAATTTTTAATCTCTTTTGAGTGTAAATTTTTCCATTGGATCGAATGTAGGCTGAAAAGAGATTTAAAATCTATAAAATCGCCTTATCATCAGCCCTGAACTTATTTTAAAAAAAAATCTCAAAAGAGATTGAAAGTTTCGTTATTAAAGGCCGTGTGTGTGTATAATTCACCCAGGCCTTTCAAGGACTCTCGGGGAAAGGAACTTTAGGTCGATCGGGGTACATATTTTTACGGCAGCTGCCGCGACCGTTGGGACGCGTGCCACACGAAGTTACAGCTGCTCTTCCATGCGATATTTAACGCATCTTCTCTCTCTCTCTCGCTCTCTCTTTTTTTTTCTCTCCCGCCCAAACGAGACGATAACCCGGAACGAAACACTGGACAAACTTTTCCCCACATTAAAACGATCATGTAAAGTATAATGTGTTGAAAAAAAAAGATATCCGAAAAAATCGATATTTACTTTTTTTCCCCGGAAAATTTTATTGTTTTTTTTTTCCCCTGAATCCCTCATCGAGTTCCATTTTTGTTATCTTCATTACAAAATTGCACGAAGAATTGTACATTATTCTACAATATTTTGGTAAATTCACTGCAGTTTTGTTGGTTTTTTTTTTCTCGAAGATCAATCAATGTTTTTTTTTCTAATTTTATACCCTTGAAAAAAGACAAGCGTCGTTGACATAAATTTGGAAAATTAAAAAAACAATTCGCGACTAAAAAATGAAAACTAATTTAGAAAAAAAATAAGCTTCAAAAGGGCAAATATGTTTCAAAAATTTTAAAATTTCTGACTCCAGAAATAATCGGGAAAATAATTTAAAAAAAAAAAAAAATGAAATAATTCACGATACTTTTTGTAGAATGTTGCGATAATTTTTGTTAATTGATAATATGAAAAAATTCAGATTCAACGCCCGATTTGATAAAATGCAATTTTGGAGTATTTTAAATTTGGAGTATTTTAGTTGATGAAAAAAAAAAATTCTAGCTAAAAAAGTAGGTTCACGATGCAATTTTCTAAAGAATTGATTTTGCTTTTGAAAAAGGTTCAGGGGTGTCCCCTGAGTGTAAATTCAAGTTGGCAGGACGCCGGGGGGATCGAACTTCAGCCGATATATTTAAAAACACGTTTTATCAAATATCTCGTGAATCGCGCATCGTATGAAAAAAATAGTAAGAACCTTTTTTATAGATAATAAATTTCTCTACAACTTTTATCAACAACTTTTTCCTGTACAACGCATGGTTTTTTATTTATAGCACGGCAAACTTTTCCAAACATTTTTACTGTTACATCAACCGTTAACTCTATATATTGAGCAATATATAAATCAAAATCCATGCGTTATACAAGAAAAAGTTTCCGATAAAAGTTGTAGAGAATTTCATTATCTACAAAAAAGCACAGCTGGGCAGTACTTCAAGTACCCAGTACTTGCGATGTACTGGAAGTACAGTACTTGAAGTACAAAGTACTTCAAAAGTATTTCAAGTATTGTACTTAAATTTTCAAGTACTTGACCTGTACTTCAAGTCTTGTACTTAAAATTTCAAGTACATGTCATGTACTTGAAGTACTTGTACTTAAATTTTCAAGTACATGACATCTACTTAAAGTACTTGTACTTTAAGTACTAGTACTTCAAGTACCTGTACTTAAAATTTCAAGTACTTTTCTGTACTTCAAGTACTTTTTCAAGTACCAAGTATCAAGTACTTTTGAATACGTTTTGCTAATGGTCGCATGTATAATATGCCTTTTAATATATAATTAAGGAACGTTCCGCGTAGTGATGCCGTGAGACGAATCGAGTTAATCCTAGAATGGTAACCTTATTTTTTTTACCTATTATGGTAACCTGGGGTGACCAAACACCCCAATTTTGAAAAATTCATATCTCCGGTAAAATTTCACAAAAAGGGTTCAATTTGGGCTCATTCTTTGCGTTTTTTTAATGCAGAATCACGTGAGCTTACGGAAATTTTGCTTGAAGTCGGAAAAGTTAGTCAAAAATGAGGTAAAAGGGTAAAAAATATGAAAAAATCGTAAAAATGACTTTTTTGATTGAATTTGCAATATCTCCGTTGATTTTGATCGAAATTGAACAAAACCAACGGCATTATAAAGTGAAAATATAAAGTTTTGAGACAGATAGCTTAGTTTTATTCGATTTTCGAAAAAGTCTATTTATTCCGGGAATCGAAGTCTGGGAATTAAAAAATAGTCGAAATATTGACTTTTACCGCCAAAATTGGTGTCTAGCCTGAGTGAATCGCGCAATGTGAAAATATGTGTTGATACAAAAAGTACTCGAATCAAAATCAAATGAGTTTAAAGAGTAGTTTAAAGAGTACGTAACAAATCAAAAATAAGTACTAGAACTTACGAGATGTACGTGAAATCTTGAAAAGTATTTGATGCTTGATTTTTGACGTACTTCAAGTACTCGGTACTTCAAGTAATGTCGTATTAAGTACTTCAAGTACCTGGCACCTTAAATACTTCAAGTAATTTTACTTCGAGTACTCGGTACTTCAAGTACTTTTACTTAAAGTACTCGGTACTTCAAGTACTTGGTACTTTAAGTACTTGGAAACCTTGAGTACTTGACGCACGCAGTACTTGAAGTACCAAATACTTGAAGTACTTGGTACTTCAAGTATTTACGGTACTTGGTACTTGTAATACACGAGTACTTTGTACTTTGTACTTGAAGTACTTTCCGGACTTTGCCCAGCTCTGCAAAAAAGGTTTCGGCTCCTTTTGTCGTATGATGCACGGTTCACGAGTTATTCGATGAAACGTGTTTTCCAAGATGGCGGCTGAAGCTCGATCCCCTCCACCGCGAACTTGAATTTACTCAGGACATCCCTGAACTTTTTTCAAAAGCAAAATCAATTCTGCAGAAGATTGCAGAAAAAGTGGAAACAAATAATTTTTTTTAATTAAATTTTTTATTATTAATCGTTTGATATTGTTTTGTTAACAAAATAAAACAAATGTTTGTTATATTTATCTGTTTTTTTTAAATTTTATCAACATGCTACAATTGTTTGTTATTATTATTATTATCGTTGAAATTTATTTAAAAAAATATTAAAAAAAAAAATTTTCGTTCATTTCTGTTTTTTTTTTTCATTATATTCGTTTGTTCTATCAGCGTAATGCAATTATTTATTACAACTATTGCTCAAATTTTTTCTAATTTCATCATTTTTGGGATATTATGGGACAGTAACGTGATTAGCAATGCAGTAATATCGAAAAATTTTGTGGATAAATAAATGCTCTTTTATTAATATGATACAAATTGCCGATCAAAAACGTTCAATGAATAATACAAATTTATAAATTAGATTATCATTTTTTTTTTTTTTTTCATTAACCAAAATACTGCAAAATTGTGAAAGGATCGACCCATTTTCCTCTCAAAAATCGACGTTGAATTTCCATTTTTTTTCATACTTTATTAATTAACAATAATTATTAGAATTCTACCACAAAAGTATCGTGAATTATTTCACTCGTTTTTTTTTAAGTGCAAATTTGGGTCATTATTTTTTTTTACGGTCGGAGGTTTTGAAAAAAAAAATTTCAACTTTCATCTCTACTTTTGTCTCTTCAAAGAAAAAACAAATAAAACACATGTTATTTTTTTTTTTTCAATTACCGTTTTCATTCTTCAGCCGGGACTTTTTTTTAAACTTATTCAATTTAATTAATTTTTCTCGAACGTTTTTGAAGTTGTTAGCAACAATTTGGGCCCTTTCTGCCTTTTTATTTGTATCGATTATTATAAAGTCATATTGAAAAAAAAAAAAAAAAAAAAAAAAAAATATCGTGTTGAACTACTTCGATATTTTGTTTTTTTCCATTACGATAAATAATTTTTATCGTTTTTAAAAAAATTGGCGAAATTGTAAATTTTGCCGATCAGCTGATCACAGTAAAACTATCCGGCTTTTTTTCTCTAACGGACAGTCGGGAGTTGTCAAAAAAAAAAAAAAAAAACAACAACAACAACAAACACCGGATAAGTTTGAACGATTGTTCGTAAAATCGTGATTAAAAATTACAATTATGAAATAACAATTATTCTTCGGGTTTATAATACAAACGATAAATAACTCGTGATTAAATTAATTTTCGTAATAATAGGAAAGTCAGGTTGAATTTTGTCTACACGCGCGCACACACACACACACACACACACACACACACACACACACACACACACACACACACACACACACACACACACACACACACACACACACACACACACACACACATACACATTTGTGTGTAACAAACGCTTCTTCATTATTATTGTCCTTGGTCCATCGATGGAAATAATTTTTTTATTTATTTTTTCGTAAAATTACTTTTACCGTATTTTCCGTAGCCGTTAACATTGTCGCTACGTTATTGCGAAAAGGAATTTGAAAAAAAAAAAAAAAAAAAAAAGCGCAGCGCTAAAACACGCTGCGATGAGGACATCATTTACGTTCTCGGTTTTGCTTTGTACATGAGGTGGCATATAGGCGAGGACAGGAGTGATCGAAGAACGAGAAAAGTCTCCTTTCGTGTTTACCCTTACGGAAAATCACACACTATTTGCGGATCGATACTTATTATTGAATTTTGATATTCATCATCGAATCTTAATAGCCAATGGCAAGTATAAATGTACCTCTTATTACGAATAATAACTATGGAAAACAAGTGGCCCAACGTTACACGAGAAAAATCGTAACTATTCATACAATTTATATTTCCAATAGTTACCATCGAATTTTCAAAATAGTACCGAGCATTCTGCGAACAATTTTTATCTATTGGAACAATTTTTGTTACAAATAGTTACGATGAAACATCGATAGCGTCGATATACCGAGAGGAATATTAACTACTCACGTAATTTTTATTTCCAATAGCACTAATATTCTGAGAGCAAATGACAACCTATTTGAATAGTTTGTTTTTAAAATAACGAATAGTCTCCATGGAACACAAATAGCATCAACATAGCGAGACGAGTAATAATTGTTCACATAATTTCTTTTTCCAATAGTTACCATTGAATTTTCAACGGCAAAAATATTCCGAGAGCGATAGTAAGCCATTGAAACTGTTTTTTTTTTAAATTATTTTTTTATTGCTAACAGTTGGTATAGAACATAAATAGTATCAAAGAACCGAGAGGAATAGTAAACTATTCACAGATTTCTCATTTCCAATAGTCATCATTGAATTTTGAATAGTACTAATATTCTGAGAGCAATAGTAACCCATTAGGATAGTTTTTATTTCGAATAGTTACTGTGAAACATAAATAGTGACAAAATGAGAGGAATAGTAATTCAAATTTTTTGTAATCCCAATACTACCAAGATTTTGAGAGCAATATTGACTATTGGAATAGTTGATATTGATCTAATAATTGTTAGTACAGTGACTAATAGTTGTCGCAACAAGTTTCAATGGTTATTACTAATGAAGACCAAAAATAATTATGGGAACACTACGTATTCACACAATTTCTATTTCCAATAGTTACCATTGAATTATCAACAGCAAAAATATTCCGAGAGCGATGGTAAGTCATTAAATTGTTTTTTTTTTTCCTTACGAATAGTTAGTATAGAGCATAAATAGTATTGACGAACCGAGAGGAATAGTAACATATTCATATATTTTTTTATTACGAATAGTCATTGGATTTTTAATAGTACTTATTAGTACTATTCAAACTGTTCCAATGGGTAACTATGAAACATAAATAGTGCCAAAATGAAAGGAATAGTGATTCGAATTTTTTGTATTCCCAACAGTACCAAGATTCTTAGAGCAATATTGACTATCGGAATAGTTAATATTGATCTGGTACATAATATTGGTTGGTACAGTGACTAATAGTCGTAGCAACAAGTTTCAATGGTTATTACTAATGAAGACCAAAAATAATTATTGGAACACATTGTATTCACATAATTTCCATTTGAAATAGTTAACGTTGAATTTTGAATAGTACGTATCAGTACTATTAAAATAGTACGAACTCTAATAGTGCTCATTAGTACTATTCAAACTGTTCCATTGCTCTCAGAATATTTTCCGAGAGCAGTAGTTTTTATTTCTGAGATAATAGCTTTTTTCGAATAGTTATTGTGAAACATTGATAGTGCCAAAATGAGAGGAATAGTAAATTAGATTTTTTTTTTGTATTTCAAATAGTACCAAGATTCTGAGAGCAATATTCACTATCGGAATAGTTGATATTGATCCGGTAACTGTAGTACTGTTAGTACAATAGTTATCATCGAATTTTGAATCGTACTAATATTCTAAGCAATAGTTTTTTATTTCGCATAGTTACTATGAAACATAAATAGTGCCAAAATGAGAGGAATAGTAACCATTCACATTTTTTGCATTCCCAATAGTACCGAGATATTGAGAACAATATTGACTATCGGAACAGTTAATATTGATCTGGTAAATTTTAGTACAGTGATAAAAAATAATTATGGTATTACTTCGTATTTCGAACAGTTATTATCGTACGTCAACAGTACCATCTTTACGTATGAAAAATTATCAAGACCAGTAGTAACTATTGTAATTTCACTAGTTAGAGAGCATTGATAATTATCGATATATTTTTTATTCCGAAGAGTTGACTTTGGGTCAAAAAATTGGGTCGACAAATTTGGGTCGACAAATGGTAACTATTGGAACAATATTTATTGGGAATATTCGCTATTGAACTTGGATCCTATTATTATTCGAGAGTATTCACAATTATTATTGGGGAAAATTAGTATTTTACGGGCTAAATGACGAATACATGAAAAAAAAAAAAAAGTATTGTACTTTTTTTTTCTGACCGAATGTACAATAATTCTGAAGTAAATAATTCAAGATTTTTCATTTTCCGTAAGGGTCACGAACTGTTCGCCGAGTCCTTTCTATCGATAACATTTCAGCCCTCATAAACGGTCTATCCGTAACCCTTCGACTTTTTCGTACAGGAGCGAACAAAAGCAAAAAAAAATTATATATGCGAATGTATATGGCAATAATATGTAACTTTTTTTTTGTTTCTCGCTACGGAAATATATTATTATTTAATATATTTTACTCATTAGCTCGTATGAGTAATGTACAAAGTTATATTTTCGCATATAAATTTATTTTCTTTCAGTTGCTCGCTGCCCCGATGAACTACAAGATTACCGGTTGGGATTATCCACGGGTTTACCCATGGCCGAATGCTCCTTTCAGGAATGCAACGCCCTTTTGCCCATGATTATCCATCAAGGGATCCCCCCCCCCCCCCCTCCCATATGGGCCCTCGTCATATCGACAAGCCCAAAATTCCCCGAACCAGCCTCAATTCACAATGTCTCGATATGGGGGGGCATGGATTTTCACCGTAACACGGAAAAAAAAAAAAAAAAAAAAAAAACACTAACTTGGTCTCGTTCATCAACGAGATGTATTTTCCATCCGGATTACACATTAACCGGGCAAACTCCCTCGATCGTTCGTGCCTGATGCTCAGCCTGCCACAATGAATCTCGCGAATTACCGCTCGATTCGTTGTTGCAACGTTGCGTGACGTTCGAGGCACGTGAAATCGGCGACGACGCTGGCGAGGACAGCAAGATCGAGGGTGTTGGTGACGCTGCGATCGGTGTACCGGGCTTACAATCGTTATTCCCAAAATTCTCCGATCCAAGTCTCTCATGCGGATTTTCCGTCCCAAGCCTTTCATCCGGCGCTTCGTCGTCTATATTCTCGCTGGAGCTGCCATTTCTATAAGCCAGCGAGGCTAGCGACGAGAGCGGTGTTTCAAGAACGCGTTCGCCATTTTTCGGACTATAATAGGTGTAACGTGTTTGCTGTGCTATGATCTCGTACTGGGCATCGGGCGCGAGATAAGGTCCCCGATTGGATGAATTCCTCGACGAATCTTCATCGATCGACGGATCGTTCAGAGCCGAGTAGCTCTCCGTCATTGCGGCCACCGAAGTTTCGGGACTGATGGCCGATGATGGCAGAGGTAGCGGCAATCTCGAGCGTCTGGACGATTGACGCTGTTTGCACGGTCGATTGTTGGCCGGATACTCGATTTGAGTATCGGCCGAATCGAGGGTTGCTGACAAACGAAAGAATTTTTGGAAAAACCGTCAAATGCGACGATTCGGGGGTGGGGGGTAAAAGCCAATGACCAAGCAAGGACCAAGTCTAAGTCTAAGTCAAGGACCAAGTATAAGTCAAAGTCTAAGTCTAAGTCAAGGACCAAGTATAATTTAAAGTCTAGGCCAAGTCAAAGTCAAGGGCCAAGTATAAGTCAAAGTCGAGGCCAAGTCTAAATCTTAGTAAATGACCAAGTCTAGGCCAAGTATAAGTCAAAGTCAAGGACCGAGTCTAAGTCTAAGTCAAAGTCAAGGACCAAGTATAAGTCAAAGTCTAAGCCAAGCCTAAGTTTAAGTCAAAGTAAAGGACCAAGTATCCAAGTATAAGTCAGAGTCTGGGCCATGTCTAAGTCTAAGTAAATGACCAAGTCTAAGCCAAGTATAAGTCAAAGTCAAGGACCAAGTCTAAGTCTAAGTCAAAGTCAAGGACCAAGTACAAGTCAAAGTCTAAGCCAAGTCTAAGTCTAAGTCAAAGCCAAGGACCAAGTATAAGTCAAAGTCTAGGCCAAGTCTAAGTCTAAGTCAAAACCAAGGACCAAGTATAAGTCAAAGTCTAGGCCAAGTCTGAGTCTAAGTAAATGACCAAGTCTAGGTCAAGTATAAGTCAAAGTCAAGGGCCAAGTATAAGTCAAAGTCTAGGCCAAGTCTAAATCTAAGTAAATGACCAAGTCTAGGCCAAGTATAAGTCAAAGTCAAGGACCAAGTCTAAGTCTAAGTCTAAGTCAAGGACCAAGTATAAGTCAAAGTCTAAGCCAAGTCTAAGTCTAAATCAAAGTCAAGGACCAAGTATAAGTCAAAGTCTAAGCCAAGTCTAAGTTTAAGTCAAAGTAAAGGACCAAGTACAAGTCAAAGTCTAGGCCAAGTCTAAGTCTAAGTAAATGACCAAGTCTAGGCCAAGTATAAGTCAAAGTCAATGACCAAGTCTAAGTCTAAGTCAAAGTCAAGGACCAAGTATAAGTTAAAGTCTATGTCAAGTCTAAGTATAAGTTAAAGTCTATGCCAAGTCTAAGTCTAAGTCAAAGTCAAGGACCCAGTATAAGTCAAAGTCAAGGACCAAGTATAAGTCAAAGTCTAGGCCGAGTCTAAGTCTAAGTCAAGGACCAAGTCTAAGTCAATGTCAAGGACCAAGTATAAGTCAAAGTCTAGGCCAAGTCTAAGTCAAGGACCAAGCAAGGGACCAACGTACCTGGCTGTTGTAGCTCCTTTTCCATCGCTAGATCGTAGAAGCTGCTCTCGGGTCCGCAGCAGGAGGAAACATCGCCAAAGTACAATTCACTCTCGGACTGCTTGGTCAGCGAATTGTTGACGGTTTCCTGCTGAAAGCCACCGTTCTCGACACCCTTGAGGGATTTCCTCAATCGTCTGCCCTTGGCAATCTCCTCGTCCTGCTGACGCTGCGAATGATGATGACCATGATGCTGCTGCTGCTGATGATGATGATGATGATGATGCAAATTTCCCATCTCAATTTCAGGATCCGTACTGCTCGACAATACTTCCTCCGTATTTTCGTAATTGTCCGATGGCCTCATGCCCGTCGGGCGCTGCTGCTGTCTGTATTCTGGGCGAATTGCGATCAAGCGATCATTGTCTAAGGCAAATTGCGATATTCGGAAATTTGGATTGGAGCAAAGAATTCGGATTGGAGCAAGAATGCCTACCTTCGCAATTTCCGGGCTCGAAATTATCCATTGTCCTCTTGACGTTGGAGATTCGATTGCCGGTGAGATTAACGGGAGTACCGGAAGTCGGATTGGCCGTTGGCGAACGAATCACGGCCGAGGATCTTCGTTCCTCGCTCATTTGCGATCTTCTCGCGGGACTGTTGGGATCGCTGTAGGGCGGTGGTGGACCCCAGAGCGCCGGTACCGGACCATTCTCCAAAAGGCTGTACGACGCCACGGACGAGGCGCAGGCCGCATAGGGCGCTGAATTCGTGGAATTAATGAGGCTGTAAGGTGCAACACCACCGACAACGCCACCGCCGGTCTGCGATTCGTCCGTGAGAACGCTGTATGGACCCGGTGTATTTTCACCGGGTTCACCGCTGCTGCTGCCGCTGCTTCTCATGACAACGGCAGCTCGCGATTGCGCGTGAAAGCCGTAACTCGAGTCGGGCGTTGGTGCCGGACCCCGTGAACGTGACCATGGCAAGCGCCATCGTCTGCTGCGAATTAGAATTAAAAAAAAAACGTGTGAGTTGGCGTTGGAACTCACGAAATTTGATGTGTAAACATTTGAGCTCGCGTCAGTTTGGTGTGGGAAAATTGAGGTCGTGCATTGGTTAAGGAGGTACGACTAGTTCTTTGGAGTCAAAAAAAAGTCTAAATTCATTTTACCCACAGCTGTTCTGATTTATGTTTATTTGCATTGATTATTCATATTATCGATTATAATGTGAAAAATTTTGTGGTAAATGATTAATTTATTGCGCATGAACTAATAAAAACTGAAAAATTAGATTGTCAACGACTCGATAGTAGTCTCCATCATAATAATAACGACATGTCTACCACAAAAACGGACTAAAAAACATTTTAAAAAATCAGCCGAAAACCTATTAAAATAGACTTGAATTACCTCAGTGGAATTAATACGATCGGCAGAATGATAATTATACATATAATTGATACGTGATAAATAATAAAACTCCATAAATAACATGATGGAATTTGAAGTAAACACTTGGCAACGTCGCATTGGCGATGCTATAAGTTGGTATACGTGACCAACGAAGATGACTCTATCCTCGTTGCTAACATCAAAACAAAGCTAGGTTATGTTTGCCGAAACCCATCAGCTGTTATACTCGCGACGTTGCCAAGTCTGTGGGTGCTATTTGATCGTTCTGACCATTTACAACCGGAAATTGAAACTTTTTTATGATGTAGTGCCAGAACTACACGGTGAAGAGTAATTTTTCAATTTTTTACAATATCTATTATATCTAATCTATCAAGTTTCAGTTTTTCAACGGGTGTAGTTGGATACGTGAGCAGCAAAACCGTGATCACAGCACTTCCGGTTAACCGTCTCCATAAGACGACGTGCTTTAGTAACTCAAACTGCTCGACTTTGCAATTTTATTACGAATAAACTAAACGGTCAATATAGCTCAAATTTTGGCAATAGGCGCATAAAGTATTCGGCAAAAACATATAAAAATTTCAAGTCCGTCAGTTGGATTCTTCATACTAGTCGTACCTCCTTAATCTTAGCCCGTACCATCAGCTATCAGCTGTCGAAACACACACATTCACGGGCTCTCACACGGACCACGGTGCGCGCTGTACGCTGCTCACGCCTGCGCGGCGCCGATGTCCTATACATAGTAGTGCTGGTTAGCCCCCACCGTGTGGCGCTCTCACACACACATTCACGCGCTCACATAGACACGGATCTTACGATGACGCTCGAAGTCCCAGCTAGCCCCTACCGTAGACCGAGCGCTAAGATGTTTACACATCAAAAATTGTATCCAAAGATCACTGGACGACGAAAATTGTTCGAGGAACGAAGGAGGATGAAGAAGAAGAAAATAAAGTATCTACCTGAATGGCGCTAAATCCGGATTCGGTGTGTACAAATTTCCCGGTGTCTGAGCCCACCATGGGCTCGCACCACCGCAATCGTTGCAACAACCGCAAGAACCGCCCGTCGGTCCGCCTACAGCGCCACTTCCGCCCTGACCGTAGAGAGACCTGCACCTGAGGATGGATAATTGATTGTTTGAAAATTTTCATGCCCTGATTATTTTTTATTTGAAAAAAAAAGGGGGGGAATTTCGGGTTTTTGGCATTTTTACGGCAGGAAAGAATTAACAGATAAAGCCGGGAACTTGATCCTGCGGAAATTTGGATAAAAGTTTGATTTTCCAAGTATACTTTAAAAAAAACTTGCCTGAGCTGCAATTGTTCCCAGTACATTTTTTTCTTCTCGTGGCTCAGCAATTGATAGAGAAGCATACACGAGAATATGCAAGCGAGTATACCGGCAACGGATACACCGAAAAGTGCACGAAGACAATCGTAAAGAGCACCGTGCACCGCTTCGCAATGTGGCGTTTCCTCGAACAGGACACCCGGATCGGACAACACTCTGCCTTGCGTCGAGCCATAACAGGTGCACGATCTGAAAAACGAGATTTTCGATGTCACAAAAAAAAAAAAAAAGGTTTTTTTTTTGCTACGTTCCGAACGGATGGTTCTCGTCAACGCGAAGAGATTGCCCGCTCAAAAAATTTCCTACGTCAAGGCCAAGGTGGTTCGGAAACTTTTTTTTTAATTCTCCATTTAAGCTATGAATAAAAAAAAATTCTGGTGGATTTTCATAACTCCGTACTTGTTTAATGATTTTCAAATGTCTGGAAAGTTTCTGAAAGCTGAAAGAATAATCTTTCAAATATTATGAGAGTACACATGAAATTTTATTACTTTTATAATTTCAATTAATAAAAACAATTTCTGAAATTCTGTATTCGAAAAAAAATTAATAAAAATAATAAATTGAAATTATAAAAGTAATGAAATTTCATGTGTACTCTCATAATATTTGAAAGATTATTCTTTCAGCTTTCAGAAACTTTCCAGACATTTGAAAATCATTAAACAAGTACGGAGTTATTAAAATCCACCAGAATTTTTTTTTTATTCATAGCTTAAATGGAAATATTTTCAGTCAATATTTTCTTTTTTTTTCAAAAAAGAAAATATTGACCTGTAAACAATTTCTGAAATTCTGTATTCGAAAAAAAATTAATAAAAATAATAAATTGAAATTATAAAAGTAATAAAATGTCGCAACGGTGAAGCAATTTAATGGTTCTCTTACCAATGACCCTGTCCAATAACATCTTTTTCAAGTCGTTCAACACCATCGAAATCCCCCTTAGTCAAGAAACCTAGACTCGAATAAAAGCTCCCAACACTGTTATTCGAGTCTAGGTTTCTTGACTAAGGGGGATTTCGATGGTGTTGAACGACTTGAAAAAGATGTTATTGGACAGGTCATTGGTAAGAGAACCATTAAATTACTTCACCGTTGCGACATTCCTTTCAGCAACGTCATTAACAACTTGCAAGAGCAAAACATCTGCACCGACATATCCAGTTTTGTTTTAATTCATGAATTTCTCAGATCTCTAATGAACGAATATTAGCAACAATCAACTCTGGGCACCAAATAATATCAATTTTCTGACTCGAAGCACATTCCATTATCTCATTTATTTCTGAATTTATTTTTATTAAAAAATTAGTCATTTTTCATAAAACCCTGGAGTCAATTTTGGATTCGATTGCTTCAGAAAAATTAAGATTTTTTTTTTTCGTTTTTCATAATCTGGTATCGTCTTGATACTCCTCACTCAATACAATATTCGAAATTCTGTCGCTTTATAATAAAAAAAAAAAAAAAAAAAAAGAATCGCAAATAGCTCCGAGTAATAAAGCTTGATGGAATAAAATTTTATTGTATATTCAATTTTTTAACAGTTAAACGTCCATGGAAAATTATTTTTTGAATAAAGTTTAATTCCAAGCATTTCGAAGATCAAAACCTTAGCTTTTAGAATCTTTCTCTGGACTTGAAAAATATTGAATAAGCACAAAACTATGTGAATTGACCCGAAAATAGATTTTTTTGTGTGTTAAATAAATAGAAAAGAGAAAAAAAGTTTCGGAACAGCTTAAAAATTGACGGAAAAAAAATTTATTATGCGGGATGTCTTCTTCTTGATAAGACCTAGTGACTTAAAAAGTAGCACCATGAAAATAAAAAAAAAAAATCAAATTGACAAACCCTAATATATATATATTGGGAGGCTCTTGATTCGGAGGTCGGGAAAATTTTCATTGGGACGCCTTCTAGGTCTGTTCCAAATCATTTTTTTTTTATCAAATTCCAATCATTTGTTGACCAAAAAAATATAAATTATTCGTGAAAAAACCTTTTTTTTTCTGTTCAGCATCGTATTATTTACAAAAAATCGATCAAGAACCGCAAGGAAAAAAATTGAAAGCCTGACTTGTTTATATTTTTACATAAACGATACCAATTTTGCGAGCCCTTTCTTCGTTTTTTTTTTTCATGCCATGAAAAATCTGTTATTTTAGCAATTCGAATTATTGTTACATTAGCAAATCTCGTTTTCGATTAAAGAAAAATGATCGTAGATTTGTATGCAAATAAAAGCGACGATTCTTTCGATGATTGCGTGAAAAATATACGAGTGCATGAATTTAAAAAATTTATACGACAAAGATATGGATTATTTTATATCACCGCCGTCCGTACAATTTTTTTTCATCGATTCGAAATTAACAAAGATTTTTTAGGAATCGATCGACAAGAATGGCCAATGAATGCTGACTGTAACGTGAAGGGCTTGAAATCGTTAAAAAATTAAAGGTCGGGAACGCCACTGCTGAGAGAGCCATTAAATTGATCAAAGAGTACAATGATCATCTTACTAAAAATGAGCAACAAAAACAATTAATTTTGCAAATCATTTCAGAACATAGAAAAAAAATATCCAGATTGCCATAAAGAAGCCGTTTTAAAAAATTTAATGTAAAAGTCTTTGTATTGCTCCGATTCAATGATGAATTTGCATGATTCATAAATAAAATTGTTTCAAATCGGACGTGCTAGGATTTTTCAATTAAAATTTATTTTAGTGCATAAATAATGTAACAATTTTAAAAGTGAAATATTTTATTCGTGATTTTTGATGAAATTTCGAAATTATGCTTCTTTACGCTCGTCTGAAGAGTAGCTCGAAAAAAAAAAGTACGCGTACGACTCCTCGCGCTTCGCCTACGTATTTTTGAGGGGGGTCCTACGACCCCTAATTTCTTTTTCCATCCAATACAATGACGTATAGAAATTTTTTTAGTTAAAAATTGTCAATGTTTTTTTTTGGATGAATAATTCGAATTGGACAAAAAAAAAAAATTCTCATTCACCAGAATTTCTTTGCATTCACTCTGCCATTAATCCAAACAGAATTTTCAAAAATCAACGGCAAGGGTAATTTTTTTTACCTGAATGTGAAAATTCACGCTCGTTGCGACTTGAAACATTACACAGATTTTTTTTTTTTTTAATGATTTCGAACGAATCTAGGGGGCGTCGAAATGAAAATTTTTCCTACCCCCAAACAAAACAGATAGATATTTTTTTCTTTTTAACTAGCATCGAAGGAATCAACGAAACTAACGAAAAATATAACGTTAATTGGTACAACTCTGCAATGTTACATGGTTACCTGGCTCTTTCCGTGTATATGCATTCCCGTAAGCCCTGCAATCTCGACATGTGAACGACTGTCGTCGTAACGGTAACTAAAACGCAAACCAGAGCGCAGACCACTCCAACCGAGCCGCACATCTTCATCTGTGAAAAATCAAGTGGCGTTACCGATACGAAAAAAGGAAAAAAGGAAAAAAAAAAAAAAAAAAAAAAAAAATATCGCACGATCGAGCGATGTCTGAAAATTTTTCCCAAATATTTACCAAAAAGCCATAACGATGCTTTCTCCTTGCCAGAAGAATAGTAAAAAGTCCCATGAGAATGAGCTGAGAATTAAAAAAAAAAAAAAAAAAAAAAAAAAAAAAAAAAAAAAAAAAAAAAAAAAAAAAAAAAAAAAAAAAAAAAAAAAAAAAAAAAGAGTATCAAGTTCCGTTGAATAAATTATCCTCGCGAATTAAAGCGAATTACTTTGTATCAATTAACATGAGAATGTTACCATCGTTCCGGGTATGTACGAGGGTACAGTCTCGAAGAGAGCGAGGCTAGCCGTGTGAGCGGAAAGTACCGC
This sequence comes from Rhorus exstirpatorius, assembly GCA_963564615.1. Lineage (NCBI taxonomy): Eukaryota > Metazoa > Arthropoda > Insecta > Hymenoptera > Ichneumonidae > Rhorus > Rhorus exstirpatorius. The sequence continues at coordinate 9,211,537 of OY751322.1, read as the reverse complement.
GTGAACAGCGAGGAATAAACTTCCGACAGCTGCACTGAGTCCACCGCAGAGGCAACAGAGTATAACGTATTTTTTGCAACAACCTGCATCGTCACCATTGTTGGGTCCTGAGAAAATTACAAAAAAAAAACAAAAAAAATGAATGCAATTATTAAAAATAATTGTAGCATTTTCAGACCATTACATTTATGCACTGTGATGGAAGAATCAACGCAATTTGATTTTGATCGAGGCCTGGATTAGCCCATCAATGACACGTGCCATTGAGGCAAAAAAAAAAAAAACAAAAACACTTTTCGTGGGTCTTCCACGACTCTTGAGCATTATCGCTTCTACAGCGATTGATAATGAAGAAAAAAAAAAGGAGCACGTAAAAAATAAAAACAGTGTTAATAATAGACGAGGGGGTCAGGGTCTCGTCGCGATGATATCATCGTACCGTAAGGATGCGACGGTGGACAACGATAGGCTGCCAGATGAGCATGGCTCAGTGGATGGGTCAAGTGTGAATGGGGTCCAACAGCGGCAAAGGGATAGCCAGCATTACCACCGACATTGATCCCTGCCACATCGCCACCAAATTGACAGCGAACTATTTGCAACACCGGATAACCATCCATATTCGTTTTTTTTTTTTTTTTTTTTTAAATTTTTTTTTCTACGTTTCACTGTTTCTTCTTTCTCCCTCGAAACTTTCAAGCGGTGGCTCCGTTCATTTCGACGAATCCACGAGACTCAAGAGTATCCTCAATCGATAATTCGGATGCTCATAGCCGCCGATATTTGCCATAATTTCTCTCGGACAGAGTCGAAACGCGTTTTACCCGCGTCCAAATTGGAAGGATAACTTGAAAATCAATTCGCGATTCAATGCTCACTGATTCTCGATCTTTTGTCGCATCGAACATTTAGAAATTCATATGAGGCTTTATTTCTGTGGAACTTTTTTTTTTTTTTTTTTATTTCTGCGGAATTTCTGCGGAAACGCGCGCGTTATTCTCAATTTCTTCGGGAATTAATGATACGGTTGTTGGATTCTCACCGCGATATAGGAAAGCGAAGAAACAGAGGAGGGGAATGGTTGGCTGTTCCGAGGGTCGGGAGAGAACACGAGAGGAGGACTTGCGCCGTTGATGCGATATTGAAATTCAGAGGAATGTTAGCTGGGCCAGTAAAACATCATCTTATCCAGATTGATCGTAGTACAGAAATTCTGCGAGAGAAAGAAAGAGATAGAGAGAGAGAGAGCTCAAAGTAAAGCAAAGGTTATAAGAGTCGAATTCATGTCATGTGGAAAAATCTCATTTCCGATTGCCAAAAGTGACAGTCAAACGGCATTTTTTTTTTCACGAAATGGCATCGGATCCGAGAAGTCTCGCGGCCAATTACTATGCTCATTTGAGAATTTCGCAGCAGCCCCCCTTACATCCGGTTCGGATCGATACGGGACAGCTACCGCAGCGCTCCCGTCCCCAGCCGGGCGGACATCGACGAAAGTTCGTCCGGGAAATTATTCCGGGATATCGTTGGAATTTTTCGTATCATATCGCGGCACAAAAGTGCCTCTGCTTCTCTATCATCCCCTGATACGGCATTCATAACCGTTGCAGGGTACGATCGCGGGGAGGGAGCGAAGAGAATTTTTCATCGATTTTTCGGGTCTTGGTATATAGCTCTCCCGAAAGGAGAAAAAATATAAAGCGCTAGCGTCGATAAATAGAAAATTCAGGAAGATTGCCACCGTGTTAAGTCTGTGGAACGAAGGAAAGAGGTAGCTCGCTGCAATCGACCGATGTGTTTTTCGTGATTGAGCTTGGCTTGCGAAAAAATTTTTTTTTTTTTTCCCCCGCAAGGGGATCAGCAATTGCCGGCAATTGGAACGAGATGATCAACGAAGGGTTTCAGTATTTTTAGTGCACACGATGGTGGTTCAGCTTTTTTTTTTTTTTTTTAAGAGCAGGAGAACTACGAAATTTCGGGTCCATTTCCCGTTCAACTTTCAATCTTTTTTTTTTTTTTATAATAATTATATATCGTTTTTTCTCTCTGCCATTGACTTTTGACTTTTTTAAATTTTAAATTATTATTATAATTTATTTTTATTTATAAATTATATTTATATATTTATATATTTATTTATATATTATATATATATATATATAAAATATATTTATAAATTATATATATAAATATAATTATAAATAAATAGAATTAAAAAAAATTTTAGACGATAAAACTCTTACCGAGATCATAAGCGGCGCTTGAATTTTGCTCGTAACGCCTGTTCGGTCTTGGAGGCGGACGAGGCGGCAGAGCCGGTGGTTGATGACTGCCAAGACTCGTTTCTATCATATCGTCGGATTCTTCGTCCGGCCCGGAGCTGCTCAATTGCTTTCGCGATGCCATTTGATCATTCTGGGATCTCTGATGCTCCTGCTGCTGCCCCATGTGCTGATGAGGATGATGATAGTGATGATGACGATGATTTTGCTGATACTGCTGCTGAGGCTCTTGCTGCTGTTGAATTCGTTGCTGGGTCAATTTTTGACGATGCTGCTGCTGCTGCTGCTGTTGATGATGTTGATGATGTTGATGATTATGATGATGACGATGGGTCTGTTCGCGCTGTTGAATTTGCGACAAAAGTTGGGGTTGCTGATGCTGCTGGATACGATGACACTGACATTTACCTTTTTCCATCGTGTTACTCGCCTGTAATTAACGAGTCTTTTTTTTTTTAATTATCGAGTGAAATATTTCATTTCATCATTAACATTCTTCTTTTTTTTTTTTTTTTTTTGATCATTTGATTGTTAATGTAATTTTGCTTTCTCACGGAGGAAGCTTTGTTATCATGGGAAACCAAAAATTTCGAGATTTTTCATGTCCTTTGGGCTCAAAATGTCCCAAAACGTAGAGAAATTTTCATTTTCAGAAAAAATTTTCCGACCTCGAAAAAAATCAAACCCATCTACCATTAAAGCTGAAACTCGATACACAGGTGGGCCATTTATCGACTTTTGTTTGTTACGATTTTTATTTAAACCGCTTCAAGGATTTTTCGGGATTTCGAAAAATTTCTACGGGCGCTCCAACTTTCGTAATTTTGCAGCTACTGAGCTAATTTTTGTTTTTTTGTTTTTTTTTACGCGAATATGCTTTGTCACAAGCATGGTTGGTATTAAATTTGGCAATAGTAATCGCTCAATGGGGCTTGGATTTTAAAAAATGTTAAATTTTTCAAAAATAGCTCTAAATAGCTTTAACTTCCGCAAATTAATATCAATTTTGTTTGTTTTATTTTCAATAATTGAAAACGAATTGTATTTAATATTGATATGGAATTCAGAAGAAAAAGGGTGCAAATTAGAAATTTGACCATTGCTTCCTCATCATTTTATCACGCTCACAAAGCTTCCTCTACGAAGAAGCAATGCGCAAATTTCGAATTTGCACGCTTTTTAATATATGATAATTTATTTGATGATTTTTAATATTTTTTTATAAAGCAAAAAAAAAAGAAAGAAATTATTGAATAAAACATGATACATGCGGTATATAATGGGGGCTATACGTGACTTTCACGAGATAATAATTATCAAATGAGTTTGTGGGATTAATAACGCGAGAACGTCTGTTTCAATGTTGTTGAATAATTATTCATCGATTTGTGAGAAAAAAAAATGAAACTTTCGAACGCACGAGATCACTAGCCGTACTTTCGAAAAAAAAAAAAAGAATATTTTATTCGTCGATTAGACTGAAAGAGAATTCGAAAAAAAAAATATTCATTTAAATGCAGCTTATATATGTCGCATTCCACGTCAACTCAGCCACCCCGTTTTTTTTATTGTCTCGAAAAAATTATTCAGTATGGGCATTTCAAAGGACAATATATCCATGACATTTTACCAAAATTTCATCCCCCCACTATTGTTGGTTCTCGAGATAATGATTAATGAAGTCTCAATTTTGTAAAAATCATAACTTCGTAACTACTGATCGGATTTAAACGATTAAAAAAAGAATCTTTTTGATTTTTTTTGCTCTTTTCGAAAAAAAATATGTCATCATCGGATAAAAGCTCATTAGACATTTTTCGGAGTAAATTAACAAAAAACAATTTTTCCCTCTTCACTGATGCCTTCTTCCATTTTAAAAAAATCCTGCGGAGTTGTGTATTGCCTCCCTCTATCAGGAAAAAAAATACTGAGTAGAATTCCGATTGGCCCTTTCGTGGAAAAAAAAAAAAATCGAAAAATTTTCCCGAAAACTGTCTAATGAACTTTTCTCCAATGACGGCATATTTTTTTTCAAAAAGGGTAAAAAAAAATAAAAAAGATTCGTTTTTTAATCGTGAAAATCCGATCAGCCGTTACGAAGTTATGATTTTCACAAAATTGAGAATTTATTAATCATTATCTTGAGAACCAACAATAGTGGGGGGACGAAATTTTGGTAAAATTTCATGGATAAATTGTACTTTGAAATGCCCATACTGAATAATTTTTTCGAGACCAAAAAAAAAACGGGGTGGCTGAGTTGACGTGGCTGCGTTGACGTGTCGTATTCCACGTTAACTCATCAGCCACCCCGTTTTTTTTTGTCTCGAAAAAATTATTCAGTATAGGCATTTCAAAGTACAATATATCCATGACATTTTACCAAAATTTCATCCCCCCACTATTGTTGGTTCTCGATATAATGATTAATAAATTCTCAATTTTGTAAAAATCATAACTTCGTAACGGCTGATCGGATTTTCACGATTAAAAAACGAATCTTTTTTATTTTTCTTACCCTTTTTGAAAAAAAATATGCCGTCATTGGAGAAAAGTTCATTAGACATTTTTCGGGAAAATTTTTCGATTTTTTTTTTTTCCACGAAAGGGCCAATTGGAATTCTACTCAGTATTTTTTTTCCTGATAGAGGGAGGCAATACACAACTCCGCAGGATTTTTTTAAAATGGAAGAAGGCATCAGTGAAGAGGGAAAAATTGTTTTTTGTTAATTTACTCCGAAAAATGTCTAATGAGCTTTTATCCGATGATGACATATTTTTTTTCGAAAAGAGCAAAAAAAAATCAAAAAGATTCTATTTTTAATCGTTTAAATCCGATCAGTAGTTATGAAGTTATGATTTTTACAAAATTGAGACTTCATTAATCATTATCTCGAGAACCAACAATAGTGGGGGGATGAAATTTTGGTAAAATGTCATGGATATATTGTCCTTTGAAATTCCCATACTGAATAATTTTTTCGAGACAATAAAAAAAACGGGGTGGCTGAGTTGACGTGGAATGTCCCATATATATACGGGGTGGCTGAGTTGACGTGTCGTATTCCACGTTAACTCATCAGCCACGCCGTTTTTTTTGTCTCGAAAAAATTATTCAGTATAAGCATTTCAATGTACAATATATCCATGACATTTTACCAAAATTTCATCCCCCCACTATTGTTGGTTCTCGAGATAATGATTAATAAATTCTCAATTTTGTAAAAATCATAACTTCGTAACGGCTGATCTGATTTTCATCATTGAAAAAAGAATCTTTTTTTTGCCCTTTTCGAAAAAAAAATATGCCGTCATTGGAGAAAAGTTCATTAGACAGTTTTCGGGGAAATTTTTCGATTTTTTTTTTTTCCACGAAAGGGCCAATCGGAATTCTACTCAGTATTTTTTTTTCTGATAGAGGGAGGCAATACACAACTACGCAGGATTTTTTCAAAATGGAACAAGGCATCAGTGAAGAGGAAAAAATTGTTTTTTGTTAATTTACCCCGAAAACTGTCTAACGAGCTTTTATCCGATGATGACATATTTTTTTTCGAAAAGGGCAAAAAAAAAATAAAAAAGATTCTCTTTTTAATCGTTTAAATCCGATCAGTAGTTACGAAGTTATGATTTTTACAAAATTGAGACTTCATTAATCATTATCTCGAGAACCAACAATAGTGGGGCGATGAAATTTTGGTAAAATGTCATGGATATATTGTCTTTTGAAATGCCCATACTGAATAATTTTTTTGAGACAATAAAAAAACGGGGTGGCTGAGTTGACGTGGAATGTCCCATATGTGGCACAGAACATATTTTGCGACAATTATTCATTTTTTCGAGCTCTTTTTTTAATTAAAAGCTGATCAATGGTATTTCAATTGAAAGTTCAACGATTTATTTTCCACAAGATAATATTTGTAACCAATATTATTATTATTTTTCAGAATTGGGAAAAGTAACAGAAAAAACTTCAAGTACAAAGTACTTTAAGTACTTTAAGTACTCGCGTATTTCAACTACCAAGTACTGCAAATAATTGAAGTACCGAGTGCTTGAAATACTTCGAGTATCAAGTATCAAATACTTTTCAAGTTTTCAGGTATACATCTCGCAAGTTCCAGTACTTATATTTGATTTTTCACGTACTCTTCAAACTCATTTGATTTTGATTCGAGTACTTTTTTGTATGAAAAAATATTTTCACATTGTGCAAATCGCTCAGGTTAGGCAGATTGAAGCAGAAATATTTAAACGAAGAATTATAAATAATTTTAAAAAATAGTATTGACGATTTTAATTAAGATTTATTTAGCTTGAGGTTTGAAAAAGAAAAAAAAAAATAATATAATACGCGGATTATTAAAAATGGAGCCATGCATCGGTCACCGTAACTACCGTAGCTTGAGCCTTTTGAACGGTAATTCCTTGCAATCTTAACCAAAAGATAGAGCAAAACATTCCTCAATTATATATTCAAAAGCGTTATACATGCAATCATTAGCAAGACGCATTCAAAAGTACTTTATACTTGAAAAAGTACTTGAAGTTTTAATTAAAAATACTTTCAGTACATGGCATGTACTTGAAAATTTAAGTACAAATACTTGAAGTACAGATCGAGTACTCTGAAATTTAAGTACAATACTTGAAATACTTTTTAAGTACTTTGTACTTCAAGTACATAGCAGCTACCGGGTACTTGAAGTACTGTCCAGCACTGTTATTTTTTACTTTCTCCAAAAAAAAAGGGGAAAAAAAAACGATTTTTCGGAATTTTTTTTGTTACTTTTGAAAGAAACAATGATCGAGTAAATTAACGATAACGATTCAATCATTGACCTGTAAATACTCATTAAATATTTGCAAGTTCAAAGCAAGTTCAAGTACTCATTAAATATTTGAAGTACTTGAGGTACCGAGTACTTGAAATACGTCAAGTATCAAGTATCAAATACTTTTCAAGTTTTCAGGTATACATCTCGCAAGTTTCAGTACTGATATTTGATTTTTTACGTACTCTTCAAACTCATTTGATTTTGATTCGAGTACTTTTTTGTATGAAAAAATATTTTCACATTGTGCAATTCGCTCAGGTTAGGCAGATTGAAGCAGAAGTATTTAAACGAAGAATTATAAATAATTTTAAAAAATAGTATTGACGATTTTAATTAAGATTTATTTAGATTGAGGTTTGAAAAAGAAAAAAATAAATAATATAATACGCGGATTATTAAAAATGGAGCCATACATCGGTCACCGTAACTACCGTAGCTTGAGCCTTTTGAACGGTCATTCCTTGCAATCTTAACCAAAAGATAGAGCAGAACATTCCTCAATTATATATTCAAAAGCGTTATACATGCAATCATTAGCAAGACGCATTCAAAAGTACTTTATACTTGAAGTTTAAATTGAAAATACTTTGAGTACACGGCATGTACTTGAAAATTTAAGTACAAATACTTGAAGTACCGATCGAGTACTCTGAAATTTAAGTACAATACTTTAAATACTTTTTAAGTACTTTGTACTTCAAGTACATCGCAGCTACCGGGTACTTGAAGTACTGCCCAGATCTGTTATTTTTTACTTTCTGCAAAAAAAAAGGAAAAAAAAAACGATTTTTCGGAATTTTTTTTGTTACTTTTGAAAGAAACAATGATCGAGTAAATTAACGATAACGATTCAATCATTGACCTGTAAGTACTCATTAAATATTTGCAAGTTCAAAGCAAGTTCAAGTACTCATTAAAAATTTGAAGTACTTGAGGTACCGAGTACTTGAAATACGTCAAGTATCAAGTATCAAATACTTTTCAAGTTTTCAGGTATACATCTCGCAAGTTCCAGTACTTATATTTGATTTTTTACGTACTCTTCAAACTCATTTGATTTTGATTCGAGTACTTTTTTGTATGAAAAAATATTTTCACATTGTGCAATTCGCTCAGGTTAGGCAGATTGAAGCAGAAATATTTAAACGAAGAATTATAAATAATTTTAAAAAATAGTATTAACGATTTTAATTAAGATTTATTTAGCTTGAGGTTTGAATAAGAAAAAAATAAATAATATAATACGCGGATTATTGAAAATGGAGCCATGCATTGGTCACCGTAACTACCATAGCTTGAGCCTTTTGAACGGTCATTCCTTGCAATCTTAACCAAAAGATAGAGCAAAACATTCCTCAATTATATATTCAAAAGCGTTATACATGCAATCATTGGCAAGACGCATTCAAAAGTACTTTATAGTTGAAAAAGTACTTGAAGTTTAAATTAAAAATACTTTGAGTACATGTCATGTACTTGAAAATTTAAGTACAAATACTTGAAGTACCGATCGAGTACTCTGAAATTTAAGTACAATACTTGAAATACTTTTCAAGTACTCTGTACTTCAAGTACATCGCAGCTACCGGGTACTTGAAGTACTGTCCAGCTCTGTTATTTTTTACTTTCTCCAAAAAAAAGGGAAAAAAAACGATTTTTCGAAATTTTTTTTGTTACTTTTGAAAGAAATAATGATCGAGTAAATTATCGATAACGATTCAATCATTGACCTGTAAGTACTCATTAAATATTTGCAAGTTCAAAGCAAGTTCAAGTACTCATTAAATATTTGAAGTACTTGAGGTACCAAGTAAATTAAAAATGGAGCCATGCATTGGTCACCGTAACTAACGTAGCTTGAGCCTTTTGAACGGTAATTCCTTGCAATCTTAACCAAAAGATAGAGCAGGACATTCCTCAATTATATATTCAAAAGCGTTATACATGCAATCATTGGCAAGACGCATTCAAAAGTACTTTATACTTGAAAAAGTACTTGAAGTTTAAATTAAAAATACTTTCAGTACATGGCATGTACTTGAAAATTTAAGTACAAATACTTGAAGTACCGATCGAGTTCTCTGAAATTTAAGTACAATACTTGATATACTTTTCAAGTACTTTGTACTTCAAGTACATCGCAGCTACCGGGTACTTGAAGTACTGTCCAGCTCTGTTATTATTTATTTTCTCCAAAAAAAAGGGGAAAAAAAAACGATTTTTCGAAATTTTTTTTGTTACTTTTGAAAGAAATAATGATCGAGTAAATTAACGATAACGATTCAATCATTGACCTGTAAGTACTCATTAAATATTTGCAAGTTCATAGCAAGTTCAAGTACTCATTAAATATTTGAAGTACTTGAGGTACCGAGTACTTGAAATACGTCGAGTATCAAGTATCAAATACTTTTCAAGTTTTCAGGTATACATCTCGCAAGTTCCAGTACTTATATTTGATTTTTTACGTACTCTTCAAACTCATTTGATTTTGATTCGAGTACTTTTTTGTATCAAAAAATATTTTCACATTGTGCTAATTCACTGAGGTTAGGCAGATTGAAACAGAAATATTTAAACGAAAAAATAGAAATAATTTAAAAAAATAGCATTGATGACTTTAATCAAGATTAGCTTAAGGTTTGGAAAGAAAAAATAAAGTATATAATACGCGGATTATTAAAAATGGAGCCATGCATCGGTCACCGTAACTACCGTAGCTTGAGCCTTTTGAACGGTCATTCCTTGCAATCTTAACCAAAAGATAGAGCATAACATTCCTCAATTATGTATTCAAAAGCGTTATACATGCAATCATTAGCAAGACGCATTCAAAAGTACTTTATACTTGAAGTTTAAATTGAAAATACTTTGAGTACATGGCATGTACTTGAAAATTTAAGTACAAATACTTGAAGTACCGATCGAGTACTCTGAAATTTAAGTACAATACTTGAAATAATTTTCAAGTACTTTGTACTTCAAGTACATCGCAGCTACCGGGTACTTGAAGTACTGTCCAGCTCTGTTATTTTTTACTTTCTGCAAAAAAAAAAGGAAAAAAAAAACGATTTTTCGGAATTTTTTTTGTTACTTTTGAAAGAAATAATGATCGACTAAATTAACGATAACGATTCAATCATTGACCTGTAAGTACTCATTAAATATTTGCAAGTTCAAAGCAAGTTCAAGTACTCATTAAATATTTGAAGTACTTGAGGTACCGAGTACTTGAAATACGTCAAGTATCAAGTATCAAATACTTTTCAAGTTTTCAGGTATACATCTCGCAAGTTCCAGTACTTATATTTGATTTTTTACGTACTCTTCAAACTCATTTGATTTTGATTCGAGTACTTTTTTGTATGAAAAAATATTTTCACATTGTGCAATTCGCTCAGGTTAGGCAGATTGAAACAGAAATATTTAAACGAAGAAATAGAAATAATTTAAAAAAATAGCATTGATGACTTTAATCAAGATTAGCTTAAGGTTTGGAAAGAAAAAATAAAGTATATAATACGCGGATTATTAAAAATGGAGCCATGCATCGGTCACCGTAACTACCGTAGCTTGAGCCTTTTGAACGGCAATTCCTTGCAATCTTAACCAAAAGATAGAGCAGAACATTCCTCAATTATATATTCAAAAGCGTTATACATGCAATCATTAGCAAGACGCATTCAAAAGTACTTTATACTTGAAAAAGTACTTGAAGTTTAAATTAAAAATACTTTGAGTACATGGCATGTACTTGAAAATTTAAGTACAAATACTTGAAATACTTTTCAAATACTTGAAATACTTTTCAAGTACTTTGTACTTCAAGTACATCGCAGCTACCGGGTACTTGAAGTACTGCCCAGATCTGTTATTTTTTACTTTCTGCAAAAAAAAAAAGGAAAAAAAAGAAACGATTTTTCGGAATTTTTTTTGTTACTTTTGAAAGAAATAATGATCGAGTAAATTGACGATAAAGATTCAATCATTGACCTGTATGCCGTCGAATGTTGTTTTGGCGGTTGGATTCGTTGCGCGCTGCAGAGGCTGCAGAATGTGTTCCGGATGTAAATTACGAAATCCCGGACTGTAATTGACGATACCGATGTTATTCGTATTCGCGTTTATTCGATGCATCTCATCGATCTCGTCGTTGCTCAAATCGACATTGTTCGTTCTTTTATTGTCGCGCATGGATCTCATTATGTTGGAACGATTGGCACTGAAATTATTTATTATCGGCAATTGATGATGAACGGCCGTTATCTGCTGCGAACGATGCTGCATCGTTTCGTTCGTGCTCGTATCGATTTTACGATTTATCCGTGAATCAGGATCGTTCGAGGAGCACGTAGTAGCGAATGAGATCGACGAACCGGCCGTGCTCGGTCTCTCGTCGTTCGTTCTCCCGGGCGACGATGTCACGCGTTCCTCGATCTTAGCGATCTCCTTGTCGTCCCGGGAAAAATTTACAAAATCATCGCCGTCGCAGCTCTGCATTCTCGTCGCGTTAATTCCCGAAATTTGACAATTCGAGCCGCGCAAACGTTGCTCCAAAATCATTTGCTGATGATGAAGCTTCTGTTCGATATGCGCGACGATAAAATCCGTTTCCGGTTTATCGTTATCGTTATTCTCCCGAATCGATGAAAAATCCTCGATCGCATCGTTGATCGTGAATCTGCGCGACGTAACGACACGATTATCCGTTATTTGCGGGCCAAACGATTGAATCTCGTTCGCTATCTCGTTGCTACGATTTTTCAGCTCGTTTTGACGATTTTTTTCATCCGATTGCTCGATATCAGCGACAAAAGTATCGTCCACAGCACGGGAAGCTTCGTGACACGAGGCTCGACGCTCCGTTTCGCGACTCATCGCCGTGCCGTCATTTTCGTTGCTCGAATTGGAGCAACGACAGGATCTCTGATCCGTAAATACAAATGAATCTTCTCGCTGGGATCCAGCGAGAGATTTTGTTCGATCTTCTTGTGACATTTTAATTGCAACGAAAAAAAAAAAATTAAAAAAAAAAAAAAAAAATAGCGTCACATCAAAATCCTTGGAATATTGATTCGTCTCGCGACTCTTTTTTCACAATTTTTCGACACTTTTCACCGTACGAATCCTCGAGTCGAGACATCGCGTCAATTTTTATTTCAACCTCACGAGCCCCTATGAGCTCTTTTGGATCAACTTTACCACGTGATTTTTTTTTTTTTTTCACCCTCTGCTACAAGCTTCTCGTTAACTCTGTAAAAAAAAAAAATTGTATCAAATTTATATTCACTCGAAAACAAAAAAAAATAAAAAACAATTATTCGCACCGGGACAATTTTTCACAGAATTTTCGATTATTCAACAATGGAAAACGTAATTTTTAGTACGCGGCGAACAACCTCGTGCTTGTGCAAACTCGGAGATTCCTTTGGCTCCTTTAATGCCGGGCGTTCAGCTGTGGAATGCGCGTCTTGCGGGCTCTCTCCCCCTTTGCTCTTCGTTGCTCTTTCTCCTCGGGGCCCCATGGAACGGTCCCACGACCGGGCTCTGGCTCCGGCGATTCGAACGTGAGACGAACTACGAGGGTGGGAGAAAGAGAAAGAGGGAGAATGAAAGAGATGAAAACAAGAGGGGCCCACCCACGGGTACCGCGTTCGTCTGTGTATAAGACGGTGCAAAACACATCGGACCATGCAAACGCGGATCTTGCATCAAAGAGAGAGCGATATGATTCTTCTCAAAACCATACATCGTCGTCTCGTCGATCCTTCGGTGCAATACCAACAATAGAAATTTTCCAACCTGGGCTAAAGGGAAGTTTTTCATTCTACCGTTCGCATTCATTCCCATATTTCCTCTGACTTGATTCTTTCTAAAAAAAAAAAAATGCCCTCTACCTGCTCGTTTATTCTACCTGCTAGGAAAGAGGAAAAAAAAAAACTACCCCAGTCTCATCGCACACATAAATGTTGTGGAACATTCTGCGATACACCTGAGCATTTAAAGAGATTTTTGGCTTGAGGAAGTCGATAGAACACAATTCCAATTCGGATGGATTCCATTGAGAATTTTTTTTTTTTTTTTAATTTTGTCCTGGCTGGAACACATTATCGTGGGAATTTTTCAGACGAGAGAATTATCAGCCCGAGGGTATAAATATATTTCTCTCGGTGAGGATCGTTGTGACGGTCGGTAGGACAGAAAATATACGAGTTCCTCGGAGTTGGTTTGCTCGACGAGAGAGAGAGCTAGGAACTGGAGGAGCTGTATCGCAATTTTGCGGTTATCGACTGCAGCGAGTCATATGAAGATTTATTGGAAATGAAAATTTTATTTTGTAGATTTTCGTACAAAAATTACGGGAAAAAAAGAACTTCAAGTATTGTGCTCAATTTTAGTGTATACGTGATTTTCGTATCTGATGCAAAGTTTTGGAAATAATAATAATAAAGCGTGATTAGTATTGCGGAGCTTATTGAGAATATAGAATTTGAGAGACTTTTCGGTCATGTTAAAAAAAAGAAACTTCGATTTTCCAACGGGCCACACCTGGAATAGTTAGTTTAGGTAGGAAAAAAAAAATTATGTCAAAAAATGAGAATTTTAGGTCGAGCGGATGATCCGCCGCGTTAGATTTTTCATCTTCATCGAATTTATGAGGAATAATTTTGCTTTTTTTTTTCGGGCTCACCAGAGGATCTAAATAAGATGCTTTTTTGAATTTTAACTCTTCAGTAGATATTTAATAGAAGCGTCCAACGAATTAGGAGTATGAATGAAATTTTTTTTTTCAATCATTGGGGCGCATAATGTAAAGTAAAAATAATGAGGACGTATTTTTTATATTTCGTTAAAAATGACCGATGCACCTGTTATAGGCAATTTAATTTTACAGATTTTGATATATATATAGATATAGCGTAACATGTGTGACGTCATAATGTTATATTTTTCAATTTGTTATATTAACGGCAATATTGATTCAAATAAAAAAAATAAAAAATACGTAATAAATATTTTTTCCTCAACTACCAGATTTTGAAATAAAAAAAATTCATTTATACTCCCAATTTTCTGATTATTATTCAATCAAAACACAAAAACATGATATTGCTCAAATTTTATTTTTATAATTAGATTTTTGTATTCGGTGGCGTTTTTTTTTTTTTGCAATATCGATGCCTAGCTCTTTCTATTGACAAGTGGGATACCGCTCAAGATGAAATTTGACGACTTGCAAAAGGTATTGCCTTTGATCTTCGTCTTTTTTCAATAATAAATTAAAATTCCGGGCCAAAGAAACTTTTCGACAGTATCGTCAACCACTCTCAAACCCTGTAGAATTTCTATACATTTGATATTAAAATGCCTCTGTTTTTCATGATTTCGGACTTGCGTCAAGAAAATCACAAAGAAAATGATACTGATTAAACAAAAACAGTGATTTTTTTTAGTGATGAAATTACTCGCATCTTTATCAAGCACTGTCTCTCACAATCAGCCTCTTCGACTACAACTCGCGTTTGGACTATCCGTGCACCCTCTCCGTTCTTCGATGGCATGAACCATTATTAATTTAATTTCATTGTTGAAACGGTTGACAAGTTGGCTACCCCGAACGGCAGTCAACTGCTATGACGGGACGGACACTCGGAACAAATCAAAGCAAAGGAACTTCGGATATCAAGTTAATTTTTCAACGGGAGTTTATTTAAGATTAGATTCAATTTTTTAAGTTGTACCCACGGTAAGTTGTACCCACGATTTTTTTTTCACTTATTATGAACGGTAGTTTTGAAAAATAGTGAAATAATAAAGTTAAAATCCGTTCGGGACCCCAATTTAAACGTGAATTGGAATGATAAAATTCTGAGAGCATCTTATTCAGGACACAAACCGATCGTCTGGCAGCTGTGAGCGCAAAAAAAAATTTTTACCAGCAATTATTCATCATAAATTCGATAAAAAGAAAAAAAAAAAATGAAAAATCAAATGTGGCGGATCTTCCACTCAACCTAAAATTTTCATCTTTTGACATAAATTTTTTTTCTACCTAAACTAACTATTTCAGGAGTGGCCCAGTGGAAAATCGAAATTTTTTTTTTCGAAACATTGGGATATTATATACAAATATATGTTACGCAAACAATTATAACAATATGCATATATGCATATTGTTATAATAAATAATACCTGCTCATATATATATGAGCAGGTATTATTTATTTATTTCATTCACGTATATGGAAATACATGAATACAAACAAATATGATGTATAATATACTTTTGTTAATTTGAAATATTTTTTTTTGGTTTTTTGACGTTTTCAATATCCAATGTTTGGGCTTCCGGAAAGAATTTAATAGGATTCGTAATCAGAGGAAAATTTCCGACCCTTTAGGGTCTGAAAATATGGTGAAAGACGAAAAAAAAAATGGACAAATATAAAAATTGTGAAAAATCGATGAACCTACTTGGAGAATTCGTAAAAACCTGAAAACGATCGTAGCTCGATGAACCAAGCGGCATTTTCAAGCTAATATGGTTGCGAAAAGAATGAGCGCTGTACAGAGTTTCAATTCCTCCGGGAAGAAAAATTACAGCGATTTTAGTGAACCCATAAAATTTCGGGAAATGAAAAAATGTGCAATTTTTCGTTTTTTTTGCCTTTTAATATCGAATTTTGGGGTTCCAGGAAAAAATTCTACGTGATTCGTAATCAGAAAAAAATTTCCCATCATTAGTGTCTAAAAATATGGTGAAAGACGAAAAATAAATTTTTCAATCTTTTGCCCACTTTTTCGAAAACCTAAAAAATGATGAAATTTCAAATGGCCATAATTTTGCTCCAGATTGCGGGGTTTGGGCTTATCAGAAGTGTTTTGACAAGCCCTCAAGGAAACTTAGACAATGTCATTTTATTTATTCCGAGATCTCAATAATTTGTACCCAAAAGAACACTTTGATAATCGGCGAATTTGAAGCCAAAGGAAAAAAAATGGCAAAAATCGATCGTCCTACTTTGAAAATTCGTAAAAAATTAAAAAAAAAAACGTAGCTCGATAAGCCAAGGGACATTTTAAAGCTAATACGGTTGCGAAAAGAACGAGCACTGAATGGAGTTTCAAGCCCCCCGGGAAGAAGAGTTACAGCGATTTTAGTGAACTCGTAAAATTTCGGAAAATGAAAAAATTTTCAATTTTCGTTTTTTTTTTTCGTTTTCATAATGAATCTTTGGGATTTCGGAAAAAATTTCATGCGATTCGTAATCAGCGAAAAATATTCAATCCCCAAGACCCTGAAAATAGTGAGAAAGACCACTTTTTCGAAAACTTTAAAATGTACCCAAATTTCAAATCACTGTTACTATCCTCGCGATTTACGGAAATGGGCTTATCAAGGGTGTTTTGAAAAGTCCTTGAAACGCCTTTTGATTCATCCCCAGATCTTAATTTTTTGTACCCAAAAAAGCATTTTGAAAATCAGCGAATTTTAAGGAAAAAATTGTCAAAAATCCATGATAAAATTCGTAAAAAATAAAAAAATAAAATTAAAATAATAGATTACATCGGATAAAATTTAATTGCAACTCATCCAAATTTCGAATAAAATAAAATAAATGAAAAAACATTATGAAAACATCGATTTTGTCGTCATTTCTAACGATTTTTTTTTTGTCAAATATTTTCCCCGCTCTCGCTGGTCGCGAGCCACATAGCAGACCCCTATTAGTTTGATCGCAAGCGGAGTGTAAAAAAACCTCGAACGATTACCGGAGAAATCTATATAATATACATCACATAAAGATTTTGCCAAATATAATCGCAAATGCATCTCTGCAATTGTACTCGGCGGCAAGATCTTTATATATTATCAAGGTACAAAGTACTTCAGGTACAGAGTACAAAGTACTGTAAGTACTTGAAGTAATCGTGTATTTCAAGTACCAAGTACAGTAAATACCGCAAATACTGAGGTATCAAGTACTTGAAACACGTCAAGTACCAAGTATCAAATACTATTCAAGTTTTTAGCTATAAATCTCGCAAGTTTCAGTACTTATATTCGATTTCTTACGTACTCTTTAAAGTCATTTGATTTTGATTCGAGTACTTTTTTGTATTCAAAACATATTTTCACATTGTGCATTTCACTCAGGTCAGGCAGATTGAAACAGAAATATTTAAACGAAGAATTAGAAGTAATTAAAAAAATTTTATTGACGATTGTAATTCAGATTTATTTAGCTTGAGGTTTGAAAAAGAAAAAAAAATAAAGAATATAATACGCGGATTATTAAAAATGGAGCCATGCATTGGGCACCGTAACTACCGTAGCTTGAGCCTTTGAACGGTCATTCCTTGCAATCTTAACCAAAAGATGGAGCAGAACTACTGTCCTCAATTTTATATTCAAAGGCGTTAATACATGCAACCGTTAGCAAGACGTATTCAAAAGTACTTCATACTTGGTACTCGAAAAGTACTTGTAGTACAGGAAAGTACTTGTAGTACAGGAAAGTACTCGAAGTACGGGAAATCATTCGAGATACACGAAAGTGCGTGAAGTACAGGGAAGTACTTGAAGTACAGGAAAGTACTCAAAGTCGCAATTGCAAATACTTTGAAATACATGCCATGTACTTGAAAATTTAAGTACAAATACTTGGAGCACGGATCGAGTACTTGGAAATTTAAGTACAATACTTGAAATACTTTTTAAGTACTTTGTACTTCCTGTACATCGCAAATACCGGGTACTTGAGCCTTTGAACGGCCATTCCTTGCAATCTTAACCAAAAGATGGAGCAGTACTGTCGTCAACTGTATATTCAAAGGCGTTGTACATGCAATCGTTAACAAGACGTATTCAAAAGTACTTCATACTTGGTACTCGAAAAGTACTTGAAGTACAGGAAAGTACTTGAAGTACAGGAAAGTACTTGAGGTACAGGAAAGTACTTGAAGTACAGGATAGTACTCAAAGTCGCAATTGCAAATACTTTGGATACATGCCATGTACTTGAAAATTTAAGTACAAATACTTGAAGCACGGATCGAGTACTTGGAAATTTAAGTACAATACTTGAAATACTTTTTAAGTACTTTGTACTTTCAGTACATCGCAAGCACCGGGTACTTGAGCCTTTGAACGGTCATTCCTTGCAATCTTAACCAAAAGATGGAGCAGAACTGTCCTCAATTGTATATTCAAAGGCGTTATACATGCAATCGTTAGCAAGACGTATTCAAAAGTACTTCATACTTGGTACTCGAAAAGTACTTGAAGTACAGGAAAGTACTCGAAGTACGGGAAATCATTCGAGATACACGAAAGTGCGTGAAGTACAGGGAAGCACTCAAAGTCGCAATTGCAAATACTTTGAATACATGCCATGTACTTGAAAATTCAAGTACAAATACTTGAAGCACGGATCGAGTACTTGGAAATTTAAGTACAATACTTGAAATATTTTTTTGAGTACTTTGTACTTTCCAGTGCATCGCAAATACCGGGTACTTCAAGTACTGTCCAGCTCTGATACATACCTCAAAATCAGAGCCAAAACGGCGCAAGTTCTCGCAATATCCAAAATATCCGAAGACGAGAACACTTTACAGGCCTGAACCAAATGAGTCAGGCCACTTCGCGCAGTCCTCCCAATGAAGTTTGCTCCAATTTTTTTCAAAAAAAAAAAAAAAATTCTCCCCAGTGCTGCTAAAAAAAAAATCAGAAAAACCAATCGGAGAGTTAGTCGCAGCATCCGAAGTACATCGGGGAGAGCGAGGTGGTTGTTCGCGTGATATGAAAGACGGGGAGGAGGGAGGCTTGATTTTCGGGCCATTAGTTCGAACAGCCCGGCAATTCGTCAAATCGGGATAAATGTAGTATCAATAACGTGGCACAGCTGGTGGCAACGGAGCATGCGTTTTACCAGCGCGAAGAGTCCGATGTATATGTTGCGCGATTATATAGAGCACTACATGCGGTATGGGAGAAATCAGGTTGATCGGTATAGTGATCGAGTGAGGGAAGAATGAGAGAGAAGGAGAGGAAGAGAGCGAGACCAAAAATTCAGAATGTGGTCGGGAGGATAGTGTTGTTCAGCGAGCAAGCTCCCCTGATAAAACAGGTGATATCACCAAAACCATCAGGGGTAAAAATCCCGAATACCGTTATTTCCAAATGGCCCTTAGTTGCATTTTACTTTTTTCAAATTTTTTTTTTTTTTTCGTTCTCCCCTAGTACCATTATCCCGTGCCAATAAACGCAACAATCTGCCTTAAGTTTGTTGTGACGATATACTTCAAAATGATGCCACGCGGGCCAAATTTTTTCTACAATGTATACGATCCTTTTTCCTACGTTTCTGTACAACTTGGGTACGATTGACAGTACCGTTTTTTTTTTTTGAGAAAAAAAAAATTTGAAAAGTCAATGTGTTTCGTAGGTTAACTGCACCTATGATAGATAAATTCTGCCAATTTTTGCAGTATTCGCGCAATATCTCACAAGAAAATAGTGCCAATAAGCTGAAAAATATAAATACGCTTTGAGAGACCCCTACCCTGGATATTCTTGTAAAAATTTCAGAATTTTTTACAGTACAATTTTTAAGAATATTTATAATAAATAATTTATATTTATAAGAAAGAGGACCCCCGCTCGCCCGTGAGCGGTGCAACATTGTATCGTCGATGCATCCCCGCCGCCCCTATCTCCTGGCTGAGCAACCAGC
This sequence comes from Rhorus exstirpatorius, assembly GCA_963564615.1. Classification (NCBI taxonomy): domain Eukaryota; kingdom Metazoa; phylum Arthropoda; class Insecta; order Hymenoptera; family Ichneumonidae; genus Rhorus; species Rhorus exstirpatorius. The sequence goes on along the minus strand of OY751322.1, from coordinate 9,191,674 downwards.
ACAACAACCTTGGAGAAAGTCCGTAAAAGATTATTTCACCGAGTGCGTAACTGGATGTTACACACGCGCACATGTGCGCGTGCAAAGGTTGGGGAAATTGACCGGTGAGCGAAATTGCTAAAGTCAAAGTCGATTATACACGGGGCAGGCTCGCGCGCGCTTCACTTGTCCCCACGACGATTTATCACGATATCAAGGCCAGTTGGTTCTGAGCGTTCACATATATATACCCCTCTCCCTGGCTCATAACGTTTTTGCTCCGGCTATCGAAAAAAAAATTTTTTTTTTTCTTTCGTCCGCCCTTCCTTCTCTCCCGCTTCATAACGCTCCGTTCAACGATGCGAGTGACTCTCGTATACTCGCTCTGTATTAATTTATCGCCAAAAGCGCCTTGCCGAGCTCGATGACCAAGGTGCATGTACCTGGTGCGGCGAAGAAGTCCAGTTTTCGTTATTGAAGGGACGAGCGGTGATGCATCGGATGCAAAGACACAATCGCAACGCCCGATGAACTTTGGGAACGACGAATTTTCGTATTAATGAAGTTTAACCCTTTAGCGTGAACACATTCGCAGCGAAAAATTTCGCGTACATGGGGTAAATTCGACTCCAGGCCATTTTTGACCTCGAATATCTCGGTAATTATGCGCTTTTCGGGGAAAAAAAAGGTTCAGTCACTTTTTTCAGCGAATCGATCAAACATTAAGGCTGCGAAGTTAGATTTCGAGAGAAATCTTTTATAATTGTTCAAAACGGTGCTTAAAGTTGATGGTACGAAAAAAAAAAAAAACCAAGCACTTACAAAAGAAAAAAATTTTGGGGTCAGCCTGACCCCAGATGCACACTAAAGGTTAAGCAGGTAGCCCAAAACCGCTCCCGGAGTTTCTGACCCTGGAGAATCATCATCGCGGTTGCAGATTATGAACCCGTCAAGCCCAGCCCAACACATGAACATGCGAAACAGCCCAACTCAAATCCAGCCGGTTAAAAGAGGTGCCCGATCATTTGTTACTGGAAAAGTTCAATTAGGAGTACGAATGAAATTTTTTTTTTTTCAATCATTTGGGCGCATAATGTAGAGTAAGTAAAAATAATGAGGACGTATTTTTTATTTTTCGTTAAAAATGACAGATGCACCTGTTGTAGGCAATTTAATTTCACGGATTTTCATATATATATATAGATACACTACCGTTCATAAGTATGGAAACACTCGCCCCAGATCCGAGCCACACAAGAAGTTGTATCGCTCTTTGAAAAATGAAGATATCTCAATTTCCCAAGCGGCGTTCTAAAGAGGACATATTTAGCTTCATTTACCTTTTTTGGAAAAATTTTTGCGATTTTTTGTGAGCCCGGTACGCACTTTGAAAGATGGTAATTTTTTGGCTTTTTTTGGAGGGTGGAAATTTTCCCGCATATCTTGTAAAAAAAATTTTTCAACTTTTTTTTCCGTGAAAAACTTGAAGCGGGAAGTACAACCTTCAATCTCATTTTTTGGAAAAATTTTTACGATTTTTTTTCGCAAAGATATTCAACTTTTTGCAAAAAACGACCATATTTATAAGGGGTAGTCTCACTCTGAAACTACTGGGTTTTCGTAAAATTACTAAGAGGGTAAAAAGTTGCATACGATCATTTTGGATGTATCACATTTTTTCAGAATTAAAAAAACAAATTCGAAAAAAAAAAATTTCAAAAATTAAAAAAATTTTTTTTTCTAAATTTTTTCTTAAATCAACGAAATATTTTTTTGATCGTGAAAAATCGGGTCTCTTACCTCATCTACACGGCTTTTTCATCGAAAAAGCCACCTTTCGCTGCGATTACAGCTTTGACGAGACGTGGCATCCGCTCGATCAATTTGTCCATTTGACCCTGCTCCAAACTGGCCCAAGGTGGCTTTTTCGATGAAAAAGCCGTGTAGATGAGGTAAGCGACCCGATTTTTGACGATAAAAAAAATATTTCGTTGATTTAAGAAAAAATTTTGAAAAAAAAAATTTTTTAATTTTTGAAATTTTTTTTTTTCGAATTTGTTTTTTTAATTCTGAAAAAATGTGATACATCCAAAATGATTGTATGCAACTTTTTACCCTCTTAGTAATTTTTCGAAAACCCAGTAGTTTCAGAGTGACCTTATAAATATGGTCGTTTTTTGCAAAAAGTTAAATATCTTTGCGAATAAAAATCGTAAAAAATTTTACAAAAAATGAGATTGAAGGTTGTACTCCCCGCTTCAAGTTTTTCACGGAAAAAAAGTTGAAAAATTTTTTTTACAAGATATGCGGGAAAATTTCCACCCTCCAAAAAAAGCCAAAAAATGACCATCTTTCAAAGTGCGTACCGGGCTCAAAAAAAATCGCAAAAATTTTTCCAAAAAAGGTAAATGAAGCTAAATATGTCCTCTTTAGAACGCCGCTTGGGAAATTGAGATATCTTCATTTTTCAAAGAGCGATACAACTTCTTGTGTGGCTCGGATCTGGGGCGAGTGTTTCGATACTTATGAACGGTAGTGTATAGCGTAACATGTGTGACGTCATAATGTTATAGTTTTCAATATGTTATATTAACGGCAATTTTGATTCAAATAAAAAAATAAAAAAATACGTACTAAATGTTTTTTTTTTCTTAAACTACCAGATTATGAAATAAAACATTTCATTTATACTCCCAATTATTCGCTATACTCATCGAGGCTTCATGATTCATTGCTTAAGTAAATTTTTAGCTATTCTGACGAGGAATATCGCACTGCTAATCACTTTTTTTTCATTTTTACCTGTGCACATCCAGCAGCATGATCCTTTTTTGCTTTTTGTCCCTGGTTCGTTTGATCTCCGCGGGCAGGCGATTAGTGGATCAAAAATTGAATCCTCCAGATTTGTGTCAACGGACACTTCTGTAGGAATGAACTCGCGACCAGGTCAGCCTGAACAACGCATAGAAGGGGACAGTCCAATAAGAGAAGATTGAAATTTTGAACTAAAGTTTTGATGCTGGAACTCCAACTGTACGATCGAGTGTCCGATTGGCAGTGTGATGATTTCCGAGCAAAGTATATCGCTAGAAAATGGATGGTGCCAGAGGCTGGAGGAGAATCGAGTGACTTTGTTTTTTTTTTTCTTTCCTTCTCTTTCGAAGAGAAAAAGTCATCGCGAGCCGGACCGAGTCCTGCTCTCGCGATTCGGCGAGGAGGCAAAGGGAGACGAGGCTGCGAGAACACGAGGATACGAGTCCATCTATCCGTCTCTCTCTCTCTTTCTCTCTTCCTTTTCTCCTCCGCGCCCATTTCGCATCTAGCTAAATAATAAATACGAGGAGGCTTCTCCCGGGGGGTATACCCCGAGGGTGCCATTAACGGGGTAGTACCGGAGCGTGTACGGCTCAGCAATGTGGTATAGGCTCGCGAGAGACCGAATGAGGAATGGGAAGGAAAGCCGCGTTCCATTTACCTTCTCCCAGGTCGTCTCAACGACGAACCACCTATATGTATCCGCTTCTTAGCCCGCGGGGCCTTCAGCCTCTCCACTTTCCTCTTTCTTCCCCCCCCCCCCTCCCCCGCTCAGCCCTTTCTCCCACAATTCCTCTTTTCTTTCGAGACTTTGACTCTCTTTTCTTCTGTTCGCGCGGAGCTCATCCCGCTGGGATGATGTCTACGAGCGGTGAGAGACGACACTCCCGGCCCTCTCCCCGAGAAGGCTGAAAAGTCTCCCGGACTCGTGTCACGAGACGAGGAAAAAAAAAAAAAAAAAAAAAAAATGGCAGCCAAAGGCAGACCCCCGATATGTCCCCAATTTCTGATCGGTCTTTTCATATACCGCGCCCTAACATATTATTGTTCCAGTATCCAGTCCCGGAAAGATTCAGCCTAAGCTAATCCATTCTGGAATTGGGATATGTGCCGTTTTTGAAGAGTAACATGAATGGTAATATAGGGGAAACCTCAAACGGTTACAAAGTTCAATCGAGAAGTTTTTGTGACCTTTCAATTTCAAGACCCCGAGACGATATCTCATCCTCAATCCGGATGTCCTCAATCGACTCAACATCCACAAAAATCACACACAAATCCCCCCCAATCCACGCCACGTGTGTCCTGGCACACGAATAGAGAAATAAAGAAAGAAAAAAAAAAAAAAGACGGTTGACGCTAATGAAATGACGAAATGAAAATCGCGAATGAAACTGCGTGCCGCGGGTAATGGAGAAACGGTTGACGCGATCAGCGGCGATGGAAAATGAGAGTCGTCGCTCGAGAGTAACTGGGTATAAATGTGGCTTGTGGTATCAATAATTGAGGATTATTGACGGAGGGTGTATAGTCGCTGGTTGGTGGAACGGGGAATTCGATCGGGATATGACGATGTGTAGGTTGCACTTTCTCTCTCTCTCTCTCTCTCTCTCTCTCTCATCCTGCAGCGGATAGCCCTACGGTGGATGGGCATTTAGCGGTCGAACGAGAGGGCTACCACCTAGATACTAGCGCCACAGCCTCCCTAGTCCACGTATACGTGTTCATATATATATCGCTTCGCTATATATCAAACGAGACTGTGCTGGTGGGTATAAAGCCACTATGGCCAGCCTGGTATCGACATGTCGATGATATGCCTCTCTCTCTCTCTCTCTCTTTCACTCTCAAGCTTTGGGGGGTCTCGATTTCCAGTATCCGTGAAATCGGACAATCGTGGGCCATCCTCCCCAGTAATCAGCCGCTTTAGAAAATCAGAAAATTGTCCAATTTTTGATCCAATACCTTGGCTGCGCTTGACAAACCCTAGCATACTACACGGAAAAAAATTTTCTGTGAATTCTAGTCATGTTTCCATCATGTTTTACAGTTTTGTTAATAGAGAATGCCTCTCGGGAGGAAAACTTCGGAAATTCTTTAGAATTTGAAATAGAATTTGAAAGTGATAGAATGAATTTTTACAGTTTAAAAGTGTAAATAGAGTTTACCACTGTGACAAATTGTACAAATCGTGAAATAAATTATAATATAAAATAGCGCATCTTTTTGGGTTTAATGTTTGAGAAATTGCAATGTGAACTGTAAAAAATAAAAGTTTAGAAGATTTTGAAAAGCGCGGGTCGAATTAGCATAATAAATGTAGTTTATTATCTATAAATTAGCAATTAAATCGATGAACGAATTTAAAACTGCTGTTTCATTATCTTTGAAAATACTGTGAATTTTGCAAAAAAAAAAAAAAAAATCGTCATGGACCGGAATTTGAACCCGCGATCCTCCGCAGTAAACGAATTCAACACTTTCGATCCTTAAATAATGATTTAAACAAAAAAAAATTAAAGATTTGGAGATTTTTTTTTTACGAGTGTTTCCGGGTTGGTGGTCCGGACGTTTTTCCGTCGAAATTAATTTTGAGCCTACCTGAGATTTTACCTGAGACCTACCTAACGACCTACCTAACGACCGACACTCCATACCACTACGCCATTGATTTTATGAACGCTTATTGATCCTTATGAATTGCTTGTTTGCGTCGTATTTTCCATACACATTTTAAAACTGTAATTTTTCCATCATTTTCACAGTTGAATTCGACGAAAGCGTGCTGCAATTTTTTTAAATTTCAATTTCTGTTTTTCATAGAGAATTTAGTATTTTTTGTTATGTCTTACATTCGTAAAAATACTCTCTCTATACAGTTCATTTTAATGCGTCAGTTTTAAAAATTTTCTTGTACAAATCTATTGGTTTTTCATTTTATCTATAGCAAAATTTATTGCGAGCATTTTCAATTTTTACAGTGTCACTTTTTTGAAGTGGAAATAGTTGTTTTTACAGTTTAAACCAACAAATATGGTTATACAGATAGTGCAGAAGTATATTCCGTACATTAATTTTTGATCAAAACACTGTAAAGAGATTAATTTACTGTGTTAAACTGCATTTTTTCTCTTCATCGTTGTATTTTTTAAATTTCAGTTATTATTTTTTGAAATGTCTTTTTTTCCGTGTACCTGCCGATTGAAAAAAAAAACTTCTTTCCCAACGCATCTGTCCTCTGTTTCAGGCGCTAGTCAGTCCAGATCGTGTCTGTTCGCGTAGCAAAATATCTCGGTTGGATGAGAATTGATCAATGAGGGATACAGAGCTAGGTATGTAAGGTTTTTGAAGCTTCCTAGTCCCGGCAGTAGCTTGATAGTTTGTCGGGTATCTTGCTATTTCAAGCGTGGAATAAGGAATAACACCCGGATCAATAAACGGTTACCCGCAGACATTGTACTCGGGTCACCAGGTTTTTACGATCCCCGGTCTTGTTCCGATTTGGCCACATCCAAGTCTATCGAGAAAAGTGCGGAAAATCTATCCGGCATAAAGGAGGCTTCTATATATATATATATTTTTTTTTTCTAGCTGTTTTCAGGAATAAGAAACGACTCGGAATCGTAATTTTTGGGAAAAAATGATGCTCAACTAAACAATTTAGTGTCCCGGATCAGCGGATTGCTGAACAAGTACTTGTCCAACTATATCAGGACCATGAAAGGCCATCAAACCTCTCTCTCGATCTCTTATTCAATTTGGTTTGGGTTTGGGTTTAGGTGAAACATGGGATGGCCAATCACTGACCAAGGTACCAATAACTGGTTACCGTTTATTTTCCATTCTATCCACCGATATAGTATGTACAAGAGGTAGAGAGAGAGAGAGAGAGAGAGAGAGAGTGCTCTTCTTCCGCCAGCTACTCTCTTGGACCATAGAGAATCGTCTACCGTCGTAATACTGTACGGCCTCTGTACTCACCGCTTCGACGTAAATATACAGACATAGTCTCTCTCCCGATGGCATTGCGACTGGCCTGATGTGGTCTAACAACACAACAAGGCCTGGGGTATCGGGGGAATGGTTTTCGCGTCTATGCGAGTATGCGTGTGCCGGTTCACAGTGACAACGCGATGGTATGGCCAGCATTTCGAGGCTCTGCGAGGACAATCGGGACAGCGGACGATCGCGATACGCGAAAATACCATCTGTCATTGGAACGCGTTTGGCCCACCTATCGCCGACCATCATGGGGGGGGGGGGGGGGGGAGACGGGACGACAACAACGACAACGACAGGCGACTGCAAACTGGGGACTAAAGTGTAGGTGGATGTGTAAGTGGTAACGCGTATGCAGCATTCGATTCATCATAGTTGAATGGCATTCGACGATTCTGAGCCCCACAACTCCTTTTTCCAACAGCCTTTTTGCTTCACCTCCGACTGTTCATCACTTTTCCAAGCCCCATTAGTGATCGGAACACAAAGTATGTGCTGGACGAGAAGATTGAGACAAGTGCGAACGATTGCTTTATAACATTGTCAGAAAACGATTCTGATGACCCCAAAAAAAAAAAAAGCGTTTGTAGCGGAATGGCTTCAAGTGGTCCGAGGAATCATTTAAGGAGGTTCTTAACCCAGAGAAAAACGGTAAGAATGATTGTAAAATTTTAGGGGAGATTTGTGCTGGTACTAGGAATACAACGTAATTATTTCAGATTTTTGACCGCGTAGTTGAGGAGGAAAAAAAAACATTAAATATGACGCTTACACGTGGGCTCTTATGGGAGAAGTATTCGAAGCTATGATTGGAGATTATTTTAGGAGTGAAAAAAAAACGGTAACATTTCCGCAAAGAACCGCTTGAACGATAGATTAGACCTACATCGATATAATTTGCCCATGAAGAAATTTTTTCACCGTGCCGATTGTGAAATATACTTGTAAACAGAATTGAGCGTAAGTGGCATATTAATAAAATGAAAACGTATTTGGTGAAACAAATGCCGAGCGCAACCTGCCCCGCGCGTCGCACGCGCTGTAAAGTTCCCCTTGCCGCACCCAATAGATGTTAAGGAAGTAACGCAACTACCCACCTAGTCATAAAAATGTTTGACCTAAGTAGTACTTAACCTGGCAACGTCGCTTTTCGTTGATTGTGTGCACGTGTATATGTGTGTTCAAATATGCCGTTGACAGCTCATCAGCTGTATCAGTGAATTTTTTTTCGTATTCGTTTAATTTAATCGCCAGTTTGATATGCCTAAAGAAAAAAAGCCAAGATTTTATTGAAAAGTTAAAGTATAGTTACCGAAAAGGTGTACCGAGCTAGAATTAATCAGCAAGAAGCAGGCAGAAATGTTCGGAGTATTTACGGTACGAAAAAACTGCAAAGACAGCATAGCCTCGAAATCAAGGAATCAACATCATCAAAATATGTTGATGTGAAAGAGGAAGGCTGTAAATTTTTCAACGTAGAAACGATTGCCCATCAGCTAATATGCAAAAATTGTGATAATGTGCTGATAATTATATTTTAAATATGCTCATCATTGCGTGATAAGAAAAAAATTCAGGTGTATAGGTATCTCAATTATTTGAAAAATAATTGAGACTGTGTCAATATGCCAAATATTATTTCAGTAAAAAAATATTCTACGTATGTAAGATAATATGTATGAAAATAAAATTGTATTTGAATACTTAATTTATTTATTTATTCCATTGATATTCAATATAATATGTCGTGTAAACAAAACAAAAAAATTATAAAAATATGTAGTAGTTAGACTGCACGAGCTGTCACACGTTGAAATTTCAAAATGCGCGCTCATAACCTCGAATATGCGACGTTGCAATATTTTTAGCGAGGGTCCGAATATTCGCTATGAGTACTTTTTATTGTTTTTATTATTCCTGTCATAAGTCACCTTTGAATATTTTTAAGCCGGATAAATGATTATAAGTATTCAATCTCTCTGCTGTTTAAATTTCATTCTGGTCTATCCATCAATTACGGAGATATGAGGAATAATGTACAGCTAACTCCGTGATTTCTCATAAGAGGCCATGTTGAATTGGCTTGTAAAGAGATAAAACGAATTACAAATATCTCGCGTAAAAACCCACCTCGGATCATAAAAATTTGTATGAGTTTTGTTTACATTATAATCGAACATTCTGCCAAGTTTGGTATTTTTCTGTCCATCAATTCTATTTCCTGCGTTACTTCCTTAACCTCAGCCAACCCAGAGAACCAATTGACAGTCGTGAATATGAATGCCTTCCCCGGAAATCGGGTTATTTGGCCTTGAAATCAATAGGATTAAGGACCCGGTTACCGAACCGTAAGGGTTAGTTTTGGGGCAAAATATATGGAGGCTCGGTGAGTGGATACCGCATCGAGGCACGCGGTTCGTTGATCCCAAATTGAGCTTAGGAGTTTTTTGGGATCAGAAATTTCGGTACAAGTTGGGTATTGTTCTTTCGCTAGTTTCGGAATGATTTTGAAATATTCAAAGGTCAAGAATCTGTGCATCACATCCGGAAAAGTATCAATCTACGTTTTGAAATCATTGGATCCGGATTTATCGGTATCCTATTCGGATAATTGAGACAATTGTCCAACACTTTTGAAATGTCAGCAAATGGGTCATTGACCCAAACCCTGTTCGTCTGGCTTATCAATATGATTTGGACACCGTTTATCGAACTAAACCCAACGATCCAAGTGCCAGAATCAGTAAGGGATCGATTAGTCTTGGGGCAAAATATACGGAGGCTCGGTGAGTGGATACCGCATCGAGGCACGCGGTTCGTTGATCCCAAATTGAGCTAGGAGTTTTTTGGGATCAGAAATTTCGGTACAAGTTGGGTATTGTTCTTTCGCTAGTTTCGGAATGATTTTGAAATATTCAAAGGTCAATAATCTGTGCATCACATCCGGTAAAGTACCAATCTACGTTTTGAAATCATTGGATCCGGATTTATCGGTATCCTATTCGGATAATTGAGACAATCGTCCAACACTTTTGAAATGTCAGCAAATGGGTCATTGACCTAAACCCTGTTCGTCTGGCTTATCAATATGATTTGGACACCGTTTATCGAACTAAACCCAACGATCCAAGTGCCAGAATCAGGAAAAGTAAGGAAAGAGCTTGGAATTGTTGAACGATCTCTCGTTATTGTTACTCTAAGCTCGTCGTCAATGAAAAGTGAATTCGAATTGACAATCGCGTAACGAATCAAGAACGGAGTCGTGTGTGTGTGTGTGTTTGGGTGACTGGTGGCTAAGAGGGCAGGGCGAGAACCTTGCCAGAATTTCTAAATAAGAATTCGACGAGAAGCGCGCTTTAAAACGGGTCGTATAATAACATCTTGTGATAGGGAAGCTGCCCGCGCCCTACCAACAAGAAAAGAAAAAGGATCACGAGGATGAGGTGAAATCTGCCTGCATAAACGAGCCTCCGATTTTAACTCGCTTTAATTGGTTCCGTTATATTCCGCATGAGAATTTCGCGCCAGAAGCTTCCCTTCGTCCCAAAGCCCACGCTACTTTTTTTTTTTTTTCTTCTTTCTTTTCTCTTCTTTTCTCTGCGAATACAAAACTTGCCGCTATTTTCGCTGGAGCAAGGAAAACTTTTGGGACGGAAATGCGGAGAGAAAGAGCGACGATCTTCCCCGCCAGAGTGATGGAAATCACGATATTCGTTGTTATTTTCTTTTGATACGTATCCCATGTGAGAAAATTTCGATAAAAATTCACGATAATGAATGAAATTCTGCGAAAAATTCCGTTATACACCGTTAGTGAAATTCAATGCACTTTTCATTCGCGAAATCCCACAGCCGCGTTACGGACGAATGTTCCTCGGCATGGACCGAAAGGTTTTCGTTAGATCGCAAGCGGATCCGGAATTTTTTTTTTTTTTCGTTTCTTTCTAACAAGAATGGAGCAAAAGGGAAAAAAAAAAACATGCAAAGAATGAACCATTTTTGTTAGCAAGTCAAAGTTAAAAAAAAAAATGAGAAAAAAAAGGTTGTCTTGAGCAAAAATCTTCAGCTTTTCGTTGAAAATATTATCGCGATTTGCTTCGAATTCGAGAGAGCTCTAAAAACATGAAAAAGGATTTTAAAAAACTTGCAGGGGCTTGAAAAAAATAATTTCTCGGTCGCTTGTAACTTTTTTTTTTTAGTCCTTTCACGAATTCTGAGCCAATCAGCAATCTCCTCGTTATAAATAAATCAGCCGAATTTCCATTCGTTTCAAATAAAAATATAATTTATTTTCTTACTTTACGATTTTATTTCAAACGAATTTGAAATTAAAAAAAAAAAAAAAAAAAAGTTTCGAAGAAAATTTACGTAAAATTGGACAAAATATGAATTCTTTTGTTTTTACTGTATATGTTGGTAAAAAAGATGGAAAAAAAAAACTACCAGCCATTCTGATTTTTCTCTCATCAACGAAACATCGTCCAAAGATGATCACAAGACTAGTTCTTGGGCCCTATAAGGCTTATCAGGCCCAACCAATCTCACACTTTGTAAGTCTTATTTATCGATCTTTTGTCGATCGGATCTATCATTTATTTATTTATCGATATATATCCGAGTCAAAGAGTGGTTTTGGAAGGGCTACTCGTAATTTTCATATTTGTCGTTTCAACGGGAAAGACATTGATACTTTCCTCGATCTCTCCGATCATGGATTTATTGAAGAATCCCTCGATCGTATTATTTTCAAGTTTCATCGTTTTTTCAGACGATATTTCAGGCTGAAAAGCTCGTTTTTCACGAGCCTCGGCATTGAGCTTGGAAAAATTTGGGATTTTCATGGAAATCAAATCGTCTCTCGTGTCTCTGCCGAAAGCAACTTCCTCGAGAAGACGCTGATTCTCCTTTTTCCAAGCTTCGCGCTTGTTCAACAATAAAATTTCATCGTTGAGACGATTTTTTTCCCTCACGGGAAGCAACGAGCTCGACAATAACGCGTCCGACACACCGGACGAGAAGATCATCCCTGATCGTTCAGTGATCGTTGGGGTAAAGTGATAGATCGTAATATTTGTTTTCTCAGGCTCGACGTAAATCTTGGGTTTCTCATAGCCCCAGGAATAAGCGCGTTTTTTTCGTCTCAGGGTGGCTATTTGTTGCAGAAGCTTGCGATACTCGATCGATTCATCGGTTTCTCGATTGCTCGGATCATTCTTTTCCTCGCGACGAATTCGCTGGGACGAATCGAGTAGCTCGCTAGTTCGCTTGCTTCGTTTGGTCCAGAGACCCGACTGTTTTGTCGCACCTGAGACGAATAGCCGCAAGGGGTTCGGTGAAAATCATTAGGACGAAGGGAAAAAAAAAGCGAGAGCTTTGTGGCAAGCTTCAGCAATTATTGGTACGTTTTTTTTTTTTTTTTACTTTTTAAAAACTACCATTGACGCGCAGATAAGGGCAGATAGAGCAAAAATTTTCATGTTACATGAATTTACAGCCTTCTTTCAGGCTTAATTGTAGGTTCAAATTTAGGCTAAAAGTGTAGGTGAAATTTAGGTTGAAAAGAGGCTGGAATGATGAATTTTAGGTTCAAAGAAGAGCGAAACTAAGGTTTAAAGGAAAGTGAAATTTAGTCTAAAAAGAGGGTGAATGAAGGGTAAATCTTAGTCTGAAAGAACTAATCGTAATCGGTGTTGGGCAGATTTGTAAATCAATTAAAAATTACAATTGTTTTTTTAAATTGAAAACAAATCAATTACAAAATAAAACTGTAATTGATATCATTTTTCAAATAAATTACAAATTACAAAAGTAATTTACAACTTTTTTCGAATCGATCACAAATTGCAAAAGTAATTGATATTTTTTTTTCGAAACAATTACAAATTACAAAGGTAATCGACATCTTTTTTTTTCAAATTACAAATTAAAAAAGCAATTGACACCTTTCTTCCAATCAATTACAAATTACAAAGTAATTGACACCTTTTTTCAAATAAATTACAAATTACAAAAGTAATTTACAACTTCTTTCGAATCGATCACAAATTGCAAAAGTAATTGATATTTTTTTTTCGAAACAATTACAAATTACAAAGGTAATCGACATCTTTTTTTTCAAATTACAAATTAAAAAAGCAATTGACACCTTTCTTCCAATCAATTACAAATTACAAAGTAATTGACACCCTTTTTCGAATCAATTACAAATTATAAAAGTAATTTACCCTTTTTTTTACGAATAAAATACAAATTACAAAAGTAATTGACATCTTTTTTCGAATAAATTACAAATAACAAATGTAATTGACCTCTTTTTTCGAATCAATCACAAATTAAATAAGTAATTGACACTTTTTTGGAATAAATTACAAATTAAAATTGTAATGGACATCCTTTTTCGAATCAATTGCAAATTTGAAAAGTAATTGACACTTTTTTGGAATAAATTACAAATAAAAAATGTAATTGACATCTTTTTTCGAATCAATTACAATTTCCAAATGTAATTGCCCTCTTTTTTCTAATCAATTACAATTCCCAATTCGCATATTATTTTTAATTGATTCGATTGCTTTTGTGATTTGCAATTGATTAGAAAAAAAGTGTCAATTACTTTTGTAATTTGTAATTGATTCGAAAAAAGGTGTCAATTACTTTTGTAATTTGTAATTGATTTTAAAAAAGGTGTAAATTGCTTTTCAAATTTCCAATTGATTCGAAAAAAATGTCAATTACAATTATTATTTGTAATTACAATGACGATTAAAAAGAGACGATGGAAGTTTTATGCTCAAAGAAGGGGCCAAATTCAGTTTTAATGAAGGCTGAAAAGACGATGAAATTTAGGCTGAATTGAGGGTTCAATTTAGGTTCAATGAGTGAAATTTAGTATGAAGAGGAGGTAGGATAAGAGAAAAGGGTGAGGTAACGAGATCAGTATGAATTTAAGCAAAAAGAATATTTTAAAATTTAATCTGAGAGTTTTTTTTTTTCCAATAAAAATACGGTCCTAGTTTGTTTCCCAGAATTTTTCGAGCCTCCCAATTAATGAGTTTCGGAACAATGGCTCAGACGCCGCTGGGGACATTTAAAATTTAAGAAATTTTTAAAAATTACAAAAATTCATCATCCAAAAGATATCACGAAGATGTTTCAGTTTCTAAAAAAAAAAACATCTTTTTTTTTGTTCCGTCCACCCAAAAATCATTCACCATACTGAAAATCCATCGCGTATTGCTCACCTCGTGAATTATCGTTCGAGTAAAACAGATCCATCGGTCTGTCATTGAACATGGAAAAAGGATGCTGACGATTTTTCGAATCTCTCATATCCAATGGTCCCGTCAAGTTTTTCGATGCCCTTGTGTTATTCGAATTGGGCACCGAGGCCTGATACTGCAATATCTGCTGAGGCACCAGTCGAGCTCCGGCGCTCAAAATATTTTGCGATCCTTGCACATTATTCGCAGCCTCTTTCGACTCGATATACTTCACGAGCAGTGCCAATTGTCTCACCTGAAATATTAAGAAAAAAAAAGTTAAAAATAAATAAAAAAAATTCTAGCATCTCTCATTTTCGGGAATTACACGAATTTGATTGTATAAATATTGACGAGTCGTTTTTTAACGTTACCATTCGGGTGGTGTTTATGGCTTTCGACGGATTTCTCTATCTCTTTGATTTTTACGTACCAAATAATCGTGTACCGTCTGGACCTTGGTCTTTTCACGCTCCGTCAAAGCGTGATACTCGCTAATAAGGCTCTTGAGAAGATTTACTTTTCTCTCGAGTTCCGACACCAAGCCGGTTCCCGAGGAGGAATCACGAGTCGAATTCGGAAAGAGAAATTTGTATGGCGATTTTTCGGGTGCTTGCTGCTGACCATGACCGGGAATAAGTGGCAATGGCGGAATCTTTGAAAAAAAAAAATTGATTCAATCATTGAATTAGAAAAAAGTATCACGATAAAAAAATGATATAAAAATTGAAAAAACAAAATTAAGTTCATTATTTTTTTAATCGTGGCTTTTTTTTGTTTTTTTTTTTAATAAAAATAAAAATTTTTTAATTTTAATTGCGCCCATTCAATTATTCGTTACTGTGACGTTGTGGTCATTGTAATTATTTTTGGCAATTCGTTCATTTTTCAAAATTTTATTCATCATTGCTGAATCTCGGAGTGGGGAAAAAAAAAATTGTATACCTGATCTGACAAGGGATCGGCGAGTTCTTCGAGACCGAGGCTCCATTGCAAAAAATCGCGCATATCCGGTGCGAGGGATGCGCAAGTTTTTCGTCGAACCTCATCGAGAACAAGACGTCCCAAAAGTTCCATAACCCGTCTCATCATAGCCTCTGTTTCTTTCACCTATCGATAATCGTTCGAAAATACAAAAATAAATAAAAAAATCGCGACAACATAAATTTTGATGATACATAAAAAAAAAAAAAAAAAAAAAAAAAAAAAAAAAAAAAAAAAAAAAAAAACTTGCTTCGTGCTCGTCGAGGCCTTGACGATACATCTTATCGAGTGCCATTGATTCCTGGGGCTTGTGCTTTCTATAGAGACCCGGTCCAAAGGCAACCTTGAGGCCCTCGTTACGTTGCACCTTTTTAATTTTAATTTTCGATTAAAGAAGAAAAAAAAAAAAACAATTGCTTAAATCACAAAGACACGTTTGTATTATGAATTTTCGCTACTTGTTCGAAAATTCTTTCGACAATTTTGCCAGCCAGTTCACCGTGAACAGCCAAATCGATCTGCGACTCGTCCTCGATATTGTCAGCGGCTAGAAGAACGGTTAATTTTCGTCGCTGAGCATCGCCATCGACGGATTGCCTTTTTCGTTCTGTCCAATTCTTTAAAATCATATAAGCTCATCAATCGCGTCATTGTTGAGTCAATTAATGATTTTTTTTTCTTCGTCGATTCGCCAGACTATGAGTCAACGTTCAGTTTCACGTAATACAATTAAATTTCACCTTTCGATTTTTGTGATGTCGACGAGATCTGTGCTTTCGACGTTTCGGTAAATTTTTACGATCGAATGATTCGGCGTGTCTTCGAGGTCTCGTATTGTTGAAAATCTTGATATCGCGGGAGAAGAGTTTTTTTTCCACGCTTGAAATCGTGAAATTTGCATCGATCGTCGAATTTTCATTGACGATCTGGATGAGATAATGTGATTTTCGTATTAATATGAATTTCACGAAGTCGCATATGACTTGCGAAAAGCAACTATTAACGGATCAAAATGGTTACTGTTGAAACTGGAACGGTTACTATTGAATTTACAATAGTTTTTGGAGAACCAATAGGGACAGTTGATGTATTTTTTTTTTCAATTTCCAATAGGAACTATCGAAGATCATAATAGGTATTTTCTGAGAGCAACGGTGACTATTGAAATAGTTTTTTTTTTATTGGGAATAGTTACTATTGCATGTTGCGAGGGTAATAAGTTTTTAGCTTTCGAGGGAAAAAAACTATTCACGGAACGATAACCACCCTCGAACATGAATAATTGTTATTTCGATAGTTAATAGTTAATACTATTGCAAAAAATAGTAACCATAGGAATAGTTACTATTGAAATTCGATACCAACTATTCAACTATTCAATGGTCATCTTTCGCTCTCAATAAGTTTGTACTTTTTGTGCGCAATAGTGACTATTCGAAACAAAGACACTATTCCAATAATTACCATTACCCCCCATAGTAAATATTGACATAGTTTCTAATATGAATAGTTTTATTAACCATAGTCTTAAAATAATTACTATTGATGTTCGATACAACGATTAAGAAGAAAAAAATATATAATAGTCACTTGTAATAATGGCAATAGTAATTATTGGAATAGTTTTTATTACGAATAATTAATATTGCACACAATAATTACAAACTTATCGAGGGCAACAATTGACTATTGAATAGTTAGTATCGAATAGTTATTATTGCATATCGCGAGAACTTATTAACTATAGAATAGTTACTATTGAAATTCGATACTAACTATTTGACTATTCAATGGTCAACTGTCGCTCTCAATAAGTTTGTACTTATTGTACGCCATATTAACTATTCGATAAAAAAGACTATACCAATAACTACTATTACCCCCCCCCCCCCCTAAGCCCCATAGTAAATATTCACATAGTTTCCAATCTGAATAGTTGTATAAACAATAAATAGTGTTAATATAATTACTATTGATGTTCAATACAACTATTAAGAATAAAAAAATATATTAATCGCTACTAATTATAGCAATAGTAATTATTGGAATAGTTACTATTGCATGCCACGAGGGTAATACGTTTCTAGCTTTCGAGGGAAAAAACTATTTACGGAGCAATAATCACCCCGGAACATGAATAGTTGTTATTTCGATAGTTAATAGTAAACACCATTACAAAATAGTAACTATATAATAGTTACTATTGAAATTAGATACTAACTATTCGACTATTCAATGGGCAACTGTCGCATATGGAACATGAATAGTTGTTATCTCGATAGTTAATACTATTACAAAATAGTAACTATATAATAGTTACTATTGAAATTCGATACTAACTATTCGAAGCAAAGTCTATTCCAATAATTACTATTGCCCACCCCCAAAATAAATATTGACATAGTTTATATTCTGAATAGTTGTATTAACCATAAATAGCGTTAAAATAATTACTGTTGGTGTTCAATACAATTATTGAGAGCAAAAAAAATATAATAGTCACTAGTAATTATAGCAATATTAATTATTGGAATATTTTTCATTTCGAATAATTAATATTGCGCGCATTAATTACAAACTTATTGAGAGCAACGATTTAATATTGAATTGTTGAATAGTTAGTATCGAATAGTTAATGTATTGTAACAGTCGTCATTCCGAGTACAATTATTATTGGACATGAAACGTAAAAACTTTCCAAGATAATAGTCGTAATTGAAAATTAACGATACTGTGACTAGAGAATGAGTAATTATTAGGAATAGTTACTATTAAACTTCGATGGCACTATTTTTAATGATCGGTCAAAGTTATCACTGGGACTGGCTGAAATGGATTTTTACTAGACAAGTGAATTTGTAAAATATTGGGCGGAGTGTAGCGCTCGATGGTTCCTTCGAATAGTTTTTTTTCCCCAATTGTTCTTAATAGTTTTTTTTTTCCCGTAAGCGTTCCGAAACGACAATTTTTTTCCCCCTGAATCAGAACATTTTTCCCTTTGAACTCTTGCCTCCGGATATTTTCTGGTTGAAGCATTCGCAATGATCCCCTCACTGGGGTTCGTACTTTGCGGTATTAAGGTCGTTTCGTGCGAATGACTGTCCGTCGTCAGGGAAGTCGATACCGAAGAGCTGCTCGAATTTCTGAATGAACCCTCATGAACGATCTGCGTCAGATGACGACCGAAGCCTCTCTCCGATTGCAACGAGTGGCGTGGCTCGAATTTTTCTTTCCCAACGACCTGGAATTTTTTATCGCGAAGCCCGAAATATCGAAAACTCGTCATATAATTTTGTTTATTTCAATTTTTTTTATTTTTTTTAGCTGTTCGGCCATTTTACCTCGATAATCTTCCATTCGGGGCTGGTTGTCTTGAACCTGAGGGATCTCAGTGAGACCGGTGAGATGTCCGGCGAGGAAAGGGAAACGGAAGAAAAGTTCGTACTTTTGACGACGATTGGCTTATCCTCGACAAGTGAATTGCTCTGTTCGATTCCACCCTTGAACATGTCATCGGTGATCTTGAGCGCGGCATAATTTCTCGCTGATTTTTCGGCATTGGACTTTAATCTGGACGAGGCAACATTTTCATCGTAATCATCGACGATGCTGTTGACACTTCGTTTCTTCGTTCGTTTCTCAATGGACGGTGAGATGACGAGATAGGTTCGTTCTTTCGAGAATTTTGGCTCGTCAATTTCACGTGCATCGTCATTTTTCGGATCGACGTTAGAATTTTTCATCTCGGCCAGAATGGAATTTTCAAAATTTTTCGAATCTCCCGATGATCCTACCTCGCTGAAACGATCTAACCATCGTGTATCTACGACCGTAAGTTTGTACGTAAAGCAAAAAAAAAAAAAAAAAAAAAAAAAAAAATTATTTTGTTTACCACTGACTGTAGAAATCGGAAAATTCCGAATCTTGGGCTGCTGGCATTCTCTTCAGTAACAGAGAATTGTACAACGAATTTGAGGATTGAGGAGGCTTTTTATCATTTTCGGGACTCGAATCTGGCAAGTCACTTATGAATTCTTCCTTCGGGACTTTGTTTTTCAATTGTTTGCGAAATTCCTCCTCTTTTTTCTCCTCCTCGGTGTTCTCGTCTTTCTTCGTTATTTCCGTCTTTGCCGCTGCAATCAGAGGAGAAGTTGTCTCCTCTGCTCGGCGATCGAAATAGAATTTTTTTTTTTACGATTTTTTAAATTAATTTTTCTTCATTTTCGACTTTTATTTAGCATTTTTTTAAAGAATTTTCGTAAAAAAAAAAAAATCATCCAAAAACCCCTTTGTAAGACGAACGTACGTTTAGCTTCACGTTCCATGGGACGATTCATCATTGCATCGGGTGATTCACCATCGTCCTCGTAATCGTAATACTCCATGGCAATGTCCATTGCCGATCTAATATTTCGGGATGAAAGTAATTTTCGTTTACCATCGACGCTCGTTTTCTCGTTTGGTGCGCGAATTCGTCGTTTTTCGGATTCACGCGGATTCAGACTATCGCTCAATTCGATAATCGTTCGTTTTAACGAGGCAAGGGACGATGCCGAGTCCGAGGAGTGTTCGTCATCGATTTCTCGTTTTGGTTTTGATTCCTCCTCGAGATATACTCTTCGAGGTTCCTCGTACTTTTTACGAGGTTTTTGATCTCTGCTTTGCCTAGATAAATTATATTTACAGGGTGATTTTTTAACCCCCTTCACTGGCAGACGATTCTGAAAACCTGGATTGACATTTCTGGCAGTGAAAAAAAAGTCGGAGAAAAAGCTCACAAATGTTTGTCATAACTTTACACTTGCTCATAATCATCCACGAATACCAAAACCACCCTCAAGTACCAAAATTAACCATTATGTTCAGAGTTCTGTAAAGATTTTAAGATTTTTCGAAATTGTGGTCGCCATATTGGAACGGCCATTTTTCAAATTTTGACACAAAATTCGTGATTAGCGAGCCCAAAAAAAACCCCTGAACGTCAATTTCATCCAAATTCACGGAATTTTCAGATTTTCCAAAATTTTCGGTCGGCCATATTGGATCAGTCATTTATAATTTTAAAAGTTTCACACCAGATTCGTGTTAAGCGACCCAAAAAACCCCTATAGACGGTCATTCACGCACCAGAACAATCCTGAATCCTCGTTTTTTTGGCACTGGACGCATATATGTCCACTTCAGTTTAGGACGCATATATGCGCCCTTGCCAGTGAAGGGGTTAATATCGTCTTGTTCATCGAGATACGCGTAGCTTTATGACCAAGAAATGCCTGTCACGAAAGGAGCCATCCGTGAGACGATATTTACAACTGCCTCACTGACGTCGAAAATTTTGACCTGAACACCTATTTTTCAGGTCACAAGGTCATTTTCAGGTTTCATTCAGGTTTATATTAACCCTTTGAAGCATAGTAACATACCGGTATGTCACCTACTTGGACTCTGTTTTTCTCCAATAAAAATTTTTTTTTCGCGCATAACGACGAATGTAAATGTATATTTAGGATGTT
The DNA here is from genome assembly GCA_963564615.1 of Rhorus exstirpatorius. Taxonomy (NCBI): domain Eukaryota; kingdom Metazoa; phylum Arthropoda; class Insecta; order Hymenoptera; family Ichneumonidae; genus Rhorus; species Rhorus exstirpatorius. The sequence goes on along the minus strand of OY751322.1, from coordinate 9,171,126 downwards.
AGGAGATCAATTGTTACTAAAATATGACTATTAAGGTTTTATGTTTCACTCAGTGGATGTTAATAATAACTGCAAAAAAAAAACACGTTTTTTAAGATAATAAATGTAATTGTAGCTAATCCGACAGGTAAACAATAAACAAAACATAAATTCAGAGATGTTTTTTGGGTCGCTGATTACGAATTTGAGCTCAAAATCCAGAAATTCAAAATGGCGGATCCAATATGGCCGACCAAAATGCTCAAAGTAGCTTTGATGAAGATGAAACTCGGTATTCGGGGGTTTATGGCGTCGCTGAATACGTATCTGAGCTCAAAATCCAGAAATGCACGTTAGGCCGTCATACTAGAACTTTTTAAATTTACATATTTTGATTGGCTTCAAAATTAACGACTTCAATAACCCTGAAGCACCGAGTTTCCTCTGCATCAAAATAATTTTATGTTTTAGTCCACCATATTGAATCTGGAATTCGTTATTTTCAAATTATAAGCTCAGATTGGTATCGGTAACCAAGCCAGTTTTTGTGTTTCATTATCCTATATTGGAACTGCCATTTTTATTGTTCAATTTTGAACTGAGATTCGTATTCAACGACTCAAAAAATCCCTGAATACGGAGTTTTCATCTCCGTCAAGCTACTTTGAGCATTTTGGTCCGCCATATTGGATCCGCCATTTTTGAATTTCTGGATTCTGAGCTCGGATTCGTTATTGGGGACCCAAAAAAGCCCCGGAGCCCAAATTTGAAGTAGATCTTATGCCGGGAAAAATGTATGCTTCAAAGGGTTAAGGTTCAGTTCAAATTGTGTTCAGGGATTCGAGTATTCATGGAGCTGCTGGTTCATCAATACCGAAAAATTAGTTTCGAAAAAAAACTGACTCATGCGATGATATTTAGTCTTGCCTCATTGATGCCTAATTTATTTAAGGCAGGATACCACCTTGAAAATTTGAAAAAAAAAAAAAAAAAAAAAACGAAATTTGAAAAAACGAAAAACGCAAGCTCATCAACGAAGAGGAAATCGATGCTGAAGGAATACTTGTATGGTGCAGGCATTGCAGATTGACGATTAGTTGAAAATATCTACTAGCATCACATTATGTAAAACTTTAAACGCGATTTTCTCGAAACGATGTTTTTCAAATCTGCGTGTCAAATTACTCATCCAATTTTCATCGGATTGACTTGAAAATTTGCATAATTCTTCTCCATAGTATAATCTAAGGATTTTTTCGGTCGAGTCGTTATTTTATTTTTGGTACACGGCTTAAGAGTCATCGAGCGAGGGCATACGAAGCGCCGAGTGGCAATGAGTGAACTAAAAATTCCCTAGATGTTTTATATTCCGGATTTCGCCGAAAATACAATAATATTCCACAATTAAACATAACAAATAAATTTGTTCGACTAGTAAAATATACGCTCTGGTCCTCTGCTCCGTGGAATTTTTTTTTTTTTGAGGCACAATAAATTATCGAAAAGTCGAGGCGGTTGTCGTTTGCCACGACGCTTTTCTCACCAACTGACAAGTTCATTTTATTATTAATTTTACGCACATCTGCCACTCTTTATCGGACCAGAGCGTACTGCTCGCCACTTCACTGCACTTTTTAAAAAAATTTCCACCCTATTTCGATGAAAAACGAAGCAATCATCCGGAATATAGAATCGGAGACGCCAAGTTCGTGCTCACGGCTATATGACAGTACATGCTATGTATTTCACAGTTCCGGCTACCAACGCTAGGTTCGCTAGTCACGGTTGCCGGTAAGAGCCGAGAAGCAGCAGTGATGGCGTAAGCGTAAAGCGTAAAGCCCTGAGATAAAATAAGCTTTGAGGGTCAATGGGGGCGATCGGGGCCCTTCATGAAACATGCGCCACCACTGTAACACTTACACCCTACCCTATCGACATCCGTAACTTTTTACTGAATGCATTGGTTGACATATCTGCCGCAAGCGGCGCTAACTTCGACATGCATTTTTTTCAAATTTTTCCGCGAGAGGCGCTACTCTCGATTCTGAGTTGGTCACGTGTGCTCGATGACTCTTAAGCAACTTTTTTTACCCTGAAAAATTCACTTTTTTTTTTTTTTTAATGACCGCCATTTAAAAAAAAAATCGAAATTTCGAAAAAGCCCTACGTACAGACATAAAATATATTGCTCTTAATAAAAAATTTTTTTTTTTGTTCTATGAGCCACCTACAAGGAGATTTTTGACACGCAGTTCGAGAGTGCTCCTCAAAAGCCTCACACTTTGGCGCCACCTACAAGAGGCTATTTTTGAGATTTTCAACATTAACATTTTTTTTTCAACTTGAATGTTGTATAGTAATAAATGGCTTGAACCGATTTTATTTCTGCCTATTTTTTTTGTGATAAAAAAATTCATTAAAAACTCTCAAAAAATTGCAGCTAAAGGTGGTATCCTGCCTTAACAAAACGCATGCTTCGACAAACCGGACGAAAATCGTTACAGCTTCTTCAAGATTTTCTTTTTCGTCTTTTTCTTCAACTAATTCAATAAAGTTCGAGAAAATTTGACCGTGCACCCTGTCGTTTCGTGCCGTTATTTTTGCTGCTGGTATAAACAAACGAGATACCTGCGAAGAAGCGTAGACTCGATATTTCGTGGATTTCCCGAGCGATGAACCGCCCGATCGATCCACTTCAATTCATCCTGAGCGCTAAGAACGTCCTCCAGAAAATGATTAAGAGCAGGGCTGTTGTTTCGCGTTCGAATTCTCGCGGAACCTTCGAGATTGTCGCTCTGTCACGACATCGAGCGTCACGGAAATAAAAACAAAACAAAAAAAATTTATAGTAGGGCGAAAAAAATCAGCTGGTCAAAAAAAAATCGGAAAAAAAAAACTGTATCTTCCAGAGTCTCGGCTATGGTATAAAAAATTTTTGGGCCAAAGCCCGATGATTCAGGTTCACGCGAATCGTCCATTTGGCTCGAAATATCCCATGTTAAATTATAACTGAGGTAAAATTCTCCCATTTCGTTCGTTTCTGCGATACGCCATTTCGTTCCGACGCGTCTCGGGTAGTCCGTAACACGCACAGCAGCGAGAGATTCAGAGACAATGGTTTATCAACATATAGGAGCCCTGCATTGCCCCAGGAATACATGCCGGTGTTATTAAAAATTCACTCCCTCCAGCGAGACTGAAGTGGCCTCTGGCAATCTGCATCTCATTCCCGATTGTACAGCTCCTTGTGCTTTCTTGCCTTGTCACACGCCAGAATCCCATCGGAGATTCACTCTCTCTCTCTCTCTTTCTCCAACTACTCTCTACCCCCAAATTTTTTTTTTCCCAGCCTTATCAACCCCCCATATAATATACAATTATATATATACGAGGCTTATTCCGTGAAAACTCGACACGCTTATGGACCTCGTGGTCTCAGAGACACGCGTGTAAGCTGTTTTTTTTCCCCAAATTTTTTAAACGCACCCATTTCTCATTCCCACATTAAGGGAGACAAGAGCCAAAACTAGAATGAGAATAATCAATCATGTATGGCAGCGAGAGCTCTCGTTAGTGGAAACTCAGACAGATAAGGAGCGAGGAACGTTTTACCAGAAGGGAAGAAAGCGTGCCGGGGGGGGGGTTGTGGCATTTTCACCGATCGCGTGGGCGAAGAGCGAATAGTTTGCAAGGAGAAACCGCGGTAATATCGGTCGGAGGCCCGGAGGGTGTCCCCATCGCCGAGCGTCGGGAGAGCCCTTTTGTCATTTTGTCATTCGGCATGAGTGCGTACGCGAAGACAGCAGACGGGAGGAAAGACGAAGACGGTTAAGGGGGGGGGGGGGGAGGCCCGAAAATGTGAGGTCCAAAGTTTTTGAGAGTTGAAGGGAAATAATAGGGGACAGGGGCGGGGGGCAAGTCACGAGGACTCTCGGGGGCTGGGAATCGCCGGATAATCACGAAAATGAGACTGCGATGCAAAGAACTGGTTTCGTGTTATTGACTTTAAGGAGGTACGATTAATTATGACGAATCCAACTTTCGGATTTGAAATTTTTATATGTTTTTGACGAATACTTGCTCGCCTATTGCCAAAATTTGTGCTATATTGACCGTTTGGTTTATTCGTAATAAAATTGCAAAGTCGAGCAGTTTGAGTTACCAAAGCACGTCGTCTTATGGAGACGGTCAACCGGAAGTGCGGTGATCACGGTTTTTCTGCTCGCGTATCCCCAACTAAACCCGTTGAAAAACTGAAATTTTATAGATCAGATATAATAGATATGGTAAAAAATTGAAAAATTACCATTCACCGAGTAATTCAAGCGCTACATCATAAAAAAGTTTCAATTTCCGGTTGAAAATGGTCAGAACGATGAAATAGCACCCACAGACTTGGATGCGTCGCGAGTAACAGCTGATGGGTTTGAAATATTATTTTGAAATAATGTTTTGAAATATTATTATGATGGAGACTACTATCGAGTCGTTGACAAACTAATTTTCAAGTTATTATTAGTTCATGTGCAATCAATTAATCATTTATCACAAAATTTTTCACATTATAATCGATAATACGAATAATCAACATAAATTAACATAAATCAGAACAGCTGTGAGTAAAATGATTTTTTTTTTACTCCGAAGAACTAGTCGTACCTCCTTAAGTGCTAACAGGTTGGTCCCGCGTTGAATTTTTACGTTTTTTTTTTAATTTTCTTGTTTCTCAAATTTTAGTTATTTCAAAATTTTCACGCTTTCGACCAGTTTCATCACAATTTTATTTTCATGATCTTTCAACTGACCAACTACTTCCCCCCCCCCCCTTTTTTTTTATTACTATCGGAGCTTCTCTCCTGCTATTTTCTTAAGGAAAATTCTCACGCTTCCGGAAGTGTCGTCTCGATCCAACGATTCTTCGGGTACTCGATCGTTCGCAGCGACGCTCAGGGCACCTGTGCGATACACGAGTAGGAGAATAGTCCACGCGACGAAGGACGTCATCTCGCTGACGTTACGATCATCTGAAAAATAAAGAAGTCCGAAATAATTTGTTAATTTAATTTCGAGTTAATTCGTGTTTTTCTTCCTCTTTTCGTTACTTGCTCGCAGCTTTAATAATGACTAATTTGATTTTTCGAATATTTATTTTCAATTATTTTATCCTGAGACGAAGTTTTTTTTTTTCAATTGATGCTTGGGTCATTATCAATGGGAGTGTAATTCTTTCGGTATTGCATAAAAAGGGTTGCCTGCGATCACGATCGCTCGTAAATTCAATTACGTTTCATACCCCTGGCTGGACATAACTCGACTGTCAAAATTTGCATTTTTTCACTGTTTTCTCACTTTTACTCTCTCTCTCTCCCTCTCTCTCTTCCTCTCTTTGATCGCTCTAGCCCTTCGAGCTTTACGGACGAGAGTCTCGGTGCGGGGGAAATTAAAAAAACGTCTGATCGTAAACTTCGAAGGCGAGAACTGAATTATCGTCGGTGGCGTTCGGTGCATCGTAATAAGGGTTCGGTGTGTCGCGCATGGCAACGGCCATTACTTCTCGATAAATGAAAGAATTTCGTATATCAACGAAAAATGCATCGTATTAATCACTTACGTTAACTTTACACGGGCAAAATGTTTTTTTATTTTTGTTTGAAAAATGTTTTTCAGTCCTTGGAAAAAAGAAAAAAAAAAAAAAAAGAAATTTCAACAGATTTATTAACGATCCGCACGAACTTTGAGGCGATCTTCGTAATAATTTAAAGCGATCGTAATAATCGGGGCACGAGGATGAATTAAAAAAGTCATTCTCTGAGTCTGCTCGCAGCGTTTTCAAAATTCTCCGGTTAAACTTTAAATCGGTCGAGCAGTTGGGGAATTATGATCGTTTGAAATTTTGAAATTATGAAAATTTTGAAAAATTAAGCAAGAGGTTTCCATTTTTTTTTTCTTCTTTCCGTCCTTTAGCTGTGGCAAACTACTAATTTGTCCAGTAGAATAGAAAAAAAAGGGACGATAGTATTAATGATTGAAAATTAAATTTACAAGTGGATGAAAAAAAAAAAAAAAAGAATGGGCGCGACTTCCTTTTGTCGGTTCTTGGGATTCTCTTATCTGTATGGACTTACAATCGCGAGGACAAGGTCCGCGAGGATAAATAGGAAAAAAAAAGAGAGAGAAAAATCGTGAGGACTCTTCTTCGATCCTAACGCTTGGTTTAACCGGACAAGAGTGAAGCTTCTCGTCGTATCGCAGCCTCGAAAAGCTCAAGCTTATGTGCACACGTGATATATAGATATATAAACGTCTCCGCGAGAGGGTGCCCCCCATGTCCTGTATGCGATAAGAGGAAACGAAAAGTCGAAATAAAAGTATATATGCGGTAGGCAAGGCGGAGCTCGAAGGAGAGAAGCCCGTGGGACTGGGAAAGGGCGAAAGAATTGACGCGTGCAGGGGGTGGAGCTTTCGAAGAAGCTTATTTTTTGTCATTTCACGGTTTTGAGTCAGCGAGTTTACACGCTTCGAGAGAGAAAGAGAGGAAAAGAGAGAATGAGAAAAAAAATAAATAAAAAAAATGTGGGTACCTATCGCTATTGTAATAACGCGCTGGAGAACATTTCTGGGCTTAATGTACCGGGTAAGAGCCATTAGGTTATTAAAATAACCGCTAAAGTTTTCCGGGGCCAGTGAGGAAGGAATTTAAAAAACTTGGAGAGGCTGTGTATGATTTTTTTTTATTTTTTCAACTCACCGGAAATTCAATGCAACATTGGCTGGATCGATTTTTATTGTGTGCCCAGGGTCTTGGAAAAATTGATAGATTGGTTTCGAAGAGTTTGGTAAAATTGATAAATTGGTTAAGAATTTGAAAAAATTGATAGATTGGTTAAGAATTTTAATTGGACAGAAACAAAGATTGGAAAATTTTTACCGGTTTGCTGTCCTGTCAATGATTCCTGCCATGTGGGATTCAGACACGATTGATCCTGAAGTGACTGACGAGAGGATATTTATTCGTTGGCAAGATTAGCCTCTGTTTGCAGATCATCGCCAGCGCCCCTTTCACTGAAAGCACGCATAAACGTCATTTTGTTGTTTTTCTTTTTTTTTTTTTTAATTTGTGACATGGCCAAGGTTGATCTCAAGAAAAAGACTAGGAGATTATATCGAATCGAAATAAGATGCTTGGGAATTAGAAATTAACAAGTCGATTGGATGAAAAAAGTCGATTTTTCTAGTATTATAAGCCATTTAGCCCCAAACTTAACGGTTTTGAAGAATAAATAGATACGAAGGATGATTCTTAAGGTGCTCTCGATGTTTCGATTTGTTTTTTTATAGTTATAGATTAGGAATAATTATGATAAAAGCTGTCGTGCCATAAATAGTCTCATTCGATTAAAAATGGAATACGTGTCGACGAATATCGGATTTTTAATATTATATCGTTACGCACATATTATTAGAATAATAGATTTTCCACGACATATGCCTAGCGTGGACCCATCGAAGCAAAAGTTTCGCTAAACTTTTTCTCATTCTTCGATTGTCTTGAAAATCAATTGAATACCAGTTGTCTTATCCCTGCATGAATCGGGAATTAAATAATATTCAAGGGAAAATAAGTTTTTGCTTTCTGCAACTTCCGAGCTAATATTAAAAAGAAATTACAATGACTATTCGGTTTATTTTTTACAATTTTTTTTTTCTACATCGAATAAATCTCACATAGCTCACAAATTTACTTCATTTTCAATTCAATTTCTATTTTGATTTGTATGAAATTTTCATTTAATCTCAATTTGAGTTCAAATTACTTCAGGTTTACTTGTACTCTATTTATTAAAACGTATTTTTTCTACAAAGCAAATATTATTTTAAATTTATATTCACTTATATCGGATCTGCTTGGGATTCAAAGAGCCTATGAAAAATCATGACCCAGAGGCGTATATTTCTCGACGAGTAGCTATGTAGCCACCTCGCGTGTTTAAAAGATCGCGAAAGATCAGTTTTGTAGAAAAATTGCATTTTATCAATCATCTATTTTTTATTTTCAAAATACTCTACACAATTCGTGGAACGATAACATGACATTAAATTGCATTACGAGGGTGCAGTGACTTTCTCTCTCGTCTGCGTATTTAATTTTTTTACAGCCGACGGTTAAAATTTGGCCGAATTGTAAGACTCTCTCTCCATCATTGAGATTTATACCGTGGCATGCTCGTTGAAGTCGCGTATTTTTGATATCTCGGAATAAATATCGAAAACATATTTCTAAACTTTGAACATCAAAAGGTGAACAGACGGAAAACCGTGCCAGCTAACCTCCTGTGAGATCACGTGACCGGGCTGCTGCCAGCGCCGCCATCGGTCGTGAGCATAGCGAATACGCTGGCTGCGCGGCTCCGGTGCTGCGCCCTGTCGGCCAACCCCGGAAACCGTGAGGTACCAGGCACCGTAAGAATAAGTTACTGACGCGATCGCGAGTTTCACCGATTTGTGCCACTATATAGTCAAAGGTGTCACTCAAAAAAGAGTGTGAAGTGTTCAAGTTCAAAGAATAGAAATACGGATATTCAGTTATATCCGGTTTTCCGGTAAAAGCTGGAAAGAGGAGCGTACTGTCAGAGAATAATTACATTAGGCATTGAAACTGATTTTTTAGCTATCCGCGAGTATAATTTCATGTATTTTTAATGGGCATGGCGATTAGCCGTTCCCCCGCGATTGCCACCGTTGTCCGCTAGGGGCCACCACGGTCGAATTCAGGAGGCACGCAGCTAGCGTACAGAGGAAAGTAAGGTTGTCTCGATTAGCAGGGATGATATTTCATTAACGGTTAGAGATTATTATTCCGGAGATTTTTATTCGGTAATATTTTGTCCTGGCAACAAGTATTATCGTATCGTTGAAACAACAGGTGCTGCAGCAAAAATGGGTGAGCCTAAAATCATGATCAATGAATCTTTTGGAAGTCAAGTGTTTCAGTTAACGAATATATGATTCGATTAAGTTCAATCGAGTGCTATTCACATTGGAATTTCAATGAAAAAAAGTCAAAATGTTTCTTTCCTCCCCGGTATCCCGAAACTGTATAATTACGTCACCCAATGTAATATCGACGTTAATCTCGCTGCAGGTAGAATAATATAATAATATGCTGGTGATACATTGAAAATTGAGGTGCCATGATATGTATGCAGGTGTTACACACAATGTGTATGTATAACGGGCGTTAAAGGAACGAACTTGGAGAGCAACGGGGGATGATGGTTTTCGGCGTGAAATGCTACGAATTTGCGAGAGCCCCGAGAGCGTTATAGCAGCTCGAGATTAGGTTACGAGGCTCGCAGCACACGGTTCTCCATCTTCCTTCGGGGTCTCTTAAACCCTCTTTACTCTCACTCGCTTGCTCTCTCGTTTCCATTCTCGTAAAATCATATAAAGTACGTAACTCTGCGCATATAGGTACATAAATTTCGTCACTATACGAGTGTACACGTTGCTTTATATAAATAGTATGCGTATATACATTGAATCCTTGGAAAGTATGCGAATTGAGAGCGAGAGCTTATTGTACAATCAAGAAATTAGTATATTTCGCGAGTTGTTCGCTGCTGCCGCAGTTCCTGGTGGCGCCATTCGAGCTTCAGACCCTCACTCTTGCTCCCTTTGAACAAACTTACACACATCCGTGACATATGTAAATCAAGTCAGTTGCAGTCTCTCTCGTGAAATCAGTAAATTTTCATAATTGAGGCCGATTATATCGACATTCCTCGATACAATCGAAATGCCATTGTTAATTCGATGACCACACATAAAACTTGTCAATCCATACCCTAACCTCTCACTATCGCTACGTAGGATATTTCCGATGGACTCTTCACAAATGACGGCGAAAGAAACAAACAAAAAAGAAACACGTTTGGTTTTTTTTTTTTTCCCCTAGCGAGACTGAGAATTAAGCGTCGTACGGGAAAAAATAAGACAAAAGAAAAACCGGATAAATAGAGCAAAATAAATGACGAGAGAGCCGGGGAGGACGCGGGAGCGCTGCGTCCGCAGAAGAGCACGACGTGAAGCATGCAAACAAAGAGAGAGATAGACAGTAATGCGTCGCGCGCGCGGGCTTTTTGACTGCGCGCGACGAGTCTCGTGCAAATACGAGAATAAAAAAAAACAAAAAGGGAGGAAGAAAAAAAGGGAAAAAACGAAAGGTGAATACAAATCTAGAGTGAAATGAACAATGCCCGGGAGAGTTACCGGCTCCTAATTGAAAGCAACCCTACCACCATCGTGTGGCGTCCTTTTCTCTCTTATTTCATATACATATATATTGTTCTTCATGCGTACAGCGGAGTTTTAGCCTGCAAGTCCCTTTCTCCGAGCGCCACCGCGAACATTTGTCCTTCTCCCTCCTCTTTCTCGCTCTCCTCGTCGTCGTCTCTCTTTTCTCTTATATACGAGGATCGCCTAATCGGCCAGAGCACAGATGCGTGCCACCCTCACTATGCATCCTCTCGTTTCAAGCCCCTCACCACTATATCACATAGCCACGTATACATAAGCCCCCTATTCTCTTCCTTTAAATATGTCTTGTATACATGCACTCGATTTCTGGAAGAACCGGGCATCAAACTCAAACTTGCCCGATGCACTTTACGGGAAAACTTTTCGTAAACGAATTTTCAAGAATGCGTAAGCAGAGGATGAAGAAGAAGAAGAAGAAGAAGAAGAAGAAAAAAAAAGCACAGAATGAATAAACCGAGTAAATCCTTTCTTATGGGAAAAGTTTACTTGAACCGGGAGAACGTTTTTTGTTTGTTTGTTTGTTTTTGTAAAGAAGCTTTGGAGGACATGAATAATTTTTGGTACAATATTAGAATTAACAGCAGAGTTTGGTTGGGGCACACCTTGTGAAATTTCGTTAACGCGACAGTTGACGCGAGATGTATATAGTCAACTAACGTTGACTCCCATCGTGAATTGGCCAAAGAGATGTTCATGCAACCTTGTGTGTTGGCAAACATACGGAGAGTTCAAGGCGATTTTCCGTGTATTTGCTGGAGAGAAACTGGCACCTGGTAGGGAGTTGGCAGCGGGTTACGCGGGGAGGACTCTCGTGACCCGAGAAATACGATAAGCACTTAGCTCTGCCGTATCTATCAAATATAACCCTTATGGGTAGTATGGTCACGGTTGTGTGGATTGGCGCGTGTACCAAGGCTCTGCACGGTACAAGGCGGTACTTTCTATACGTTTTTGGTGGAGTAGGGTCGCTCAAAAGGCTGAAGCACACAGAGTGTATTCAGTTATTATAGTTGTGCGCCCGTGTGCGTGTATTTGTGTACAGTGGTTTTGGAGATGTGGTATATGCCGGCTGCGGGAGGTTTCGTATACCCACGGGAGTGGGATACCGGGACAACCGAGCCTGGAATTTATACACCGCGGTTCCTCAACCCTCGCTACAGACCCAACGATACACACACATACACCGTCCCTCCGACCACCGGGATAGACCGCCGTTTTATCATTTATTCATGCAGCGTTGCGCGAAGAAAACTTACTCCAAGTGCCCATAAACGTTTAGTCGCACCGAAAGACTCCGGTGTGTGTTTGTGTTTGAACACGTATACGTGTAACCGGGTCTGGTAAGCCCAAACGCGAGAAAAGGTTTGGTCGAAACAACTTTTTTTTTTTTGGACATAGTCACACACAGGCAAGTTGTGGAAACAACGAAAAGGCATCCAATATGAGCGGGTAGAAAAGTTGATTCGCTGATGTGGACGGGACTGTCACGAGTCTCGCGACGAAAATTAAGGGATTCGAGTGGTAGCGGTGCACAGGGGTCACGGAAGAAAGCGTTCGTAAGGCTGGGAGTGAAGTAGGATAGAAGCATGTGAAGAAATGGCGCTGGATGACAGTCGGAGGACGAAGGCTGAATTGGGTGTGAAACACGGGGATGGACCCGGTTCCCGCTTGTGAACCTGTATGGTTGGAAATGGAGGCCTGATCTGCCGGTTGCACAAACGATCAGGTACAACTGGGGCTACACAAGCTGGGTCCCGGAGAGTTGGTAAATATAAAATGGCACTTTGAAACAATTGGGACTCAAGCTTTGATGACTGCTGCGGTATCAGAAGACTGCTGCCCCGATGTATCTGCTTTGTGACAGAGTAAGTGTCCTAACCTGGATTGGACTCCTGGATTTCAATCCAGAACATATCAACCCAGTGGGGTCATGATTTTGGTAGGCCAAAAAAAAAAGTACCAATCCTAAATGTCCTAACATGTGACACAAGAAATTTGAGGCTACGGGGCTCAATCAGCCACAAATTTGTCGTAAAAACAGGGTTCATCGATAAATCACTTTTTCGATTTTGCAAAGAGTGTTACAACTGATCCCAATCTCCCCTATCTACGTTAATTTTCATTCAAAGTAAACTGTAGGATCGAAGGAATATGCCTGTTGTGAATGACCACGAAGATTGGATATTTCGTGGAGAGATCGATATTGCCAAATGGCGGATTGAACGGAGCCGAGTATACAGCTATAATTCGTCCCTGGGGGGGGGGGGGGGGGGGATGAAAGTACAAGTGTATCCCAGTTGGAGGGAAAAGCGTAAATACGAGAGGGGGAACTGCAAATGATTTTCCACTAGTTTCGTACTAGTCGTATATAACTCGTACCAGCCACAATTTTACGCGCACACACACATATATATTCGGGGCATAACATAATAATGCGATACGTATAGGTTGAATGTATAACGGGACCATGTCGAAGCTCCCACGGGATGATAGGAGTGTCTTTCTATCCTCCCCCAAGAGTCACAACAGTGAATGTGTATCGTATCTTCTACTACGTGTATTACAGGGGTGATGGAAATGGTATACCGGTGTTATACGTATCGGGGAGTCGGTCGGTGAGAATAAATGCTGTAAAGCCCGAGAAGCCTTGGCTGATACGACCTCAACGAATATCCCACCTTATGGTGATCCCGTGGCATCTATAGATTTGTATGTTTACGTGTAATATATCACAAAAAAAAAACGTAGCATAAGTCTTTGTAGACGACTTTGCCACTCTTTTCAATCCTCACACATACCAACACTCGTCGCATTCTAGTTCACTTACCGGAGGGGGGTTATTGTTAGCTACCTATTTGATGATTCAGATTCCTGAATGAAATTCTGCGTTGTTTGATCCAAGTTTCGCGTAGAACCCTTTATCATTGGAGCCAAGCCTTTAATGACAGTCATCTCATTGAGACGGCCATCCGGGTCAGGTTTTTATGTTGGAGCCACTTTTTAGTGAACATCAATGGTTTCTGAAGGTTTTATGTCGGTGCAAGGATAAACTTTGGACATTTTTTTTTTTTTTGGAAATTCAAGTTATGGACATGTCGCAAATTCTGCGTCGTTTGATCCAAGTTTCACGTAAAACCCTTTATCATTTTGGAGCTAAGCCTTCAATGACAGTCATCTCATTGAGTCGGCCATCCGGGTCAGGTTTTTATGTTGGAGCCACTTTTTAGTGAACATCGATGGTTTCTGAAGGTTTTATGTCGGTGCAAGGATAAACTTTGGACATTTTTTTTTTTTTTGAAATTCAAGTTCTGGACATGTCGCAAATTCTGCGTCGTTTGATCCAAGTTTCACGTAAAACCCTTTATCATTGGAGCCAAGCCTTCAATGACAGTCATCTCATTGAGACGGCCATCCGGGTCAGGTTTTTATGTTGGAGCCACTTTTTAGTGAACATCAATGGTTTCTGAAGGTTTTATGTCAGTGCAAGGACAAACTTTGGGCATTTTTTTTTTGGGAATTCGAGTTATGGACATGTCGCATAGATACTGGATGGTGCAAGAGGTTATCGACAAAAGTTTCATCATGATGTATAACGTCGGGTACTACGAATTCCTAGGCTGGAAAAGGGCTTCGCTTCGTCGATGCTCGAGCCCTCTGATGGGACAAGCTACCTCTCTCTCTCTCTCTCTCTCTTTCTCTTCCGCTCTTTCCGCCATTCTGGAGTGGGTGAGAGAAGCCACGGCAGGCAGATTTTAATCCGTGTCGGTCTGGAGTGTGGTTAAGAAATGCCGAGGGTAGGACGAGGAGGAAAAAAGGATGAGAGGGGAAACGAGAACTCGAAGAGATGAGATATGAAGGAGCGGGGAGCGAGAGAGCCAAGAGCTGAAGTGACTCCCAAGTCTCTTGAGGCGAGATGCTTAATTCCCGACCGTCCTTCGATGCTGCTTCTTTGCCAACCCAGCTCTAGCCCACGACCCAGCATCTCGCGGAACATCCCCTCGTCCCTCCTTTATGTTTGGCGCGCGTCGTTTCACCGGCCTCGAGGAATAATCCTCTCTCCTCTGGCTTCTTCCTACTCTTTTTTTTTTTACCTTCTTTCCTCCGCACTCTCTTTACCCCCTTTTTTTTTTTATTCCCTCATAGACGTAAAGGGACGCCTCGAAAATTCTGGGGAAAAAAGGCCTCAAATTCTGGGGGAAAAGTTTAAATTCAGACCCATTAGTACCTCGAATAAAATATCGCCATCTTTCTCCCGACCGGATTTTCCGATTTCGCGTCATCGATGCTCGAAAACGTGAAATTTCCAACCAGGTCGAGGAGAGCTAGCCTGGAGCAGACCTGAAAGATTCTACCTCCGGGCTGTCAATGAGAGTCGGTCGGCGGGCGAAAGATGATCGAACTGCGAAACAACGCAGTGCGGAAGAGGGGGCCGCACCTCGGTGCATATTATCCTCAATGCCGGCGGAATAGAAAAAAAAGAGTGCTCGGTGACATGGCGCGTGTGAGAGGAAAAAAAGCGTCGATATACATGAAAAGTGGAAGCGAGATGCATACGGGGGCTGTATGCCGGCGGGGCTTTTGGGCCGAGAAGCAAGTGAGAGTTTCAGAACGAACTGGGAAGGCTTGAGAGAGCCCGAGGGAAAGTGGAGAGTGAGACAGAGGAACGACGTACAAGTCTTGCTATTTTTTTTTCTTCCCATCCCTTTTTCTTCTCTTTTACTCTTGCCACACGCGTTTTTTTCCCCGATCTTCACAAGGAAAATGTGAATGTTTCGCGTTTCGTCGTACACCAGTCGTCGTCGTCGTCGTCGTCGTCGTCGTCGTCGTCGTCGTCATCGTCGCGTCCTCGAGCATGTTGCCCGCGCCTTTCATCTCTCCTGCTCTTCTATCCTCCACGAGCCCAGCCATCGGAGCACTTATACACTCTGCCGGTCTTTCCCAACCACCCTTTTTCTCCCATTTTTTTTTTTTTTTTTTCATTCACCCACACAAGCTCAGTCTGCATGGATCTCCGTGTACTTTTTTTTTCGGGGGAAGGGACACTCTACTTTATGCAGTTGGGCGAAGGACACGACGGACTAATACGAGGATATATTTCTCATCTCTCGTTCACACACATAAACATACGAATTTACATCGTTGAAGATGTTTCATGCTCCCGGAGTATGGATATTCATGCGGTGACTATTCCGTTGTATGGTAGAGATAGGTAAGCTTTCGACGCCTTTAAAATACATCGTGATTTTGATACTTTCAAGAGCGAGAAGAGCTTTGTAATCCGCTTTGCAGCATCACCCCGTGGAATTATACACAGAGACGTTGGTGCGCAGGAGGGGGGGGGGGGAAGGGAGTGTATATACACACTCTATTAGTAAGGGAACAAAAGTCTCTTCCTTGATTCTCGCGTTCAACCAGCGATGCTTTTATCGCGATTTATAAGAGGAGAAAAAACGCAAAAAATCGAGAATCAAAGAACGAAAATCAGGGAAAGAAAATTTTGCGAAAATACGTATGAGGGATAAATTTTTGATATGATCAACATCGACTGGTTGATCTGTAGACAAAATTACTGACGGCGAGACATGTATGAAGATTAGATTAGCCGGTGAATGAGATCGTGGATTGTGCAGGGGAGTAGAATGAGGAAAGGGAGAGAGAGAGAGAGAGTGAGAGGAAAACTATCGTCGCAAGTGCCAAGTGGCAAGGAAGTGCTCAGCATCTTAATCCCCGGGGCGTAAGTCGCTATATCCAAGGCTATACAGCGAGTTAGGACGAAGGGATCTCTTTGTGAGGTATTAGAGAGCGTTGTTTGTCACGGGAAGTGAGATCTTCCCAGGAAGCGTGTGCAACAGCACCAGACCGCATGAGACGTAAAATATAGTAACCAGTCGAGAATCCGAATCTCTTCTCAGTCTTCAGTCTCGATCCTCGATAGGCGGAGCAGATTTGTAATAATTGGAGTACGTTGCTCACGGTAACGTTTAATTAATCGTCACTGACATTACGGAGTCAATGAGCTTTCGAAAGAAACGATGAAACGATAAAGAATAATTGGGGATTATTCTACGAGTAATAATTCTAGTGGTTGAAAGGTGCAGTGGGACAACTCTTTCGAAAAACAACTCAACCGGATAACTTTGTTAGAAAATAAAGTGTCTGGGGAAAACTATCACGAAAAACAACTCTACCCGAAAAAAAACTCTTACGGGACAACTCTACCTGAAAAGAAGTCTCCGGAAAAAACTCTCCCGAAGAACAACTCTATTAACAAAAAGTTCTGAAGAGACGTCTCCCCAAAAGATAGCTCTACCGGAAAACAACGCTATAAAAAAAAGCTATTACCAAACATTTCCTCAAGCGATAACTTTACTTGAAAACAAGTCTCCGGGACAACTCTCCAGAAGAACAACTCTACTAAAAAAAAGAGTTCTGAAGAGACGTCTCCCCAAAGGATAACTCTACCGGAAAACAGGTCTCTGGGGAAAACTGTCCTGAAAAACAACTTTACCGAACAAAAAGCTCTTACCAGACATCTCTCCGAACCTGAAAACAAGTCTCCGGGGACGACTCTCTGGAATAACAACTCTACTAGAAAATAATTCTGAAGAGACGTCTCTCCAAAGGATAACCCTACCAGAAAACAGGTCTCTGGGGAAAACTGTCTCGAAAAACAACTCTACCAAACAAAAAGCTCTTACCAGACATTTCTCCGAACCTGAAAACAAGTCTCGGGAGATAACTCTTCCGAAGAACAGCTCTACTAGAAAATAATTCTGAAGAGACATCTCCCCAAAAGATAACTCTACCGGAAAACAGGTCTCTGGGGAAAACTGTCCTGAAAAACAACTTTACCGAACAAAAAGCTCTTACCAGACATCTCTCCGAACCTGAAAACAAGTCTCCGGGGACGACTCTCTCGAATAACAACTCTACTAGAAAATAATTCTGAAGAGACATCTCTCCAAAGGATAACTCCACCAGAAAACAGGTCTCTGGGGAAAACTGTCTCGAAAAACAACTCTACCAAACAAAAAGCTCTTACCAGACATTTCTCCGAACCTGAAAACAAGTCTCCGGAGATAACTCTTCCGAAGAACAGCTCTACTAGAAAATAATTCTGAAGAGACATCTCCCCATAGGATGACTCTACCGGAAAACAGGTTTCTGGAGAAAACTGTCCTGAAAAACAACTTTACCGGACTAAAAGCTCTTACCAGACATCTCTCCGAACCTGAAAACAAGTCTCCGGGGATGACTCTCTCGAATAACAACTCTACTAGAAAATAATTCTGAAGAGACATCTCTCCAAAGGATAACTCTACCAGAAAACAGGTCTCTGGGGAAAACTGTCTCGAAAAACAACTCTACCAAACAAAAAGCTCTTACCAGACATTTCTCCGAACCTGAAAACAAGTCTCCGGAGATAACTCTTCCGAAGAACAGCTCTGCTAGAAAATAATTCTGAAGAGACATCTCCCCATAGGATGACTCTACCGGAAAACAGGTCTCTGGAG
Organism: Rhorus exstirpatorius; assembly: GCA_963564615.1. Taxonomy (NCBI): domain Eukaryota; kingdom Metazoa; phylum Arthropoda; class Insecta; order Hymenoptera; family Ichneumonidae; genus Rhorus; species Rhorus exstirpatorius. The sequence goes on along the minus strand of OY751322.1, from coordinate 9,153,316 downwards.
AAAACTGTCCTGAAAAACAACTTTACCGGACTAAAAGCTCTTACCAGACATCTCTCCGAATCTGAAAACAAGTCTCCGGGGATGACTCTCTCGAATAACAACTCTACTAGAAAATAATTCTGAAGAGACGTCTCTCCAAAGGATAACCCTACCAGAAAACAGGTCTCTGGGGAAAGCTGTCTCGAAAAACAACTCTACCAAACAAAAAGCTCTTACCAGACATTTCTCCGAACCTGAAAACAAGTCTCCGGAGATAACTCTTCCGAAGAACAGCTCTACTAGAAAATAATTCTGAAGAGACATCTCCCCAAAGGATAACTCTACCGGAAAACAGGTCTCGGGGGAAAACTGTCCTGAAAAACAACTTTACCGGACAAAAAGCTCTTACCAGACATCTCTCCGAACCTGAAAACAAGTCTCCAGGGACGACTCTCTCGAATAACAACTCTACTAGAAAATAATTCTGAAGAGACATCTCTCCAAATGATAACTCTACCAGAAAACAGGTCTCTGGGAAAAACTGTCTCGAAAAACAACTTTACCAAAGAAAAAGCGCTTACCAGACATTTCTCCGAACCTGAAAACAAGTCTCCGGAGATAACTCTTCCGAAGAACAGCTCTACTAGAAAATAATTCTGAAGAGACATCTTTCCAAAAGATAACTCTACCGGAAAACAGGTCTCTGGGGAAAACTGTCCTGAAAAACAACTTTACCGAACAAAAAGCTCTTACCAGACATCTCTCCGAACCTGAAAACAAGTCTCCAGGGACGACTCTCTCGAATAACAACTCTACTAGAAAATAATTCTGAAGAGACATCTCTCCAAAAGATAACTCTACCGGAAAACAGGTCTCTGGGGATAACTGTCCTGAAAAACAACTTTACCGAACAAAAAGCTCTTACCAGACATCTCTCCGAACCTGAAAACAAGTCTCCAGGGACGATTCTCTCGAATAACAACTCTACTAGAAAATAATTCTGAAGAGACATCTCTCCAAATGATAACTCTACCAGAAAACAGGTCTCTGGGGAAAACTGTCCTGAAAAACAACTCTACCAAATAAAAAGCTCTTGCCAGAAATCTCTCCGAACGATAACTGTACCTGAAAACAAATATCCGGAGACGACTCTCCCGAAGAACCACTCTACCGGAACAAAGCTCTAACGAGACGACCCTGAATAATACCTCTACCTAAAAACAAGTATCCGGGGACAACTCTTTCAAGCACCAAGTCTACCTGAAAAAAAAAAAAAAAAAAAAAAAAAAAAAAAAAACATTTCACGCCCACAAACGGATTACTGTTTGGATTCGTTTGTGTGGTGCTCTATTACGCCCCAACATAAGGGATGCCAGATTTAATAAAGATGACTGTTTGGGTTTGTCAGGGTCGGGAATCGAGGGCCTCTATACCCGGAGTCACAAAAAACCGTAGTATGTATAATGTGGTGTTATTGATATTATTGTGTACAAGCGCGAAATGCTTGGCAAATATATATATATATGAGCCTGGTGGCTCCCTGACGTCTTGGTGTTCTGATTCGATGCTCTGTGGGTTCTCTCGCGTCGGGATGACGCGAAGAACCTTGCCTAGGCTATACATATATATAGTTGTAATATATAGGGCTCTGGATATATGTATATATGGGTAAAAGGACGTCGCGGAAACGCGACGTCCGGCGATAATGTCCGTCAACTGTGTGCTCGTAGCGTACAACCGACGAGCCTACTCCAACAATACTCTATTGTTACCAACTTATTCCATTACAGATAACTCCTACCTTTCTCTATCTCTCTCTCTCTCTCTTGCTCTTTATATTTGTTATTGTTTCTCTCTTACACACGTTATGACGAACCACCTATATTGGACTCGTCGTCGTTTTACGAACACGAGATTCCTGATGCGCTACTTCTCTGGTTTTCAGCACGCTCTACTTGTCGACTGGTAAGGCCGTGTATATTCGGGAAAAACCAAACACACGGGATATATGCGTACGAAGACGAAAAAAAAAAAAAAAAACACCACCAACTTTTAACATTATCACGAAAAATTTCGTACTCTTTGCCCGCTTAAAATTTTTGATTTAATTTTTACTTTTTATCTTGATGTGTGCTTGTGTGTAAAATACGTTATCGGCGCAATCCTCCCCAAACAAAAATGTCCGATTCAAAAAGCATTGAAATAAAAAAAATCTCTCTTTCACGAGGATGTCCCACTTTCCTAACAGGGAAGAAAAAAATGTGTATGCTAAATTCGGTTCGTTTTGTTTTTTTTTTTCCCTCTAAAGATGCACACCGATTTCAATTCGTTTTGGAATGATTTTTAAAATGCTCTCACGGCCATTAAAATGCAGATATCTTCATCCAACCAGGGGCAATATCTGAGTCAACTCGTGGTTAAAAAAAAAACCCCAATCCAGCCATAATTGTTCCAAAAAAAGTATAATTATGGTCCGATGAAACAAGGATGTTTTTTTTTATCTCAAAAAAAGTTGACGAATCAGCGAAAACCTTTTTTTTCTCTCCCCGATTTCTATACGCGTCTGCTCAGTGTTTTTTTTTTTTTTTTTGGAACTCGTAAATATTAACGCCAGTTGCATTGCCAAAAATTCTCGACGGAAAAGCCATCGGGAGACCTCATTTGTCCAGTTTGTACAATCAAAAGGTTAAAATACTCCGACGTAAAAATTACCAAGAGCCATAATGTGCATAATCATTTTAAGCCTGGACGATCACACGTACATTCTGATGGAGAATAGCGTGGGGTTGTAACGAATCGTGGGATAGTTTTACCGAATGATATGGCCAGGAGTGAGGCTTTTCTGCCGATACGTTGGCCGATTCGCACGCCAAGAGGATCAAGTATTTAGTCGCCGGGCTTCGGGGAACAGCCTGTTTCGCTGTTAAAAAGTCTTTTCTCCCTGTTTGCAGAAACGTACGTTTCTCGCGTACAAGTGAGGACTATTAGTTCGAAGGGGTGTTGGGCAAGGTAAAGGAAGAGTGAGAAGCCACCCCCGCGCGTCTATAGTGGAAAAAAAAAAGTGATGGTAGATCGGTATATAGGCAGGAAAGAGTAGCGTTTCGCCTCTCCCACAGTTGGGTTACGTACTGTTTAATATTAATAAGCCAACAGAGTGAGAGAGAGGGCACGCTCTCTCCGGCTCCAGGCCCCGAAGAGTGAGCAAAGAGAAGAAAAAAAAAAAAAAATTGACGAAGAAGAGGCACTCTCTCTGCTCTTGGCAGGCACGTAGATGCATATCGGGCTGTACGCATTACCAAAAGATGCTGCTACTCTCTCTCTCTCTCTCCCTCTCTCTCTCCCACTCGAGTACACGGGCGGAGGGAACGGGGGTAAGCAACATTTTTCTACCCCTAAACCCTACTCGGAATTTCAATAGTCCTTGTGCATTCTCTCACCGCGGCTCAAGCGGTCTGCGGTGCGCCATACAGACATCCAAAGATTGTTGGTCCATGAGACTTGCATGCGTATAAAATTGCTGATAATTTGTTCCTCAAGTTTTGCCAGTGTAAAATTTTAGACGGAATGAGATGAGGAGCTTTAAAACGAAATTAATATTTCGTTGGTATACTGGGAGAAAAAAAAGTTGCAAATTGAAACTTGGACCTTGCTTCTAGGTAATTTTGGAATCCATAGGATTTTTCATAGGGCTTCGAGGTGTTCCTATGGGCTTATTATTTGGCAAACCGAATTATGAAAAGAAAAAATGGTCCAGAAGCTCTGGGGACCGAAATGTAAAGTCAGCCGGTCAGAAATTTATGAGAATTTCGAAGAATCATTCCCGTGATCTTTTTCGCTCGAGATGTACTAATAAAAGTCGATCGGCACTGGGATCCAACGAAAATTAGCTCAAGATAATGCAAAGAATACAAAAATTCCAAAATTTTTGGACTAAAAGGCAAGGCATTTGGTAATTCGGGAAAGGAAATTCTTTAAAATCTTCTCTACTGAGTTTCATTCAGCGTAGAAATGTTTGCTATCAATCAGTAAACAGAATCCAACGATAACCAGCGCTCAAGATAGTGCAAGGAAAAAAAAAACTCCAAAATTTTTGAACCAACAGACAAGGAATTTTATAGGCCGGATAGAAGACATTTTTTAACATCCTGTCTTCTGATTTATATTTGACTGTATGTGATGCATCACTAAACCGAATCCACATGCATATACTGGATAATGATGGGGGCACCTGACTTGTGTACTTGTCGGGCTTAAGACTCCTTCATAGCCTGGGGCGTATACTTTTTCTGTTCATTTTTGGAACTATTAGTTTCTGTCGATTTCGCAACCTCTTCGATACCTGCCCAGTGTATTTTGGGAGAACCTAAAATTTTAGGTTTGGGTTTCTAACCATTGAGCTCGCAGAAGAAGAATTTGGAAAAATTTTTTGGAGTATTTGGAGTTGGAAATTTGGAGTAGTTTGAAAAGCGGCAAATTTGAGCTCAAATATATGGAAAAGTTGGCAAAAATTGATGATGGTCTGACTTTGAAAATGTGTGAAAAATCGAAAAAAAAAAAAAAATAACCGTAGCTCGTTGAATCAAGCGGTGTTTTGAAGAAGCCAGAACGATTACGAAGAGAATGACGACAAAGTGCAGTCCTAACTTCATCGGGAAGCAAAGTTACAGCGATTTTAGTGAACTCATTAATTTTAATTAATAAATATTTCAACATTTTCTATTGCTCAAAGTTCATACCATTGAAATTGCATATAATTGTTCAGATTAAAAATTATATCAATATTTATATCAATGCTCTATAATACGAAAGACAGTGAGTATTCTGCCAATAGTTATGGATTGCCGAACAAAAAAAAATATGTTTGAGCATAAATTCGAAAAAATTTCTCTTCCACACGCACGAATTCATGAAAAAAAAACCATTCTACGTATGAAAATTTCTCAAGTTCAAGTTTACTCTCTAAAAAGAGCATGTTTTATGAATAACACGAAATAGTCAACAAAATGGTTATCGGAACTACCCTTAAAAATAAATATCCTCAAATTTATGGATATCGCGCACAAAATTAGCTGTTCCCGTCTACGAGCAATGCGGCCAAAGGCATTCCCGTGGTCTCATAGACCGCAAAACAGTGAGAAAGATACCGCGAAGATTGTGGGCTGTTGGGCGGCTTAAAAGCCGATATATCAGACTAATAACTTGTCCATTAAAACGCTTAAGTAGCAATAAGTAGGCGAGACCAAACTGACAGGCACTCGCAAAATTTCTACGGATTAAAGTGTCCAAGTGGGATGGAATTTATTGAAGAAAATAAATAAGGGTGACAACGGGGTGAGACGGGGAAAGGGCAGGCGAGGGGAGTTTGAGGAGCGAAACGAGAAAGTGAGGCGAATGGAAAGTTGACGGGATTTTAAGAAAATTGGGATGGGAATCCCCGTTAATGATTATTGCAAATCGGTCATTAAAATTGCAAATTTAAGAAGAAAAAAATGTGACAATATAAATTTTGTTTTTCCAGGAATGAAAATGCTCAAAAAAGTGTGATATCGTTTTTTATATCTTATTTTATTTTATTTTTCAAAGTCAAGAATTCCCGGCGAGCGTGCTCCGATGGAGATTCAATTTTCGAAACATGTATATATCCGTATAAAGCGAGGCAGAGCCAAGGGTTGGGTTGGAGTGATGAAACGAGATGCACGAGAACGACAACGAGAATCGCGAACGTGCCAAAGCGAGCGAGACTCTATCGAAAAATCTAAACGACAGAAGCCGCGAACTCTCGCGTATTCCGCGGGGGTTAGGAAAAAAAAAAAAGTGTCACCCTCCCATTATTATAATCGCATCTTGACAATCGCAGAAATGTGTACACATACTCTCGGGGATACATGTACTTTTTTTTTTAAATCCTATACCAGGATTTTCCATTTCAGGGATTTTTACAAGCACGGACTCTCCGAGCAGAGACTTCGATTAAAAAAAAAAAAAAAATTAAATGTCTCCTGAATCAACAAAAACATCGGGTTTATGGCACATTGAATTTTGATAGCCTGCTCAGTTTTGAACTTCAAAGTGCCCATATTTATAACTTCCGTTCAAGTTGATGTAAATTTTTTTGCCAAATTTAAAATGCAACATTATAATGGATGTAATATCTTGGGTATACCTATCGATCCAAGCCACACATTTCTTCCGCTTCCCTTTTCTCATTGCACCGTCGTTCACGTACTTTCCAGCATTTTTCGACATCCCCGGCCTCATTTTTTTTTTTTTTTTTTTTTTTTTTTAGTTTTTAGTTTTCATCTTTATTTCCTCTAATGCATCCACGTTTGTCGGATGGAAAAAAAAAAGAAGCTTTCTGCTCATGTAGGCGATATACTACCGGCATCAAAGGGGGAAAAGACCAGAGAGTAGCGATGCGCCTGACTCTTGTCTTTCATCTTTTGTTTTTCACGTTATCGAAAACCATCCCGGGAGAAGACGGGGCTTTTGAAACTCGCGGAGTAGGAACACCGAAGGCGGAAAGGCAAAAGGCTTTTGTCGAATGAGCGCAGTGCGTATTGAAAAATATTCATAGGCAGTGGCAGAGGAGGAGGATTGGTAAAAATTTTGTACCATTATTCTAGTTTTTTTTCATTTATTTTGGAGCAAGGACTGCGAGCATTATTTCCAGCACCGTTTTGTCAAGGTAAGGCTTTCTTAGACACGTCCAAATTCGATATTTCCAAGCAGATATCAAGTCTAATTTGATCTCATGTCTACACCTTGAACAGGTAATCTCTATTTTCTCGCCAGTCATGGAAATTCCTCTGTTTGTTTTCAAAACAGGTCCCAATCCATCCTAATTTCATTGAATCCTTGCACGCACTTTTGTAGTTTCAACCCTAATAAGCTGTACAAATTTTAAGTCGATGGCACTATATCAATATAACGGAGGGACCTCCTTAATTCAGGACACTGCTGAGTAATCGATGCCAGACTCCCATCGATCAGACAAGCAACCTCAGACCGTTAATGATTGAGTTTTTTTTTTGGGTCAATGGGCGTAAGAATCAAGAATCAAAGGAGTCGTGTCCAACCCAAACTCAAACTCCACCATTTTTGGGACTCGTGAAACGATTGAAGCTTCAATCATCTTTATCCAAAGGGAAAGTCATTTAAAGTTGATGGGTCTTGCTTATCGGGGACATTGAACGCGTAATCAAGTGCCAGTAAAATTTTTTTATTGGATTGATAGTTCTGGAAAGTTGGGTCAGAAGTCTCCCCGATCCGTCAATCTTATTATTCAATGATGCCTCAGATTCATGTCATATGATCCAGGTCTCTATTAACTTTACAGCTAACCTTTGGTTAGCTTTGGGGATTAGCAATTACCTCATGTTGTACCCCAGCATGAGGTAATTGCCAGGAAATTCGCCTGGGAATTCGTTGCTTTTCGCAAAAACTGCAAAGACGACCAGGTTGATCTACCAGAGTTCCCTACGGGAGTGATCCATCTTTGCCGTGTCTGATTCAAATTTCCACCAGCTCTGCTACATTCGAGGCAGAGGGTTAGGGACGAAAAAGTTTAACCAAAAAAAGGGGGGGGGCGGGCAAGGGATGAGACGAACCGCATTACCGAGACGTAGGTTGATAAATAGTACAGTACCTCACGTACGTGCAGAATACCAGAAAAAAAAGAGAGAAAGAGAGTAATTGCGACAGTGGTACCTCTACGAGTGGCTGGTAGCGAACGAACTAGAAAGATATATAGTAACCAGGCGGTGGTGGGTAAAGTTAGAGGCAAACGAGAGGGAGATGGTGGCAGACATGCACCATCGGAAACTTTTGTGTAATACGAGGATACATAGATGCGAAACTTGAGCTTGTGGCTAGGTTGGCGGGGACCCCTTCCGCTCGTCTCTCGTTGTATCACCTGTATTTTCCACCTGTTTTACTGGGCGTAGCTTCACGAAGCTCCACCTACGTCCCACCTAGCAACTTCGCGATCGTCCAACTACATCAACGGGAAAATCTTTCAATTCCCATTGGCCCGTCGAGAAACCCAAGCGGAATTCTCCTTGTATTTTTATTTTTTTATATTACCATTGTTATTATTATTATCATTTTACTGGCGTATACTTGAAAACTCCCGAGTCTCCTCATCTCGGGTTATCCTTCGTCCTAACAACGACGAGAGCTCTCCCGCACGTATATGCATCGAAGAGTCTACCCATACCCGGTGCGCCATATACACTTTGCAGTCAAATGCCCCGGAGCCCGGACAGCACATATAGCCGGGATCCGATACTCGAAATTTCTTTTTCTCGCATGCCTGCAGGGTTGCAAACTTCAGCGGGGACCTATAGTTCTTCATTACTTCGGGAAGTTTGTTTGATTGCCCGATAATTGGATATCCATCATTTTTCTTGAAGATAAGGCCAGGAGTTTGGAGTTATACAAAAGATAAAATGGATTTCCGTTATGTCTTGCTCAAGTCCTGATTTACGGTGGTTAACTGCGGGTTTGCAACCGTTTTCCAGGCTAAACGGAATGAATGTAAGAGCAGAGGTTGAAGTTAAGGCCGTCCTCTAGTTTCTCGGCTGTTTTTTTATGGCTTTTTCAATAATTTTTTTACGGGCAAAGCATCGAAATAATCAATCTCATTATTTTTGCATAATCTTTATTAACATTTAAATAAGCTTTACAAATTTTTTGAAGTCAAAATATATAATAGAATAGCAGTTATAGTGGCCGACAGGAAGACATCAAGTAAAAGAGGTGCTTGACGGTGACCAAGATTGCGGCTGTTCTGCTTATCTGAAATCAAAAAACCAAACGGCATTTTAATCTTCATATTCAAGACTAGCGATTGAACTAGAGTGAATTCTAAATTACAAAAATTGACTTTTTTATACACTTTTGAAAATTACATTCTATTTTTTACTCATTTTTTCTTAAGTTTTTCGCTCGTACGAAAAAAACTATCGAAGCAATCATGATAATCCTAGTTCAATCGCTGGCTTATAACATATTAAAGATGCTGTATAAATTTGAACAAGATCGGTGCAATAGTTTCTGAAATATCGTGGTTACCGTTTTGAAAAATGGTGTTTCGAGAAAAACGCGTTTGAAAGTTCGCGCATGTGATTTATACTAAAAATTTCATCTCACCGTCAATCTGCTATGCCTGGACCATACAATAGGCCTTCCTCTTCTTTGGCACACATTTTCTACACATGTTGTAGATGTGATTTATGAAAAAAAAAAAAATGGTTTTTTTCGACCCGAGAAACTAGAGGACGGCCTTAATGGTGGCCTGTACTCCGATCCTAATGAACGATGCAAAATAGCATTCGAATGACAAAAAAAAAAAAAAACATATTTTTCGACCGGAACAACGATCCCGAAGATGTCCCGACAGGCTTGGGAGCTGGCTACCGATATGGTTGTTCGATCTTACCAACGCTCGGATGGCCCGACGAGATATTCAGCAGGGCGTGGCCAGTATAGAGACACGACACAAGCGAGAAGTCTTTATCCAACCTTGACATAAAATCTTCAAGCCTGAAGATCTCTTGGCCAGGGGGGGGAGACGTATACAGACGCTCCGAGTAGCAGAAATTGGAAAGAAGAGAAACGACAGATAAGAATGAGACGAAGAGGAAGAAAAGACAAAAAAAAAAGGAAAAAAAGGAAACTGAGCGAGTGAGCCGTGGAGCAATGAGGGAAGAAGAGTGCGCTCGCGAAAGGAATAACAAGCAGTGCCTCTGGGGGAATGTGCACCAGGTGTTTGGGTTAACCCTGACGGCTTAGGTGTCTTGGATGCGCCCATCCTACGGTATGTACGAGAACACCCAAAGAATTACGATTTTCCTTGCTGAAACTCGTGTCGCAGACGACTCGAGCGATGTTACAGAGAGTGGCCAGAACAGTACACGGATAGACGTGGACTATGAAGACTCATTGTTAAATGAAAATCATTCAAAATTATAAGATAATTCCGAATATTCGTCATCATAATTTTGCGATGAATTAGTGTTTCAAGCGAGACTCTAGCGTGGAATTTTGATCGTTCCATTGCACTTTGAATCGAGTGTCAACTCCGCGTCAGCTCATTGTCAGGATTTCTATACCGATGACACAATCATCATCGTTCCAGATACCACGTGTATCATAACGGATATACAACGAAGAATGAGAAACTGAAAATTTACATGTCTCGTACTCGCAAAGATAAACGAGAGTATGAATTGACACGCGCTTTGACGAGACCCCCGTCACGAGACTCGTCGTGTGAGAGCAAGACGAAGAAGCACACCGGTTCTCCCGTCATATCGTTCCGCTTCTCGCGGCTGTGTTTTCCGTGAGACTTTACTCCCCCGCGAGAGCACCAAGGCTCACATGCCTCGCACACGCGAGATTGGATCTTGCGTGCTCCTGGGGGGGGGAAAGCATAAAATGCAATCGCTCTGGTCAGACTCCGAGTAGAATTCTCAATCGAATCTTCGCTTCGCTCTCTCCGGGAGAAACGACCGAGATCATATTAACGAAACGCAGCTATGATTACTCAACCGATCGTAATGAATCCTAGCGTCAAATTAGGCAAAGGAGTCTAAAGAGCCCGGGGGAAAAAAGCGTGGATGGCTGTCTGTGAGCCTAAAAGTTTTGTGGTGAAACAGTAACGGAGGCTGAGATTCTGACGGAAATCCAATAAGCCGGTCGAGAGGAGGTCTGGTCCAGTCGTAAAACGAGACAAACAAATTTCACCGGGCTGTATCTCGAATATGTAGGGATGGTATATTAAGCTCTGGGTAGACGGATACAACGCCATGAAACGATCTGAAATGTCATTGATCGATCTATACACGTGTTGCCATGTTGTGAAACATGTATGGGATATTCCGTAGCAGCTCGAAAGGACTCGCAAACGCGAGAAAATCAGTTTGGACTAATTTTTATATTCCCCGTTGATGTTGGGGACCAAAATTAGACAAGTTTGGATTAAATTAACCCGGGAGCTTCGAGTCTTTGGGAAGAATTAGCGGTACAAGGGGTAACCGAGGAGTTTGGTGTACTTTAATTCTCAATTAGGTGTGTCAGAATCCGGAGCGTTGCTCAAGCTGACATCAGATGCCCCGTATGTACTATAAAAGCCTGGGCGTAAACATATTTGTTGAGGGACCCAGACGTAAAAAATCACGCTCGCCCAACGTTTCATTATAAAGCCAAGTTAACGAAGACTAAGAAATTACGAGATCATGCTCTGTTATAGTAACAAGTGTTCGCGTCCGTTTTGACACCCGATCATCGCCTTCCCAACTTTCCCCCCCCCCCCATCAATATTTCAAATGCAATCTCCAATTCTAGCCACCTAGGCGCACAGTTTCATTATCAAACTCCTCTGATTTGCCAATATATATTAATGACCGTTATCAACCGGGAGTTTCTGCACGTATCAGGCGTGATAATCCGGGAGCTCGAACCCTTGGCTCTTCGTACCTCTCCCTGTGGGCCTCGACGTTGAACCAGGAGGCATCAAAAAGTTGGATATTCAATGTTGTCCATCGAGGATCATGAAGGATGCATGGATTATGCGCGTGAGAGATGTTTAGCGCAAAAGTTTGCTAGAGCTGGAAAGTGCTCGAGTCTTTTGGCGCCGGAGTTGACAAAAAAAAAAAAAAGAGGCGTATCTCCCGTGATAGTTGGGAGAGCACTCGTGAAATTGACGATCAGTGGAGTAAAAGGATAGCTGGAGACACCGTGGCCCCGGCAGCTAAAATACACAGGTACGATGGGTGGATGTGGCACAGGAGGGCAAGCTAAGCTTCTAACCTTCGTCGCGTGTGCACTCTGCATAAAATCTCATTGTATACGAGATCACTTAGCGAAGTCGGTGGCTAACGAGAGCTGTCTCTGCCTGTATAACGCTTAAAGCGAGCATATGCACAATTTTCTTCGTTATGCACGAGGCAATTTACCATTTATTCCGAAAGTGTAAAAAAAAAAAAGCTTAACAATAATTTTCCTACTTTCATCCTAATGATCCTGCATGTGTCTAATTAATTAACTATTCTCGTCCCTATCCCGTGGAGAAATTTGAACTGGAAAGCCACGCTACTGTCTAGCGCCTGGTAGTGATTTACTGCGGCCAGCGCAACCTGTACGAGCTCTGCCATGGCACTGGCGAGTTCGGCCCAATACCGACAACACTGCCCAGAAACTGGTCAATAGTCACTAGGCATGGACGATGCTCAAAATAAAAATCGATTAAAAAAATAATCGGTATTTCACCGTCTCTGGATTAACATTATGTCGAGCGTTAACTTCATTTCTAATATCATTTTTTTTCTTTCCCTGCTAATTTTACTGGTCAGACCCTCAATTTTCGAACTTTAATTTCCCGTAGTTATTTTGAACTCAATTGTTAATTAACAGTTAAATAACATTTTCACTTACTATCGCCTTTCACATGGTCTCACAAGCCCATGTAACAATTTGTATTTTTGAATTATACATGGATCTTGAGAAATGTAATTGTTAACTAAGGTGCACCAAGTAAATCAATTACATGAATATGACATTTTTTCTGAACCATCCTGTCCTGTTCACACTTTCAATATTCCACACATGAATTTTATAATTTCAATGCTCCTAGTTCTTATAAAATCCATTTGTTAATAAACAATTAAATAACTTTTTTTTACTGAATATCACGCTGTTCTATCGAGCCCGGTGTGACAGTGCTTTTTCCATTAGAACTCGTACACTAATGTTATTTAAACACAAGAAAGTCATAAGGAATGTATAGCGTAGCGGTAGCGTGTCGATCATTAGGTAGGTCGTTAGGCAGGTCTCAGTTAAAATCTCAGATAGGATTAAATTTAATTTCGACGGAATAACATCCGGTCTACGAAACCGGAAACATTCGTAAAAAAACAAGAGACTCCGGCGCATTAATTTTTTTTTTCAATGATTATTTGAGGATCGAAAGTGCTGAATTCGCCGATTCGAGGATAGCGGGTTCAAATCCCAATGACTATTTTTTTTTTTGCAAAATTTATAGTATTTTCGAAAATAATCGAACAGCGGTTTTAAATTCGTTTGTCGATTCAATTGCTAGATTATAAAAAATAAACTATATTTATTATGCCAATTTGACCCGTGTATGCCAAATCTTCTGGTTAGGCATTGCGGAAAAATGTGTTACCCGCCAGGACTGGCTCAGCCGAGCTGAACTGGCAATTGCCAGGCCAGATTCATTGATAACTAGACAGGTGCTAGGCCGCACCAGAAGTAAATTTCTGCTCGGATAGTGATTCGTTGTCTAACTATACATACTATTATATAAACTATTGTTGTTTGTCTGACTATAAATGGCACATTAATAAAAAGTTCCGTACGAATTCGGAATGTATCGGTGGCAAATCGGATCTGATTTTTCCACTCGGGGGTCACCGAATGATGTCCAATTGGATGGTGACAAAAAATAAAGGTAAAGAGAGACAGCGAGATTGAGCTTGGATTATATCGTTCAATTCTCCGTCGGCAAGTCCGACGAATGGGACTAGTGGGAAATAGCGTATATATAGGCTCGCATCAAGATGGACGTCTCAGGGTGGTCTCGGAGTCTTGTGAAAATTCATCGATGACCAGTATAGCCAGGACCATATATGTGAAAAAAAAAAAAGCCGAGAGCGAGACGTTGCGCACGGTGGTCGGAGAGTTCTCGATCTCGCTATCGGGAAGCCTTGTACTACTCTTCTCGCTATTCCCTGTGCTCGGACATTGCGGAGAATAGCGGGAGCTCGTACGGGGACTCCCGAGAGGACTATCTCGCCCGGCAGGGGCTTTCTCATCCACGTCTGCGGGGTATCAATTGGCGAATTTCGACCCTCTCATACCTTATTTTATCCCTTCAACACACGCGACACTATAATGCTGTGAATCAACCCAGGACTAAAGGATGCACGGGCTCTCTGAACCGTGGACCAGAGGTAGAGGAAGCGTGAGACTCGTGCTTACCATGAGACCGTGGGCCGTATCCATTCTTGAAATATTGAACAAGACGGATCCGAGGATACGCGACGACGAATGAGTTGAGGACTGGCCGGGGGAAGGTCTCTCAACGGCGTAACAGCGGGTTTGACTTTTCTATACGTTTTTAGACTGCATCTTTCTGTCACACACACACACACACACACACACACAAAGCATCCACATGTGTGAAAATACTTTGCACCGTTGTTAATACATATGTAAGAAGGATGAAATCCATGCACCCCAACGATTCTCCACTTGAGCATAAAAAATTTCGAGACTATCGTGGAATTCTAGCTGAAGGACGGTACGGACCGCTCTTATCGGGGAAAAAGATGCCTTTGTCGAAAGAACCATGTGCCACCTCTTGAATTTGGTATGCATTGTCGCCCGCCAATGTGAAAATATGAGTGCCACACATTGTGTCTACTTCGACTGGGTGAAATACGATCGAAGCATATGGCACGGAACGCCACGAAATGACAGACGTCAGTCAATGATATTCAAAAGTGGACATTTTCTTGCGCACTTTGAAAGAAATCGACCGAACAAGCAACAAATTCGAACATCTTACTTTCACGAGTGCGTGAAATTTTCCCTATACGCACTGTGCGTCTGCGCAGCTGACACTGACATAGCAGTTGTACCGTTGCTGCTTCATGGCAGATAGAGTCCTTTGCTGATAAGATAATTAAGGAGACGCATATACGGTCTGCGGAGGATGGATCGCGAGGGTTGTTGCACCCACGGATCGCGAGTCCAGCGATGCCCCCCCTCCCCATACGACAGGATAAGCGGGCCACGCGCGTTCGGAAGTCTGGATTGTACTAGTCCGCTAGGGAGCGCTCTCGCGCATTATTGCGAATCAGAGGACGACGGAGCAGCGATGATGGGAAAGGGGAAACGCGGCTAACGTTGCTTTGGGGCTTGGGGCGTGGTTGTAGCAGTAAACGTCATCGGCAGCCCACTAAACGTCAAAAGCCACGCCGCCGTCACACACGCCCGTCACATTTGCATTACCACTGTATCATGCGTACATGTAACATGTTTGTGTATACAAATGCTCTATTGCCATTTTGCATTCGGGCTTCTCGTGCAAGGGCATTCGATGCGGCTATGCGGCGATCGTTGCGTAACCAGTAAACGCATCAACGTCTATACATGCATAGATATTACGAGAAAGGTGAGTGGAACGATAATTGTCGCCAGGCGATTCGGGGTAGACCAGCTTTCGGTTACTCTCCTCTCTCTCTCTCTCTCTCTCTCTTGCTCAACGTCCTACCCTCATCAAGAGTGCATCAACTCCACTTCCCCCGAGGCATGGTGGATTCTACACCGAACGACAAAAGCCCTATCCACTTGAAAATTTTAACGCATGCTCGCATGTACCGGGCGTGCCGACCGAGTTCTTTTCTCCGCCTATATAATGAACCACGTTAATGGCACGGGCGCGTACACACACACACACACAGACGCAAAACTCTTCAGTTCTATCATCAATTATTTCGATCCTCGATTTTATACTTATTCGATTCCATCACCGGCTCATCGATATTTGCGAGCTTTTCAGCAAAAAAAAAAAAAAAAAAAAAAAAAAAAAAAAAGTACGTTACAGACATTCATTTTGGCTTCGATTATATCGTTATATGCAACGGAGCGCGACAGGGTTTCAAGTATAGTGGGAATTAAAGCTATGAAGCTAATGGGGCAATATTTCATTCCCTTGGATGTCCGTGAATAGGTAAAAAGGTACGAGCACATCATATTCGTTTGTGGCACTGATAAAATTTCAGTTAGTTCTCTTTCCAGGGAAGAGAGAGAAAAAAAAAAGAAGAGCTTCCACTGAAATAAGTTTGGAATAAAAAGAAAAAAAAAAAAGAGCATACCATGAATTCCCGGTCGCCTTTTGTGCTGGGCACTTGAATGGCAGAACCGGTACGTACTACTCGGGGCAAATCGGCGTCGAATCGTATCCTTATTTTTCGCCTCGGGGTCCCATGTTCGAATAACTGTCATTCGGCGCGCATAAATCCATCTTTCACGATGTTTCCACGCATATAATATGCATCAATTATATATACGTATGGTTTTAGGCTGCCCACTCGTTACTGCGGGTAGACGCGCTAATCGTTTCGACGATTAGCTCGATTATTATATACCGGGGAACGAAATGACGATGGGACAAGGGGCTTGGATGCGGATCGAAAGATGAATATAAAGGGAAATGGCGATGGCGGAAGAGGAGGATGGAGACGAGAAGAAGAATAAGAAGAAGAGTTGGCGGAAGAATAATTCGAGAGTCGATGCCGGTGGTATGAAACTACGCGGGGAGTGGCGGGGCGGAGGGGGAGAAAGCTCGCAGAAAGCCAGTGGCAGGAGAAGGCAAAGCATCGAGATGCCAAGTACCCGGGGCGCTGCTGGTTGCATTGTTTCCACGGTGGCGGATGGCCGGGCGCGTGGCGATGTACCAACAGAGACCATTGAGATATATAGAAGGGAGATGGAGAATAAACGGCGGTCGGTATATCCGGGTGGACTTGTGCCGCGATAGACGAATGGAAGCCGACTTTTTTAATATCCAGGGGATGATCTGTAACAGAAAGCATAGCTGCGTCAGCGCCTGTCATTGTTATGTGCATGCGCTTCTCTGCCCGTGGTCTTTTCTCTTTTATTTTTTGTACCCTATACCAATACCGCACAACGCTCTAACCTCCATCCACCCTTTCCCTTCATGGAATCGTCCAACTCTTCAGCACAATGACAATTTTTCTCGTTTTATTCTCCGGTAAGCACTCGCTTCGATTTTTTTCTTTTCTCTCTCTGTCTTTCTTTTCCCTTCTCTCTCTCTCTCTCTCTCTCTCTCTCTCTCTCTCTCTCTCTCTCTCTCTCTCTCTCTCTGGCTTTTACTTTTCTTTTTCTCGTCTCGCGTGCATATACCAACCGCAATGAAACGAGTGGTATGGAAAAATACCCCTGCGCTAGTGTGTTTGCGTTAGGTGCATTTATATATTTGTATGTGTGAGCTTGCAGCACGCGCTTCCCTGCTATATAAGGTTTTACAAGCAGTAGATTCGTCGTGACGAGTTTTCATACACCGACCGTCAGTATTCACGACGATACATCAAGGCCCTCCCGAGCTACTCGTACACGGTTTTATAGTAGCAACAGCCCGGAGGCAATGCTTGCGTACGAGAAAATTCAATTTATTTTTGTTTTTCTCATCATGGAGAAGCTTTTTTTTACGTGAATAAAAAAAATAAAATAAAAAATCATTTTTGACGGGATTGTCTATGTAAATTTGTTTGAATGGATGTCCAGTAGTCGATAAGTGAATAAATAATTATGGAAAATTGCTTGAAAGTTTTTTCCAAATTTTCATTCACTCATACGACGGGGCCATTGTGAGTCAAGTAATCCCCGTGCATCGAGTAGACCCGGTCCAGTCGAAATTGGATTTCATTTGGAAAAAATTGGAGGAAGCGATTTTCTTTTTTTTTTTTTTTTATGCTTAGGGGGGAGTAAAAAAATCTCGATTTTCGGGAAAATCTCCTCATTGCGTTTTCCGCCATCTTGATTTAAAGAGTGAAAATCATAGTGACCCAAGTTGTGGGAAATTTAATTCCCCACAAGTTTGGTCCTTATTATTTTTATCCTAGGATCGATATTTACAGAGTTAGACTGCAAATAGGGGTAAAAAACGGGTTTTTTTTTTCAATTATCTTGTTTGCTATCAAGTTTATCGTAAAAATGCTAATAGATTATCAGGCAAGGAATTTTATTTCTTGCACTCTGGTTATTACCATTTTTACCCTGCGATCGATATATTCAGACTTATACTGAATTTAGGGGTAGAAATTTTATTATTTTCAATTATCTCGTTTATTATCAAGTTTATCGTAAAAATTCTAATAATCAGGTAGGGAATTTTATTTGCTGCAACTTTGGTTATTACTATTCTTACCCTACGATCGTTATTTTTAGAATTATAATCAAAGTAGGGGAAATTCAATCAATCTGAGGTAAATAACGCTGAAAATATCGATCGTAGCGTAAAAATGGTAATAAACAAAGTTGCAGGAAATAAAATTCCCTACCTGATTATCTATTAGTATTTTTACGATAAATTTGATAATGAACAAGATATTTGGAAATAAAAAAATCTCCACTTTTAAATTCAGTATAAGTCTGTAAATATTGATCGTAGGGTAAAAATAGTAATAACCAAAGTTGCAGGAAATAAGATTCCCTAGCTGATTATTTCCTAGCATTTTTACGATCAACTTCATAATAAACGAAATAATAGAAAATAAAAAAATTTCCACCCCTAAATTAAGTATAAGTCTTGAAATATCGATCGTAGGGTAAAAATAGTACGAACCAAAGTTGCAAGAAATTAAATTCCCCGCCTGATGATTTCTCAGCACTTTTATGATAAGCTTGATAATGAACGAGATAATTAAGAAAAATCATTTGAACCCCTACTTGCAGTCCAACTCTGTAAATATCGATCCTAGGGTAAAAATAATAAGAACCGATCTTGTGACGGATTAGATTTCCCACAACTTTGGATCACATCATTTTCACTCTAAAGTTGAAAATAAGCGAGTTATTTGAAAAACAAACAAATCACTCTTTAAATCAAGATGGCGGCGAACGCAATGTGATTTTTTCGAAAATCGAGATTTACACTACCAACCACCCCCCTTGAGTATAAAAAAAAATCGCTTCCTCCGAAGCGAATTCTAGTCTTTTATATTCAGTATAGTCAGGTAAAGTCATCTAATGGAGTCAGTGACGCGATGTTAATCCCACGCGCCTCATGAATTCATTAACGATACAAGGACGCGCGTATATGTCATATAAGTTTTGCGATGCTTATAACGGGGGCGGGGGGAAAAAAAATGATGAATCACAGTCCCCGCAAGATTTCGGGTAAAACAAAAATATATCGTCACGTGGGAATTTCGTAAAGATGGTATATATCCTGGGAGAGTCTGAAGGAACTGGAGAAAAAAAAGAAGAAGAAAAAGTACGAGGAGAGGGTAGAAGCCAAGTTTAGGAGGGTCGCGTGCCAGCTGGCCAATGTGTAGAGTGTATATGTGTTTATATAAGGAGATCCATCTATATATATATGTATATATATATATATATATATATATATACATATACATATACATGTAATAAAGGATCAGGATCGAGAGATCCAAAACGTGAGTAAGGGAAAACCGCGTTACAAGATCCCTTTGGACTGTAGCGCAGTGTTGCACGATATAGTTGGCCCGAGCCAAGCCGCACTTTTCCCAAGGGATCCTCTAATAGTAGATTTATTTGACACCCCAAATACACGTATAGACGTCACGTGTATATCCCGGGCTTCTTTTCCACCTCATCCTTCCACCGTGTATGTGTACAATATTTTATCTAACATACGACTGGGTCGTCTGCACCAAACAGTCGTTGAATATCTCGGTCTCGTTCGTTGTCTATTTTTTTTTTTCCTCGTATACAGGAAAGTGGACTTTGTTTTTTTTTCGATTGCTTCCTCATTGAGGAATCTTTGTTTCTATAAAAAAAAAATTAAAAATTCGAGATTTTCATGCCAGAGTGCTTGAAATGCTTCAAATAGTCAAGAAATCACATTTACAAAAAAAAATGTATCTGTGTACCGGCGTTGCAAAATTTGTACAGTTTTATCTCGAGAACGCGTTGAGCGATCGTGCCAAAATGACAGTAAGCTCTCATGGTTTGTTACAATTTTTGGCAAAATTTCTCGGAAATTTGTTTTATAAAATTTTGAATTAAAAAAAAAGCCTGTACGCGCCCTAACTTTCGTAAATTTTCAGCTATCGGATCGAAACTTTTTAAACAAGTAGGCTAGAAGACAAGGATGTTTGGTATTGAATTTGGTAAAAATCCATCCGAGGGTTCATATTTTATGGAATTTTGAATGTTTTTTTTTTCATGAGAAACGATAAGTTAACTCTGACTCGTGAATTCAGCACTATGGATTTTTTTTGGTATTGAGTTTGAAAATAATTGGTAAATGAATTTGGATTTTCGGAAACTTTCGGTTATTTGAAATTTTGAATTTTGATGAAAAATTATGTTTGCTCAAACGCTTGCGAGTTTACCACTACCGAACCAGCAGCTCTTTACACATAAATAAGCCAGGAGGGGACAAGAATTTTCGGTATTGAGTTTGAAAAAATTCGCCAAAGAGCTTAAGATTTCTTAAAATGTTGAATTTTCAAAGATTTCTTGAATTTTTATGGAAAATGATATGCTTACTCTGACTTTCGCAAATTTGTTAATATCCAGCCGGCATTTGCCACAAAAAAAAAATGCCAGGGGACACTATAATTTTCATTAAAATGTTATTTATGCCACTGCATAATAAGATTCATTGACGATATGAGAAATGGTTGTTTGTTCAACGGTATTGACTTGGCAGAAAAGTGATGCAAACATTTTCTGCAGTTTTCATGATGCAAGCATGAAATTAATTTGAAAAAATGTTAACAATTTTGAATTACGGAAATCGAATTCGCGGATAAAGCGTGCAAATTAGAAATTTGCGAATTTCTCACTCATTATATTATTGGAATGTTAATAAATTCTCGCTGTTTTTTTTCGAGGCAATTGATGCTTTGTTTAAAAAGTTTGTAAAAAAACATGTCACTGAAAGTATTGTTCATCGCTAGCCACTACTTTTTCCCATCTTTCTGGCAGCATATGAATTCCACGTCGGAAAAATGAAACGTCTTTTGAGGCTTATCTTGATGAAAAGATTGCTTTTGTGGAGAAAGTGAAAATTTACAAACTCATAGAGCGAGAAAGAGAGAGAGAGAGAAAGAGAGAGAGAGAGAGAGAAAAAGAGAGAGAGAGAGAGAGATTGATTGATACTTTATTTTATCAAGGACGCAAGGTCCGAATGATACATATACATAGCAGTAATAAAGAGGGCTCAATCGAGGCGCAAGAAATTGATAAAGAAAAAAAGATACATAGCATAAAGACGATCAGCCAGAACAAGAGGCGACGGCGCTGAAGATTTGAAATACAATTACGCATACAAAGCAAACTCTCAAGTAAAATAATAACATAACAAAAATAACATAACAAACGCAGTGAGAGCGCGTCAAAATAGAGTGTACATGCGAGCTTATAAGCGATGAAACAAGCATAACGAGACTCAGGCTGAGATATGAGCATTACATGCACAGAAGGACAAATAGGACAACGGTCAACGGACAACAAGAGAGAGAGAGAGAGAGAGAGAGAGAGAGAGAGAGAGAGAGAGAGAGAGAGAGAGAGAGAGAGAGAGAGAGAGAGAGAAGAGAGA